>JAWWES010000133.1:48485777-48507085 GCA_035583135.1 Lophotriccus pileatus | reverse complement strand
GGTCAAGGACTGTTTCTAGGCAACTAAGTGATACAGAAGAAAAGAGCTAGTTAGGCTGCATTCCCATGTTAATTGCCTGACCTTGCCTCCAGGCAAACAGGGGAGGAGACTGGAAGGGCTGAGTTGGGAGCTGGGAAGGGGGTTGAAGTGTAACCTGAGCTGTCAGGCCCCCTGGGGGGACTGCTGCTCATAACGGGAACTGTTGGAGCGGTCGGACTGCTGCCCGGGCAGGTGTGCGGACTGCTGCTCGGACTGCTGCCCGGATTGCTGCGGGACCGCTGCTCAGGAGGCTGTGGCTGCCTGAGCGGTCAGAGCTGCCAGGCTGTCGGGGCTGCCGCTTCTGTGGACGTGCTGCAGTTTGGAGCTGTTTGCTTGGACTTTTCCATCAGAGAGGAACAGATTCACACCACCTGCATCTCAGTCAGAGGGAAGGAGTGAGTTCCCCACTGTCAGGAACTGTGTCTTCCCTTCCCCTTCTCTCTCCCTTTGGTGAGGGGGGAGCACATCCATTGTCCAACTCTCTCTCCAGCACTTGGGAGATTCCATGTGGCAACTGCTGGTGATCCAACAGCACCCCCTGCTGACTGACTCAAACAACTGCAGGCTCCACATCTCCAGTAGTTCAACAGCTCCTCCTGCTGACTGTGGTTATAACTGCCCCAAAGGGGTGCAAAAATTTGAACTGTTTTTTTTTCACTGTTGGGTTTATCCATTTGTCTTGAAGGGGATTGTTTCTGGGAGTAGGATTATTGATTGGGTATTTTACTTATGTTCTTTCATTGTTTCTGCGAATACATATAGACCTTTTAATAAAGGGCTGTTATTCCTACCTTGCTATAATTTTATTTTCCATTTCTCACACTGTTCCTCAACCGGAGTCAATTAATTTTGGATTTATAATTGCTTAGAGGGAGGAGTTCTGGGTCTTCCTCATAATTTATTCCCAGCAAAACACTTGTGTCTCATTTAAACTGAGACACAGGTATTCTGTAAGTTTTAAAACCTTTAGAGGGTGGAGTGATGGGGTGGACTGATGTCATAATTTCATTTCTTTTTGTGTCATTAATTCCTGGTTTTGTTCTTTGAATTCTTGATGATCTTTAAAACAGAAAACAGACTTTTCTTTTACTTCATACAGTTTATAAAAAAAATTTATTGACTTGGATGAGGAACACCATTGGCACCTTCAGATTCTATCCCACATGTGATAGCTAGACCCAGATGTATGGAGATCAGACTGTGAACTTCTGATCTAAAGTATCCATGAAGTACCCAATATTTTTACAGGCATATTACAGCTATATTTTCAAATGGTACTTTCATCAAAGGTCAAAAATTGAGGGACAATAAACATAACCAGTCCAGAAGGTTTTTCCCTACCAAAGTGAACTACTTACATATATGGACAATATGGAATAAGCTTCTGCTGTGTTCTGCTCGATGCTAATAATGAGAAGAGACATTTGTTTCCTTTCTAAAAATAAACTGGGTGGTGCAAAGAACTTGGCTATTAAGCATTATGTTAAATTTCTTATTTGAATTAAAACCAAAATATGTTTGGTTATTTTAACTGAGAGAAGCAGGGTGAGGAGAGTTAAATTATAATTGGTTTTAAAATATAACAATCTGCTCAGAAACAGGTGAAAATAAAGCATAGTTTCCTGCTTTAGCTTTGTCTTTTGACATGAGCAGAAAAAAAAAAGGGAAATGAAGCAGAAATAACTCCACTACCACAGAATAATCAATTTCTGTCTGCGTTCTGAGATGACCATCTGGTTTTAGATAACAAGGGACAAAGGCATAAAATTTAAGAAGGCACAAAGGATGAGAATATATTTAAAAAACAAGAAGAAAAACATCAGTACAATACATACAGACACCATGGAAAATTACAAGATTGCCCATCTGTATTTGAAATTGCTAAATTTGAAGAAGGTGCTTAAGATGCAAAAAGTACTCTCTCTTTTCATGAGAAAAAATATTCTCCACATGTATCTGGATTTTCTTTGAAACTTACTAAAAAGTTAACTTTTCTACAAGAAAAAAAATTTCTCTATTTTTTTACTATGTTACCTAAAACCTGCAATAAAATAGTTTGAGACAAATAAAGTGTTAATGATTTTATAATTAAAAAGGCAGAATATATCTATATGAGACATTTAGATCGGGAATTTTAAATTTTATGTTTGTTTTGTGTAACTATAAAAAAAAGTCAGTGTGTTTTAAATTATATGTCTTTTGCTAGCTATGGGAGAATTGTTATTTTTCAAAACAACCGCTTCTTCCTGCTTTCTCAAATTGGTCTATAAGCTAAAACGTACATGATAGGTGTAGAATTGCTTCCTCTAAAATCCTAAGATTATTTTGTATTTATAAAAAGGATTGTGCAAGAAAAGTACCTATTGATAGAAAAACAGCACAAAATGCAGTAAAAGATTTGAGGAAAACCATCTTCAGCATTTCAGATACTGACTAATTGCTGGAGGTTGAGAAAACAGAAACTGTTGTATTTCAACAGACAAAGACAAAACAGAGATGAGTAAAACAAAATATTCTTTTCTCATCTAACTTTTTTCATTTAAGAACATGCAACAGCCACAATTTTTCTTACATAAAATACTTGTCAGCTGGTAACAGTCATGCTAACAGATGGAACTTTGGTGTTATGTATATTACTGTTTATGTGTGAAATTTGGAAGACCGAATGAAGGAATACCAGGATGTGAAGATATTATCACGCTTGAGGTACAAAAGGGATTATTCTTCCTTCCAGTTCCCTTTCTCTTCTATGGTTGCTTAGTAAAAAAATGGAATTTGAGATTTGGGAGGTGGCAAGGCAAGGTTGCATGTTAAACATCATAGAGAAGACTTAAAAACAGTAGCTGAGAGTTTCCTACTGCCTTATCTTGCCTCTTATTTTGATTTCTAGCTATTGGCATTATCTCTTGAGGACATGTACAGCTGGCTGAATATATATTTTATTTCTGGTGAAAAAACTTTTGACCTGATATACGTTGACACTGACCACTCCTTTTTTTAATCTTACATACTTTTCTATATATCACAATATGCCATACATATAGGCAATGTAAATTTTGTTCTTGTCTACACATACACATCCTTTCCACTACAGCCACCTTTGCAATGTATTGATATTGAAGACAAGGGCCGCTTCTACCTCTCCTAAGGAGAATGCACTTGAGAGCGTGCTGCTGCCATTCTTCCTACTCTGTGTCTCTCTTCTCCTCATGATGAGGGTATTATTAATAACCTCCATCATGTAAGAGGACATTTTATTTTAGCAGATTAAAAAGCAAAAGCATATTGAAATTTGGAAATGTTATGAAGGAGGAAGCATTCAGGTTTAGTCAGAGCTGGGGTTGTGGATTCAGATGCTAGGTGGATTTTTTTCTGAGTATGAGGCTGTATGGGCTTGGTGGTTGCAATGACTCTGGGACTGGCAGGAAAGCAAACTCTGGAGCAGAATGGATACCAGCTTTCAGGCTCACAGTGTCCAGAACAGTTATAGTTAGGAAACTTGGTAAATTTTTAATTTTTTTTCTTTGCAGGATTCACATGTATGTTTCCTTAACTCTGATCAGTAAGTTGGGTAGTGCAAGGGAAACTGTGTTTCTCTGCTCCAAGAAGTAGTGTGTAAAATGACAAAATTAAATAGCTGGAAACTGCCTTGAAACTCAGCGTAGTTTTACTTTTAGTTCCTGCTTAACACAGCCACAATCTGAAGTCTCATCATGCCTGACTGTGCATAGCACCAACAACATCCTGCATCAAAATATGTGTGGTCAAATGAACCAGATGCTTCATGGTTCAGAAATAAAATGTTCTCATGAATTTTTCATCTAATATATATTTTTAACAAATCTGCTCTTGCTGACTCTGAAATTACTTCTCAATCAAATGGGGTAGTTCTTGATTTGTAGCAGGATAGCACAAAATATGATAATGGTGGAAAAGCTGTCATGAGAAGCAGATCAGTAAATGGCTTTTCCAGTTGAAGAATGATGCTCCATTTGTGATTCATTTAAGAATATATGTGTTTACTGTGTTAGTCTCAACATTTGAATGACGTTTGAACACACATAGGTAGGAAAGGGTCAAACTGTGACTTAGATCCCAGATTTTCAGTCTGCTCTTGGCATCCTTTTATTTATTGGTGTTGTATACTGGACTTCCAAGTGATCTCCTTCAAGAATTTTCAGTAAATGGGAAATAGGAATGGAGAGTGATATTCAGACAGAAAAAAATATACAGAGAATAATGTCTGTGGCCTGCTGGAAGAAAGGCTGAGGCAGAGTAGTCAAAATGATAACGTGATTGCAAAGCTTTCTGAACTGACATATTCGGAACATGAACTGGTTATTGTGGTTATATATTCTGGTTATTGTGAGGAGAGGCTATAAAGGCTCACTGAAGTGTTTGAGTGGCAAGCAGGAGACCTGATTGGGAGAAGCTTGGACTTTGCTCCAGATTTATGTCCAACATTGTCCTGTTTTGGTTTTCTTTTATATTTTTGCTAGAGACACTGCAAACTTTGGGATCTTCTGACTATATATATGCTGATACTGAAGTGCAGGGGGATAAAAAAAGGATATTTTGGAGGTTGGGTAGAGACAGTATTGTTGGCTAGCCTGCATTACAACCCTAAAGGGAAAAAAAACCCAGATATATGTACTGGTGACTTAACGGTCTGACTTTCAACTTATCTTCACCCGTATGAGACCTATTCAGAACATATGAAGTCAAATTTGGGATTATGTTAAAATACCATGTTAGAGTGTGAACTTTTTCACTGGGAGATGCTCTGAAGTCTGCCCTGTGCCTACCTTCATATATGAAATTTTGGTTAAGTAACATAGATTAAAGATGAATGTGGGCTTGAGCACAGAATCAGATCCCACTTGGGTAATGCTGAGTGCAGAGGGAGCATCACTTGACTGGCTCTAATTTCACAAGAAGACAGTTGTCTGTGGGCTGTCTACTTTCAAGGGCAGTCTAGTTTGCTTTAAAATCATCAAAGGAGTTAAAGAAATTGTCTCCTGTAGGCTTTCCTTTCCAATTTCTTCCTGACAATTTAATTCAAATATTCCATTCGTCAGTTGAACCTGACAAAAGTTAATATGATGGACTACAGACAGATGTTCCCCCAAAAATGGATGCTACTTTTCAGAATGACTGCGGACTGTCAGTGGCACAAACACCTTTCACATTTTTAGGATTTGTCCTGCTGTCAATAACAAAATTAAAATACTTGGTTTTGAGGCATACAGTTTCTGGCTGCTAAATAAAAGTGTAAAAGGTCTTGAGAACACACTTTTGCTTCCAAGTTAGTTCATTCAAGGTATAGACTCATATTTTGCTCAGAGGCCTAAAGGAAACTAAAAGCAAGCAGTCCCTTTGCAGTAATAGCTTTTCGCTATAAAATGCAGACGAATGTAACTCGCTATTAAAATGTAATGCTAGGCTTTAGATAGATTTTTTCCGCCTTATGTCCTAATTGCACTCATTTGAAACTACCTTATATTAGTATGATAGAATTAACGTGAATGTAAGGTCTAATGTCCTCCCTCAACACCATTAGGTAGCTGTATGTGCTTCTGTAGGCAGGTATCAGTTCAATGCTGCCCCTTCAGGGATGCATGATGGAGGCAGTCCAGCTGTGCCATTGGCAGACTGTGCCAAGTTGGGCAGCATTAGTGGATAGGCAGAATCCCCTTAATGAGTTATTTCTCTTTCCATTCACTCCTGTTAAATCTACCACTTTCATTGCCACAGTTTTTTCAGTAACCCATGGCAAGTGAATTTTGGGTTA
Source organism: Lophotriccus pileatus (assembly GCA_035583135.1). Lineage (NCBI taxonomy): Eukaryota > Metazoa > Chordata > Aves > Passeriformes > Tyrannidae > Lophotriccus > Lophotriccus pileatus. The sequence goes on along the minus strand of JAWWES010000133.1, from coordinate 48,501,255 downwards.
CCGGTGAAGGTTATTGCTGCTTCATAGAGGAAGACCAGAGCTTAAATGTTCTCATGAAGGTCACAGTATGAATGATCAGGAAAAAATGGTGGGTTTGTTTCTGTCTCAGCTTTCTCTCTTGCATTAAGGGAAAAGTTTACGTGAACCTTTTCCTTTCATAGTGCTGTGATTGGGGAATGTGTGTGTTACTCACCTGTGTTGACCTGAAATCTTGATAAAAAGCTTGTTGCAGAAAACACCTTTAAGGGTAAAAGCAGACTTGAAAGAGCACTTCAGCAGACAGATCAGAAGTCAGCTGAACACCTGCGACTCTCCCTTGTAATCAACACTTCAAAACATTGAGTTGGGGGATTTTCTGCTTGTAGTTTCTACATTTGTCTTTCACTTGTCAGCTGCAGGAAGAGGTATGACTTTATTTTTTGCCCCATATCATCCCTGGCCAAAAATAACTTGTTTTCCCTTCATATGCCTCTCTGTATTTGGATACTCTGGAAAGAAAAAATAGGATCACTGTCTAATTTTCTATCAAAATTGTGCAGGGCTAGCAGGAGGGAGGTTGATCTTTTACCTCTGTTCTGTCTCCCTTTCCTCATCACTGTCTTTAGTTACAGACCGGGAAACAATGATGATATTTTCACTTCACAGACTTCTGATTTGTTGATGAAAGAATAATTTTTTTTTATCTGTATTTCTAAGGAACATAATTTGAAATTTGTAAACATTTACTTCTATTAAATTCATTTATAACTAAATCAAACAAGATAAATAATTGACTTAGAAAAGATTAACTGTAGAAGGCCAAAATACAGGCTATTTACCTATAGCCTAAATGACTACTTTTCTTTTTTTTGATGTGTGTGTCACGTGCCTGAAAATTGCTATTTTTGTTAAAATTCTGGCAAAAAAAAGGAAAGCAAAACTCCTATTTTTTTGTCCCATAAAAGCCACTCATAGTTTACAGAATCCCTAAAATTTCTAGGAGAAAATATATGAATTAAAGGTGATGATACTATATTTTATTGAAGGTTATTTATTTAATTGATTTCAGTTATGTTACCTAGGAAAACTGAAAACAGGACAATTAAGAAATGCTTTTATTGATTGATATACCTCAAGAAGACAGCAAGAGGCAGAAGCTTTACTTCCACATATTAAATTATAGGATTTGGGTTTAGCAACTTAACACACAAAATGAAGTATTTTGCTGGGCCAACCTGAAATGTTAACATGCTTTATAGAAGTCAAAATGAAATTTTTGTTCCACTAGAAACAAATATTTTTCTATGATGTTTCATGGTTAGTTTGTACTTTTACTCTTAAGAGCCTCAGTTTTGAAAAATAAAGGAAATGTTTGATTATGATTATGAAATTACAAGTTAGGAAAAGTCAAAATACCCTGAAAACCAATTTAAGAGTATGCTTTCAGTTTATCTTTTTTTTTTTTTTTTTTTTTTTTTTTTTTTTTTTTTTTTTTTTGTTTATTTAATAGAATCTGATTTTCCAAACAATTTTAGAAACTATGTTTTAGGGCAAATTTTCAAGCTTGACAAAATTGATATTCTGCATGGAAATCTGCTCTTCCCTCTCCTTTGCTTTTCAGTCACACATGCTGTCAACAGTACCACTTGTTTTCATCTATTTAGAAACCAACAAGGTCAAAACAGACAAAGAGAAACTGCAAAGGGTAAAGTGGTGATGGGAGAAAATTGCTATGGGACTCTTGCAATGCATCCCATGGGATGGGAAAGATAACTGTGTTTCAAGTTAAGCTACCTCCTAGGAAAAAAGAAGAAATTAAAAAAGTCCATGAGAACTGATTCTTTTTCAGCAGAAGGCAATTTGATTTTTAAATAAGCATCTGGGATTACATAATAATAAATCTAAACACTTCAGATCTCAGCAGTGAAGCTGCATTCTTTCAGCTGTAATACCAGAATATGGTAGCAGTTGAAAGGGCTACTTCAGTGGTCTGTCCTGCAAAAAGTGAATTTGGTCATCTTCAGTTTCATGAGCAGTATGCTCAGGCTGCCTCCTTAGTGCTCTAAGGCTACATTGGTGATAACCCTCTTTGCAATTTATCTTTAAATGGATGATGTTTATACTGATTTCAGTAAGAGTCTGTCTACCTTTCAGGGTCCTGGGTCAAATGATTTTCCAAGAATTCAAACAAGTCACTTCCACCAAAGTTCATTTCAGCAGAATGATATTCAAGATTCCACACCCCCCCACTCATACCCATCCACCCACCTTTCTGTGCTAGTGTTACACTAATGCTGAATATTCTACTACTATAACACTGATCTATGCCAGGTTGATGACAAAAGTCTTCTGACTAAATAAAGTAAAATAAGTCATATAATGTGTTACCAACTTAAAGTATCAGGAAAATTACAACATAATACCTTTTCTTCAATCATTATCTGCCTCTGCAGAGAACAGATAGAAAATTCAGCTGTTTCTGTCCAGGTTCTTATCTCAGTTCTACTTATTTTATATTGCCTAAATATGGAGTTATGCTCTAAATTCCACAAGAGATGCAAGCGGTACTTCGGGTCCTAACACAGTACCAGATGAAAGAGTGAGGAACTGGGAAGTCAGTACCATAAGGAGAAAGAAATTTCAACAGCTTGGAGTTTACAAGACTTGCAACTTCCCACAATTTTCCTTCTGTAGATTCTGTCAGTAACTGAACTGAGAGTTAAAGAAATGAACTTTCAAAAAACAAAAAAAACCACAAAACCAAAATGAAACAAAAGACCCCCTAAATAACTCCATATGAATGTACCAATTATATTCCTAAGAAACTATTATATGATTATTCCAGTAAATTAAGGTAAAGCATTAGCATATTAATGCCCTTTTCTGATATGTGGCCAGTCATGGCGTATTTTGAATTTCACTGTAAGAACCCTACAAAGTTAACACCAAATTATGGTTGCTCTTGGACTTTTCTTCCCCTTTTAGCCATTCATTTTTCTTCTGTCAATGTCTGACTATTGCACACCTCTGCACATGACTAGTGGTGAAGGAAGGATCTTCCTTCACGGAGGCATCTGTTTCTGAGTGGGATTGCATGCAATTCAACCTGGGCAAACTAACTGACCACCTGTCTTCTCCTCCAGGATTGCATCTGTGTTATCAACTCTGTGGATTTGTTCTCCATGCAGGAGCTGTGTCTGAGTGATGTCTCCATGTAGAAATGCTACCAGAAGGCCTGTCTTACACTATTTTATTTAGGGCCTACACAAGAAAGATCCGAAGAAATCTTCATCGTATAGGTTTTTCACTGTAGTCCAGTTCCTTCAGGGATTTGTAAAGAGGGAAATGAGACAGACATATTTTTTACCGCTTGGTATGCACAGGGGAAGTGTCTATTAAGTACTACTTAAATGAGCCAAGTTTAGCCTAGCTATCCTCTAATTATTTGCTTTTCTTGTTGCATGTTTCTTCCCTTTCCCACGAGGAGGCTTGTTTGGCATCTATGGCAACTCCCAAAAGATTGGAAGCATATCTTTTAGAGAGCCAGGTCATGCCAGTCCACCTGGTAAGGAGGACAGACATTTACATCCCTTCTTATTTATACCCTTATTTACGTAAAAATCGTATGGAATACTGGGAGCATGGCCGTGGTTCCTTGGTTACAATTTTGTTACCAAGGAAGGCCTAGAATCAGAACTACTACACGCTGTGTGATGGGGGGACTGCCCTGAGGAGAGACAAATGAGGCTTCTCCTGGGGAAAGCCTCAGCGAGAGGTCAGATTGCATTGCTTCTAGGAGCCTTCTCTTTTTGCCCTCCAGCACAGCATTTCTCCAAGATCAACAGTCAGACCTAGAAAAGATCAAATCATTTGTTCAAAGACAGTCAAAATGGGGTTCTTGTTTTTCTCCAGTCTGACACTTAAATGTGCTCACTTCCCACCATCATGAATACAAATGTTAGTGCCTGTTTTTTGATTGTGAGGCTTATGTCTACCCAGCTCTGTCTCCCTTGTCATGTAGTTCTGAGATCCATGGGAATACGCCTCTGGTTTCTTCTTCCCTGTGAACTCAGGAGGAGTCCCAGTGCTAAATGGGAGACAGCTGATGCTCAGCAAGATCATATTCCAGAATCAATCTCCAGAACTAGTAGGAAGGAAACAATCCTGAATTACCCTTACATATATACACCTGGCTAAACTATTTTTAAAACCGAGGGAACAACAAGGTTTTATGCAAATTTTTTTAATGGATGATTTAACATAATTTTAATTCAGAGTGGACTATTTAAATTATTTTATTGTCGTTTTTCCTCCATCTAAACCATTATTTAACAATTTAAATGTTCTTCTCTTAGTAAAATTATATACTACATTAATCTGCCCTAAAAATACTGAAGTTCATTATGCTGCAATTATATATCTTGGGTAATTAAATATTTTTAATTTCACACAGTGCATTCACGGTAGGTGGTTCAGGAAAACAAGAAATAGTACAGAGACTTCAGATAACTTCTTTCATTAACAAACATGCAAAACCATCATGAAAAGGTGCCTTTCTGACATCCCCTGCTGGAAGGTTAGCAGAAGGTTAGCTTAATGGACAGAAGCGAGCAGCCACAGACACTGGGCAGCCAGAACTGCTGCTCCTCACAGGAAGAGCTGTGAGCCCTCTGCTCACAGCCTCCAAAGTGAGCTAGACAGAGCTCTTTCAAATGTAAACGGTAGGGATCTGGCCAATACTAGCTTTTAGAAACTCAAGGAATGACAGAGAATGCTACAGGCACAAATTCATAATAAGAAAGTCTTCACTGCTCCAAACTGTGTCTTCACACAAGCTGGCAGTTTTCATCTGCAGTGAGAATCTTCAAAACCCACAAAACTGGGCTGGAGAATAAAATAATTTCCATAGAAGTAGCAGAGAAACTTCCAAATCTAAAAAATTGTATCATTAATATTTCTAAATGCAATGAAATGTATTGCCAATCAAAAGCCAGCATATTTCTTGTAGCGTTCTGTCTCATATTTCTTTTAACAAATACTTTGATGGAAAATATTAAGGAGCACCTAAGAAATCTTTTCAATATTTTAATTTTTGTTCTGAAATTGATAGTAGGATTGCTTACATAAACTGTGTTTGCAATAAAGTCCTTCTCAAAAAGCAAGTGCTGCAAAAGGTGTGTAACATTTCCTATTAACAATGCCTGTGTTTACTTCTGTGTGCTATTGATTGCTGTGTGCTCCTTTCCTTATCTTTGATGCAGTTCACTTAGCTTGCTCACAACAGTTCTCCCTCTAGCTCTGACATTGCAGGCCACATATGCTCTGCTTCTACTAATCTGTCAGCAGGGAATTTGTAGCACTTACATCTGCTAAAATTTGGGGAAGTTCTGGCCATCTGTCCAGAAGTAGAAGCGGTCAGAAAGTTTTTGTAGAATTTCAAAGTAGTCTCTTGGTTGAGATGGAAGTCACAAATAAAATAAAACTCAAATTAGATCCAGGTCAAGATTATTTGAATGTTTTTGCCTGTTTTTGTAACTATAGAACACCTTACTTTGGTATGATTTTTCAGTTCCCATTAGAAATCACTTTCCTGAAATAAATTAGTTGAGATTAAAAATAAGCCTCATGATTTTTTTTTTTAAACAATGCCAAAATTGTGTTTTTCATTATTTCAGTAATGTTTTATTCACATTTTTTGAACTTGAACCAACTCCTTTGCAGCCTGCCAGGGGTTTACAACTGGAATCCATAGACTGTAAAATCAAGTTAATAAACTCAGCAAACCCCATCTGAAAACTAGTTAGGTTTCCTGACCATCCTATTTCTTTTACAAGGTGGTAAGGAACCTCTTGCAAAAGTTATCAGAACATTTTCTGTTTTCGAATTTAAAAGTATGTATTTATAACCACAGTATCTATCTGCTTCAAACTGCAAAACAATTCTGACAAAAAGTCTAAGACAAAGTACCACTGCCCCTACATAGGAATCTAAGCTCAGATTCCTGTTTTAAAAAAATCTTGCTTGGAATCTGAATCCATTGTCTTGGAATATAATGGAAGTTTTTCCAGTGATTTTTCTGGAGAATGCATCTAGATATAAGATTCTCATTAACATTAAAAAACAGGTTTAATATCCATTTCTTTTGTCTCAAACAAAAGTCCCTCCACACTAAGTATAAAGTTCATTCCTGTCTGTCAACTAGCCGTGACAGCAGGTGTCCCTTCCTAAGCAAAGAAATTGAACTGCATCACATCCGGAGATCCTTTCCAACCTCAACCCTTCTGTGATTATGTATGTAGAAGGCTTCACAAAATTGTTGCTGAGTAATCTCCTGCCCAAATCTAAAATTGATTAATTAATTCAGTTGAAACATTCTTTTTGAGTTTGACTCTGATCTGTACCTTCAAAAGCAAAGCTGACCGAGTCCAATCTTAAAGCTGAGACGGTTTCTTCTCTAGAGTAGTTTTATTTTGTTTACTTTTACATTACCTTTTCTCTTTATTTGCATTGACCAATTTACCTGCATTTGCATTGACTGAATCTAAATTCTCTAAATCTGCTCAAAGAGGTTTTAGAGTGTCTGTTCTTGAAAATATTTAGAACTCAATAGGATACAACCCTGAGGTATGTGATAAAACTTTGAAGTTAAGCCTAACTTCAGAGATGCTTTGGCAAGGGAGCTGGACCCACAGAGATTCCTTCCAACTTGAATTTCTCTAACTTCTCTTTCTTTTCTCTAAGTTTTATACTGGAAGTTAATATGACATCAGAAATAAAAATGGGACTTTTTAGGTACAACCCTTTCTCTGAGTCGCTGATAAAAAAGACTTAGATATTTGTCTCCTCAGTCAAACAAGACCTTGTACAATGCTACCGACTTGAAAAAGGCACCTATATGCCATAAGGTCTCAAACTGATACTTACTGTTGCTCTCCTGTTTATCTCATAACAGAAAAAAAATAATGTATTACTGAATGTAAGTGATTACTATGGAGAGTGTCAAACTGGTTAATTTTTAATCTCGCTTCCAACACAAACCATTATAGGATTCTGTGATTTTAAGATTCTGTGCAGTGGTGTGGATATGGATAACCATAGAGCAATTTCCACTTGTTAGGAATGTACTTTTTATTTAAAGTAATTTGGAAAACATTCTTTTTTGTAGTAGGGTATTTCAAGGCCATCTGCACAATTATTGGTCCAAATTCTTTTCAGAAACTGGTTGTTTTCAAAGAACAAATGATAGAGTAATTAGAAACAAATTACAGCGGTGTTTTCCTTTGCAGGGAAATAGTCACCAAGTTGATTCAAAATGGTATGCAAGAGCCATGGGATTTCTCAGCTTCAGATTAACTGCATAAATCTTAGATTAGCCAGAAATTCTTGGAGTGTGTCTGTTTTCTGTTCTTCTTCTTGTTTTTCCTTTATGTCAGATTAGTAATGAGGAAGATGGCACAGTCCTCAGCTGCTCTAATCAGCTCAGAATTCCCCTTGTACATAGGAAATGGTAGCTGGACAAAGAAATTCCTTGGAAAGGCATAAAGAACCTTAAATTGCTTTGTGGCCTCTTATTTACAAGGTTGTTGTTTAAAGTCAACAAATAAAGTAGAATTTAATAATTAAATGCATCCATTTTTGCCATTCGGTCACTGGGGTGTGAACATATTTCCAGGCAGTCATTTTATGTCCTAAAATATGAGCATTACAACAAAATATGCAATATCCTCACTGAGTCATTTTACACTTGGTTCAGAGAATTGGGAGGAAGGTTTCTGACCAAAACGTTAATTAAAATGTTTTTTTAACTGCTCTAAAAGACAACCCTGAATAAATTAGATGATACACTGATTTGAAAAATACAGTAAAATTGCCATTTGTGTGCTTGTGTGTGCCTGGGAGAGGAAGGGGTCAAATCAATTTGAAATGTGTAGAGTGTGAAGTTCTAAATTATACAAGCTTCACAATGCATGAAAGCTATGTAGTCTGACTGCACACACCTGCTAAAAGCAGGTGGGAAAGAGATGAAAATACTGTTTCACTTTTTAACTTGCAGAGTTGTAAATGCTTTTAAAATTCTCCAAGTCTTTTGAGCTATTTCAGAGTTAACAAATGTAGTCTAGAGAAATGGATGAGGAATTCTACTGCCTTAGAGAAACAAAAAAAGGGTTCTTTTCATATAAATTGCAGGTTATTATTTCAGTAATTTCTGATTTTTTTTTTTTTTTTTTTACAAATTTTAATGATCCCATTTTTCTACTGGAAGAACAGTTAGTTTCTTTGAGAGGAGGATGGTCAGCTCTTTTTTCTTATGTTTCAGACACTCTCAGAATTTATCAGCTTTATTTAATGAGATTACCTTTCATGTGTGGTGTGCTGGTGATTTTCCTGTCCCCACTCCCCACACCAAGCTATGGTTCATGTGTTCTTTAACCATGGGGCTGCTTCTCTTTTTTGCAGCTTTATTTTCCCTTTCTGCAACCTAGCTTAAGGTGACACTTCTTTTGGTTTCAATTTTGGGATGTGAGAAAGCCTTACAATAACGGCCCCAATTACAGATGGGTGCCACCCTGGCTGTCATCCAGGCTGGCTGATGGACATGGACATGCATGGACATCTGGGCATGTGCTATACAGTGGCCACTTGGTCCTTTTTAGAAATAACAACTCTCAATGGAGTCTACAGCAGGGTCAAAGGACCATATCCCAAATCCCTAGGATACAAGAGCTTGCCAATATAACAGCAATTTTTTCTTGTGCTTTTACTGGCTCTTCATTAGGAAGGACTCAGCAACTTCTGGAAAACATCTTGTCCTCTGCTGGCACCAGCATGGGGCCCTCAGAAAGAAGAAACTTGCTCCTGGAGGTACTTTCCTAGGAATTGATTGCTTGGACATGAAATCATACTGGAGAAACCAAAGCAAACATATCTGTTTAATGAGAAAATAGCCCACTGACAAGAGACCTTTGGGCACTTAGTAAACTTCAGTACAAGTGATTTTGGTGTGAAACAGGTGAGATATCAAGAACTGAACATTTCTTATTTTTATATAAAAGAAATGTGTCTCCTGCCTGCTGAAGATAGAAGTTTGTTAGGCTGCCTTTGGAAGAAAAATAAACACTCTCAAAGGATTTTCTAACAGATCAGATAAAGGAACTGAAATTTTTCGTAATATTTGACCTCAAACAACTCTCAGATTCTTTCTGCTTTCTGTGAAAATACCATCTTATCTTTTTAGTTTATATTTAAATCTGGCATATACATTTATCATATTCATTTTGTAGACAGAACTGAGTTTGCATTTGAAGGTGTATCAGGCATTATGTGTTTCCTAAATCACTACTTTAATGAGCAAAATTCCCTGAAGGTGAAAGAGGAGGCAACTGGCAGAAGTTATCATTCACACAGGAGGAACCAAAACTTGGGGGAACTATAAAACTCCTGTGGTCTGTTAAAGAATTTCAGGCCTAGGAATTTTGCAGTCTCTGGTGAATGACGTAGTTTCAAATATATTAAATATTTGCCATATGCTTAAACAAATGTAATATACTTGATTATTAAATAATGTATTATTATTATTGGTTTTTAATATAAGCTATTAATTAGGTAATTTTTCAGTGTTTTTAAGTATACTGTTTAAGGTATACTTTTTTTAGCCTATGAGCTACTGTATCTTCTCTGCAACACTGTTAAGATAGGGTTTTGGAAACAGATTTCCTGATGAAATCAAAGATCCATTTAGGTAAATTTCCTGTCTCTGGCAGCAACCATTTGTGGATACTTAGCAAAAAAGGACAAGAATAGGACAATTACACATTGACACTTCCCCTCGTGTGTTATTCCAGCTTTCAGCAATCTACAGTTTAGAGACTTCTATAGACAGAGACTGCATTTTCATTGGGGAACTTAATAGTCTCTAGTGGACCTTTCTTCCATTAATTTGTTTTAAAATTTTCCTTCTGACCCTACTTATAATCTGGCCTCTGCAACACCTTGTGGCAATGAGTTAATTAATTTAATTATAATCTGTATGATAATTTCAATGTGTGCCCTCAGTTCTTTCATCATGAGAAACTCTAAGAAGTCATAGAAAATTGCTGTGTTATTTTAATATCTGCTCTTTTCCATGCTGAAGAGTACTAATTAATTTTTCCAGATACATAAACTGCTGTATACCTCCAGTCACCCTTGTGGCCTTTATAAATCCATTTTTTAGTTCTATGCAATTTTGCAGATGAGATAAGAAAAGCTAGAACCCTGAGGCTGTGGTTGCACAACATTTCATCTGTGACCTAACAGTGGTAGGAATTATTCTCGACTTTTTTCTTAATATATTTTAGATTTTATTTCCTTTGTGGATTGCCACTGAGAATTGATCAGGTATTTATAAATCCTCCCACAAAGATTCCAGATTCTGCTACATGCATAGCAATTGTAATTTTATAATACATCATGGTGTACATGTAGTTCTTTTAGTCCATGTATTCCTCTCTGCATTTAACAATTTCAAGTCTGCCGTTTTTGCCATTTTTCTTTCCCCTCCCCCATTTGTACAGTGCCATAAGAACATTTTACAACATTTCTCAAAAGCTTCATTTCTTCACTACTCTAATACTTATTGTGTTGCCTACAAACTTTGTGGCCTCTGTAGTCAGTACCTTTTTCAAAAATATGATTTGTTAATCATAGCACAGGTCCTAACATAAATCTCTTCAGGGCTCCTCTGGTATTCTCCAGCACTGAGAATATCAGTCATTCTTTCTTAACCATATTGACACGGTCATCACCAAAGCTGGCTGACGTGATACAAGCCTTATTTCTACTTTTTAAGGTTTGTTTTGCTTAGTGGCTAAATAATTGCAAAATAAGCTATCCTTGCTGAATATATTTTAAATGATAGTACAAAATTCCAATAAACAAATGAGCACAATTAATTTTTAATAGATCCTGAATTAGTCTGTCTTGTTGAAGATAAACATCAGATTTGATCAGTCATAAAATAAGTCTGAATTCAGTTTTAAAATATATCTGCTTTGTTTCAAAACTATGCCTGAAAGCATGAAATATATGTTATTGTTCTCTTTAACTAGACAGAAATCATTACTTGAATATATAGCATGTAATTTTGTGCAGGAAGCTGAGTTATATTTTGAGATTAATGAGGGAGAAAAGAGGCTGACAGTTTTAGCTCCTAATGTCTGGGGTTTATAAGATATTATGACATGCTTAATTTGGAGAATCACTTTTTTATTTATGTGTGTATGCATAGACATTTTATCTCTTGGAAAGGACAAATATTCCTTGCTCGTATCCAACAGATGTTTATTATACCTGTTCTTGCAGCTTCAAACAACTGACACTCCATAATATCTCTACAGAGCCTGACCTGGGACCCAGGTATCAATCCTTTTGAAATTTTTTCAAATCCAACCCAACACTTATTTTGTGAAAGTAAGCCAGTCAGCCATCTTATCTCTAAAAGACTTAAATGTAACTGATCAGTATTGTCTTTATAAAACTCTTCCCAAAAAGAAAGGTCTTTTTGTTCTTCTTTCAAGCTTTCTTAATCAAAAAATATCACTTCTGTTGTTCTCCTTATATTGAATTTTCCAATATTCTATCTCTTTCTTAAACCAAACACAGTTCAAGTGCAGCTGAAGCTTTTTTTGTTGTTGTTGTTGTTGTTGTTGTTGTTGTCACAAAAATTATTTTGCAGATCTTACTCCTGTTTGCATTCACATATCTGCACATAAGCAGAATTCCATTTTGAATTACTGACTATGATTCTCATATGCTTAATACTCTGACCAGGATTCTTTCAATGCTGTCTTCACCCCATGCTATCAGTTGATATTTACATGACAAAAATGAGAAGTAATATAACACCACTTGAAGGTAAAACTGCTCATTTATCATCCTAAACTGAATGTAGACCTAATGCTAATATTGGAAGAACTAAGAGAAACACATCAGCTGTGCTTTAAAAATTCTTCTCAATTACTTCTCTACAGAGAAAGTATAATTTATTTAACCTTTTCTGTACACCACATTAATGGAATTTATTTTATATACTTTTTTTGTTTACATTCCACAGTTTTCAACCAATTAGAAACAAAGTGCATACTTTTAAATCTCTCTTGGCAACACCAAACTTCTTTGGGTGACTTGATTTTGTGAGAAAACCGCTTGATGCTAAATGATTTCTTTTATATTTTTTTTCCTTTTTTTCCTTTTTTTTTTTTTTAATAAGTTTTTCAATTTGCTTTCAGAAAATATTGTTGAATAAAACCAGGTACTGAATATGCTGAATTGGATAATTGTCTCAAATTCTTATTTTTATTTCTTGGTGTGAATGTTCACTTGCTTCACATTTAAATTTTCTCTGCATTTCCTTACATTAGTTTTTTGTAAGTTTAATTGTTGATACAAGTTGTTCTCTATCATTATAGTTTCTTTTAATGGATTTGTCTGGCAAACATTGTTCATTTATTCTGGACTGATAAAAGATATATGTGTACTGATGGGAAACATTCATAACAGTTATTGTAGGTCATGAAAATAAGTTATGGTAGCAAGCCAGACACTTTTATTATCTTAGCTAAACATTTTTGTATTATCATTAGTACAAGGAGATTTGTTACTTCCTGAACTGAATCTTAGGGCGGTTTTTGCAAATCATTTTTTCCTTCATTCTTATATTTTAAAAGTTTTAACTGCTTGAGATAAGCTATGATATATGTAGTTGTACAGAATGAACTAATTTCCTCACCTCAGTGACAGTTGGAAATATACACTGACCAACTATAAATATGAAATGTCATGCCTTAATTAGCACAATGTTTGCAAATCTCTTATTGCCACTTTGCCGTCTTTATTTTTCTGTATTTTATGATAAAATCACACCCACAATGCTCAATCAGGTGGTAATTCCAATTAAGGAGGAAGAAGGGTATCAATTAAAAATATTCATGGGAGAACTGGAAATTCTTTGGACAACAGCACAGCCTCTTATTTTAGGAGATAAATGTGTGGTCCAGTGCAATAAAGACACTACCAATGAAGAATGTACCACTATCATTGTTCATGCTTTCCTTTTGTTAGCTGCCACTGTACTTCATTTATTATCAAAACTAATAACATATGAATTATTTTAGAAATAGAACATGCAAACATTCTCATAATCTAACTTGTAGTGTAAGCCAAACTGTTAGAGAAAATGTATATCATTAGAATTACAGAAGTTATGAGGGATCCATAATTTTGCAGTGATATTTCAAATCCTGAGACTGATTACTGTTTAAAAAAACTTTGAAATACAATTATTTTGAAAATAATTTTGAAAAATTACTTTGAAATATTTGAAATAAAAAGAAGGTTATTAATCTATTTCTGTTTTCCATTTTGAAACTAATATGATAAGAATGGCCAGAAAACAAAATTTCCTTTCCCATATGCATACAGTTTTCACTTGTTCGGTCTGACCAGGACCGATGTTCTGTGACACTAGGGACCAATTGCATACAATAAACAGTCAATAGTCAAAGAATCACCGGCAGTAACAGTCTGTGTAAAATAATCCATTTCGTATTACTGTGAAATGCTGATTTCTATATTTAGCTTTTTTTTCTATTCACATTGTATCTGTCAACAGACTCTTGTTGCTACATATTTGTCCACTGCAAAGTATCCAAAGTGTCCCCTAATCACACTGTACTCAATTCTATTGTCTCTGATCCTGCTGGAAGGAAAAAAATCAAAATTTTGTGTGTTGTTCAAGAAGATATAGAGTAAAAATGAGTTCTCCAAGGAGTGAGCACCAAGGGCTGGCCAAAGAAGTTCAATATAGCAGGCACTCTGTGTCCTCTCATCTGATTCTTTAAAGCTCATAACATAAAGTACTTCATCAAAATTATGATCTCGCTTTGTGCCGTACTCTTTAAAGATCTTAATTGTACTATTTTCCTTACATGGGAAATTTTTGGGTTAAAAAAGAATAACAAGAATGTTTTCTTCTTTAGGGAAAATACTGGTGGCTCTACATATGTGAAGCATCTATAAGCACAGGTGTAATTGTTAACTTTTTTGTGTCCGTGCAGATGATATATTTGAATGTGATGTGAACTCTTCCCTATTCTGTGAAGGGCTTCTCACTTGTCCTGAATGTATTCATAGACTTCATAGATCTATGGCAATGTTGAATTGTTGTTTTATGTGTTCTGGTATAATTCCTGATAGCACATGCATACTCACATCTATCAAAAATTATGCCCCCAAATTTGACAGATTGGCCAGGAAGTTCACCTCAAGAAATCCTGCTTTCTGTAGCAAAAAGACATTCTGCCAGTGTTGTGAGTTATCCAAGTACAAGGAGAAGATTCAAATTTTCCTGACAGAACCATTTCGTACATTGTTTTGTAATGTAGCAAATGGCAGCTATTCTCAAAACTAGTGTAGAACAGCCTCTGCTGAGGATTTTACTTCTTGCCCCCTATATCTATGCCTCCTTGTCCCCTTACACCTTCCTGTCCTAATGTTATCTAACCATTGCAACCAAGAAGCTGTCCTGTAAGATTCAAGCATGAAGCTGAATTCATCAAATTATGCAGATTTCCCCATGCATGACCACCTGCACCACCCTTGAATGTGAGATAATTTGTAAAAGGAAAGGTCTGAAAAATGGACATATTTTATACACTTTTTATGCTGTCACTGCGACTTGTGGTACTTATGGGAAGTGCCTTTAAAATAGGTTACTGCTTGCAGCTGCCTGTCTTCCTTGTCACAGCTGAGTGGCTCACTTCATGGACCAGAGGAAGCTGGAAGAAAGGTTGAGCAAAGAGGTATGAAAAGAAGAGGTATGAAAAGAAGTATTTGTTGCAAAAAAAGAGAGCAGCTCTTATTCCTGCTCTGTCAAAAGATTCTGGAAATCAAAGGAAAAATCTATTGCCTTGAGCTGACTATACATCACTTGGTTTTATGGCCTCTGTGTTTACTTCCTGCCCAGTTGTGCCTAATTAATGACAAAAGAAAGTGCTTTATGGTTATGATGATGCAAAAGTTCTCTGGTTTACTCAGACTAGTAATAAAGATGTGTATGCTGAGAATGGAGAAAATGGATCATAAGGCAAATGATCTCCTTCAACATTACCTGAATTTGAATGATTTTGAATTAAACATAGGCAGTTAATGTATTTTAGAAAAGGAATACCTATTGTGCACAACCTGCAGTATTTATTGTTATTGGATCTGATCCTGGCTACTGCCAGAGCAGTAAAAGGTGCTCTGAGATTATATTATATGGGGCCACTGAAAAGCTTTGTAGAATTGGGACCCTAAGGATTAGGTTAGGGAGGGAACAGAAACAGAAAATATGGCAGGGGAAAGAAAAGTACTGCTGGACTGCTGCACTGACAATTTCTGCTGAAGACACCTCAGGGGCTGTAATTAGCTCTTACAGTGTGTAACAGTTAAGAGGGGACTAAAATTTGTGACTGAAATTTAA
>JAWWES010000133.1:48474767-48485677 GCA_035583135.1 Lophotriccus pileatus | reverse complement strand
GACACCTCAGGGGCTGTAATTAGCTCTTACAGTGTGTAACAGTTAAGAGGGGACTAAAATTTGTGACTGAAATTTAAGGGCTGTGTCCAAACAATGTTCTTGGAGGTAACTTCAATGCTCTTACAATGTTCTTGGAGGTAACTTCAATGCTCTTACAATGTTCTTGGAGGTAACTTCAAAGCAAAATCTGCCTCCCTAGGGTGCCTGCTCCAGGAAAGTCAGAACTGATGCTTTCTTTTCTCTTGCTCAGCTTCAGCTCCCTCCAGGGTGTACCTTTACATGGACTGAACAACGATATCCTCACCGGTTGAGTCAGCACCAGACATCACTGAAGGGCATGCGGCAGATCTCATCCCGCTGTTCTGGCACTGCTTCCCAACACATCTGTGCTACCAGGTGAGTTGTGCTTCTTGTTTGATCAGGGATAAAATTACAAAGATTGCAGTCCAGAAGTTTTTATTCCAGATGACTCTAGATGGAAGAGAGGAAATTTTAATCCTGGGCCACATGGATCTGAGGACAGAGTCCTAGTTCCCACCCTTCTGAAAGTGAGATGGCTCTGCATTTTTTCCATTTTCCCTAGGCGAAAACTTTGCTATAACTAAGGAAATATGTTTAAACCTAGTTGAGAGAGACTGTTTCAGCTAGACACTACCTTATGTCTTGGTCTGCTTAAGGTCAAGAAAACAAAATTACTATTCTCTAAGTCTCTAAAAAACACCTAATAAAAATCCATAATATACTGGAATTTCCAGTGCCTAGAAACTAAGACAAGATAATGGCATTCCTCTCTCAAAATAAATATAAGGAATATATTTATTTATACATAGGGTAAATCAAGGGATTTGATCACATTACTCATCTTCCCAAGCAATGGCATAAGGATATGACAAATTATGTAACATGACATCTGATAGTCTATGAGAGAATACACCAGAGAAACAGTCTCTGCACTTTGGACTTCAGCTGGGATTGTAATGATTTAAATTATACAAAGTCAGCAGTAGTAACACAATTTTAGTTATTGGTTTTGCATTGAGTATTTGGAGCCTGATGCAAAATGAAATCCTTTATCATCCTCCATTATCCAGCCATATGTAATTCATAAAAACTTCCTTATCACATAAAAAAAAAAAGCTCAGTGCTTAATTGTATGGCAAATTATCATATGTGCTTACATCATGCCATGCAGTAATGAAGTGATCTTGCTTTGTATCATAGTGCTCAGAAAAAAAAGCAGTCAGATCAGAAGTTCATTACCTGAGCCACTTTGGAGTCACATTCAGAAGTCTTTGACAGGATTTTAAAATTACCTCAGTAGGAACAGCACAAGCAAAGGCTAGAAGGAAAGAGATTAAGATGTTAAGAGCTGTTTATAATACTGACTAATTAGGAGTGCAGGTTGATATAGACACTTGGAGTGTTAGTGATTTTAAATGGCAACTTGCTGATTTGAGCATTCAGTGGTACCTAACATGTAATATTATTCCTCTGACTTTATATTGTTACAGCAATACTACCAGTGTCAGATCCAGCCATCTCAAAATGGAAGGATGACAACCTTGCTCCCCGATATTCTTAAATTGATTACAACAGTGTTAGACTATAAAGTATCTGCCTTACAAACCGCATTTGAGAGCTCTTATCCAAATCTGTCACCTTTTTGCTCCTCCCTGAAGATTAATTTATTTAGCAATCTAAAAGACACAGCAATGTGGGCTTCAGCAGAAACAACTTTCCTAATGGACCATAACACCACTGATATCACTGAGAGAGCTGAGCCTTGTCTTAAGGCATGCCCTGCATTATAGAAAGCACAGCTGTCAATCTCCTAATGACCAGAATAATTTAAATTTTTTTTTTTAATAAAACTTGTTATCCAATATATTGACTTGTTTAAAATGATCCTACAGGAGAGATTATCTATGATATCAGTGGTCTCTCAGGGTAGGATTGGATGTCCAGATTTCTGTGGCACTTTCTGAGCTTCTCAGAGTGGGGAAATCTGGCGTCAGGCACACCTTCTCACTCCCTTGGAATGGCAGCCACCAGGATGAAAAGGACTATCTTGCTCCAGGCCATTTGGTGACATTATTTGGAGAAGGTCAGTGGTATACCAGGTTCCAGCTAAGCCTCCCAAACAGCCCTCTAGCCTCAAAGGCTGCTTTACCTTTTTAGATATATGGAATCGTTAGTGTTTGCTGAAACTGTATGAATTAAAATATTTTCCTTCAGCATACTGCAAGCACCTCAATAGACCAAAAGATGAATTTATCAGGATTTCTCTGACTGTGCCAGGCCCACATATCTCAGCTGCTTTGCAGAACAAACAGAGGTTCCAGATGTGCACTCAGGGCCCGCTGCCCACCATGCACACACAGCAATAGCAGGCCCAGGCTGGGGGCTCAGCAAGTGCTCAAGCCCATCTGGGGAAGAAAGCAGGAACTGGTGCCCTGAGCCTTGCAGCCTGGAGGGTTCAGGCCAGTCTGACCATACTCCAGTGAGCTGCAAGCAGTGATGCCAAACTTAGCTGCTCCTAAGCACCAGAAGGGTGCTTGGGACCCTGGCTATGACCTGGCAGCATCGTGGATGGAGAACACACAGGTAGCAAAACCACAAACACAACGAGTTCCTTGTTTCTGCTGCTTTACTAATGGAGAGACAAGATAAATTTTCATCTGATAGCTCATCCTGGTTTATTTGTGACAAAGCTAATTTCTGCCTCTCTGCTCTTAGAGATGTAACTCTGTCCGTTGAAGATGAATCTCTACACTGAGATAAGAGCATGCTTCTCAGCACACTTGGCTGCTTGACAGCCTTTTAAGCCCAGCCTGCAATTCTGATAAGTTTGAAACAGGCACTTAGATCCCACTGAGGGTAAGACTTACTTCAGATGGAGCTTATTAAGCTGAGACCCAATGCTAGCTATTATCATGCCATTAGATAACATTGATTAGATAGTTCATGTATTTTTGCCACTATCAGACTATACCTCAGTTACATCAGAAGAAAAAAAGGCCAAAAATTTCAGCTTCAGTACCTGCTACACAGCCTGAGTACATACTGAGATATTATCCATCCACAGCTTCTACTGGTGGCAGAAGAACTTAAAGTGCTTTAAATATCGGACTAAAATTATTTAGGTGTTTTATCAAGGATTTACATGCTTGCCTTTCCTTTGAGATGGTGTATTAGCCTTGTCAAAAGGGGAGTGAAAAATATTCCCTTTTTCCTACTACATATAAATTATTCTAGTTAAATAATAATAGAAATGGCTGCGAAGTAGAAGAAATCCTCCTGAAAGACTTGTGATGGAGTGTAGGCCATTTTTTTCATGGCAAAGTCTAGAGTACACAGCTGACTGAACAATGTATTGTTCAAAATATTACTCTTGAAATGTATGGCAGAACTTTGCTTTTCTTTGCTGCAAACTACACTTGTCACCAGACAACTGCAGCTGAAGTTTGCAAAGATGTACAACTCACTTGACATTCAATGGTCCTTTCTTTGAAGCCACATCTGTGGCTCCAAGAAACAAATCGCACAACATCAAACAAATCCAAAATTTCTATGTATGGCTTCCCCCACAGGCAGTTCTCTTGTTAAATGTTCAAGCTCAGAGAGCTCATGTTTTGTCACAATAGGAGAATTAACAATTATAGTTACAGAAAGGAGCTGCTTTTCCTTTATCATATTTTTTGCCTTACCTCAGTCTCCAATGGAGACAGCATCAGCTATTTTTTGTTTTCCAGTCCTTAGAGCTGCTATTGTGGTGTCCATGTAAGGACTTCATGGATTTCCTGTGTGAGACATTTTATGAGAACAACTGAAGTCCTGCAACTATGTGGTCTTTTGCTCTCTTGCAAAATGGTTTACAATCCATCTGAAGGCCAAAATAATTTAGATTGTAACGAGACTGAGTATAAGCTGACATAGCTAATGCCATGACATAGTGGGGTTACTACAAAGTACCCATGATGATAATCCTGCTCCTCATCTAGGAATGAGGGCAGGAAAAACGTTCCTTTTATATCCACATCAGAGAGTGGAACTCTTATCATTCTTTTCCTCTTTTGGTCTTTGAAGTTGTACTAGTTGTCTGCCTTCTAGTCTTCCAGATGCCACAGAGAATGCAAAAACATCCTTTGTTGGAGAGAGTCATAAATTTCACAGAAACTTCATACAAAGATAGCAGCACATTTTAGAAGAACCTGTGAGAGCAGTAAAATCTTTTGAACAGGTGCACCACCATTAGAATGAAAATAAAGAGCAGAAGGTAGGTGGTTTATTAATAACACAGCTTTGTATATATCTTTTATAAAAGTAATAGCATGTAAAAGGTACATTCCCATGCCCAGGAGGATATTAGGCAATTGTTCTCCTGTAGTGAGACGACTTTCATAATTTTATATATTCTATATATGGACTTCATGATGTTTTACAGTAGTTCAAGAACACTGCTTGTATTGATTGATTTAATTCTTCATTTGGTGATGGCAAGATGGCATATGGGTATAGCCTATTGGTTTAGACCTGGCACATTAACCTTGGCAGTTTGTGTGCCTCTAGAGCAAAGACATTATTCCTTTGACCATAGGCTGTGGCCATCAGTGACTGAATTTCAGAATTACTTTCAGCACTAGTAGGAAATAAATATAGACCCTAATCTTTCATATCTTTTAATCTCTATATGTTCCTGCAGAATCACAGCTCCAGTGGAGGACACCCACCACCACCACCACTCTGCTCCCAGGCCCTCCCTTATGCTGAGGCAGTTGCACTTAGCCAGTCCAACCACAACTGAGCCTGAGCACATGTTCCCAAAAGCATCAGGTGACCAAAATCTCCACTGAGGCAGAAAAAACTGGCTCTACCAACCACCATACAAACACAAACCACACCCACAGCTACCATGGGTGCAGGGGCTCTCTCCTGTCCCTCTTGTTTAGCTGCACTCTCCCATAGGCACTGGCACTTAGTCCTGAGGGCTCCTCTGACCAGCTGGCCCTTCAGCCTCCCTTCCTACTGCCCTACACAACCAAAAAGTATTCACATTATCCATAGTGATAAAGAGGGTTTAATAAGAACATCAAGCGGGGTCCTCAGTCAGGCAAGTATGCTGACTCGTATACACTTGACTGGCCCCTTTTGTACCTTTTCCCTCTCTTTTGCTTCTCTTGTTCCTCCTTGATTCGCACTGATTTCACTGCCTTTGGTCCCTTCCCTAAACATCTCATTTCATGGTTCTACAATATCCTCACAACATCTCAAAATAAATTTTATGTAGTCCCAAAATTATCTCCCATCTGCATCCCACAAAAAGCCCTACAAGTCTTTAGGCAATAACCCCATCAGTTTGCACAGCCACCTGGAGAGGATTTCTTTTTTGGCTTATCTTACCCAAGACTGATGGCACACTGGGCGAAGACAGATGATGTATAGACTGCCTCCTGCAGACTATTGCTGATTTTCTCCCACTTCTCTGAATGAAATCTTTTACACTCCAGAGCCAAACTCTTCCCTTTTGTCACATATGCTCAAATACAATGTTGTTTGTTCACACTGAGTTATGAGTTCACCATTAATTTACTCAGAGCTCACTGACATCTTTTTTTTATACATCTGCTTGTGGTAGTTGGCAATTTTAATGTCAGCACCTGCCTGTACTTACTAGAGGATTATTTTCACTGACAGTCTTAGCAAGGAAAATAATGAAAAGGACAAATTAATTTTTATCTTTTGTTGTTCAATATTGAAAGGAATTAAAATACAAACATGAAAAAATATAATGTTAAAAAGAATAGGAATAACTTTGTTTTAAAAAAAATAATTTAACCTCAAGAAAATGAATCAGCTAGTTTTCAGCTTAGAAATTTGAAACAACAAGAAACTGAAGGTCCCTTCTCTTATTCCTCATTTTAAACCAGTAGGCATGGGATGACCACTACACTTATTTTAATAAGCTTAAATTTTTTAATCTAATGAATCAATAAACACACAATTGAGTGGCCTGGATTGGAGTCCTACTAACACAAAATTAATAGGCTTGCATTCTTCTGAAGACCAACTGGAAAATGAAATAGCAGGGATAGGGGAGGAAGTAAAATAAGTGTCAACAGAGTAGAGTAGCAAGAAATAAGGCAAGAGCAGTGTCTTGTATCAGCTGCTCCTGTACTGTGTGTTTGGCCAGGGTCTGAGCACAGGGTGGGCCAAGCACATAAGCTACTGCTGGTTTGCACTCACACAACTGTGTTCCTGAGTTAGCAAACAGGGACCAGGAGCTGAAAGCCAGCAGGCTGTTGGCTGTCACCTGCTAGCCAAAAGCAGTAGGCACCTGCCTGAGTCCTCCTTCCTTATGGCTCACCTGCACAAAGCCAAAGGGGTTGGGTTCCTCCAGCTGGGGCTGGAAGTGAGATCAGACAGCCCAGCAATTAAGTTGCTTTCTTCCACCCCTCCAGTTAAGCACTGGAGGTCACGCAGTCTTGCCCAGGATGCAGCCCTTGATGCAGATTTCAAGCCCTGAACTGAGGAAATGCATCCCAGGTTTAGGAATTTGCAGTGTACTCAGCAAGTCCCAGGCAGAGGGTGATTTAACAAGTTTCTCCTAGTTACAGCTTCCTAGGGGAGACCTGCTTGGCAGCCATGAACTGTAAGCATAGCCTTCGTTACACTGATAAAAGAGTAATGAATATAAATGAAAATAAAATCACCATGGAAAAAATGTATACCACATACTCATCTACAGCTGTAATTTTGAAGATTGTTTCCCTACTATACCTGTACAGTCTTTCTTTTAGTATGTTCAGACTCACTGGAAAAAACTGGAAAGGAAAACTACATATCCTTGAATGAAAAAAAAATCGAACTCTTATGTTCCACTACATAAGAAGCATGTGAAATTGAAGTGAAGCAATTCTTTGAGCTCTGGAAATATAAAGTAGTTAGTTAGGTTTATTATGTGTGAATTTAGTGAAGTTTAGAATTAATATAAACCTTTGCAAAACTCATAAATTATTTGAAGACACATTTTCATGAAAGTCAACTGTTATTCCTGAACTCATAAACACAGGAAATTTAAACTGAACTTATATACTAAATTTTACACAGAAAATTATGAAAGCTGGTGCAACATTACCTAGCTCTCTTCAGCAAAACAGGAATGATTTAAACCTTAAATTTTGTTAGGAATATAGTATAGAAATCGAAAACACATGCCATGATATTTTTTTTGATTGCTCTAATGATTATTATTGCACAAGTGGTAATGAATACTGTGAATGGAAAGTTCTAAGTAACTGCTGTCAAGATGAATATCTATCCTGTTAAAATGTCTATGTATGATCAGTTATTCAGTGAGGGTAACTTCTGTAATTTAACTGGAAAAATATTAAGAATCCTAAACTTCCCTTGAAGAATCTCATCATTTTCAAGACTGACCTTTCCATTTTTGAAAGACATTTTGTATTAAAAGGAAATAACATATCTCAAAGGCAAAAGAAATATGTCAGAGAAAGAAAACCATCTCATAAGCCAGTAATATAGTAATATTTGATATATAGATGAAAAACTGCATTTAGCAACACAAAATATGTTATAAAAAATCCTCTTAGGCAGTGATACGTGAATTTCATAATGCATGGAAATGGCGTCAGCCATACAACATCATGTAAACAAATCCAAAATGCCCTCTGGTCACCTCTTTCTTTATTTTATCACCCAGCATGAAAGGAAGGTGTGAGACTGAAGAGGAGCAAATCACAGAAGTTTAAAGACAGGCCTGAAGTATGTTCACTATAAATTCTCTGGGATCTTTAATCCCTTTATCTACGCCCCCCTGTGTAAATTAAAAACAACAGAAAAAGCCTTTTCTCCCTTCTGGTATGTTTTAAGGAAATGGTATCTTCTACTTACAAAGCACTTGAATATGTAAGAAGCCTAAATATTAAAGTGAAGAGAATATTAAAGT
Organism: Lophotriccus pileatus; assembly: GCA_035583135.1. NCBI lineage: Eukaryota > Metazoa > Chordata > Aves > Passeriformes > Tyrannidae > Lophotriccus > Lophotriccus pileatus. The sequence goes on along the minus strand of JAWWES010000133.1, from coordinate 48,477,711 downwards.
GTAGAAATTTGACTGAAACAGAACTGAATGCAGCAGTTGTAAGTTCGCAGGCTCTGAGCTACAAGCTCACCAAAGGGATTTTTCTTTAAAAATATACATGGCTCCAAAAATTTGCCCACGGAATTTATTATAAGAGCTTTCAGTTCTTTTAAACCTTAAGAGAGAGTACAAAGGAAGAATGCTGCACACATTTTCTCAGGAGGCACTTTCACTGGTAGACTTTAGAAAATAAGGGAACTTGGCAAAAATTTAAGGGGCAAAATTCTACCAAAATAAAGCATTCCACAAAGCATTAACTTAGCAGATGCTAACCCATACAACTTAGCAAAATCCAACCCATCCAATCCTAAATTATCCAAAATATTAAGAAAACAGATTAGAAGAAGAAGACAACATTAAAAAAGAAAGAGAAAGACTGAGAAAAGGAGATCATTATACCTAGAGCCAACATAGATCCAGCTGCAGGAGTTGAGGAAGATGGCAGCATGGAGACTACATGTTGCTGCTTTTACTGGCTTTGTAGCACAACTTTCCTCAACATTATGCCGAGTATGATATCCAAAAGCCACAAGAGAATATCCACAGACATATATTCATCATACAAAGACTATAGAAAAACTTCACCTGCGTAATTTAAGACTGTAGCTTCAGAGACACCAATAAACAGCAGGTGATATTTTATTGTATTCCATGCAATTTTAATTATTTAGGACAGGTAATTAATTAATAAGTCACAAGTTCAGCAAGATTGGACACCATGGAAAAGGACTGATAATTACACCATATAATGAATAAACCAAACAATAAGAGGCAGAGAAAACAACTCCCATGGCAAAATCACATAAGGTAATGTAAAAGCATGCAAGGGAACTCGGTGACAGGTCTTTAATATTTTAATGTAAAGTAATACAAAAATGAGAAATATCTAAGAATGCTGCTGCAGAGGTCTCTGGAGCAAGACAGAGTATGTTTTACTGCCCTTACTTTTCTAGAAGGGTCTAGGGAAACAACATGGGGAAAATTATATCCAACAGTAAAAAGAGAGACTTAAAAGAGGCTCTGGGAAGCATGACTTCTATTGCTGCAAACAACTTTTAAATTTTTTAACCTGTAAGTTCTGGTTCTTGCAGAGGAAGTGCATCAAGATCTGGCTGGTATGTAAGGGGTACCCCCCACAATGAAAGACAACTTAGATGTCTGTGATCTTTCCAAAATGGGACAAAGGTTTGAATGCAGTAAACTAAGTACCTGTGCAATTACCGGTGCAATTCCTTTCTGGGAAAAGAAAAGAAGGAAAAAGCAAAAAAAGTACCCACAGATAACTGTTCCCAAGAAGGGCCAAGAGACTTTCAGAGACAACTAAAAGGAAAGAGTATGTGGACCCTCAGGCACCAGCACTGCAAAAAAAGCCACATCCACAGTCTCACAAGGGCAGTAATGCTTGTGGCAGTTGGAAAGCTGCAGAAGTGTGGAGCTTCCCAGACAGGAGCAGCAAGGAGGGCAAATAATCCTTTGTGCTTCTGCCCAGCATGCTCCCTTTTCGGCATTACTGAGACAGACCTAGTTGGTATTGTCTCAAGTACATAAAACCATCGGATTCATCATGGAATGTGCAGTTCCCTACTGTGCTTGTGAGCCTCTTAAAAACAGTTTTATCATAACCAGCTTGATAAATGGGGTACATTTGAAAATATAGAAAAGCTGCAAAAACTTGGGTCTTCCAATCCTTGAAGGACCTCCCTGTCCTCCACGTGCAGCGAACAACCTTTGATGCTTCTCACAAGTGAGCAATTTCAAGGTGAAAAAAGGTGAATTTTGCCTGTATCAGCATACTTAATATGCATGCAACACAGTTTATGACAAGTCCAGTTCTTTGACAACAGTGGGATGCTTTGATGAAAAGTACTCTCTATTTACATATGATATAAGTCATATTTTAAATATGTCTCATGGGAAGACCTCAACTGGACTTAGACTCCATGAAGATTTCATGGATAATGGATGTGAAAGCATTTATTTTCAAAAGTATAAATTCACCTGCTTAAGAAATATATATTTATTTCAGTGTAAAATAAATCTTAACTATAACACAGTTGCTGCACTGCAATGAGTTACATTTTCTGCATAGAGCATGGTAAGATTAGTTCTCCTATAACTGGTATCACATGGAGATTCTGCTTTAAATATTTACCCATGATCAAAAGTTTTTAATAAGACTAAAGGTTTTCATGTTCATTCTTAACCCTGCAATGATAGTTTGGGGTTTCTTTTCAAGAAATAAATCATGAAACAGCCTCTGGTCATTCTTGAACACTTGGGTGGGTCTCTTGTCTCACTTGTTTGGTTTTTTTTCCAAATTTTCTTTTACTTTTTAGACTTATGAGTCATTTGCTCTCAACAATGAAAGACATATTATAGCCTAGCGTTTGATTAGCTATTTTATATCATTATACCTGGAAATCTCAAACCATGTGCACATTGTGAGGCTTCTGTTCTAAAACCACAGTAACCATGAGAGGCAGGATATACTTGCGCTTAAGGTATTGAACTGCAAGAGGGAGGCACTGAAATAGGAGCATCCTGCCTCTGAATGTGTGCATGCTTTCCCCCTATGCTCAGATGAGAAATGGGCACCTACCTCTTTCAGGTACCTCTAAAGCTTTGTTCTGAAACATAACCAGAACTCAAGCCTAAGAATTCAGGTCTTGTTCTAAGAGGGATCTATTAAACAGGCCTGAAGGTTTCGGTCTATATATGTATTACCATTCATCACACTCTCTCTGCCTCCTAAATCTACTAAGCAGAGTTGCTAAAGTCCTTGTCTGTTATAGTTTGGTTCAGCAGGAAGACTTGCTTCCTAACATGCTGGATGAGTGATTCAACATCCATATTGCTACAAGGTTGAAATAAGTATATGAAAATAAGTGGTGCACCAGTGCAGCCT
>JAWWES010000133.1:48454421-48474667 GCA_035583135.1 Lophotriccus pileatus | reverse complement strand
GGATGAGTGATTCAACATCCATATTGCTACAAGGTTGAAATAAGTATATGAAAATAAGTGGTGCACCAGTGCAGCCTAATAGTGGTGCACCAGTGCAGCCTTGCTCCTTCTCTTTGAAAATATTCTGTACCGTAGCTCTGATAATCTAGTGATCTTCTACTTTGGTTCTTTATTTTTCCAGTCCATAAAGATAAAGTTATCTTTGGAGTGGCAGTGCATCTCATTTACTATGAGGTAAGAATGAACGGAAATACAGTTTTGCAAGGCTGAGAATGAAACTTTAACACCTAAGATTTAATTACTTTTTTTTTTTTTTTTAATCCTGGAATCTAAATTTAAATCTTATTCGTATCTTTGTTTATTCTTGGTTTAATACTCTGTAGAGTTGCCTTTCATTCTATTCATGCTCACGTTCCTGTGTCTGACATTTATACGAATAGTTTGCAACAGCTAGCAGTAGTCCCTTCAACATTTTTCTAGTGTCATTAAAAGCTTATTCTTTTCTTTTGTAAAATACAAAGATCTCCTCCTCTGTCCTTCACCAAGATATCTCATCCAACTTTATGAAGCTGAAAGCCCTATTTATTAGACAATTTGGTCATATGTGACCAAATGACTATATGACTATACCAATACATAGTGTCTGTTTTTAATGGTACTTTGCAAGCTGGAAAGTGAGAATAATGGTATTCCAAACAGCTAGAGACAAGCATTGTTCCTGAAAATATAATGCATTTCCATTATTTTTCTGCTATTCTTTTTCATAGTAATGGTAAGTAATTTATTAGGAATATGTTCTATATTAGCTTCGTAGTTAATTGTCTAAATTACTTTTTTATTGATCTGAAATTAATTCTGAGATATTTATTGATAATAATCAAAATCATCTACTATCTCACATAATTTCATAGGCAAATGAACATCAAAAACTTAATGTCTGAGAAAGTCAGCAAATACTGCAGGGCACTTTGCCCCTTTGTCCATTTCTTAGCATCCCATTTGGTATTTTGATATCATCACAGTCTCTTAACCACTGTATAAGAATGATGAGTGAGAAGTAATCTAAGGAATTCTTCTAGTGACTTTAGGAAAACATTATTCTCTTTAATACAGCTTTCACAATAGAATGTCCATTATTGTACCTCAAGAGGACCTTCCTAGTGGCACCACTTGATCTGGCACAGGCTCTTCACATCATGTAAAAGGTGAAACATTGTAGCTCATTCCTTCATACTGAAATAATTTATAAGGATCCAGTTCCTCCTACACAGCTACAGCAGGAACCATCCACTCTTTTCACTGAGCCACAAGTCCACTTGCACTTCTTTTCTTATCTTGCCTGTTCTCCCACTCCAGTTCTGAACCCAATGCTAACTCTAAGAACATGAACTCCTCTGTAGGATACCAAATGCTGCTAATCTCAGAATTTACCCAGTTCTGACCTCCTCTGAGCTCTCACTAGAGTCTATTGAGAATAGCTCTTAGGTTTGTTTCTGCTTCTCTCTGATTTAATCCAGGTGTAGTTCTTTTTTGCTTTAGAAAAATTTAGAATTATTTAACCAGTGTATCTATTGCAGATTCTATCTGAAGGCAAATCTGTGACCCTTTATCAGGTGCCTGTCCCTGTTCAACATTCAGCTCAGAGCTGCTCCCATTTCCTCACCCTATTTCCACAGCTTGAGCCTACTGTCAGTGACTCTTTCTTCCATATCTTAAAAATAGCTTTACATTCATTTATCTGATAAAATAACTCCTTCCTCAAATTTTCTACACTTTGGGTAAACAACCTTAGTTAAAGTCCGGACTATAGAGAGCAGGAAAAGAAGAATCCACTTTTCTGTGCTAAAGGGATTTCCAAAATGGGTTTATTCTGGACAACAGTGAGGTTAAGAAATAGTTAAGAGGCTGCACAGAGCCATCTTTGGATAGAACTTTGTTTATAATTATTTTTAAGAGTATGCATTTTCACAACAACGTAATAGATGCTTTATGAGAATCAAACTAACACAAAGTTGCATGTTTTCTACAAAGGAAACATTCTTTTCTAAAAAACCTTGTAATTTCAATGTCAAACATTTCTTTCTATATTTCTAAAAACTAACACTTCAGTTAAATTTAAATTTTAATTCTATATGTATTGTCTGCAGTGGGTAAGTTTCTGACAGCTGATGAACCTAATTTTTTATACTTTATTAGTAAGCAAAAGATGGATTTGTATTCCTAAGCCAATATTAAATACTTTATATGTTATATTTCCTTTAAGTGTTTTTTTTTACAATGTTTGTCTTTTAAATGTTACTGATCTTCAATGTTGAGTGAGAACTATAGCAATATTTGTAATTATTTCTCATTGTTAGTTTAATTCTATATATTTTATCAAATATAAACCTACTCTTGTTTTAGGATTACAGAACCAGGGTTATTATTCTACAAGGCATTCAAGATCCTACTGTAAAGGGTGTTTTGATATTTTTAACTGAAGAGAAGTATTGTTTTCCTTCTGCTCTTGATACAAAAAATCATCATGCTGAAATATCACATCCCTGAAGTTATAAGCACGCCATAAAAAGAGAAGTGCTGTGGAATATTGAACATCATAATCAGTGGCAATATTAGAAACAAACAAACGAATATATAAGTCAGTCAGTTAGATAAACCCTAAGCCTCCCAAAAGGATCCCTTAAATCTATCAGGAAATGCCATCTTTATATTTAATACTGCAATAGGCTTAGGCAGTATTTGATTATTCTCTGTCTCTGGTTTCTTTTTAGATTTTCTTTTATTTGGGTTCAACTACAAAATCTCTTTCATTCCTATTACCAAAAGAAGTGCATATCATTTGTTCAGCTGCTCTTCATTTGTTCAGAATACAGGACTGCAAGTCATATCCCTTGCCTTCTTCTAGCTATGCTTCCCTTGCCTATATCCAGCCCTTCATCACTCACCAAGTGACTCTTGCTGGCTCCATTGACTACTGCTTTTATTTCTTTGCACAACAGCTCTTTGACTCTGCAGCTCACACTGACTTTCATCACACCTTGCATTTCTACCTTCTACATTCCACTTTCTTCAAGTGAGAAGAGTAGAAAATAATGTAATTTTCTTTTTTGTTCTTTGCATGTGCTTTCTTTCAAGTTATGTTTGATGATTGGAGCCCTGTTTCTCACCTCACTCACACTTATCTGATCTTCATTTTCCTATAATGCTGGCATTTCAATCTCCAGCCTGAAGAAGACTAAGCAACCTTGTTATTATTGTCTTCCCATATATATACGTAACTAAACATGGGACTACACCAATCTATGTTGCATTTTGAATTTAAACCCAGATCAGTGTTTGTATTTGCTTTGTGTCCATCACATGCAGATATAAACCCACTGAAGCTACAGTTTTTAGATAAATCTCTTAGCAAGTTGGATAGAAACTTTTGGACATGTGGCAAAGACCCGAATACTTGGGTCCACTCAAGTAACCATACTAGGCATCTTTTAAGGGATCATGTGAAACCTCCACAGAAATCCTTGGGATGGCTTTCTAGAGAATTTTAAAATTACAGGTGATATTTAATTTTTCAGTCTTGGATATAAAGCAATGTCTGCAGTGACACCACAAAGAGCTGCTTAGTTATTCTGTAGTACTTCTGTACACAACAGCCAGGACAGGTGAAAGAATTCCTGCCAGGTTTCAACCAGGAGTGCCTCCACCATAATTCCGAAGGGAAAACTAATAGCACACGGCGAGGGAACAGTGGAATGTCCACAGCTCACTATGATTTATGGATCAGGGACTTGAGTGAGACATAATATCTTCATATTTAACAGTCCTCAGCGTACTTTTCTTCCCTGAATGTGTTCTGTTATTTTTGAGTCCGTGTACATTTACTATAGAGAATGTGCCATGGAGGTTTCATAGCCAGTCATCACACTGTGTGAGGAAATACATCTTTGTTTTGCTTTGAAGCTGCCTCTTGCTAGTTTATGTGATGGCCATGAATTCGTGTATTGGAAGAGAGTGAGTGGGTCCCTGCTCACCTGCTCAGTGTCTTTAATGGTTTTGTGAACCTCTGCTGCATTACCCCCCAGTTGCTCTTCTCAGCCTGAAGTATTCTGGTCTTAGTCTTAATAAATTTAGTGGCTTCTTACAAAAAGTTCAATCCATACCTTTAGACATACCTATTTCTTTTTATTCTGTACTACCCCAGCTCTGCTATGTCTTCATGGAAACAAAACAATATTCAAGATATTCATTGTGGATTTATACGGAGGTATATTTTTTTCTGCTTTTTTTTCTAGTTTTCCAATAATTCCTAGAATTCTGATTTTTTTTTTTAATACATCTCAATGTCTTATTTCTTAAAAATGCAAATTAATCTTTTTTTCTTTAAAGGAACATTACATCCCTTTTCATGGAGTTTCACATGCCATTTTATCATTTCTTTGCTATTTGCACTCATCTTTTCCACTCTAAAGGTGTCAGTATAACTAGAAAACCTTTTCACCTAACTTTTGAAAACCCTGTGCAATGTGGATATTGACTAAACCCTGGTTTTGATTTTGAATTTGGTCAGAGAAAACCTGCCTTTAAAATATGTGGCTCCAGAAACTGGGAAGTAACTAATAACTCCCCACATATCATTCTCCTAAAACAGTGCTGAATTTTATTCAAAATAAAATCATGCACACAGCTTAATTTTTGAGAATTTATTTAAACAAAATAGTGCCTCAAGGTTCAGTTTTTCTTCTTGCCCCTGATCAAGAAAATTTCATGAAAGGAAAAAAACTATGGTCCATGGGTGTTTCTGAGTAAATAAGTGTTCTGTACTAATGAAAAAGCTCAATGAGTAATTAGTTTAAAATACATTTTTCAGAATAACTCCAGCTTGCCAGAAAGAAATATCTGGAGTACTCTTAGGCACTCATCCTTCTGGAATTCAAATATTTTATGTCATATGCTTTTATAGCTTTAGAGCTATATACTCATTATTATTATATGAACTGGCAATGAAGAACACAAAAAGTAACCAAGATCTAAGGGTAGGTATAATCACTACTTAGTTATTTTTACACAGATGTGTGGCTTGTGATAGTGGGAATGACTGTATTGGTGGCACTCATCACTAAGTCAAGTCACTTCTGAATTACAGCAGACCTTGCACTCTCCAGAACTGAGAGTGAAATGCTTTTGCAAGCATCAGAGAAATATAAAGTTTGCTGTAGCTTTTACATGTTTTCTTATTTACCTCAGTGGTATGCCATGAATGCTGTTCATAAACATATTTTTAGAATATAATTTTCAAGTAAAATCTCTTGAAATTTATTGAAACTCTTGAAAATTGTTGTTATTCACAGTCAATATATGTAACTGCTTAATATGGGTGATAAAGAAACAGCACAAATGTGCCTTACAATTATTCTTACTTATTATGTAAATCACTTATTATTGTCTTATTATCATTCTGTTCAAAATGACCCCTTTGCCTATGTTATTATTTTTGAGACTACTTCAGAGAACTATTAAGAATGTCCAGAAACAGGAATTATTTGTACTTTGGAAGTACATTTCTTTTTGTGACTGATGATGTGATGCTAAAGGAGATACCAAACTGCACAGTTTAAAAGAAGTCATAAAAAGTGATGATTTGCCCAGTTCATATACTGCACGGTACCACAGGACAGGCTGTAGCTAAAGTATCATTTTCTCTCAAAGATTGCACAGGAGGGTTCAGTTTTGAAAGAATTTTAGAATTACAGATGGTCTTTTGTTTGAAATTCTTAAAGTCAATGCAAGACTAAAGCATTTCTCTACAAGAAAATTATCTCTATAGTATGTTACTAAAATGATCTGAAATAGTCTCCTTTCTTATTAGCAGTTTAGCTGATTAGTAAAGTGTATTATTACGTGCTTGAATCCTTCTAATTTTTTTTTTTTTAAGTCTTAAATTTAGGACCATCTGAACTTATAGGTACTGATGTTTATGAAAAATATGTACACTGTATGATAAAGTATGAAAATGGATTGATTAAAATTATCTGATTGCATATACCCATTCTGAAAACTGTTTACTTCTGCAAGTCTGCTAAGCATTCCTGATGGGCTGATACTTGACTGAGCATAGTCTAAGTTCAGGAGAAATACTGTACTTTGAGGTATTTGATGAAGTGTTTATTATTTAGGAATTCTGTATCAGAAAAGCATTACATTTCTTAGCATTCTCATTCTATACCTTCTTAATGAAAAAATAAAGCCCAAGCTTGTGGAGTTTCTTTCTTTATTTGAATTTAAATGCAGCAGTAGAAAAATATTTTCTTGAGTAAATAACCTTGGAAGAATTTCAGAAACCTGATAAATATTGATTCTGTTAAGGTAAAGTTCCAAATAAATTCCAGCTGTAACTGTATACTGCTTTATGAATTGGTTTATGAAAAAAATATCAGATTTATTGAAATCATTATTATCATTGAACTGTTTTGAAGTTCATGATAACTGAAAGGGGTAGAAATGTTTGACTGAGAGAAAAATACAATCAACATCAAGAAAAATAACATGCATTTCTCTAAAATGCTTCTTTAAAAACGATTTATCCCATATTTTTTCTCAGTCATCTATACACCTAAATAAAGAAAAAGAAGGGTAGGAATATGCTATCCCTCTAAAAAGTATCTGAGATCATTCCTTCATCAATCTCTGGAGAAATCTGTTCAAATTCCTTTGTTAAAATGATTTTCATTTGGGTCTGTGTTCTGTCCCCACTCCTATGATGTATGGGCTTTTAGTCAGAGCTTTTAGGCTTAATGATATTGACTTAACTACTCTGACGGAGCCTGCCCAAGTACTATGTTCTCCACCCAGTTATAAACACATCATTTTGAAGGAGAAATCATATCTAAATTTTAGTAAAGAATTGCTTGACACAGAAAAAATGCAGAACTTTGAAGATTTTTTTCTTACACTTGTAGCTGCCTAAAGCTGATATCTCCTTTAACTTTTTACCCAAGACTCTGAAATAACAAATAGCTTTTATTTCACACATAAGCACACTAGACTATTTCCTTAAATGGATATTACTTAGTCTGTACATAGACAAATTGATTTATAAGTATTTTGTTGCAAAACAAAAATTTACTGAGAGGTCACAGTGAATGAACTCAGATTCAGTGCAGTCCAACAGAACTAAAAAACTAAAATCCTTTTTTTTTCAAGAACCATGCTTTCAGAGAGACATCGCAGCTGGTAGCTGAATGTATGGTTATGAAGCTAGTTTGTGGGCTCAGAAAGCTGGATAAATATTACACATGAGGATGTTACAGTTGCATAAAATTTTTTTACCCCAGATATTTTCACATATCTTGTCTCCAACAATGCCCAAATGTGGGAATCTAGGAAAGGGGTCTAAGAAATATGGCCTGTACAAGCTGATCTCTCTCTAATTGCACCCCTTTAGAAGGTTAAGGACTCCTTGCAGAAGGTTAAGGGCTCCCTGTGCTGCTGCCTCCAGACTGTTTTGCATTTAATGGTCCCTGATGGATCAATCTTCCAGCAGTTTTCTGATTTTTAACACACAACATCCTAATTTCCCATTTTAATGTAAATTGTGAGAAAATACTGTATCGCCCTTAAGTTTGGAGCCTGGTAGTTTCACTGGGTACCTCTAGGCAGTTCTATCATAAAAAAGGGATAATTCATATGCCCACTGTCTGACCATGCTACTGACCCCTTCCTAGAATGACGAGCCCTACAGTACTTAGCTTTGTCCTAAGGGGGAGACAGAAAGATGTTTCATATATTTTATCACCTTTCAGTAGCTTTATGCTGCTGCAGCTGGACTGATACTAAACTTCAGGACTGTTTAATTAAAGCTGGCATGACTTCACTAGAAAGTCAGACTAAACACACTTCTCACACACCATGATAATCTGCTACAGTGGAGTTTTTGATTTGATCTCCTAAGCATTTCAAGATTAGTCTTATTTCCAATAGTAGGCATTTTTTAATGACAGTTTTTTTTCCTCATTTTTTTTCTAGATGTATTAAGCCTGAAAAGTTTGTTCCTACAAAATGGACTTCGAGCAAAACCCATTCTGCTTCCTAGAAACTACTCTATGCATATAGTCATATAATTAATGCCTTCTTTAAAGCTCAGTCCCAAACAAAAGCTTCAGGCCACAATTGCACCTTCGAGGTAACTGTGACAGGAATCATGAATTCCAGTGATACTAATTGGATGAACTACTTGAAGTTGCAGAAATTAATTTAGTCTTTTTTAGGTGCTGGCATGGAATATGGGACTGTAATCTCTGTAGCAGAAACACAGAACTGAGTCTAAATTTTCATAATTCGTATAAACAGGTTGCTCTTTTTAGTTTCTGTGTTCTAATTTTAATTAATAGAAATCTGTTATGGATTTATTTTGAAAGAGCATTGTAAATGTAATTTTTAGAAGCCTAGATTTTTTACACCTTACGCCAGAAAGCAGTCAGACCTTTGAAATCACAGGGAAACTAACAGAATAAATATATAAATTTCATTTCTCCTTGTGTCTCTGAAAACTATTTTGATTTTTTATTTATTTATTTTTCAAATTTGCTTTGGAACTGGGGGGTGAATCCTACAACAGAGCAAAATGTTGCCCAGGGTTAAGCTGAAGGGAATACTCATGAGGGATATGTTGGTCAAACAGTCAGCTGAACACTCTCCACAGAGATACAAAATCTGTCCTTTATTATTTCATTTGTTTAATGTTTTGCGGATACGGCAAGCTGCCTGCAGAAGAGAGTGTCTCTTTTGTACTGTGCAGGCTCCAGGGAAAATAAAGACTTGGTGACCTTCAGAAGGATGCTGTAAGCCATAAAGCCCAGCCACTTAAAACAGTGGCAAGTCTGCAGGAGTAAAAAGTTGTATGAAACAGATCATAACTTTCTGAAGAACAGAATCCTATCGAGTAACTGAAAAGTATTTGAAGCCTGACAGGAGCAGACAAATTATCATCATGGGTTCCTGCTGCCCAAAATGACCTCTTATGAGTTACTGCATATCATGGGCCCTTAACTCACACTTTACTACTCTGGTGAACACACATAAGTTCAGCTCGGCAAAAGCATAACTTGGATAAAACATGTTTTCAAGGAAGATGTTCCAGGAAAAGATTGGATCTTGTTTTATTCTACTTGTTTTAGATATTGAAGTTGCAGCAGTTCTGGGAAGGGCGGGCTGTGCAGCTCTTCAGCTGTAGTTGGGTCTTTATAACAGTATCAGATGCTATACCTCAGGGTGCTAGCACAAAAGAGGGAGTGACTCCCAACTCTTATGAAGCAAATATTCTTTCTATTCACTAATAACAATCACTTCTTGTCAGGATCTAATGTAAACATCCAAACTGCAGATGCCATAAGTTAAATGGGAAAATCATTCCTGGTCTTTGATATATCCAGTGTTTAGATTTAAGAAATACCACCCATCAGCTTGTCAGAATAAAATAAATTTAAAAATGTGCCTGGAAATGTCTGCCTTTGTTCCCAGGCACCGAGGATTCACTGCTCCTAAGTACACTGAGCACCTCTGAGTAGCACTGCATGAGTGGTGCCCTACTAGGTTCGTAACAAAAATGAGACTGCTCGCACGCAGGGCCCCCCAGAGAAACACGTTTTGAATAAGTAAGTGTGTTCTGAGGCAAAACTTTCATATTCATTGTCATATATTATCTATTCTGCCCAGGATGGTGAGACAAATAGCAGCTTCTGTCATTCAATGATACATTTATAAAGCACACTCAATTTGAAAAGTTAGAATTTGGAAATTATGACATTTATTGTAGGTGCTGTAGTAGCAACTTTTCTTGCTTTTTAGGAGATAGATTTTCTTCATTTTCAGCTTTCTGAAAAATTGATTGCTGGGAACAAAACTGCCTTTGTTTAGTATCTCATCATGCTTCCAATGAATTTAAGATTTGTCATTGCTCAGTAGCAGTAGGAGCAGTGGTAATTTTACATTTAAAGTGTCAAAAATTACTTAGAGGAAAGGTTGAGGCAAATATTTTCCATTTGTTAAGAAGACTACTCTAACCACCTCCAAAATATCAAGAAATTGAAAAATATGCCAGGAGAAACTTTCTGCAATTTGTAATCAATCTTTAATTTTCCATATATCCCCATGTAGTATGTTTATGAAATTTGTTTGTAATAGAAGAACTGTCTCTTTCTTTCTGGGAATCCAGGAGCTCCTTCAGTACATTTAAAAAACAAAGGTACTAAATTAAAAAAAGAGAGCATCAGAAAGTAGAAAGAAAGAAAGAAATTAAACATAAGCCATTGCTGGACTGAGTCAGATTTTCACATGATTTCCCTAGGATGTAAAGTACACAATTTACTAAATATGCATTTTCTTAAAAACTCTTGGAACCTTAGCAACATCAATATGCCAACTGACTTTTTATGCTAAGATTAACAAACCAATCAAGGTGTATACAATATTGACGATAGAGAGAAAGTCAATACTACAATTTCAGAGAAATCATCCCAAAAGAGGACAGTTATGTGATATTTTTAGAATAACAAAAGTGGCATTTAAGCACCTGGAAAGTGTTCAAAATGCAGGCAACTAAAAATGAAAGTGTATGTAAATGAATGTCATCCTCAGAAATGCAATGGCTATAGACTGCAGTTGGTAACATCTAGAACAACACTATTAAGGTGCCCAGGAAGGCTGAAGGAGGTTATAAGGCACTTACAGGGTTTGAGAACGAGGTGGCACATACAATTTTTTACCTGGAGCTCAATTAAAAAGAATACTTGCTGTACGGGAAACGGAGTAATTCAGCAGAGAATTTGTATGTCTGGACAAATTGCTTTATTTAGCACAAGGAGTGATACTGAAAGATAACTGTTTCTCAGTTTTTTATTTTGGACATGTGTGCTGTGTGGAATTCCAGAACTGTAGGAACTGTGATTTTCAGCTATTTTTAAGGAAATAAAAAAAAAAATGCATGATACCTATCCTAATCTGAAGGGATTTAAATTAGGATCTGGATAAGATGTTGTGAACAGACCAACTAAAACAGAGTTTTATCTCTGTGGTAAATGGGCTGAAACAGATGGAAGAGAGGAAAGAGAACTTTCCTAGAGGCACAGTGTCTCTGTCACCAGCTGTTACTGGGAGACAATATGTAATGACAAGTGATGTATAGGAGGAAATCCAAATGCCTGTAGTCTTTTTCTGTGGTCTATAAGAGCAGCAGATTCTTTTACACCTTTATCTTGTTTAAAGGAAGGATCATATTTACAATGGCCATTCATATGGCAGTTCTTTACCATCCATATGAAACAAAAACCAAACTGGAAATGTATGTTTCTTAAGTCAGCTTAACTGTAGTTTTTAAGAGCTTTATAGGTAGTTAATATGATATAGAAACATTAACATGACATAGCCCTCTTTTGCTTTTTCAGTTTTTGGTTTTCATAAGTTGAATATTGTGATTAAAAAGTATGGTAATTATAGTAATTAGTGGTAATTTTTATATGTGTGTTAAAATGAGATTTTTTTAAAATGTCTGAATAAATTTGTAGTAACAAGTATTAGAAAAACAGACTACAGTAAGATCTTGATACATGTACTGCAAGTAGATGTGTTTAAGTCAATTCAAAGTGCTTATTAATTCACCACACTGTGAAATCTGAGAGTGCTGTGGCTTTGTTAGTTTCCTAAACAGTTAAATCAAGAACAAAAGTTCTTCAGCTTACTGAAAAGTGATGCATATTTTAAAGCCTTTTGTCAGTGCTAACTTCTCAAAAGGTATTTAGACAGCTGATATCTAAGTCTGTATTTTTCTACAATATCTAAGTGTTATGATTATCCCTGTCTGAAAATCCAGATATCCATCTAATTATTCAAACACCTGAATATTTCTAATGTCTGGCCCATAATGCTGAAATGAAAGATTTCTACTTCTGGGAATTCCTACCATAAGCAAAACTAATTTCTACACCTTTTCTTAGGCTGGAGATGAAATTATTTCTTGGGCTAAAAAGACAAAGTCAAGTTGTGTCTCATCATCTGTTCAAAAGAGATGAAAACTTCTTAAGGTAAGCTAGGAGACTAGAAATGCATGAGCAAGATTATGTTATTGGCTGGGCATATGGAGCTCATCTGGCAGCTTGACTGGGGCAGGCAAGAGGGTAACCCATACAACTCCGTCCAACAGCAGAGGAATGCTCATGTCAGTATTTACCTCTCATAAATTAATCCAGGAGTACTCAATGAAAATTTTATGTACCTGTGGTTTTTGAGACCAAGGACATTGTGGTCCTTCACCTCAGACAGGTATTCAGCTCAAACACATGTGTTAGCAAAAGTAAGGGTCCATAGAAAGGACAACAAATGGGAATGTTTCCTGATTTTGTTGTGCTTTCCAGTTTCACTGAATATGGGCACTGCACGCTTTCACTAATAGCACCCAAGCAGTGTATTAATTATGAAACAGCTGTTCATTATGCTAATGAGGAGAGTGCTCATGACTTCTTTTTAAAAATCAATTTTCTTCCCTTAATACAAAAGCCATTGGTAAAGAGCGATGAAAAGACTTGATGGATTCCTAGCAAACTGACATGGGTTCAAGACTAAGAAAACACCTTAGGCTAGTGCAAATGCTATGGCAGTTTCCTTTTTACATGGTTTTCTTTAATTTGAAGAAATATGTCAATTTAATTGTACTTTATATTAGTCATGAGAAGAGTCCTCAGCAATCTCTTTCACCTACATTTTTTTGTAAGCTGTGGGATGAATGGAGAAGGGCAACACTTACAGTTGCACTCCCTGCAATGATTTGGATCAGATGAATCCATGTTCAACATCCTAACATTACCGGGAAGAGAAACTGCCTCTCATGTGCCAGCTGCAAAGGTTTCCTTGGTAGTAGAAAGTAAGGAGGCACAGAAATGTTGACTGTGTATTAGGTATGAACTTTACATCCCATTCGTCTCTTATTGCTTTTCAATCCTATGCTGGGGATTGGAATTGTGCATTTTAAGAATTTGATCCATTTATGTAAAACTTGGAAAAGCAGATACCAGTGGTGTCAGGGAATTTTCAGAGACATATACTATTCTATTTGTACAATAAATATTGAATAGCAAAAATATTTTAAGCAGTTCTTGGGATACTATGAATAAATTTTAAACAAAATTAGTCTGCTGCATTTATGGTGCTGGATTCCTCAGGCTGTACCTGAGAGCTGTGAACATACTATTATCCCTTATAGTTTTGTTCCTGAGAGAGAAAAGAAAAAAATCTATCAGTCAGCATCATTTAGGAATTATCACACGTTGTATGCTGCAACACGATATGTTTGCACAATGGAAGACTATGTATTGTACACAACCAATGAAACTATTTCAGTCATACATGAGAACATGCTACAATTCACCTGTTCCACCCTTGAAAATCCTCAACGCTCAGAAATAAAAAATTGTTTCTTCATCCCACCATCCAACTTAGTGGAATATTATTTTTAAAGATATAGCTATTAATATATAATGTTATACTAAACATTCAAAATCATAGTATCCATAAATCCCATAACACTTAGGGAAATCACAAATCTTCTTCATTCACTTTCTCTGCTTATTCGTGCTGTGTCTAAATGGCAAATAGATGACTTGTTCCACTGGATTGTATCCAGGACTCAGAAAAAAGGAAAGCTGTGAGGACATGTTTTTGTTGTGATCGTTAATTATTTTTGAAGTCTGTTTTCAAGGATCACTGTTTTCTAAGAGTTGTAACTCAAACAAATTTGCTAGTATCTCTAGTGTGCTATTTGTGTTCATAAAACTGGGAGATTCTGAATTTTCCACATGAATGAAGTGACAGTAAAATTCACAGAATTATAGAGTATGCTGAGTTGGAAGGGACCCACAAGGATCATCAAGTTCAACCCTTAGTCCTGCACAGGACCATCCCAATAGTCACACTGTGCACCTGAGAGTATCCTCCAAATGCTTCTTGAACTGTGGCAGGCTTGATGCTGTGACCACTTCCGTGGGGAGTCTGTTCCAGTGCCAAATCACCCTCTGGGTGAAGAACCTTTTTCTACTATCCAACCTAAACCTCCCCTGACAACTTGAGACCATTCCCTCAGGTCCTGTCACTGGTCACCACAGAAAAGAGATCAGTGCCTGCCCCTCCTCTTCTCCTCACAAGGAAGTTGTTGAGTGCAATGAGGTCTCCCCTCAGTCTCCTCTTCTCCAGGCTGAACAGACCAAGTGACCTCAGCCATTTCCGATATGGCTTCCCCTTAAGGCCCTTCACCATCTTCATTGCCCTCTTTTGGACACTCTCCAAGAGCTTAATGTCTTTCTTATACTGTGGTGCCCAAAACTGCACACAATATTCAAGGTGAGGCTGCACCAGTGCAGAGCAGAGCAGGACAATCCCCTCCCAACCGGGTGGTGATGCTTTGCTTGTTGCCTCCCAGGACACGGTTGGCTCTCCTGGCTGCCAGGGCACTGCTGACTCATTCCATTTGCCACTGACCAGGATCCCCAGATCCCTTTCCATGCTACTGCTTTCCAGCATCTCATTCCCCAGTCTGTATGCGCATTCAGAGTTGCCCCATCCCAGGTGCAGAATCCGGCACTTGCCCTTGTTGAACTTCACATGGTTGGTGGTTGCTCAGTCCTTTAATTTGTCAAGCTCTCTTTGCAGGGCCTCCCTGTCTTCGAGGAAGTAACAGACTTAAGCTACCTTTAAATAGGAAAAATCCCTATTCTTTTCTAGTCTCCATTTATTCTACATGCAGAATGATATATTTATCTAGCTAATACCACAGTTTTTCTTCCAGAATTAGATATTCAGCTCACATTCTGGCTCTTATAAATGATCGATAAATTTGTGATGAGTTTGCATATGTATTTTTCTCGAATGAATCAAGTCCTTGACTGAGATATTTTAATTGCTATAATTTGAATAATTAATTCCAAGTTCTGAAAATTAGTTGAAGGTAGTATGTGATTAACTCCTGTTAATGAAGCCATTACCTGATCAAGTACCATTTCATTCTTGGAACTGATTATCTCTAAATGCAAATTTAGTTGGTTTGAATTGTCGATTTTTTCCTGGATTTATAGTACATTTTTTAATTGTTCTGCAACTACTGTTCTTGCAACATACTTTGCCATTTTTATTCTTCTGACAGATTTGTAAGTTTTTACGTCTAATATAAAATCAGAAAAATTCTACTCCAAAAGCAGAAAAGTCTCCACTGACACACAAAGTCTTCTTTGGTCAAGAGGTTTAGTTAAGAAATTTAAACTAATTTTTAGTGAAATAGGAATTAGAAATTATGCTAACAATTAGTTACACTGCTTCAAGCAGACCACAGCAAAATGCAACAAATATCCTAGTGGCAGGATATAAAATTGTTGATGAAGGATGTTATAGGATTCATTTGTTTAGTTTAAACAACTGCTGGTCTGTTTTCATCACTTCTAGACTATTATTTAGTTCTAATGTAAAGAGTGTTAAGAAATAGAGTTGTGCACAGAACACTGACAATTTTGGAACTAGAGGGAACATTACCCAATAAAATATAAAAAATTATGAATGTTGATTTTATGTTACCTGTTATTGTATATGCTGTAATATCCTCACTCAGATCCTCCGGCTGTTGCAACAAACTTTCTACAACCATTTACTGACATACAGATCTGACTTGAATTCTTAAATTAAATGGACAAGACAAAAGAAAAAGACTGGGAAACAGAAAAATGTGTTTGTGGTAGGAAGCGTAGAAAGGGTTGTCTGTTGTCACAAACTGCTTAAGGGTGTTGATCAACAACTATTGCGGTAAAATCTTCAAGCCACTAAATGGCTGAAATCTAGTTTTTCCTCCATTTTTTATCTGTCTGTCTCATCTCCAACTTTGGCTTTTCCTTCTTTCACTTCATTCCCTGGAGTTTTCTGCTCCGCTCTTAGTGCCACCACTGGGTTGACTCCTGCCTGCTGTCACTCTACTCCTGGGAAGGGAAACAGGGGTTACAGAGGTCAGTCATCATCCCAGAACACGTTTTCTGTTACTTGGTAGTTCCTGATAAGACCATTTTATAAAACACAGCAAGGGAGATCTCACACGCAAAATTTTTTCCAGATACGCTCCCTCTCTGCACAGAGAACTAGCAGCTGCAACAGGGGCCTCTGTTATAATGATGTGATACTTTCACCTCCCTTCCTTGGGAACTTAGCAGTTCTCATCTCATACATTTAGTTTAATCTACTTTTAAACATAGTTTTCCTTACTCTGACATAGTGTAAGGAAAATTAACTTTTGCCTCAGTAAGGTCATTTGAAGACAATAAAATATGAACTTTGGTATTATCACCCAGTTTTAGATTAAAAAGTTTCAAAAATATAAAGCTGTTAATTCAAAAGTACATAAGCTGTATTTGAAATGTGAACAAGTATGGTAAAATAGATATATTAGAGTAATTCTAGAAAATACAAATAATGTAATAAAATACTTAAGTTTCTTATTTCATGGAGATCCAGATTTGGGGGTTACATGAAATCTCTTGTGATCTCTTCCTTCATACTCCCAGACAGCCACCCACCCACACTTATGCACGTGCACAGTCACACACTCACAAATCTACATTCAGTCTACTACCTATGTACATTTCTGCATTCTTTTAGGGTGTGACATAGTATTTCCAGGAATAGGAAATATATATCCAGATTTCCTCACCAGATTGAGTCACTGCTGACTCCAGAATACAAAAAATCACTCAGCATGTTAGGGAGGCCTGACCAACTCAGGAAAAAACATTCCAACATCAAAAGTCTGCCCTTGCATTTAGGATCATTTCTGCTTTTAGAAGGCCAACATTGTGTATGCAGTTGATATTTAGCACTGAATTTGAACAAAAGGAAGAAAGCAAAGTCCTTAGAATAAAAATATCAGTTAGAGTCACTTGTTTGCTGTACTGTTTTGCACAGAATTTTCCAAATGCTGCTCAGTCCTGGCAAATCCAGGCAATGATAAAAAATTACACTTGGCATTTTATTTCTTGTATTTGTTTTAACCAATCCACTTCTAAAGTTAAAGAGTGAATTAACATGAAGTTAAAGTTGGGAGTACTCGATGTGTGCAATCTCAAGAAAGGTTGCAAAATAGAAATGCACCCTAAAAAGTGATATTAAGAGAACAGAGTAATTTTCTACTAAAAAGGGGTTAAACAAAATTATACAAGCAGTGCAAAAAGTGTTCTACATACTGGAGAGGAGTTTCTACTATTTTTACTAGCTTTTAAACAAAACATTCCTAAGTGAAAAATATTCACTGGAAATGCTGAACTTGATGCAACAGAAACACTGGGTAACTAACACTGGGCAGGTAACACTGAGAATATCCTGCATTATATATTTGGTTTCAGTCTATCTATGGGGAAAAAAAAAATCCATCAATTCCAGTTATCAGAAACACTGGAAAGATTTCATGTTTGTTCACACGAAATGTGTTATCCTTCACAGCAAGGCCAAAAATATTTAAAACAATTCTCCTTCCTGAGGTAGCTGGAGATATCTGGCAATAGTGTATTGCCTTGCAGCCTGGTATTTTCATTCCCAGTCTGACATCTAAAATATAATGATAGACCTACCTACAATGGTGAATTAACTTGATTTTTATTTTATAACCATGTTTTTTATCAATATATGTCAAAATTAAGAGCGAGAAGGAAACCCAGTTTTTAAAAGTAGACTACATATTTGTGAGCATAAAGAACTAAAAACCATCCACAGAAACAAAATTAATCCTAACAATATTAACAACATGGCATTATGTGGCCTTTGAAAACAAGGAATCTACAGAGATTCTGTGACAATAGTTGCACACAGGGACATTGCCCACTTTTCTACATCAACCTGACAGTAATCATGAAAGATTTCTACAGGAGAAGGTATTCAGGAATAGAGCTAATTATACTGGAGAGACCTGTGTTGTCCATAAATAAGATGGGCAAGCCTATCTCAGGTGCTGAGCTGTGCAGATATTCTGTAACATACCCAATATGAATATTAAGAGATGGAGTAGAAATCGGACAGTATATCTTGACCACTAAATTTATGAAAAGGATTTAATGTTTTCTCCGTGACTGATTTCCAATTATGCAGATAAACCTCTGCATAAATGCTACACCATCATTCTCTAAAAAAGTGCAAGAAATAAATCAGTTACCTTTTACTTTCCTAGACTTTTCATCTCACATTCAGTCTAGAGTGGGGGTACCACTCTGGGTACTTTCCTTAGGATGCTCAAAAATTTTGCCAAACTTAAGGAAAAATAAATTAATCTGCTCTTTTAGTAATTTACAGGAGAAGGTTATGCTGTATGGTCTGCATATGCAAATATCTTAGATGAATGTACTGGGTACAAGATATATGCAGATTTCTCGGACTTAGATGAATGTACTGGGTACAAGATATATGCAGATTTCTCGGATAATAGTTTTACCACTTCCCATTACCACAAGAAAAGCAAAATGATTGAGTGATGGTTCAATATGCTAAGATATCCATTGAGTAAAATTATTCAGAATAAGTGATATTAACTGTGGTTTGGTATCACATTGACATTTCCTTGACTAATCCGTAGCTCTATGTTCTTGCTCGCTGTAGTGTCAGACATCCCAGAACTGCAGTAGTTCCTTAATACAGTTTCTCCTTTTGACACTTTTATTACTTATATTGCTATGTTCTGGTTATAAGGGATTAATTTCAGATTAAAGTATTATGTAATGAGGATAAGGCTGGAAGAACCTAGGCAACGCTTCCAGGTTCATTCTGAAAATTATTCAGTGGGCTTCTTTTAACATTAGTAAATTCTACGAATATATATCTTTCTTGGATAATAAGAACTCCCCAAGCTGGTTAAGATTAGCCAGCAGCACAGTGCACTCATTTTTGCAAGAGGAAATTACTAGAGACTTTCACAAAGAACACACTTTGAAAAGACACAATATAAGCCTTGCAGTAAGTCTATGTTAAATAGGTGTTGATATTTTCTTATCTACCACATGTGATATTAGTTAGACCGGTAAAAGTTTCTGGAATTGCAAGCTGCTTGCTACTTGTAAGGCATTAACGTGAGCTAATCCTTCTTATATTGAGCAGGTCAGTATGACACATAAATGTGTCATAGTAAATGTCTAATTTATTATGTCTAATAAATGTCTAATAAATGAAAGAGTAGAACAAGATGAATGTGTTTGTTTAAATTACACTACCAATCACTAATTCTCAACATGGTTTGAAACAATTAACATTTTCCCAAAGCAAATTTTATGTGCAAAAACTAATGTGACTCTTTAAACCTGACTTCTCAGGGAACATATCTGGTTCAGCACTAACAATAACAAAAAAATAAATAGAGAGCTCAGTTACAGAAAGGAAGCCGAATCACTGGAACGTGTGTGTATGAAATTGGTTTCTCCAGGTGTGTGCAGTCGCATCTTTTGATGTGAAAATGGAGATGATTGGAAACTGACAGATATTGTACCTGTTTGTCTCATCTGTCTCCTTGGGTCGGCACTGAATTTCTCATTTAGTGTCGTTCTAGAAAATCCATCATTTTATAATAGCACTGTTCACATGGTAGATACCCTGCAATTCAAGTGTTATTAATACATAAATACTTTCATGACTTAAAGCTTTATAGTATTGCACATTGAGTATTTAAACATCCTTCACTGTCAATGCAAGTATTCTCTGAGTCTCTCATGCACGGTTGTGGAATTATACAATATTACAATGCAGTAAGAAGTTAAAATCATACAGTAGACTTTTCAGGAACTTTACATGAAATATGTACATCTTTTCTAGCTTTCCCTAAGCCCCAACCCTTTTTGAACCCAAACTCAGTTTTGAAAGTGTTCTTCATTTCATTCCATTTTTCATGCAGTTGCAAAGTAGGGATGTTAACAGTTGCAGTGACTCTCTGTGGCTTGAAACAAAAAGGTTTCAGCAGTGTTAAACATGAAATTGCATTTTGGAATCTGTATGCTTTTTGGATCACGAACACCAACTAAATTTGCTCCCTTCAGCCTCTGATTTTGGGAAATTGTTTGAAGAATGCTGTAGCTTAATAACTGCAGCAAAAAATGGAAGGTATTCCCATTTCTGTTTTACAGTAAGGGAGCCCCCGGTGGTCTAGTGGTTAAGACGCAGGGCTGGTACCCTTGAGACCGGGGGTTCGATTCCCGGTCAGG
>JAWWES010000133.1:48430944-48449754 GCA_035583135.1 Lophotriccus pileatus | reverse complement strand
AAAGAAGAAGAAGAAGAAGAAGAAGAAGAAGAAGAAGAAGAAGAAGAAGAAGAAGAAATTGAAACAAAAATATTGTGGTCCTGAGTGAGCCAGAGCTCAGATTAGTGTGTGTGTGAAAAGAATCGCAAGGTCAAGCTAGAAAGCCGCTTGAAGCATGGCTGTTCTTTGTGGCTGAAGGCGGACGCAGGAGTGTCTATATGGTTTGTGTGCAGATAAGTAACACCTGGCCTGGCTTGATAGCTTGGACCCTTATTCTGTATATAAATGGAATAATAAAATTACAATAGAGTTCTGCTTGGACAAAGTCTGTCTCCCATGGATTCATTTGCTGCAAAGGTGCTGAGGGATTTTCACCGCTGCAGAATGAGGAAAAATTCCTGGTTTAGTGAAGAATCAGTCATCATTTCTCTATGGCTTGGGATTTTTAGATATTTCTGAAGACTTTGGGAGAATCTGGCTTTATATTCAAGGTCACTGAAGATCCTTGAATGTGTATGTACTTATCAGTACAACCCTGAGTCATCTCAATGCAAGCAGCTGCATAAATTATGTATATAGAAGTTTCCTAGGTAGGTCTAACTGTAGTTGTATTATAACAGGAAGAAATCAGTTGCGCAGTAATAGTAACACATCCTGGAGCAATACATCAACTTCATAAAGTCAGCTCAGCATAAATCTCAGTTGTGAACACAAACTGTCAGAAAAAGTGGAAAGAACCGGAAAATTTGCCATTATCTAAAAATACATAACACATTGAAGAAAATATTTTTATTCTAAAGTTCTGTATGAAATATTTACATTATAATGTAAGTATATTATATACCCAGAAAAGCTGAAAAACGGAAGGAATTTAACACACAGAAAAAACTGAGAGGGAAAAACATGGCTTTTGCTGAGATTGAAAGAAAAACAAAGTGCTGAAAAACTAGAGAGCAGGTTTTGTTTTTTTCACATTCTGTTTTCATCCTTTCATCTGTACAAATTTTCTAACTCTTTGGATATCATAATCCTTCTGCCATCTGTACTGACCCTCTGATTTTAGCCTTTACTCTTCAAGCTGGAGCTCCCTTTGGGTGGTGGCATACTCCAGGGAGTGGTGAAGTCCCTGTGAGCTGCAGTCAGTCCCTTTTACCTGCTCTTGTGGAAGATGCCATTGGGTTCAAGGCTGCTGTAAGCCTCTGGGCATCCACAGAGACTCTGGCATTGTGTTGAGCAAGGCAATTATGTCTCACTGAATTAATTATACAAGAAGTTGGCTGAGTGCTTGATGCTTACTACAGAAAGGGTGTGGTCTGTCCTTTCTTTTGATTTTATTTGGGATTAGGCTTCCTCTACAGGGTTGAAAATAACTCTCCATGAATGGCATTGTGCAACTCTTTTGTGTATTCTTTTTGCCCAAGGAGCAAATAAAGTGCCTTTAACTGTGAAAGTTTTGTTACTGGCTTGTCTGAGCTACATAGGATTTTAGTGGATGGCAAACTCTTTGATAACAGTCTGTATTCAGTTCTTTTTTTCCTCTTCTCAGCTTTCAAACTCTGCAGCTCCTTTTTACTCTGCTGCCCCAGTCTCTGGCGTCTCATTTTCCGTGATTTCTCACATCCCTTATACAGTTTCTGCCCACACCATCACTCTATTGTCATGCTGCAGTCACTGTCTTCCTTTCCTGCTGGTCACCTCTGTGAAGTCCTTCCCTTTCAGCTGTCACTTTTGGCACTCTCTCCTTCACTAGGAGACATCTTTTATTTCCCTACAGAGTCTCTTTTGCTCTTACTGAAGTCAGTCCTCTCATCACTGTTATAGGGTCAGCTCCCCTCTTGGAAGAGCAGTCTCAGTTCTCACTTCTGCAGTCTTTTGAAGGAACAAGCTCAAACAATGGCATTCCATGCTCTGCTGTTGGGCCAACCTCTTCCCCAAACATCTGACTGCTTTTCTTCTCTCTGTACACTGATTTATCCAGAGAATCTTTCTCTCTCCTTCCTCTAACTGACTCAACTAATGCCCATCTCATACCACCCTGACTGTGCAGCTTAGCAGTTTCAAGCACACACAAGCACAGTTTCTCTAATATGAGCAACTTAGATGTTTATGGAAAGATTCATTAACTGTTACTTAATGATCTCTGTAGGTCGCTAAACAACATGAAATAATTTTTTCTTTAATTTGTGTCTAATTTTTCAGTGATGCAGAGCAACTGGTAAAACCATGTTGAGATCACAGCAGAAAATGGATGCTCATTTCAAGACTTGCATCTGAGACAGAGGTATTGTTCTCTTCAAACTAATTCACTGAGAAAAAGTATTTTATGTGTCTAGAGAATTCACACAATATGTTCCCTTAAACTTTTATGAAACTTCTAAAGTCTGCAATAAAACTTGTGATGATCCTTTATCAGAAATAGCCTAAGAAGATTTGTTGCAAGAATGTTATGATTTACTTTATGGCTCTGCTTCACAAGAATATTTTGTAGGTTTATGTGTTTAAAATATTTCTGTAGAATATATATTTAACTTACTTCTCTAAAACATCAATACTGCTATCAGCCACAACTAAAAATGAGCAGTTAGTTTTTAATTTATTAATTATGCATTATTATATATTGTTTCAATAATGAACAAAGTCACATGAGTGCAAATGTAAGATAAGAAGCAATGGTAATCAAACTCCAAAGTTATCCAAACATTTCAAAGATTATCCAAATTACAGAATCACAGAATTGTTGGAGTCGGAAGGGACCTCTGGAGATCATCTAGTCCAATCACCTGCCAAGGCAGGGTCACCTAGAGCAGGTGACACAGCAAAGCATCCAGGTGGGTTGGGAGTGTCTCCAGGAAGGGAGACTGAAAGATTTCCCTGGGCAGCCTGTTCCAGTGCTGTGACACCCTCAATATATAGAAGTTCATCTTTGTGTTGAGGTGAAAGTTCTTGTGATTTAGGTAATGGCCATTGTTCCTTGTCCTGTTGCTGGGCACCACTGAAAAGAGTCTGGCATTATCCTCTTGGCACCCACCTTTGATATATTTATATGGATTAATGAGATCCTCTCTCAGTCTTCTCAATTACCAGATAAATTACCTTGATCTGGAAACTGTGTTAGAAACCTCACAGCCAAAGATCTTTCTCCTGTTCTTCCACAGAACAGGGCTGAAAATATGAGTCTGTTAAGCAGATCAATACTTAACTAAGAAAAATGATAGATGGGCACCTACGGTGTATCTCTCTGCTGTCACATTTAAAAACCCTTAAAAACCTTTACACTGGGATTACAGCTGTTAAGAGTAAGAAAATTCCTGTTGCATATATGAATGAGAGACTTTGACTTTTGGGCTTTAATCTGTGTTGATTTGTGAAAAAAAAAAATTTCCTAAGCTTTGGTAAGTTCCAATTTTCAGTTTTCAGAAAATATCGATGTGCAAATCAGGCAGAAGTGATTAGGTCATGGGGTTTTCCTTCCTACAAGGTATCGTTATTAATTGTATCTATACCATTTCCTAATGCAATATTAAGCAAATACTAAGCTAATGGCAAGGAGGAGTGGGAATGGTTAAAGCACACATCATACCCATACACAGTTACTTGAAATCCTGGTGAGAAGTTTAGAAAGTCTTTGATGGAGATGACGGGAGGAGTTCCTTGGAATGTAATATATATCCAATAACATTGTTGAAGTGAAATTTTACCTGCTGTGTGATAAATTTATTCAACAGAGCTGCCTGGAGCCGTATGAGGGCCTGGACAGGGAGTGCTGGAGGGTGGCCGGGCAGGGGCTGAGCAAGGGCTTTAAGGCAGGAACATGAGAGAAAGTATGAGAGTCCTGAGAGGAAGAGTGGAGAACGAGGGGAAAAACATGGGGAAGTTCAAAGGGGAAGGGAAAACCAGTGGTAGAGTGGAGCACTCACTACTTAAAAAACCCTCAGTCAAGCAGTTTTATTTCACCATAGAAGTGGCCATTGCAAGACAAACATAAAAGAAAACTTGATTTTGTTGCTCTGAACCCACATTCACTGCAGGAAACAACACCAATTTATTTGTGAATGATACAGTTTGATGATTTTGCCCTTTTAGGGTATAGCTTTGCAACAGATCTTCATAACTATGTAACAGTACAAATTTAGCATGGTCATATACAGTGGACTTCTATATCACTACAGAAACTGCAGCATAACTGCCAATACCTGACAGTAAAGACTACCAATCCATGTTCACTGGACCAGGTTTTTTTTTCCTTTCCATCTGCTTCCTAAGCTCTCAGTAGTGTCTGAATCCTGTGAGTGTCTTAGGAAGAGCAAATAACAGCAAGCAACCCAGGGAAGGCATTGGCTGAGGATTGACTCCCAGGTAATCAAGATGAACACCTCTTATTCCAAACATCTAAAAGAAATTACCTGTGGAGCTGGACAGAGGCCAGATTACATGTTTTTCAGGCTGAGATGAATCCCTAAATTAGTTGGATGCTTCCACGAACAACAGAAAGGGATGAGTACAGTACTTAAAGTGTCATAAGGCACAATACCTCTTATTGACCAACTGAATTGGAAATGATGAGAAAATCACTGGAGTTCAATTTCTATGGTGGAGGGAGGGAATATTTCTATAACAAAGGTTTCTGAGGTTGATGATCTTACCTTAAAGTAAGTGTGTTGTCAGAGTCAGAGCTAGCTATATGGGAATGTATAGGTCATATAAACATTCCAAGCTGTTGACCACAGCCATATATTGTGATGTGCTAGTCACCTGTACAGTATATGGTGGGAGTATTGTAGAAGTCTGACACAGAACCTTACCTATAGAGGGAAAACCTTCTATCAGCTATAAAAATAAACGCTGGTAACTTCTGTGACATGGAAATACTTTTGCATTATTTGTACATTTGAAACAGTCTTTAGTGTATTTGGAATTATATGCAGTTCTTTATTTCTCTGTCATGCTAGTCATTTGAACATAAAAATAAGTGTGTTTAGCACAACATTTATAAAGACTTTTAGCCCATTTATTTTAGAATTGCATTTATTCTATTTCTTTTTTCCCTCTGACTTAACTTTTCTATTACAGTGAATAAATATTCTGTGTACCACTGCATAAATAAGTTGCAAAAAGACTCTGAATTTACAGAAGTAGTATATTCTCTATATGATTTAATACATTCATATTTGTATCTATTCAATCTTTATACATTCCTCTTTATATATTCAGTATCTGTAGTATCAAGAGTATTATGTTCTGAAGCCTGCAGTTACTCACCGAAGTTATTTCAGATGGTTTTTGCAATAATTGTTCTGTACATTTGATACCACTATTGATTGTAAAAGTGACCCCAAACATAACACATGTTGCAGGTTTCCCTACGATAATCCTTTCAAATTAACTGAGCAATTTCACATCACTTAGTGGCATCCTGGTTTTTTCAAAAGAATAAGCTTCAAAAGGTGTGTTTCATCTGCCAGAAACAAGGTACAGGGAAAAAGATGATTATTGCACAGCACATGACTCAAAATAATGTGATATAGCCTTCAAGGAAAGAGTTAATCCCAGACACAAAGTAAAGAAAGAACTGAAAATGAGTCTGACTTTTAAGAGCAGAGCAAAAATGAAGGCATTCTTTTCACACAGATGGAGCTGGAAATAAACCTTATTGTTTTCTTTCACAGGACAAGAAAATAAACTCCAAGGAAGCAGTTATTTGATAGTTTAGGGGTCCTGTGGAAAAGCCTGATAAGAGGTAGCATCTTTGTGTAGATGAAAGGAGACGGTGTTACACAGAGTAATTTCCAGCATTTCTGGGATAGAGATTTTATAGGATGGAGGGTCCAGCATGTTTTGTTGAATGAAAATTGCAAAAGGAACATCAGTGCATCACATGCAATTCCACATCATGGAAGGAGCTTCTTTACTTCCGTTTGAAACATGAAACCTCAGGGGTGGACACCAGGAGGACGTAAAGCAGCAATGAGCAGAAAACCTTGCTCTATCATAGAACGGAGTAGAGACACCCTCTGCTTACTTGACCTCTTACCAGGGAATCTATGGATCCACCACTCCCAGTATTCTTTATGTCTTGCTGAGGTCTGTGGCCATTCATTTTGCCTGGCAACTGATGCCTCCAGCAGTGCCTCTTTGGCTGATGGGCAAGGGCTGCTCCTGAGGCTGAGCAAAGGGGAAGGCCTTAGTCCCAATTCTTCTTCATCCACTTAGCTATCTGCACTGGTACTGTAGCAATAAATCAAACTATGCACAAGGAAAATCTTAGAGTAATGATATCTTCCAAAGCAGAGCTCAAAGACCTTGAGATACGACAATATTACTGTAGTGAAATGGGAACGGTGGTATCCACTGTCACTTGCTAGCTTAAGTAATGCCAATTAAGTGTGGCTATGCTAATTTTTGTGGAAAAGGCAGTACTTAGTGAGAAAAAGGAGTCAATCCTGGAACGGTATTCTTGCAGTGATGATATCAGAAGATAGATTTTGACAATAAAGAATTGTAATCTGATTTTTTCCTTTCAAGTCTTAATATCAAAATTGAATGTCTCGATTGTGACAGAGGATTTAAGAATGAACCTATAGTTACCAAATATTCTCCTACTATTTGTCTCAGAGTGCATCTCACAGCTACAGTTCATGAAGATGTGATGTCAGAATCAAGATCCATATAAATCCCTTGAAAATATTAATAACATTTCAATACATAAATTTTCACTTAAAGTGTTAATAGCACATTTTTCATGTTGTTAATGAAAATAAAGATGGCAGTTACTGTCATCTTCCTTAAGCTGCATATTTGTCTTTGACTGTACTGAAATTATGTTTGATTTGGGCACTGGCAGATCTGCCACCTCCCTCCACATCCAAACTAGTGTCAGGAGCATGCTCCATAAGAAAACACTTTCTTGTGGTGGGGAGCAGGGGGGTGCATTTTCCAGTGGCCATGTCCTTTACTTGGTAAAGAAAGATAAAGTTTTACTTGTGTTTCTGACAATGCATTACCACTATCAGTAGAAAGATTCATTTCTTGCTCTATGACACAAGTGCTTGAATGAGGGAAGCATCTACATTTG
The DNA here is from genome assembly GCA_035583135.1 of Lophotriccus pileatus. Classification (NCBI taxonomy): domain Eukaryota; kingdom Metazoa; phylum Chordata; class Aves; order Passeriformes; family Tyrannidae; genus Lophotriccus; species Lophotriccus pileatus. The sequence goes on along the minus strand of JAWWES010000133.1, from coordinate 48,442,703 downwards.
TACTAGACACAGAGCAATCTATATTTTTTTACGAGGTCAGTTGCTTGACAGAGCATGGCAAAAAACATCCTTCTGCTATCACTTTGCTCTGGCTGTATGAATCTTGTTGGCTGGTGTCTAACTTACAATTTTGATATGTCTTAGGCATCTTAAAATTTATTGCTAATTTTAATACATTGAATGATGCTTTGACAATAATATTTGTACATTACCTGAGAAGGAAACAAAGCTCCTAAAGGCTCCTTTACTTGCTGCCAAGTTCCCTCTGTGGAGTTTGAGAATGCTCAGAGGGATAATATGAGAGAGTATTCATACTAACCTCTCCTTAAATCTAGTTGTTTCCTGATATAAACACTGCCTTACAAGAAGCCTACTGTTGTGAACAGGTCATCTGTACTGTGCATTCAAATAAAGCAAGAGGTTTGAATATGAAACATTTTAAAATTATAATCATGCCTTAGCTACTTGGTTTGTGTTTTGATATATTTTTGGAGCTCAGATCCAGGGAAGGGCATTTGCAATGTCTTGTCTAAATGGTTGCTGGGAGCCTCACCAGCCTTACTATTCTGCCCATTAGAAGCTGGCTGAAATTTGGAATTCAAAACACTTTTGACAAAGATAGTTTTTAGAAAATTGTTTGGGGTAAATTTTCACACTTCCTTGCTTCTTTAAGCAGATTGGTAGAGGTTTTATATATCAAGATATGCTACTGTTATTTGAAGGAAGGGGTTTTTAGGCAAAACACTCAACTGTGGTTAACATTCAAAAGCATGTTAGAATCACAAAAAAAAATACATTCAGCTTTATATATGCAGCAGGAATCTACATAGCTTTATTAGGATGAATTTTAATAGTAAGTTAGACAAAATCATGAAACAATATCATGCATTTTATCTAATGAATATTTCATGCTAAATACATGAACAGTCCTAGAAGTATGGACCAGAAATTAATGCCTTCTTTCCAATAAGTACCTTCACTGAGGGGTCACCAGATCTTGTTCTTTTGAGTACTTCTTGGTCACATAAATCCTGCACTATTTCCAACACAGTGTCAGGATTTTAACAGGAACTTGTAGGTCGTGTGAGGTTGTATTGCCCTAGCTGCTGGAAATAAAGATCTGTCACTGAGAGGAAATTGAATGTGGGTAAGTGCTATAAAAAGGGATGGGAAGAAGCATTTTCATGTTCTCTTGCTTCTCACGTGATTTAAAAGAAATAATAACTCCTATGTCACCTCTGAGTCACTTTGTCCTTCTGTCTTGAAGATAGTAGTCAGGGCTACAATTCTGAAGCAAATTTCCTAAAGTCCCAAGGTTGCTGAAAATAATGCCTGACAGCAAACTCAGGTTCAAGCTTATAGCTATGAGATGTTTCACCACTGGGATCAGCTGCAATTCTTATCTTCCCAGGGAAAGTGTGTTTTTGATTTACCTAACTCAAAGTCTTTTGAGACTAAGCTAAGTCTCTTCACTGGTTGCAGTAAACATTCAATCCTTGTTGGAGGTTGCACCTCTAAACATAACACTTAAGGATCTTGGTTAAGTATACAAGTATTGTTTTCTCCAAATCACAATGGGTTATATGATATTACCTCTGGAGCACATTATCTATTTGTTTTAGGACTGTGACTTGCATAAAAAGCTCTGTCTGTGTTATAACCACACCAGTATTTAGTCACAATGAGAAGATTACGTCAATTGCCTGACTGGTTGCTATTATCAAGCTCAAGTTCTACAGACGATGTTATTGTCTGCCAGAGTTTTATCTGAGGACTTCCTATAACCATTCATTGCTGCCTCAGGGTCCTCATAACTGGGTGTTATTTTCCGCATTTTTGTGTTGTTTCTGTGTTCTGTGTCTCCAGATAAAAAGCTTGCTGTCCCAAAAGCTGGATTACAGTACCCCACCTGCAATTCTTAAGAAAAATTCTTGGAATTGAATCCATAAAAAGCATTTACTTTCATTGTCATGGTTTCAAAACAGCAGCTTCAACTGTATCAATTTTAAAAAGAAATGAGAAAAAAATGACTGGCCAGAGCATACTTTTTCCCCTCTTACTCTCTCCTTCCTCACTGTTCTGTAAAAAGAAAGATTTACCTTGTAAAGTTTTTAACTTGGGAAATAAAGTGTTTTGAATTTTGAATACTGAGCTTAGTCTGTGCGAAGTATATGTACATCATACATAGGTGTCTATTAGATCCTCTCTCCTTATTTTCTTTGTGTTGAAAATATTTCAGCCTTGTTTTAAATAAAAGATTGGTCATTGTTCAAATGAGGATTGGTGCACATATGAATTATTATTTATCATAAATCATATGAGAAGCAAGAGAATATGACCATGCTTATTCCCATCCCTTTTTACAGCACTTACCCACGTTCAGTTTCCTCTCAGTGACAGATCTGTGCTACGAAGTATGAGGGCTTTATGCCAACACTTCTTACACTCCTTTGGTCTTCAGGTATTTCAGTTACCCTTCTGTTTTAGTACCTGTCATCTTGCCTTATGCAAATTATCTACCTGAAATCCACCTTTTTTCTTTGCTTGTATCTCTTTGGTTTTATCCTATTATATTCTCTTTCACTATCTCATTTTTTCTTCAAATGTGTAAGAAAAAAATCTGCCTAGAGGCTACTTTCACCCATTCTTCCACGCCAGCAGATTAAGTACCTGCTAATACAAACTTGACATCTTCACCTCTTACAGACTTGATTACTTCCTTTTCTGCCACATAGCAGGAAAGAAAAATTGCTCTACAGCTGTACTTGTGCTAAGGATTTCAACCTTTACTAGCTAGCCTCAGAGTGGTGCTCATCTCCAACAACAGTTCTGCAGCACTTTCTCATTAAGCAACTGTAGTACTGTGCTGCCAGTATTACTCCTGAACAGGCCCTGACAATTCTCACCCTGGGGAAAAGGGGATAAGGTTTGGTAATTTTCTGGAAAATGTTCTATACCTCTAAATGTTTGTATCCCTTTTTAGACTAACTCTCAAAATGAAGGCCAGGAACAGAGCTATGGTAAACCCAACGACAATTATCTCAGAAAACATCCTAGATTCTTGGTATCTGAAAAAGAATCTGTAAGACTATGGGAAGTGACTGAGTGGAAACACAACTCGCAGCAGAGAGGTACACCAGTGCTGCCTGAAAGAGTGTAGTTATTCTTGAATTTTGCTTGTTATGTATAGATTTTTCTTGTAACAGTGTAACAGCCTAGCAAATAATACTTCTCTGTGTATAGTGTCCCTTCTACACACAAAACCCACACTATACCAGTTAGTGGTAAATCATGACAACCAATGCAGAATTATAGGGGCAGGAAAAATGTAGGAGAATACATCTGTCCTTAGTAGTACCACCCTGTAAAACCTTTGTCAGACTTTTATTAATCACTCCTGGGCAAATTATAAAAAGTAACATTATCTTGATGGATTTTATCTTATCTTTCTCCATGTTAATAGCAGTGAGTAACATTAATATGGATCTGGACTGTTTCTATAGTAAGTGATATTAGAGATGCTAATCATGGCTATTCATCTAGAGGTTATGGTAGATAATCAGAAAAATGCTGATTAAGCATCTTCTGATATTACTTGAACTTTTGTTCATTTTATTTTATTACTCCCATTTACAGAAGCTACCAAATAAATTATGTTCATGGTTTTAAGAGTGTACTGATGCTGGATGTTAATTGATGCTTATTCTAGGAACTTGTAAAATATCTTGATAAAGTGACCAAAGAGAAGGAGTGAATAAATTTTTTTTTGGTGAAGTGTTGATCAAACAAATCATTGATTATTCTTGCAGCCATTTTTTGTGAAACACAAATTAACAGTGTGAAAAGTTCAGTAAATATATCTTTGGTAATGATAAAGAGGAGTTATTCTATATTGCTGTTAATGACCTATGAGAAAAATATATCTTCTTAACAGTCATATTTAGGAACAGTAGTTCAAAAGAACAGAGGTTGGGGGAAAGGAAATGCATCATAGACACCTGTCAACATTTTTAATGAGACATTTTATCTTGTCTTCTAAACAAAAAATCTGAAGTCAATTTTTTCAACATCTTATTATTTGGAAAAATCCCAAGGTGTTCAGAAGGGCAGTTCTGATGCCATTTTCTTTGCAGCTTCCAGGATCTGGGATGAGAATCTGAATTAATATCTCTTTCATTCAGCATACATTATTATTCTTTCCTGGTTATGGATCTTTTACCCCAAAAAATCTCCTCTACTTATGCTGATTAGGTATATTTAAGTACTTTTTTCATCAAGCTCATATAAGAATCAAACTCCATCTTCTATGATGTACTCAGTCTTTCATCTAGGAAAGATTGTCTCTGATTGACATTCAGAAGAAATCAGAGTAAGATGCGTGTAACTGAAATTCTTAAAGTATTTTTGATTCAGAATTAAAACTGATAAAGGAAGAAATCCCTCTTCTTTCTATATCTCAAGGAAAAAGTGGAAGGATTTTGGAAACTTTTGCTTATTCAGATAATTTAGAAAGCATGATGAATAAGCAAAGGCTCCCAAAACACGTTCTGCTATTGGCTCGCTCCTGCCTGCCTACAGTAAAACAATAGTAAACTAAAAACTAAGATGTTCCTTCTTGGTGGCAAAAAGGTATATTTATACTTGTTTGGATAGTCCTTGCTTCCTGAAATGAATCCAGTTCTCTGGTTACTGTAAGCCTTAATGTGTTTGTGGGAAAGTGATGGCAGGAATATGAGACTCCTTCTGCCTCCTCCTACTTCATACTGCAGGCTCGGGGAAATACTGCGCATGCTAAAACTTGGAAGTCTCCTTTTTGTTCTATTTTGAATTACTCTAGAATAAAAAGGAGGATTTTTAACGAAGAATTAAGCATTAAATCATATCTCCTTCCAGCAAAGGGCATATTTAAGTTCTATGACTTTGAATGAAGCAAATTTAAGGCACTAAGTAATTTGTAAAATTTCCTTATAAATCCATTGTTCCCTTATAGATCCGTTGCAGTACTGGTCCATTTAATACTCTGAAAACATAGTAGAATTTCTGCTCTAATTTTTTCCATAAAAGTTGAGAAAATTTAGATATTTTGAGCGTCTACCCATGTATTGTAATTTTAGTGCAATTTAACATACATTGACTTCTGAAAAGTTTTCTGTAGCTGTTTCTCACTGCTGTTTCCTGACAAGGAACAATTTTTTTGTGTTGTTTTGTTTTTGTAATTGTTGACTGTCAAAATAAACGGATGGACAGAAAATATTACAATTTTACACTTTCTTGCTTGTAAAGACTGCAGAAAACCTACATGTAATTTCCTATGTAGAATGACAAAAATTTGGAAATTAAGAATAAAAGTACTGTGGCTCAGCTCTAATAACTTTTGCTCCTTACAAGCCTAGAATTCAGCTAAATTGTGTTCAGAGCTAGGCATTTTTCAGACTATCTGGGTAGCTTTCCCCTGTGATCTTAATGTGATGGGCAAATACGAAATATCTGTGTTTCTGTAAGTTGTTCTTACTTCTGAAAATCAGGTTTCTCTCTGGAAACGTCCTTTCAGTGTATCACAGAATTGCAGAATGGTTAATGTTGGAGGGACTACAGTGGGTCATCTGGTCCAACCTCCCTGCTCAAGCAAGGCCGTCCTAGAGCACATTGCACAGGTTTGCATCCAGATGGTTCTTGAGTACCTCCAGTAAGGAAAACGCCACAACCGTTCTGGGTAACCTGTTCCAGTGCTTGGTCACTGCACAGTAAAGAAGTTCTGTCTCATATTCAAGTGGAACTTCCTGTTCATCAGTTTCTGCCTGTTGCCTCTTGTCCTATTGCTTGGCACCACCAAGAAGAGCCTCTGACTTCTCTTCTAGAGGCTGAGCAGGTCCAGCTCCCTTAGCTTTTCCTCATAAAGCTGCTCCAGTCCCTTTATCATCTTTGTTGCCCTTCCACTGGACCCGATGCATGAGCTCCATGTCTCTCCTGTCGTGAGGAGCCCAGAACTGAACATAGCAGTCCATATGTGGACTCACCAGGGCTGAGTAGAGAGGCGGGATCACCTCCCTCGACCAGCTGGCAGTGCTCTTCCTAATGCATCCAGGTTTCAATTAACCTCTTTGACCATGAGGGCACATTGCTGGCTCATGGTCAGCTTGTTGTCCCTTTCCCAGGTGTTCCAATTATTCAGGTATGCTGAGGATCTTCCCTTGCAGTTTGGTTTCTCTTGCCTACCAGCTGAGATTGATATTTGCTTCTCTTAAGAGCAAGGCTGGAAGTACAGGAGTAAGCCCAAAGTTTATACTTTTATAGTGTTGGCTTCCAGTACTTGCAGAAGTGGTTTAAACATTGTAGGAACTAAATGAAAACAAATAAATACACTTTCTACATTCTGTAAAGTGTCAGATAATTATATACTTCCTATCACATACTGTTTTAAGATCTGCAGTGTACCAAACTAATACCTGTAATTATAAACATAGCAAGGAAGAAAATAAGATTTTCATGGTGTGAACTGTATTCCCTATGATAGTTCTAACTCCTGAGCAAAGATGGTGAAATATTTACCTGCTGCTTGAGTAAATTATTAATTCAAGGGAGCTTATGACATTATGCTTAAAACAACAGATGTTTTTAAAAATCTCACTAGCCTGATCCTTTGTAAACATGATTCAAAATTATTAAACTTGTTAAAAAAAATGTTGATTTCAAGCCAACATTTGCAAGACTTGAACAACTGTAAATACATACTGTGAACCAAAACCAAAAGAAAAAATTAATTCTAAGAACTCACTCAAAGTCTTTCATTCTCCTTCACCTGCAGACTCCTTGAAACAACGGCAGTGTTGTGTCATGAAAAGTTGACTGTTTAAAGACTAAAGAATAAAAAAAAAAACAACCTACTTGTTAATGGAGCAGAGAAAGCAATGAGACACTCAAAAATTGAAAAAACCCACAATCAAACCCAATCCAAATCTAAAGCCAAAAAAACAACCAACCAATAATAATAAAAAGAAAATCTTGCACATGTCCTGCCAGTATTTTTATGATTTTCAACCTAAGCTATTGGTGTCTGAATACCTCTTGTAAAAAACCTGTAAGAAAATAGCTCCCATTCCTTAGGAAATGATCTGACAAATTATGGGTGGTGGTACTCATACAGCCACACCTGAAGTCTTATAAGGACATCCCAATTCTACTGTCAGATATTTTTCAAGAATTAGGCTGGTTTGAAACTGTTCTGAACACATACCTTTAATGGATCACATAACAGCTGGAGCTTTATAGAAGACGTGCATAATGTGGATTGAGTAACCTGAATTACTGATACAAGTATGAATATCTTATAATGTATAACTATCTGCACAAAGAGCCCATATAATATTTTAACTCAGTCCAAGGAGCTCCAGCTTGTCTTTAATGTGACAATAATGTTTAATACTTTACTTTTATGAAGCACTTTCTAAACACTAACTAATTAATCCTTACAACACTCCTGTGAAATGCATGAGTAAGCCTTGAGCTTAATTTGTGACATCTACAGAGTCTGTTTCCCTGGACCTCAGTGGTAGGATAGGAAGCTTTGCAGGACTGACTCTGTAGAACAGCTGTGGTAGATCTGGTGAATATAAAATGCCTGCTTTCAAGTATGGTCCTTGAACAACCAACCAGTGTAGCCTGAGTAGGTGGTATTGCTTAAATAAGTATTTCAGCCTCAAACTCAGGGAAGTGATGAAAAATAAGGTTTGAGGAGAATATAGGGAAATGAGGAGAATATAGGGAAATGAGGAGAATATAGGGAAAACAGAAAATCATATAAAACATGATTTTAAAATAAGGTTTGAGGAGAATATAGGGAAATGAGGAGAATATAGGGAAAACAGAAAATCATATAAAACTTTGGCTAGCGGAAAATATCATTACAGTAATTTTGGAAAAAATTATTGAAATACAGATTATTGCCACAAGTTTACATTTTTTACATTGGGATGCAACTAGAAGAAGTCAATTCCTTGTTTTGGACAAGTGGCAAAAAAGGTAGAGGGTTTTTTTATGGCACATGAGATCCTAAGTACCTACTAAGTAGGGCTCAGGTAAAATAATTCCAGGTACAACTTCACCTGGTCCTCTAGGTAAAGGTTTTTCTCCCAGACAAATTCTATCCTCCAAGTGGTAGGTAAAGAATATCAATCACTTTTGAAAAGTCATCTGGGAATAGTTCATTAATTGTCATTTAGTTTAAGAAATAATTTTTGCTTTCTCACCTAACTGGTGTAATAAGGTGAGTTGGAGAAGCATGGAGGAGGGCTATGACTTTTGGATGCATTATTTTTCCCCTCCAAATGCAACTTCAGTTAGGAAGAGAGGGAGGACAGGACACAAACATCTCACACCAGTGAGGCAAGCAGCTCAGCTATATGAAAAATAAAAATGTATCTTAATACTGTTCAGAAAACCTGAACAATTCCATGTCTTCTCACTTCACTCCTATGAGCAGTACTATAGAGAACAGAGTTCCTGCAGAGAAATGGGATCCAACTAAAGAAACAACTGAGCACTGGCAGAAACCTTAAGCCAGGTGACAACAATTATGGAAAGATATGACATCTGGATGAGCTGTCTTTGGAAGTTCCACCTCTCCTGCCTAGGCCAGAGACAACTTGCACTAGGCAAGGTCACTCCATTCAACCTGGCCTTAAACACTTCTAGGGGTGGTGCATCCACAACTTCTCTGGGCACCCTATTCCCATGCCTCACCACTATTACAGTAAAGAATTTCTTCCTATTATCTTATCTAAACCTACTCTCAGTTTGGAACCATTCCCCCTTGTCCTGTCACTACATGCTCCTGTAAAAGTCCCTCTTCTTCTCTCTTAAAGGCTCCCTTCAGGTACCAGAAGGCTCAATAAGTTACCCTGAGGCCTTGTCTTTTCCAGGCTGAACAAACAAAAGTATCTCAGCTTTTCCTCTTACAAGAAATGCTCCATCCCTCTAATCAACTTGGTGACCCTCCTTTGGACTCTCTCCAACAGGTCAATGTTCCTCCTTACGCTGGGGACCCCAGAGCAGGATGCAGCACTCCAGGTGTTGTCTCACCAGAGAGGAGAAGAAGGGCAGAATCACCTCCCTCAACCTGCTGGCCATGCTGCTTTGGATGCAGCCCAGGACACAACTGGCTTTCAGGGCTGTAAGTGCAATTTTCCAATCATGTCCAGCCTCTCGTCCCCCAGCACCCCCAAGTCCTTCTCAGCAGGTCTGCTCTCCATCTCTTCATCCCCCAGCCTGTGTTGGTACTGGGAGTCACCCCAACCCAGGTGCAGCACTTGGTCTTGTTAAACCTCATGAGATTCTCATGCCTGATTACATCTAATATCAGCTTTGATTTAGAATAAATCTTGTCCTAGTTGATTTTACATTTCAGGAAGGAAAATAGACGATTGACCAAGGCTAAATTTAAAGATAAAACTTGAAAAAGAATAGCTTTCCACTGGTAAAAAGGAATCATTCAATATTTAGACATAGAAATATTTTCATATTTCAATAACAACTTTAACGTTTTTAATATTTTTATGTACTATCAGTATAGTAAGCACATATATGGCATCCTTTTACAACTAGAGACAGAAATTACTAATCTAAATAATGACTCAATACTCAATTCAATTATATATTTTTATGTTTTTAGAACATCACCCCTTAAAATAATTAATTCTGCAGCTACTTTATAGCTCCAATTGGGAATATAACATAGGTTGTTCTATCATAATGGAAGGAAAAATGTGAATATTCTTAAAAGGAAAAGGTAAGTGTATATGAGGTCACACAGCATAATGAGATAGCTGAAGGCTAATAATCAAAAACATTATTTTCAAAAGTATTTACATTGCACATTTATACAACTTTGGTTGTCTGTATTCTCTCTTTGGTATTTAAAATCATCAGCTTTAGTTTAAATAATACTTTAGACAATTTTTAGATAATAGAATATAAATCCAAGTGTAAGACCCTGGGTCAAGCCATGTTCTTGCCCATGCATTTCACTTATAGAAATATATTCAAGACTCCAAAAATTTGCCCACAGAACTTTTGCAGAACTTTTGGGTTTTAATACCTTGAGAAAGCCTAAAGAGAAGAACTTTTCACATGTTTTCCCAGAAGACACTTTTATTGGAAATAAGGATTTTGGCAAAGGTTTTTAAGAGGGGTAACATACAACCAAATTAGAGCATACCACAAAGCACTGACCCAGCACACACCAACCCACACGACTTAGCAGAATCCAACTCACTGGTTTTAAGTTACCCAAAATAGCTTAGGAGATTAAAAGAAGAAACAGAAGTAAAGAAAGAGAAGTAAAGAAACAGAAATAAAGAGAGGAAGAGAAAAGAGATTAAGGAAGGATATTAAGAGAAAAATAACTAGTACCAAAGAACCCCATGGAAGCCTAATGCCACATGGCAATAGAAGGAAGAAAAGAGAAAATGTGAGATGGAGTCCATGTGCTCCTGTATTTATGTGCTTTGGCCACTGTGGCCACCCTCCCCTGCCAGGTGGGATGTCTGGCTCATTGGGCACTCAGTGCATCCCCGGAGGGAGTGACGGATGGTGTAGCCAATCACAGGCTGAATTAGGAGTTCCAGGGCCGTGGTGAGGGTGGGCCACCAGGCTGCCCTTTTGACTGACAACTGCTCCACGTGGGCTCCAGGCTGCAGCCTGGCCATGTGAATTCCAAAAAATACAGAGTTTGTACTGACCCAGTAATAAAATATTGATCCAGTGTCCCACACCAGGTAAGTTACTATTGCTTCTGGAAGGTGGTAGATAATTTGTGGCATGAGTTTTGTGAAACTCAGGTAATTTGAATTAGCTACAGTCCATTTTTATGAACAGAGGTACCTCAAACTGTTTTCTTCCTAATTATTTTGCCTGCTTGTCTCATTTTTGTTGCCATGGAAGAGAGAAAAACAAGAGCATTGTTTTCTACTGCCTTTTGTGTCTGAAAAGCTTTGGTGAAACACAAAATAGGAAGCTCTTTTATAGCAAACGGTGTGAACCTAGAGATATGATTTCAAGTCATAACTCTTCCATAACAAACTTTGGGTATTCATAATTTTTATTTTGAAAAAAGAAAAAGGGTTGAAAATTTCCATTATTTGTACTGCTAGTGAAGAAAATAGAAGGTAAACATTTTTGCTAACATAAAAGCAGTTGAAGTGATATGTAATGCTTATGACATATGTTGGAATTGGGAATGAAAATGTTTTGCTTTTTTGGGCATAAGTGTGTACAAGAATCCATCAAAACCCTTTCAGTCTAATGACTCTATGATGAGAAACTAATTGTTTTGCTTATCAGGAGTCACAGCTTGCTCACCCTGGGGAAAACGTACCCTCTCTTGTGTTCAGCATTTAACTTAGATGGTTTAAACTGCTCCCCTTATCTCCAAGGACTGGGGCAATCTGAGCTGTGAGGTCGGGGAAGGGGTGCTGCGCATCCTTGGTCCTGTGATGGTGCAGGAGCACACACGATGCACCAGCTTTCAGTGAGCTTTTTGGGATTTCTCTTCTGAATTTCAGTCCCTGACTGAATCAGAATCACATGAATGACTCGCATACTTATCAGTACATAAAAAGGGCTGAGATCCTTTGCAGAACAATGCTGCAATGTGAGAGACATGTATACCCCCAAGTTCATTGTAACATTGTCATGGTTTTGCTTTGTGCTGCTAGAAGGTTAAAAATTGTTCCTTTTTTCCCTTGCCTGGTTTTGGGGGAGGG
>JAWWES010000133.1:48390589-48425918 GCA_035583135.1 Lophotriccus pileatus | reverse complement strand
AGGCTCGAAGGCCTTATCTGCATATGCGGGTAAGGACCTTCCCCGGCTCTTCGTTCGCGAAGACGGGCCATTTACTTACTTTACTTAAGTATATGAGCATCCTCTTCAATCAACATACGAACCAACTTCAGAAAGAGTAAGCTAAAAAAATATTGGCAGCAGAATACAAGAACAAAAGAAGACTGTGGGACATGGTACCTGTTAGTTATAATGTTTCTTCCCATATTTAAGATTTGTGATTTTTTTCTGATTTATTCACACAGAATATTTTAGCTTGCAATGCACGATCAGGTTGCACGAAGGTACCATTAAGGACATACAGTTATGAATTAGAAAATTCACGTATCTCACAGGAACTGACACACCTCTCAAAAGATCAGGGATGGGCAATTTTATCCTGTTACCTCTTCACTCTATGTGGCAAATCAAAGATAGCAGATGACCCAGCTAAATATGGAAATTTTAAATACCGAGTAAACATCCTAATAAATTGCCTGCCAGCAACCATTTAAAAAATTATTGCACTTGGAAACACTGAAATCACCTAAGGTGTCAAGTAAGCAAAATTTATTTATAAATGATTCATCAGATCTTAGTCTATCACATTTATTATAGATATTAAATAATTTTTCTGGCTTGTACATATTCATATACTTGCATAATTTTAGTTGATGGAATTCCATCATTTTAAAAAGATGGGGACCACCAAAAATCCACTCTAAAGCAATAATAATCTAAAAAAATAGGACTTTTTAAGGCCAGCAGTAAATGCATTCCTAAAGGAATCGATGGGCAGAAATCCTAGAATTTCACTTTCCTCCAGTAAACACTGTAATGAGGTCCCAGTTCAGGACAAATATTTATAGAACTGCCTTACATGTTTGCTAATTCCTTCCCCAATAGCAGTCACAGCATAGCTCTTCATGTATAATGGATGGCTTTGCAAATGCAAATGAAATTCATGTCTGTGTGTGTGAAACAATAGCTTTTGGAAGACTGTTAAATGATAGAAGAGACCTGAAATCATCATAAATAAAATAAAAATTAGTAATGTATTCAGTAGGTTTTAGTGTTTATTTTGATCCTGTTTTTTATCAGACAAAAATATTACACTCCTCTTTCCCCAAAAAAATCTTGAGTAGAGAATACACTACCTACAAAGTTCTCTGTGCAAAATAAGTATTTAATAGAAAAGAAGAACCTTGGTTTTTTTCAAAAGCTTTTTAACTATTCTGGCTTGTACCTTAGTGTCTGGTTTTATTTCTTTGCTGTCAATGCATTTTTAATGTTTTTAAATTGCCTTGTTCTTACTGACTTAGGCTGAAATTCTGCTGGCACCATCTGTGAAGGGTTGCCAAATAGTGGTTAATTTGCCACTGCTGATTTCCCAGTGGAAGAGACAGGTTTTCCCAAACTAACTTTATGCACGTAAGAGCAAGAGGGCAGGAAAATCAGGAAAGTGGGCAGTTACAACGGAGAATTAAATAGAGTAAAATGAGGAAACAGTTACTTCTGATGTAAGTGCAATATTTTTTTGCCAAGAGAGCAGAGACATTTCCATCTCCTCAATCTATCCCCATCCCTTTTGCAAAGAGCAGTAACAGCATAATAGTAATGCCTCATATCTCTGTCAATACTGTTATTAACCATACACAGTCACGAAATCAGCTGATTGTAATTGATTTTGAATCTTTCTGATAAATTTTTTTTGAAAATAATTCTCCAATCTTTCTCTGAGATTTAATGCCAGAAAATTATGGCTTCGAACTTAAGACTGTAAGGGGACAGAGATCTAGTTAGATCTCATATGCCACGAAATATTAAATTCCATCCATATAGACAATAAGAAGCCTAAGTATTTTAGTTAGAATAAGTAATTTCATGAAACTGAAGTGTGAATCATAAGCAGGGGATGAGACTTGAAGATCTGCTCACAGCAGGAAACTGATTAGACAAGATACATACAACTGAACAGAAAAAGAAAATAATATCCCACACTGAAACAGGATATTTCATCACAACAACAAAAAAACCCCAACCAAACAAAAACAAACAAACAAAAAATACAAACAAAACAACAACAACAACAAAAAACAAACAAACAAACACACCCCAAACCAAAAAAACCCAGTAATTAATAGGGATCCAAGAATGCAATTAAGGTTAGCTGGGGAGCTAAGAAAAGGGTCCTTTCTCCTGCATTACTTCATAAAGACTCATGTTCTATGACATCATGACTCATGGATCAAGATAAAATGAAGCAAAAGATGTGCATTTGAGCAACGAATAACAAAAAGTCACTTCTCACTACTTCCTGTGGGAAGGCAGCTCTCCAACCACATCCTGGAAAGGAAGACCTCAGTATTTGCAATGCTTATGTGGGAAGAAACCATAACCACACATGCACTCCTCTCCTTGAGCTTTTATTGTAAGGGACAACATCATATGGGATGGAATGGCACAGCTCTAGTTCATTTGGGTCCTGGCTTTTTCCCTTCCAACCTCCTTCCCACTCCCAGCCTACTCATTCAGGGTACAGAGTGGGAGAAAGAAAAGACCTCAACACTGCACAAGCACAATTCAGTAACAGCTAAAGCACTAGCGTGTTATCAGCACAGTCTTAGCCACAAAGCCCAGACACAGCATCATATGGGCTTCTGTGAAGGACATCAACTCTACCCAGCCAGACCCAGCAGCAGTTATAAATGGAGAAAATTTTAAAATTAACATTCTTGAAATAAAAACCTGAAATGTGTGAAGATAAACAATAAAGGGGAAATTTGTCATGTTTATGACATAATTAATCCCAAATGTGCTTTTTTCCTGAATACAAATCTGAATTCTGAGGGATTAAGAATGTTCTGGAATCAGACCTGACTGCGACATAGAAAAAGAAATTAATATCCACAAAGGACTTAGTAGATCCTGAGAAAAGTTACAAAAATACATTCTTCCTCACAAGTCTTGCTTTTCATTCTGACCTTCACTTACCTATCCAACCTCAAGACCAACTGAGCTTACAAAAGTGCTTGCCTGTGCAAGACTATTCTCCTGGCACTTATGCTTGATTAGATATGACCGGGTAAACTCCCAAACAAGAAAAGCGAGGTTCCTATTTATTGCAGCTGGAAGCTTAACAGTTCCACAAACACAGCTTCTAGAATTACGTGTTACAGTAGCAAGCATAGGGAAATATTGCAAACTGAGTAACCAATTTTGTTTTTTTCACCCAAATTCTGAAGGCTAAGGGTAAGCCCATCTAAGTCTCATCGAGAAATGGATGCAGACAATCAGTAACCTCATACTGATGCCACTGCACTTCCTTTTGCTGTTTTTTTTTCCTTTTTACTCTTCTAATTTCTGCTAAGCTCAATAATATTTTTTTATAGAGTACTGTGACATGGCATTCCGAGCAAGTGCACTTGTGATTCTCACCTAAAAAGCCCATTTCTGATGGTGCTTTACATTTTACGTAAGAACAATTCAGCAGCACACATTAAAATGGGTCTTTAAACTAAACTAAACCAAAGCTTGGTTCAGAAATTTAGAACCAATTACAGCCTTTTTGTGTATTAAAATCTGGTGTTCAACCACTGAATGAAATATTTTACTGAGTCAGACTGAATTGATGGAATAATCTGTTCTGAGTTGTATATCGTTTCATTTGTGACAGACTAGAAAAGTCTGGCTTGCAAATGATGGAATCCCTGATTTAGGAATGATGGATTCCTCAATTCAGGTAATTTGAATGAAGAAGATGCAAATATGAATTTCTGTGTTATCATTAATGAAGGAAAACTAGGTTGAAAAAAATTAACCATCAGTTTTAAAAACATGAAAAAGAAGACCATTCCAAATTTAGAAAAGCTTGCATTCTTTAAAAGAGACTTGCACTGTTCTAGGGGAAATTGTAAAAAAAAAAAATATCAATCTTATACCTGAGGGCTGTACCACACAGCAGATGAAGAGACAAGATTAAATGGATTTAAACTGTGGAGTTCCTATATTTTAATAACTGCATTTGAAAAACTTATTTATATATATTTTTCAATCATTTATATTTATGTGTAAAGTATTTTATTTTTCCATACCTTGTAATTTTCTATAACAACACCAACTTTATATCTACGGTAATGATCATTGTGGGGATTGGTGTACATCCCAAAGTACTAAATCAGGGAAGCTACAACAGCATTAATAAAACACATGTAGTTGACATCTGTACATTTAATTTGTTTCCTCTTGTTCATATATTTTGTGGGTGTGTTTAATTTGAGATTTCTTAATCTTTTGGAGACCATATAAATTTAAACCATTTTCCACAGCTTGCTTTCTTTTTTCTGCTCATGGTTAAAAAGAATGAAGTTAAACCTTTACCTCTAATGTTAGCCATGAACAAAAATATTTTTTGGAACTAGTAGCAAATTGTAAAAGTCAGAACCTCATTAGATGACAAACATCAGTGCTGAAGGGACAACAATTGTGCAGTCAGCAATTCATAAGGTTGTTGTCAATTATGTGTGAGGTAATGCAAAAATAACAGTGCAGGAAGACATTAGAAATTAAAGCAGAGTATTAGATTCATTTCTCCAGTGAAGAGAAAAATCTTTCAGTTTCTGCTCTGTGTAGCACTGTTCTGTAGCTAAAAGCCTTCAAACAAACTTTCTCATAATAAATAACTTCCACTGTTAAAAGCTCTCACTGATGCTGGAGATTTGGGTGAAGTAAATGCTCCTCTGACTTAATGCAAAGACAAAAGACACTTGAGCCAAACCTCTAAACCTTTAATAATTTAAAGGTGTTCTTTCTTTAGAAGCAGTGCTTTTTTAAACTTTGTTTTTTTAATCCACCCTACAGGTGACCTTAAGGCTCTTTCCCTAAATATTGCAGCTTTCTGTGGAAGGTTATTTAACTCTATTCCTGTTGCTTCTGTGAAATACTCATAAATAACCATAGTTACGTGTAGAATGAAATACTATGTGTTTCCTATATAGATTTATTTATTTAAGATGAATTCAAAATGGTAATTATTGAGATTATTACAAGTGCATTTTATTTATACTATGTTTTGATTGCAGTCTGCATCAATTTCTTCATGTAGATCCAATAAGTACTATTCTCAGGAAGCTCTGACACAGTGTAAGGGAGAATAATAAAACTGCATTTGGGAACATGTGATCATTACCCATAAAGCAAGATTAGTCTGCTTCTGGAATAAAAATAAAAGGTATGAGGTTAGGTATCTATCTTTTTGCTCAGATCTATCTACTAAGCAAAGAATGTAATTTTTAGTTGGAAATAATATGGATGGATAATTGATGATAATAATTCCACATCACCATAAGCTCACAGTTGCACTCCAGTAGAATATGGCATGCAACCAATATTTTTTTTAAATAGAATTTGCCACCTCTGTGAAAAATGTTAAGATTTGGTTCATTGTCAAACACTGGTCTTCACCTGGTGGCCATGGTATTTGTGGAGCTGTGACTGCAACATAACTCTGATATTGGTAAACCAGTGTAAGTATCAGAATATTAATTATAAATGCGGTAGGCATTTTTTCCTTTTTATCTTTTCTGGTTTTCATTTATTATCTTTTTTTTTATAGTAATAATACTAGGGACAAAGGTTTCTTTGTGGCTTAAAGTAAGCATCGATCTTACAATTCAAAGTAATCCCAACTTTTGTTCTAGCCACTTAGATTTTATACCTCAAGGGAGTTGGGTTATTTAATGTCTTCATTAATAACATAGAACAATTGAGAGCATCCTCAGCAAATTTGCAGATGACCCCAAGCTGAGTGGTGCTGTTGACACACCTGAAGGATGGGATGCCATCCAGAGGGACCTACACAGGCTTGAGAAGTGGGAATCTCATGCGGTTTGACAATACTAAGTGCAAGGGTCAGTGCAATCTCAGATATCAGTACTGGTTGGGGAATGAACAGATTGAGATCAGCCCTGACAAGAAGGATTTGGGAGCGCTGGTGGATGAGAGGCTGGACATGAGCCATCAACGTGCACTTGCAGCCCAGAAAGCCAATTGTGTCCTGGGCTGCATCAAAAGCAGTGTGAACAGCAGGGCAAGGAAGGTGATTCTGCCTCTTTACTCTGCTCTGGTGAGACCCCACCTGGAATGCTGCACCCAGCTCTGGGTCCCCAGCACAGGAGGAACATTGGCCTACTGGAGCAAGTCTAGAGGAAGACCACCAGGTTGATCAGAAGGATAGAGCACCTCTCCTATGAGAAAAGGCTGAGGGAATTGGGATTGTTCAGCCTGGAAAAGAGAAGGCTTCTGGGTGACCTAATTGCAGCCTTCAGTACCTCAAGGAAACATACAGGAAGATGGGGCAAGATTATTTACAAAAGCATGTAGTAACAAGACAAGGGTAGATGGGTTTAAATTGAAAGAGAGTAGGTTAAGATTAGGTATTAGGAGGAAAATTCTTTACTGTGAGGGTGGCGAGGCACTGGAACAGGTTGCCCGGGGAAGTTGGAACTAGATCATGTTCAAGATCCCCTTCTAAGCCAAATTATTCTATGATTCAGCACTTACAAAACATTTAAAAAGGTGTGTCAATATGAAATACAGTTTCTCCTTGTTTACTTTCCTACTCAAGACTGGTAATTTATATTACAAAATACCCAACGACCAAAAAAAAACCCAAACAAAACCAACAAAAAATCAGAAACCTGGAAATGCTCAAAAAGGGTTGAGAAATATGAAATATTAAGTTCGAAGTCTGTACGGTGGTAGAGGTGTAGAGATTTATTTTTTAAAACTTCTAAAAAAATTTACATACATAACAATAAACTCTCTGCATTAATTTGTGGAATATGGAAATATGAGGTGGAGAATCTGAAGTCAAGTATATATATTAATTGCTCCTCACATGAGTTTTTTTCATGCTTGAGCTCCTGTTTTAATTTGGAGGTAAAGAAACGTACAAAATTAATTAAGCATAAGCATAATACATCTTTTATAGACAGGAGGTAGGTTGAATACTTCCATAGCAGTGATTCCTAGTACAACAATTACTGCTAATAAACCTTGAGCTAAAGAAACCTGATAAATATCATGGCAGAGTAATTTCTTCCCCCTAGGAAATTACTTACTCCTCCTGCCAGATCTGTGAGCATCATGAAGGTAAAAATGGAAAATATAGATACTTTGAAATTTCATAATCCAGCTTTTATTCTTCTTAAAAGTTTTTCTTCTGGAATAAAAGTAGTTATTCCAGGATATCCTGGTATATACCTAGGACGCCTGCCCACCTCTTATAGTAGTTAATGGAGAAAAGTGAGGTCCATGTTTATAATTCACTCTAAGATCCTTTCAAGAGCTTTTGAAGTTTCAGAACCCAAATATTAGAGACCACCCTCTACAAAAGAATAAAATTTTCAAAATCTACCACCAGGTCATTAACAGCAACAAACTAATTAGAGATATAACTATTAAATATCCTTTTAGTAGGCCATTCTGTTGCCATCGAGAAGCCACAAGTGAAACAGTCTTTGACAAAATCTGTTCTACTTCTCTGATGCAATTCTGCTATATTTTAAAATTAATCTGAAGGAGCATAAGAAGAGTCAGATTAAATCCGTGAATGAACTGGCTATTCCTTTGTAGTAAGGATATCATCAGGTCTTTTATAAAATTATCAGAACTTTTCTGTCCTTGGAATATGCTTAGGTAGCCTATTTTTCAAACTACAGCTGATTCCAGGTGTCACATTCAGTGTCATTCTTTCTTACTAGTTTTCACCAAAGCGATTTTCACATTACATATTTAATTTACTTTGAGGCCTGGATGGGCTGATACAATATTTGGTATTAATGCTTAGACTCCATCTCCCACTGATCTTATGAATTAATGATTTCAAGTCTTCTGCTCACACTTTAATTCACATGGCAAGGTAAAAATGTTTCTTGAACCACAAGTAAGTGTATTGCTGCCTGCATTTTTGACTGGATTGTATTCAGAGCTGGTGTACCACTGCAGAATATCCCTAGGAACAATGATGAGCTTTTTTCCCTCATTACTCAGAAAGTATGCACATGTTCAATTCTGACAGGCTGTATTATATAAACCCTATAGTGTCAAATCATCTTTCAGGTAATCTAACAACTACCATAGCAGGACCATGTGCCAGTTCTCAGGAATACAAATATTTACTGTGTGTTCAGGAATCCCATTTGGTGTGTATTGAATGAGCAGCAGCATAAAAGCCTTCAATTGCTGTCTGTCCCATGATTTTTCCACTCCATTTTTCTTCTGGAGACACTGACCTAGTAATAATGAGTGAAGATAATAGACATCATGGCAGGCAAAGCTGGCAACTTATGGCTTTAAGGAGTTTTTGTTTGGAAGTAAAAGTAAATAAAACATTTCTTATATTTTAATTCCCCTTATGAATATCGCAAAAAACAAGTCAGCTGTGCCTGAAACAGCTCCCAGAAACTGTCAGGTCCAATGCCCCATCTCCTCTGCAAGGAGTTCCCATGGCAACGCCTTCAGCTGAAGTAAAAAGAATTACAGATAGATATTAAATTTTTTTCTCCCCTGCCCTCCCCCACTTCCCCTCCTCTCTGTGCCAGTTCAGAAAAGTGTTGCTTTCTAATCTTTGAGGCACTGAGAATTGCCATTGGGCCACCCAGTTACATTTGCTGTTTGTTGCACTTGAAAAGCCTGTCCTAGTTCCCCTCTGTCTCTTGGGCGTCTGATTTACAAATCAAACAAGAAAAAAACCAGCAAGAGATACTTTCAAGAGTGAGAGTTGTAGGGGGAAGATGTTAGCCCAGAGCTGTCTTCAGTTCAGGCACCTGAAAAACACAGCATGTTCAGGGTTTTTTGTTATTTTTTTAATTTGACTGCAATTTTTCAAGAAGTATGTCTATAGTCTTTAAAGATAAGACACCACACATGAACTATAGCAGCTAGAACCCTGTCAGCAGAATATTGGTAGGTTCTCAGATTTGTGTCAGTGATTTGTGCTCTGTTGAGACTGATGGTTGCATTGGCCACATTCGGCAATTGATAAAAGCATATAACTACTGTTATAACTACTATCTATGAGAAAATAAGCTAGATCAAGTTGGAATTTTTGGAGAATTTTGCAAAAATATCATCAAATTATCACTCAAAAATTAACTCTTTTTTTTTTTTTTTTCATCATGCACATCTACTGGAGAGAAAAGCCCACTGACAGGCATATCAAGACACTCAGCTCTTGTGCAGTCTGTGGTTTCAGTAAGAGTGTAAATGGTGGGTGCTCTTTTACAAATGCAGAGTGGGTTGCCCATTTTGGGCCTCTTGCCAGCTGTGGTGAAATCAGTGAGCATCCTTTTCAAAAAAGCTTGGCTTTGAAGAGAAGAACATGTGCACCGCCCAGTTGTGATTGAGAGGACCAGGACAGCAAAGCTGGCTATGTCCATGCTGTGAGAACACAAAACTATCCTCTTTCTTTTGTTTTGGCTCAAGGTGAGTTTAGTCCTGCAGTGGACTTCAGATTTTTGCTCTGCCCCTGGGCCCAGATTATCTTCAAAATGGCATTTGAAAATGTGAGAACAGATAGTCAAGAGAGATGTGGGGATGTTTAACATATGATTTGTCCTTAGGAGAGCAGGAGTATGCTCTACATACTCCTGCAGCGTGGTCTGGGGCAACACCAGGGACCATGCTTTGTTGAGGGAAGGTAAAATCCTTTCTGCTCTAAGAATGAGGATGATTCAGGTTTATGTTTCTGAGAAGTTAATGACTTAGCTGGAAACAGAAGTCATGCAAGAAGTAGGTTATAACTCTTAGATCAATGCATGAGACCCATAGTTTCATTTCAAAAACTATAGAAAAAGAGCAAAACAGAGGATAAGCAGTACTGCACCATCCTGCCCGGCAGTGCCTCTCAGTGGCAACGTTTCAGGTAGCTCTTTTCATCATCCCACTGGATGCTCAAATGTAGCTCTCACATCCCACACAGATTGTCAGCAATCACTCTGACCTCAGGCTCAAACTGCAAACAGGTGTGAGTCTAAGCACACATACTTAGTTTTAGTATACTGAGCTACAAAGCAATTCAGGATGACAGGCCCTTGAAAAGATAACTGAAGAATTTTGTAATACCTATTAGAAATTAACAAAAAGCTATATAATCAGAGTGGCAGCATCTACAGTAGTTTTTGTGGAAGTTTAATACTTTCGACTTAAAAGTAAACCTGAACTGGGACTGCAGGAACTGTATGAAAGAAATTAATTTCTTACATTTGTTCTTTTAAAAACTCTTCCTGAAACATTGGTAAAATCTGGGGCTGCTTTTATTCCCAAAAGAGCTTCTACCTTCATTTTATATTTCAATGAATAGTATGCCTCTACTCTTTACCACGCTCTTATAAAGACAGCAAGAACCTGGCTCTGTAACAAGCCTACATCACATACCAGACTCTGGAGTCCTGATCTGGATTCAGGAATATTTGAGCAGAATTTTCCTGCCACTATTACAAAGAATGAGGAAATTTTTCTTGTAATATGAATGAAAGTTGTCACTGATATAAATTTCTTTCAGAAATTCTGAAATAAGTAGGAAAGTTTGAGATTCTTCTTGCAGCAGAAACATTTGATAAACCAAATATGTATATCCAATGCATACAACAGCTTAGCCATGTATATTCTAGCTACATAATTATGATAGCTAATCATCTTCCTAAATACAGAATGTCCCTTTCTTCAAGGGTTTGAAAAAACATCCCTACATAGTCCAAATTTTGTTCTTGGTTAAAAATAGGGGCACCTACCTCCCTGCCCAGATCCTGCTTTGACCTTCTTAAAAATCTCCCTTGGTTCTTTCATTTCATTTAGTTGCTGCCCAAAGTAATTATCTCTGTGCCTTCCAAATCCTTTACAGCTGGTTTTGCATTATTGTTCAGCTTTTGTCTTTTAACCCAATTATCAAGTAAAAAATTGCTATAATCTCTCATGGCAAACAATTTGGTTTTTAATTATGAAGAAATCTGTCACTTTACAAACAGTTTCACGGGTGAAGGGTCTCTGATCCTCCACTGACTCAACCTTTTGTCTGCTCCTCTTCCAGCTAAAGAGAGTGCTTGGAACAGCGAGGCTTTCCCATTCCCTTGACAAATGCAGTGGATCAAAGACATACTGTTCTAAGAAGATGATGATAAAACAGATGCTAGCAGTGCAATAAAAATCTCATGTACTCTAGACCACCAATGATAATGATGTAAGTTCGTATGATAGAAACATCTCACCATCCTATAAAATGTCAAACATTCTGCTTGTCTCATAGTGCATATAATCAAACAATTTTTTTCCCCAGTATAGTTCACTAGAAGTTCTTCTATTATTCATGTATGAGCACTAACTGGAATGCATGAAGTACTCTCATGCAGTAATAAAACTAATGAATTGTGCAGTAAGGTTTAGGCACAAGGGCTAAGGCATCCTGACAAGTTGCCTGTGTCAACTGTTTCATGAAAAGTGAGCAGAAATACGTTTCTCACAGCCTGTGCAAATTTAACCCCCTGTCACAGACTCCCACAGAATGTGTTAATTGACGTTTTTTCAATAAAAGCTATTTGATAGACTTCATTTTTTTTTCAGAAAATATCTTTTCCACCTCATTTTTTAAAGAACAGCTAAAATTATTTCTTTGAGTATTTTCCTGAATTTCTTTAGATAATATTGTAATAGGAATTTCTTTTCTTACTATTATTAGTAAATACAGCATTTTCAGAACCTCCTTCCTATATCTGTCTGCTGCTTCTGCATCTAACATGCTTATTTTGTTTTATTTTGAAAAATATCACCTTAAACTTTTTCAGTTTTCAGTAAAGGTGATCCCTTATTTTCACTCATATGGTTATGCTGGAGTTTTTTAAAGATCTCTCTGTTTAGTGGTATAAAGCATTGAGGCTTAATTTTCTATACCATGTCACAGGAAATTCCAATAGTGATTGAGTCCCAAGGCTTATGAACTGAGTTTACCCATCACATTATTAAATAGAAACACTCCTTTTCAATCTTAATTGCCTTTGCTTTAAATTTAACTTTTTTTTTTTTTTTAAAGGAAAGCAATTTATTGACACAAGACACTTTATATAACTGCAGAATATGTGGACATAAAGTGGACATAAAAGGCAAAACTAACAGGTGGTTTTTAAATTTATGGGAAACAAAAAGGTTTCTACTTTTCCTGTTATTATTTGTAACTTTTTTTTCCAAAAGAAAACTTAAATGAGGGTTAATCTTTATTCTTGGCTTTGTTTTGTGAAGAAAAGTATTAATGAGGCATTTCTCTTCTTCTTTTCTTCCCTAAAATTTATGGCTATTATGTCTTCTACTTGTAGATTTAAAATCCTTCTTATTTTTTCAGCTTAACTGGAATAGTTAAGCTGAAAAAAGAGTTAAGCTGAATATTTTAATCAGTTGAATCTTGTGCAGTTACTTTTCTTCTTGCTCTTAGAGCAAGAAGATATTTTGTCCTCATTACATACCTCTGGGCTTGCTCCAAGGCCTGTAGTCACCAACTGAATGATTCTCTGTCATATATAACTTTTTTCATGGTGTAAATTGATGCTTCAGGCTTGGAAAACCATGTGGCTGAAACAAACTCAGCAGATGCTTGAGCACCTTTGAAAACTAAAAATCTAGTCTTAATAATCTATGCCTGGTTTGTGCTATGCATAGTAGATCAGAAATTCATTTCGCAGTGAGACTACTAAAAAACCGATATATAAAGAGATAATAATAAGGTCACATTATGCCCAAATTGTTTATTCATGGGTTTTTTTAGCTAGTTTAGTCCCCTTCCTGACACGGGGTTTGGGCAAAAGAGGGGGGCATTTTTTCAGCTGTCTTCCTGACTTTCTTTTCCCAGTACACCAAGTTCTTTTTATTGCCTCTAGTCAAAGGTTGTCAGGCTACTGACAAAACAGTGGTACTTTACTATCTCACTATTTTTCCATAACTTGTGAGTGAACACTGCTCTTCAGTGTCAGAGAAGCATATTTGCTCTTAGGGGCCTGATTCATAAAAGTGGTTTACCTCATTTACATGGATTTCCCACAGATAGAATCACACAGCATTGAACAGATTTTTTTCAAGCTCTCAAAAATTCTAAAGTTTCATGTATCTTTTTCTACAGGTACTAATATGATATTTCATTAGTACTAACATTATTATTTTTTTGCGGGCAAAAAGATTATAAAATTACAAGTTAGTTTGTTGTGGTAGGATAGCCCACCGTGACAAGACCTAAAATCCAATCAGAGCATGCATACTGTGCAAAGCCATTATGCAAGCTATCAAGCTATCATGCAAAATCATTTGCTGGTGCTGAGGTGTCATCTTGGTGTTAATTATGCTAAAACCATCCAGTGCTGTGTTACAAAAAGTCAACATCAGTGAAGGTAAGTTTAAGGGTACTCACAGTACATGGGTAAACAAACTACTAACATCTACCAGAAATCTGAAGAGATAGTAACATTTAATAGTAACATTCTATTTAATAGAATGTTTTTTATTAAAAAGATGAGAAAAAAGAGCATAGAAAATACAAACTTTTTCAACAATGTTATTAAAAAATATTCAAGTTATTATGCTAAAAATGTAAGGATGATATTTATTTGCTTGTTACATGCAAGTACAATTCTCTCAACACTGAACATAATTAATGATGTGAGTTAGCACCAGAACAGGTCCCCAGAAGAATCTTAAACTTTGGTAGTGGAATGAAAATTACTTAACACTAGACTCATGGGAGATAGCGGATTATGTCAAATGATTTCGATTCATTGTCTCTAATACCAATTACTCATTTTTTTAATGGCAAACTTGCAAAAGAAACTAAATTAATTGCTTTCTTAATGTAGTAATATCTTTCATTAACAATAAACAGCTGATATTACTGGAGGATTTGTGCAGTAAGAGGAACAATAATTTGTAACAAATGGAAGTAATCTACACTACTCTGGAATTTTAGCCATAGAATTTAACTTAGGTAAATTATTACTGCTATTAAATTGTTAGAGAAAGCCCTGTGAGAATGAGTTACAGATTTCAAACATGGATTCATTCAGTCCTGTAGTGCTGAAATGAAGATCAGTCCTGAACTCCAAGAAAATAAGCTGTGTAGCACTGTACAAGTGCTTAATTTAGGATATTCAGCAAATTTATTTAAAAATGGACTTGAAAACCTGTTGCTTTCTAATATACAAATACTGGAGATGGTACAGAGGGAATAACTCAGGATGAGGAGGTCCTGTCACTGTATGCTTGTACAGAATGTTCCTCTCCCTCGTCTTTATAAACCCCCTTCAGGCACTGGAAGGCAGCAATAAGGTCTCCCTGAAGCCTTCTCTTCTCCAAGCTGAACAATCCCAGCCTCTCAGCCTGCCTTCATAGCAGGAAAAAAAGATGTGGACAGAAAAATGAAAAGTTGTGGATCTGAGGCCACAGAGGAAGGGAACAGGGAATAACCTGCACCTTGCTGTGCAGGAGAAGTGGCAAAACCACGTGACAAGTTGCTGAAAAATCAAAGTCTGTGCACTCAGAGACAGCACAGTCTGCCCCCAAGTCTGGGCACCATTGAGCCCACAGACATGGAGGGGTTCTGCAGGGGCACCATTTTTGGTTCCCCACTCTGCCCCACTTCCCAAGCTCAGGGGCATTTGGTCCAGCTGTTACACCAGATCAAAACTAAATTTATGTCTTGTTGCTATTATGTTACGTTTACACAAAAAATAGTTTGAATCAGTACATTTTTACTGATTTCCAAACAAACACCACTGAGTATGTGGAGCTGCCTTTCACAGCATCAGTGCATCTGCTTATTAATAAAATGGATTTTTTTTGAGAAGGCTGCTTCCTCATAAAGCTGTGGAAATATGCTAAAAGCAGCACTATAAACTCTGTTTTTTACAGCTAACTATTGCTATTATTTATGTCTTCAACACCAAGGTCAGGAAAGGACTGCTATTGTGAAGTATTTTCCGTATTTTATGAAGCTGCTCTAGTCTAAACATAAAATAAATAATTTTTCTCTACTGATTTTTCAAATTGGGCAATTCATGGATAGCAAAACTATCCAAAATTGACGTTGAATCCTGCTTTTTCTTCCTGCTTCTCTGATCAAAAGTATCATAACAGAGGAGGTTGATGAAAATACTTAGGAGCATTTTTAAATACAAAATTTTACTGTTAAAAGCAAGCTATTTAACATTTTTTACTTAATTTTCTATCTGTGTGGCAATCAAACTATTATTCTGAGCACAGTTTGTAAGTGATGATTTGTGTAATTAAAAGGAAATATAGAAATAGTATTTGTTCTTCTACCAATAAAGAATTTTGTCCTCTCATGTAAAATCAATTTATTTTCTCCCAATAGCACTACAATATATTTTGCCTTCAATGCCTGCACAGTTAAAATTCTTTGCCTCATTGATCACTAAAAGGACAGGGAAGCTCAGGGAAAAAAAAAGAGAAAATACAAAGCTCAAAGTCCAGTATGCTACAGCTGAACACTGAAGACCAAATGATTTCAGGCAATATACATCCAATCTGTTGTCAATATACAGAAAAGTGTAATACAAAACATAATAAAGCATGCATATCTATAGGTTTCTGGATGAACATGTTATTGATTCTAGTAGTAATTTTGCATTAGAGGAATTGCTCTCCACTGTGTCTTCAGACAAAATTTGTCCTCAGCCACATACAAACACAGAGATTTGCAGAACTGTTTAGGACAGCCATCCTGCTGAGCATCCCCATTTAGCAGAAGGGCAAAATGGTCTGGTTTAAGATAAGCCATCATGATAATACTATTTCACCTGTTTAGTAATAAAGCATGATGAATAATCTCAAATATTTTTAAAGTCTAACTCATTTAGTCTCCCAAGTTCATGCCGAGAAAATATTTTAGAATGGATGCATTAGAAGCACAGAGCAAAATGTAATAAAATGCCATCCTAATGACCTTCCACACAAGACTACTGGAAGGTTAATCTCTGACAGTACTGTATGACTATCACTAGAATTAAGGACCTATAGTCACCAGTTGGCTATATACATGGGTCTTCTTTTTACATGCATCAGATACAAGCAGAGGACACATTGTTGATGTTAAGAAAGAGAGATGAATTATACTTCCATTACAAAATATCTTCAATGCAAAGATTCATTAAATTTACCTTATTCTAACTCCTTGCTTTTTTAAAATAGTCCGTTTTAGGTGTCTGGGAACTATTAGTTTGCTTTTATGTGTCAGCAACAACTTCAATAGGAAGAAACTCAATCATCACATGCAAATAGATATGATTAGGTTTTTTTTTTTCCAATCATGTTTGCCATTATTCCTTCATAATTCTTCTCCTTCTAATTTAATGCTGCATTGAGTGCATGCTATTTCCTTGTCTGGGAAAAAAAAAATGATTCACAATTAGTGTGTCTGAATGGCAAGATGTCACTTCCTTGCCTGAGAATGATAAATACATTGTTGCTAGGAAACAGTTTCCAAAGACAAAATTTTCAAAGGACAGCAATTATATAGATTTTTTAAAAAGTCTGAAATATAATCCCAAAGCAATGCGAAAACCTAAATAAATGTTCCTTTACAGGATTGGAAGGTGAAGGAGGGAGAGGTTCTGTAGGCAGAGACAGCTAGTTAGTAACCTGTTTTACTAGATAACCCTTTTATTACATATCCTAATTTTAACCTCTTCCTATACCATGCAAAACATGTATTTCCAAGACTATAATTCAAGCAGTATTCAAGCGTTTTTGTAGCTCCCATTTTTCAGGCATAGAATCTGATCATCAAAAACATTGTCTACATGAATAAAAACATGTTAGCTCAGAACAGGGCATAATATGGCTCTTCCTGAAAAGTACTGGTTTGCATATTTAGCTGTATTTGAATTGATGTATTTAAAAAAAAAAAAAAAAAACCCAAACCAAAACCAAACAAAACCCCCCAAAAAACCCGTCAGCACACAACACTATTAATTTAGATTTTAAAAAGAGTATTAATTTAGAGAATGTATAAGTCTTTTTTGAAAGTTTCAGTAATGTGCCACCATGGCAGCCTCAGTAAAATCTGGGTGAGTTGAAAGCTGCACTGAAATTATTCAGATACTACAAATGTTTCTGCATCTCCCAGATGTCAAATATGTGAGATTTTTCTCTTCTAAAGTGGATTTTAGAGAATGCTGATTTGGGAAGACCAAAAGCTACTATGCCTGAACTTGGCCAGAGTACTCTCTTGGGCATAACTTTGTAGTTATGGGCATAACTTTAGAGAAGCCAGTGTTATTCTCCTGATCCCAGATATGCCCTCTTGTCCAGTCTGGGATCTCTCCACACTGTGGGCTCCAGGCAAGGTGAAACCACTACATATTCCCAAGGAAGCTAGTCCCACATTCCTGTGACTTGCAACTCACAGCCTCTGTGCTGACAGTGCAGGATAGATCTACTTTTCCGCTCTGTGTTGCTCTCACAACAATGCTTTGTACACACCTTCCCTGCTAGGCTGTCCTTTGCTCTGAGACATCTGCGATAACATCCAGACTGTGTTTCAGATGCATCTGCAGAAAATAATCCAAACCTGCTCCATCTTCTGTCCTTGCTCTGCTTCAGGGACAGGATTTTTTAGCAGCTGTTTTCTGATTAGTGACTTAGGCACAACCATGGGAGGCAAACAGACACTCCAACACCTGCAGTGGCCATGGCCAGTAGAGGATGTATCTTTCATTGCACTGATAGGAACTTTAAGGACTAAAGGTAATTTTCTTGCAGAAAAAGAGGCTGGCTGTGAGCTCAGAAGTTAAAATTACATATATGCATAGATATTGGCAGTACCAACCTAATTATTGATTGAGATTCTCAAATAAATAAATGCTTAGCGGTCTGGCTGGTATTCTGGTTCCTCTGATTGCTTCATTTGCCAACATTTAAATGAGATATTCCAGTCTGTCCTGTAAAACTCCCTTGCTGCTTTGTCAGAGGAAGTTGTTTCCAGAAGTTAGCTGGTTCACAAAGGCAGTGAAAGTCTATCAGGAAGGAAATGGAATGAGGCAAGGGCTCTGAAGTCAGAGTTCAAGGGATGCTTTGTTGAACAAGAAAAATGCTGCTGAGATATTCCAGCTGTGCAGGTGCATGAAACAAAATATCTATGTAATGATCTTTTCTTTTCTACAGAAGACAAATTCTAATATTCCATTGGTCCTTACAACAGAAATGAGTTTGATTTTTTTCCAAATGTGAAGCTTAGATAACTTCTTTGATGTAAACTAATCAAATTTCTATTATGCTTAAAAGTATTTAGCATTCCTATTGTATACTATAAATTACAGAAAAGCAAAATATATATAGACAGAGAAAACATACATAGTGTTAGCCCCTCGTAACTGAGGAGGAATGCTTTTACCAATGAATTTTTTTACAGAATCAAGCAAATTAAACTGAATTTTTAAGCATTAGTTATTTATAAAGGAGTTCAGCTTCTTTGCAACCTTTAAACATTCTTGGGAGTATCTTGGCTCAAGTAGAATCATAACTTTTAGCAAATCAAGTTGCCAATAAACAGTAGTAGTTTCTGAACACATCACTAAGTTCTCAGAAACATTTCTGATATAAGCTGCTGCAGTTAGAACACTTGCCAGTACATTCTTTCTCTACAACTTTTGTCTGAGGAGAGACCACTCAAACTAACCTTGAATTGCAAAGCAGAACTTATCAATAAGTTTGATACACAGTTGTCCGCCTAAGGTTTCATAGGAGACTATGGGTTCAAATATAATGTCTAGTCTATCCTTAAAATGCATTGTGGAAATGCTAATTTTCTTCAATGGCAAGTCACAGAAAATCTGTCTGGCCCAATAAGAAACTGCATTTACTTCTGAGTTCATAATCTGATTTAAATATTTTAATTGCAAAGCTGCTTTGTTTTGACAAGTTTGGAGGTATTTCATGTATTCAAAACATTTGCCCTGTGTTTTTTGTCAAAGTATGAAAAGAGAATTTCTATACACCTCCTGTGGAATTGCGTTGTGCCATTTCTCTAGACAAATTAACTACTGAGCTTTGTTTCCTTCTTTCTTGTGTGTGCATGTATAAGTAAAGGTACATATCATATTTTATATATATAGATGTATGAAGAATATTGGCATGATCAAGTCTCACTGGAGGAACAAAGTTTCATCTTTCTTGCAATAACAACAGGTGTGTTCTAGATTCAGAGGGGCAGGAAGGAAGAACTGTTCTTCTAATGCAGCCAGCAACTGAGCCCCACACAGGTTCTCACTTACTCCTTGTTGGTTAGATGGGGGAGAGAATCAAAAAGACTAAAAAATTGAGAAAACTCATGGGTTGAGATAAAAGCAGTTTTGTAGGTAAAGCAAAATCTGCACACACAAGCAAAGAAGACCAAGCAATTAATTCACCACTTTTCATGGACAGGCAGGTGTTCAGCTATTCCCAGGAAAGCAGGACTCCATCACACGAAATGGTGACTTGAGAATACAAATATCATTATTCTGAAAGTCCTCCCCTTCCTTCTTCATATGCCAGCTCTATACACTGATCATGATGTCTTATGGCATGGAGTATCCCTTGGTTCAGCTGGGTCCCAGGTGTGTCTCCTCCCAGTTCTTGTGCCTCCCCAGCCTCCTTGCTGGTAGGGTGGGGTGAGGTGCAAAGAAGGCCTTGGCTCTGTGTAAGCACTGCTCAGCAGTAAAAAAAAAAAACCATCCCTGTGTTATCAGCACTGTTTCCAGCAAAAATCCAAAATTTATTTAAAGTATTTAAATCAATACTAGCTATGCTGAAGAAAATTAACTCTATACCAGACAAAACTAGCACAGCTTGTATTATCTCTCAGTTAATTCACGTTCTCTTGTGTAGCAATACAATACAGAGAAATTACTATCCTCTGATTCTTTTCTACTCTATAATCAATGCCATGGTTTTCCTTCTAATTCTCTAACACTCTCCACTGATTCAATCAAACAGAAACAATCCTGTCATGAGGATGAAATTATTTAGGTTTGACAAGATTTGGGCAGAAAAAGAAAGACTTTCTAAAGCTGTTATGTAATTACATAATGGCAGCTGAAATTCAACATGGAGAAATGCAAAGAATTGCATATCAGAGGGACCAATTTAAAAGTTCTCACATATACAAAAAGTCCTGAGAAGGGCAATTAAAATTATTGAAGTCTACAAAATTAAGAACTTCCCTAAAAAGAAAGACTGAAAGCAGCAGGACTAATTAGTTTAAAGGGAGGGGGGAGCTGTTTTGTTATAAGATAGTGAAAACTGTTATGGTAAAGAGAAATATTACATCAGAAATTATAGAAAGAATGTTAGTCCATGCCCTTCCCATAACATAAATATGGGAAAGCATTCACAGACAGTAAGTTTAATGTATTTGAAATGGTTCAGGGGAATACTTTTTCATGCAAAGTGCAACTTACCAGCACAGCTCCCTGTGAAAGATATCATTCTTCCTTGCTGTTTAGGATATTAACTCCTCACTTCCCTTGACAAGTAAGAGTAATGGTTCCCCAGATGTCTAGTATTATGGATTACAGTTTCCTCTGAAGCATCAGTTACAGCATATTCTCAGAGACTCGGTGTAAAGAGCTGTGTCAAGTTCTGCTTCAGTACCTGGCTGAGGACCCCAGAATGGGAGAACTGTAAATTCATGGTTCTCATTGCTGGTGCAGGAGAAATAAGTTTCAGGTAACTGAGCATTTCCCTGCAGTGGTACTTCTTCTCTAAAAGGAGTTTTTTAAAAATCCCATTGTGCTAAGTGTTGTATATGTTGATTCATATCCATCAGGGTACTGTAACTTATGCTAAATTTGAGTGTTTTTATTGGTTTGCTTTCTGCACAAGTCTTACCCCTTGAATTTAGAGGTAACTACGGAGAAAGAGAAGAAAGAAAATGGATGTATCTGTATCCATTCACTGCAGAGACAGACCTCAACAGTGCCATTCCCTAGTGACATCTCAGACAGAAGGCAACCTTTTTTGACTTTCTCCACAAAGTGTATAAGAGAGCTAAAACTCAGCAAGCAAGCCTTAATTTACAACATATCAGGATGAATTTTTTTCTTTCCAATGCTTTTTGTTTCCTGATGGATCTCGGAAAAAATGGTTAGTCCTTGCACTCAGGGCCTCTCTGGGTTTTCTTCCATGAATCTTTCCCACTTCCTTGATCTAATAAAAATGCTAAATTAATGTCTTTTCTCCTCAAGGCAGTATGGGGTTTATATAAACTTACTGACTGTTATACAGCTATTTTCAGCTGTGTATCTCATAACACTTCCATAGAAATCATGATTGATTTTATGGATTTTTAAAATCTCCTGTGTCACATTCCAGAACCAAAGTACTAAAACTGATTTCTTATCACAACAAAGTCCACTACCAGCTCAGAGTTTTTGAATATATGAGTTTCATGCACATAGAATAGTTTAATAAAATAATCAGGAAGTTAATTTTTAAAGGAGTTTTAAAATAACATCTGGTAAGTTTTTTTATAACAATTTTCAAAATATTTTAAAATCTTAGAAGTATCCTTCTCTGAAAGGAAACAAACACATTTTTGGGTGTTTTTTTTCTTTTAGGGATAAAGATTGAAAATTGGACATATAGTACAAGGTTAACCTTGATCATAATACTGGTTTAAGGAATTACTGGCTTTCATGAGTATTCAAATAACTTAAAAAAAAAAAAAAAGAGAGAGAGAAGGGAAAAGGATTATGCAAATAAAAACAGCAGGAATTTTGGATAAGGGGTTATTTTACAAGCCTAGTTAAGCATGGTAGGACAGTTATACAGCCCAGTCAAGTATGGCTGATTGATTTTTATCTGCAAATTGTTATCAACTGTGAAAGCTGGCTGCAGGTTGTTAAAATCAAGAGCCCTGTGCATTCTATTTAGAGAACAGTGGTTGCATAATAAATCTGTTTTCCCATGAAAAGCAGGCAATTAGTATTAATGACTTCATCACAAAGAGCAAGAGAACACTTAAAAGTTGCCAGGGATGCTGGGTTGAAAAACACTGTTAAAATGAAGATTATAATGTTACACTGGAAGAGCTGGATGACTCCAAAACCTGGAGAAAAAGAGTAAGACCTCAGAGAAATAGTGCAGATAGCAGCACAATATGCAAACTACACACAGTATTCTTGACAAAGTGGGAACTGTCTAGGTCAAAAATTAATAAATAAATACAGCCCACTAATTCACAGTGGCCACGTGTTGGGCAGATTAAGTTTTAAGAGTTATTTCCAATGTAAAATGCTAATGACAGTAAAGTATTACTATTAAGACGTAATAGGCTGGACATACCACAGGTTACAATTTTACCCTCATATTTTGAGGAAATACAGAATTAAGCAGGTGCAGTTAAAGAATGAGAGCTCTCTGTGCTACTCTGGACTAAAAAAACTTGATTTTCAGCTTAGCAAAACAAAAGTACATAGGGATTATAATTCCTGTCTATAAATGCAGCAAAGGAGTAAACACATGAAAAGGAAAGAGCAAACATGGGAGAACATATCTAAAACATTTTTATCTGAATTATTAAAAGTATACACTTTGACTGCCTTTACATTTTGTTAGATGGGCTTGTCATAACTCTTCAGCTTTCTAGAGGACAAACATAAAGAAGTTGAATACAAGTTGATAGTGAAAGTTAAGGATTGATAGCTGGTCTGCTTTGAGGAACACTGTGTGGCAGGAGGGAGTTTTTCAGAGAATAGGGGGGAATAGGCTTAGATGTGGGCCACAAGCTCTACATGAAAAGTCTCATTTCTGCAGCAGTGCCAAGCGGGTAACAGGGGTGTTTAAGCACCAATGATGACAAAGAAACAAGCAGGATGTCCTGCAGTTCATTATAGTACATTGTGTGTAAATCTACAGAAATGTCAGTGATATGGCATTACATGAACTAGGATCTACAGGACTTCCAATAAGGCTTATCTAAGCAGTTAGCATATGAATAATTAATTAGCTCCAAAACTGCCTTGTAGATAGATAGATAGATAGATAATAGAAGACAACAACCAGTAAAAGAATGACACAATATATGAGGAACTAATTAAAAATGTAAAGGGGATGTTGTAGTTCAGATTTTCTGCATTTCCACCACTGGCCTGATGGACCGCTGTGTGCTTTGGTCATTAGTGTGTTGTGGCAGTCTGTGCTGGATATGTATTAGGGTTAGGGTTAGGGTTAGGGTTACACTGCTCTGAATTGATACTGATGTCTGACAGAACAGATGCTGATGAAAGCTCAAAATGTAGATTAAGCCTAATTTCTGGAAAAGCTGGAAGCAGGAAAAAGTTCTGAAGAAAACATCTCTAGGCGGTATGTGAAGTTCTCTGCTCCAGAGCACTGAGAGTACTTTATGGGACAGATGCTGTGAAGAACATCTGGCTTCTGGGCTGCAGGCTTTGGGCTTCTGGAAGAGGAGCTTTGTACAGCAGAAGTCAGTTCCTTAGGACAAATGTGCAATTCTGATTTATTCTGTAGCCAAAACCATCTACTCAAGCAAGAAAAGTTATTTTTGATACCTTTTCCTGAAATACCTCTTGCTGATATTCTGGACATAATTCTCCAGTCAGTGGTGAGTGGAGACTGAGCCAAAGGTGGGAGCTAAAATTTTTCAACCTATGGATAAAACATCATTAAAGCCAGCCCACTACTGGTCAGAGCCATCTCACAGTCATAATAGGGCTGTCATGAGCTATACCATCACTTTCCTTGACTGACATGATCACTTTCACTGACAAATAACCAGCAACATTCTCATTACCAGTGGAGACTTCAGAAGCTGTGACTGCAAAAGTCCTTGGGGAAAATAAAAGAAAACAGACCGCAGTATCTACAATGAGCACATTTAGAAAGCTTAATCCTAGTGTGAATTATCTAAAACAATTAGGCAGGTTTTATATTCCAGTGAGGCAATTTCTTGCTTAAATACCAGGGATCTGACTGAGAAACATTTTAAGCTAGGTCATGCTTTCTTTTTTCTGCCAAATATAATTAAAAATGTATTGAAATGTGCAAGCTGCACTATTCATTAAGCATTTGCAGATGCAACACCATGAGGAGCACTGCTGCTGTTCTGCTTTTGGCACTTGACATTACCACAGCAAAAAGCATGCTGAGCTAATAGTGTCTGCACATCAGAAAATAAAGCATGACTGGGGTAAAGAAAAGAAATTCCCCAAACTTAAATTTACCTGTAATGCAACTTCTTGAAAATCTTCTTTAACTAAACAAATTCATGGTAAAAATCTAACAAATAAAGACTGGGGCTGGCTAAAATCATAAGCAGGGATTTTTTTTGTCTTCCCAACTAATTCTACAAGTTTGGTTTTCTGTTCTTATTTAGAACTAACTTGGGATTATCAAATTTGAAATCCTTTATAAATTTTTCCTTTTATTTATTAAATATGTTCAAACATTATCTTAAATTATGAAATTTTATTTTAAACCTCAACATTATCAAGAACAAAATGAAATCAAGATCTGGGAGAATTCTTCTGAAAGTTGTAGGTTTTCGATAGGGTAACTGCAAGAAGGTACTTAAACACATACCTTACACCAGAAAAATGCAGAATCATAGGATAATTTAGGTTCCAAAAAGACTTTTAAGATCATTACGTCCAGCTATTAATCTAGCACTGTCAAGTCAACCACTGAAGAATGCCCATAAGTATTTAAAAGTAAAACCTCCAGGTATGGTGACTCAACTCCTTCCTTGGGCATCCTTGGGCATTCCGAATGATTGACAACCCTTTTGGTGAAGAAATTTTTCCTAATATGTAATCTAAACCTGCCCTGATGCAACCTGAGGCCATTTCCTCTTGTCTCATTGTCTGTTACTTGCTAGAAGAGACTGACCCACACCTATGTGTAGTTGCAGAAAGTGATAAGGTCTGCCCGATGTCTCCTTTTCTCCAGGATGAATAACCCCAGTACTCTCAGAGCAACAGCTTCCCGCTCCTCCTCTTTGCTGCCCATGCTGCATGCGTTGGTATAGATGAACTTTATTGTTGCCACCACTTTGTTGTTTTTATGACTGAAACACTTGATCACATTCAGTAAAAACTTGGTTCCCTGCACTTCTGGCTCAGCAAAATTCTCTATTTTGCAGCTTACCTTATAGATTTGTGCTCTGTTTCTGGCCAACAATACAGGTTTTTTCAAGACAAACTTTAATTGGAATCACTCTTACTGTAGGTAGTCAAGTCTCAGTTTGAATTTTCCTTTGAGTATCTCAGAAAATCCATGTAATGGAGTCATGTAAGACACCAGCCCTGGAGGAAGAAGCTTAGCTAGGAGTTTTACTTTTAAAAATATACAAGGCTCCAAAAATTCACCCACCAAATGTTTTGAAGAACCTTTCAGTTCTTTGATACCTTGAAGTAAAGACAAGACGATGCATACATTTTCTCAGGAGATACTTTTACTGATAATTTTAGAAAGTAAGGGAGAAAATAAGAGATCTAGGTAAAAGTTTAAATCAAAACAAAGCATTCCACAAAGCACTGACCCAGCACACACTAAGCCACACAATTTAGCAAAATCCAACCCATCAGTTTTAAGTTACCCAAACTATTAAGAAAAGAGATTATGAGAAGAAAAAAGAGTAAAGAAAGAGAGAGAAAAGAGATTAAGATAAGATGACAGCCACTTCCAGAGAGTCCTGAGCAAGTCCAGCTTCCACAGGGTGAAGGCAGGTCTGAGAAGACATGGAAACCACGTGTTGCTGAGTTTACGTGCTCTGGTGCCTGTGGATGCCCCTCCCAGGTGGGACTTCCAGCCCACCAGCCATTCTGGGGCTTTGGCTTGGAGAGAGGGGCAGTGTAGCCCATCAGAGGGCTCCAGGAGACACGGTGTGGGTATGTTCCTGGCCTGCCTGTTGACTGACAGCTGGTCTGGGGCAGTCCCATGAGGCTGCAGGGGCTGCTATCAAGGCTACAGCCTGTCCTCACTGCCGTGAGGTTGGACCTGACCCAGCCCTGGGACACAGACACACACACTTGAGTTGGTTCCAACCCAATAATATAATAGTCCGGTGTCTCACAGGTTGCTATCCAAATAGTCTACCTGTTGTAATCTGAGTCATCATTGTCTTTTTTTCCTTCTTTTTCGTCATGGACAAGGATCCCTGGTCATTAGTTTAATGAGTAGAGAAGCTCTCCCCATGTACTTGTTTTTTCAGTTCCAGTAAGCCAAGGAGCATCAAACATTTCTCTTGGCACACAGTAATTCCTGTTCACTAGAAGCTCTCTCACTATAGGTTATTTTTACAAAATCTATAAACATTTTAAAGCGTCATAACCCACCGAAGTTGCTTGTGATTTTGAACAGTAGCTTATCTCCATCCAATGACACTCTTGGCTGATGGCCTGGCAGAATTATCTAGATCTGGAAAGATCAAAAAATAAATTCAGTGCCAAAGTAATGATAAGCTGCAGGTGGGAGTCCAAGCTTTCCAAATCACATAAAATGCCAGGGGAATTTTCCTAAAAGATTTTTTCAAATTAGTAATTTAAATAAATAATATTAATATATCTGTGACATGTAAGTAACAGAGGAAAAACTATCATTTTTGCTGTGTCTGTAAATTATTTTATTAATGAGAATTTTTAAAAACATAATGAGTCAGTGAAATATTACCAGATCGTGTTCTGTATTACCAGTTCTCTTCAGTGAATGTTTTGTTATTTTGTGCTACGTATGTGTATGTGTTCTGTGATCATCTGGAAATAATTTCTGCAATCAGAATGGTGAAAAATACCTGTTCTTACTGTGTATGGACTTCTCACTTAAAGTCTGCAGTTAATTCAGCACTTTGTAGTTACATGAGAAACAAAAAACACCTGGCAAAAGTGAATAGATGCAGGAAAGTCAAAAGGTTAAAGAGGGGACATATTAATGGGAGCAGGAGGCTGTACATAGGCAGTGAGCTTCCCATGTCCAGTTTGACTTGGAAAATGGCAGGGGAAAATAAACAGAGCAGCCCAGGAAAGCACATGTCTATGCAGGATGCTCAGATGTAGGTGGGTACTGGAGCCCTATTCCCAGCTGAATGCTGAGAGTCAGGTGAAGCTCTGCTCTCCTGTAGCACTGCCAATGCCCTTGACACTTTATTCAGCGCTATCTTTTGCATCTGTGCATGATGCCAGGTGCATAAAGAAATATGTCTATGTCAGATAATGGAAAAAAAATCAGAGGTGTTGAGGGACAGTTATGAGCCAGTTAAAAATGTGAAAGTCATTATGGAAAAACAAACAAACAAACAAAGAAGCTAAAATACTACATGTAATAATTTTTCCCAGGTCAAGCTAACATTCTAGATTCTTTTCAGATTAGTTTTGCCCATTTCTTCTTTTTCAAATGGATGAAAATATTTAGATAATGCAGAGTCTACAGCTCTGATATATCAGGCAGTCAGGTCCTGAGACTGCCACTGAAAAGCCCATAGCTATGGCTAGAACTGTGGCAGCCTGCTTATTTGGCTGCTTCCCACCTCTTCCCTTTTCAAATAATCTGCAAATACTATTGTCCTATCAAATGAAATATTCTTTTTTCCCCCAGAGGTTTAATTATCAACTTGAAAGATCTACAGTTCCATTCAAAATTGGGAGTGCTTCTGCGATGGGTTTTTTGTTGTTGATGGTGGTATTGATATGAGCTGCAGAATGCTTCAAGAGGTTTCTCCAGCAGGTGGTGAAAACGATTTTGTGATATGGTTGATGGTAACAGTAATTCATTTGTTCTTGGATGATCAGACTCTAAAAAAACCCCCTAAATCACAATTAAGCAGTTCTCAGAAAAAAATGTAGCAATACTCACTGTTACACCTCCAAGTTATAGTTTTTGTACAGCAATGACTTAGGTTTCTCCATCTTACTGCTTTGAGGGTATTAGAAGTAAGACAAACATCAAGGATTGCAATCACACTTTTTATTAGTGTTTACAAGCATTAAGTGATAAGAACTAAGTGACTAACTGTTTTTCATTTTAGTATTAGGGGATAACAAGTATCAGCACCAATGGTTTGGAAATGTCGCCATCTCTGAGGATGCTGTGACGAACAGGGGATAGCACATATACAGCAACATTAATCCTTTATTAATACCTTGTGACTGCTGTATATACATGGATCATGAGGCTGCTGTGTGGTTACTCAATACCTGTGCATCTCAGATAAATGTACAATCACAGGTACTTACCATGGCATTCAGAATAAATTTATTTAAGAGTGAAATAGTATGCAGATTATCAACAGATGTGGATTCTGTGTTTCTATGTTGTTCACTACCTGCAATTTTTTGCCCTAGTTTAAATAGGGCATATCAACATGTTATCATTAATCTTTTATCTTTGTTCTGGAGGCTCCAAAAACTCTGGACTTTCTCATTATATTTCCTTTATATTGGATCTGGAAACTCTTGCAAACCTAGAAAAATATTAAATGGATCTCTAATTTGATACTCATTAAAATCTAATTTGGAAAAAATTATGTATATTCACATTAACTTCAGGGCTGTATTGAAACCCTTTCAGGTGTCAAAGAGGTTAAATTCAGAGAAAGCACACGTAATTAATGAGGCTGACATTAAAGCCTTCATTTTGAGAAGTCTGTTTTAAAGATACATGCTTTCCTGGCTATTATATTTTTTTAAAATAAAACGAATCATCATGCAAATATTTATTAATATTGCTTCCACCAATGTTTGGAGTTTAAGATTTTGTACTTAAAGGTGAACTCATTAATGTTATTGAAAAGCGTTTGCATTCTGATAATCACTGAAGTCACCTGATATCTATTATTTTTTGAAGTTCTTCTAGAACTAACTTTCCTTTCCCTGTCACAGAGAGAGTTGGTTTTCTAACAGCAAAGTGGAAAAATAGTGTGAGATTTTGTTCTCGTATGCACAGTAATAGAAATGTCTTAAAAGTTACTTTGAATAGAAAAATATACACTTTTAATTTACATTCATATGTTTGAAAATAATGAACAAATTAATGACAAAATCTTAAAATACACACTATGATGATTGTCTTTATGTATTAAATTCAATTTCAGCATGTTTTTCCACAATTAACTGTGTGCCTTAGTTTATTGACTGTTGGAAGTTTTGAAGTGTTTTTAATTTGTATGATACTTAGAACTGACTACACTTGCTGCTGGCTTACTTAAAAAATGGTATTTTCTGAATGAGATCTCTGTCAAATCCTTCTGACTTCACCTCCACAACTGTGCTGTTTTCTCCATTTTTTTGGTGGAAATTTTTAGCAAGTTAAAACCTGAACTGGAAATTACTAAGCTAATAAAAATGGTGGTGTGAACACATTGTCACCATGTTCAAAGTAAACTTTTGTTTGTGAGCATTTCCTTTTCCCCCACTGCCTAGGATACACGTGGCCCCTTACAGATACTCTGGGGCGCAGCTGCTTCAGCAAGTCCCTGTGCTTTGACAGATGCTCACTGCTAATTTGCTTTTCCCAATGTTCCCTCAGTAATGAGTTGTTCTTCTGGACTACACCAACTAAAACAGTCAGTCCTCGTGTTTGCAGGTGCTAAGCAACTGCTGAATTATTTTGAGTGAAGTGTATTTGTTGCAGATGGTGTAAGCAAGTCTCACCAGCCTCTACCACCCCTGTACACTGGGAGCATTTGCTTCTACATTCTCTTTTGCCACAGCAAGGGCTCCTAGCATCCTCAGCAGAGCAATTTGCCACCTTTAACTGTATGATCTCCCCACTGAGTATCAACAGAATAAAAAGTAGGATTTAGGGGAAGAAATAACGATACATAAAAGCTTTTCCTTACCATAATTTATTTTTCTACATTCTTGTTGTAAGTATATAAACACTGCTAAAAAGGCACAATTATTTCCTTTCTGGGTTTTGTTGGTTAAGGTTTTTTCTTTTTTCTTTTTTTTTTTTTTTTAGACATAAAATATTAAATGGGAAAATTCCTATTCAAATGTCAAAGTACAGAGGTAAACAGAGAGTAATAGACTTCTGTGCAGACTTTATGATTACTTAAATGTGTTGTCTTGAAAAGGCAAACAATCAGCAGAATTTTTTAAAAGGTTCAGTGAAAATTGGTTTCTGGCAAGGACTGTATGTTGTTCAATTCATCATTAAAGCCCTTCATTTACGAATTATCTCGGGAAAGTAGAAAGAATGTTATGTGTGCTGCAAAATGAGACAAAAACATCAGAAGTCCTCTCAGGGCATTGGGTGGCTTGTTCTAAGTTGGTAGTACGGGGTATCATCCATCACTTCCTTGGGCTCACAGGTAGCAGAAGCACTTGGGAAGTAAAGGCATTAATCAGAAATGAACATTTATGTGTGTGCCTCTTAAGAGTCTAATTCTAATCTGGTACAGTATTTTAAATGTGAAATGCAAACATTTATTCTCCCCAGTTTTCAAAGGGGAAGGGTATTTGAGGGCATATAGTACCATGCTAACTCCTGTCTGTACTCTGCCAATAGGTGGCACTAGGAATTTTCACATGCAAATCTGTTAACTTAACCTTCAGCTTTTAGCCACTCAAATAGTCCTGCATAAACATTTGCCTGTATAAAATCTTTTGGAAATATCACTAGTCCTATCCTTCAGTAATTTACATAGCACTGTTTTGAGGGAATTTGTTAAAGAAATATAATGAGTGTTTATGTTACTATTCACAGTATTGACAGAGGGAGACATTTTTGTCTTTCTTTTTTCTGACTGGTTTATTTTCCATCATTCTTGTATGAGTTAATTTATTGGATTCCTTTATGAGCTTCCTAGGATGTTTATCAGAACACGACAAATGTTGCAGCTCTTTTATATACACTTGCCACAACATTTGCCAGTCTGGTTCAATAGAAGAAGAAAATGAAAGACATTTCCACTCTGTCCTATGAGGTTTCTCCTAAGGACACCACTGCATTAGCAAGATGCTCTTGCTAGATTCCCTTCTTGTTGAATAGGGTCTGATGGTTAAATGTTCTTCACTAGGAGGTTCCTTCTTCACTTTGGTTCCTTTCCAAACCAGCTGTGGGAAGATGATCTCTGAAATGTGTGATGGAGAAAAGCTTCTGCTGGTTCCAGTGGGAATAGGACATCACTGAGAGCTTCTGAGAGAGTTGCAATTTCAGAAGGGAATGAAGCTTGTGTGCTTCTTTCTTTTTAATTGACTCTGCTATTAAAGGGAGGGGGTGTAGGAAGGAAAATGTCAAATTTTCAAATACTTTATTCCACAAATAAAATTTATTGCTAGGAGGATACTTTTTTCAGCACCTCGGTGTCATTTGCTGAACAGTCTGTTGACTAACATTTTTATGTTGAAACAGTTGCCTCTGTACTTCCTAAACTCCAGTCTTTCTGCAAGTAACAAAGGAAAGGGTAACAGTGGCAGAGCACTTCACAGGGCGGTCTCTGACTCTCGTGCCTGCCTCTAGTGCAGTCTTAACATTGTGCTGGAACAGTGCTGACTTCTGCTAGCTCTGTTTTCAGAAGGTCAGCATCAGTAGGCTTCATCTGGATCAAACTAAACATTTCCTCAGACTTCTGGTTAGCTTAGACAGCATGAACAAAACTCAGTCACAACACCTTGTGAAAAAACACATGCAGCAGGATGTGCCAAGTGTACCATTTTATTTGAAACTATTGGTTCACGAAGAAACTATCTCAAACCATTCAATGACGTTCTGCATCTGAAGCTCTTAAAGAGGATTGTAAGCCAGCCAGCATCATGGGTAGGCTTCCACTCCTGGACTAGGCTGGCACAGAGACTAAACCTGAACGCTGAAGACCTGCTTCAATATGGGCAAACAGCAATGGGAAGGTGCAGGAGAAGTAGCAAAAAGGAGCAGGAAA
This sequence comes from Lophotriccus pileatus, assembly GCA_035583135.1. NCBI lineage: Eukaryota > Metazoa > Chordata > Aves > Passeriformes > Tyrannidae > Lophotriccus > Lophotriccus pileatus. The sequence continues at coordinate 48,393,997 of JAWWES010000133.1, read as the reverse complement.
TCCTTCTGTTGCTCTGCAGTTTGCACTTCAAGGCCAGTCTTACACCCTGGAGCATCTCATTTCACAGGAATAGAAGTGGAGAAGGAGAGAAAGTCATTGGGATTCTCCCGGGGCTTTGTCTGAGGCTTCTTTCTCTGCATTCAAGGTCCTTCTCAAGTCATCTATGCCTCATTTCCTTAGCAAAGAGAGTGTGGACAGCTATTTTCTGGACAATTTATTTTTTCTTAAAGGATCTCCATCATTAGGCTCATAGGAAACAGAACTATTTCAGGAGGAGCCCGTATTGTAACTCTTCTTAAGAGGGAAGAGAAACCTTCTGCAGGAAGAGAGCACCATTACAAATCTCTGTCTCAAAAAAGCTTTTACTCAGCTTCATCTAGTCCCAAAGAAGTGGTCACAGCACCGACCCTGGCAGAGTTCAAGAATCATTTGGACAGTACCCTCAGGCACATGATGTGACTCTTGGGGATGGTCCTGTGCAGGGCTGAGAGTTGGGACTTGATGATCCTTGTAGGTCCCTTCCAACTTGGCAGATTCTGTGATTCTGTATGTACATAAAATCACACATACTATGACAGAAGAGGGTAGAAAACAAATACCCAGTGGCAAGTGTCCCACACACTTAACAAACTAACAAAATATGCTCAATACTATAGTGTTAAGAACAATACAGGAAATTATATAAACAAAATCAGAACAGGGCTAAGCATATAAACTCAGCATTTCTCGGCAGAGTTTGATGGAAAGTTATTTTAAAGCTTTCTTGTGGAGTTTTATGCAATTTACATTGACACCTGACAAACGATTGCTGAAAAATGTTATATGTCATTCGATATATGTTGCAAATTTTCATAACAGATTTTGCAAGGGCTGTGATATTAAATTTGTATAACCAGCCTTTTTTAAAATAAATAACAACAATTTGAAAGCACTAAAATGATTACTAGGAAGAAGCATTAAAAAAAATCCAATTCATTTTTTTATTTTCTAAGACCTCTGCTGTTTTTTGAAGTTCCCATTTGTCTCAGAATTTTAAGCTTGTTATGTTGTCAAAGCTTTTGCTTTTGATTAACATATGTCTTCGTGAACATTAATTTGTGTTTTGGAAAGCACATTTTCTGAAAATTGTTTCGTAAAGTTGTATGAAATTTTCTTCTAAGATGCTTTGATACTGAAGACTTGTTATATATTTAACATGGATATTTTCTTTTATACTAATGTTTTCAGTCACTATTTTTTGGGTGCAACAGAAATGATCTGGCTGTTGTTAGTGGCTAACATTGCTAATATACTTGATTCTTATTACTGCTGCTTCTTACCTGTTACTCAAATGGGTCCATTAATAAAATCCCTTTTTGATATCACTGGCACTACAAAGAACTTGGGGACTTCTTATTATTCCTTTCAATATTGCCTTTCATCAACTTCATTATATAGAGCAGGGCCCAGGTCCCAACTGCTTTTGTACACATTCTAAACAAGATTTTTAATGTCAACAACATACAATGTACTTCTGCAAACAGAAGTTGAGGAGCAGGCAGCTTCTGCTGACCCAGTCCATCTGTTCTTTTCTGTTCTTTGTGACTGGAACTCTTCTTCTTTTTCATCCTGGACTTTGACCAGGATTTTAGCATCAAACCATGCTTTAAAATGGTTCTTACTGTGAATATTTGCTTAATTGATTCAGATTTTTAATTATCACAATGGATTGATTAAGAAGTGTGGCTTACTGCATCATACTAGTGAGTGGAACAGTTGGTTTTTAGTTTAAAACTTATAAACTACATGATCAAGGATCCTTCACTGACATGATGATTTTGACCTTGGATTTTATGACATAAATTGCAGAAATTACTGCTTTTGCATAAAATGACATCCTGCTTTTCTTCTAAGCCTTGAACTCCTTGACAGAAAATGTATTCAGAGGGTTTTTTTTCAGTAGCTTTGAATGCTCAGCACCTGTCTGCTGCCTCACTTAGCAGTCAGAGTTGCAGGCTAAGCCTGGGGAATCATATACCATGAACAATTTGTCAGAACAGTGTCTTTTCATTAACCTGCAGAATATGAGGCTAGCAAAAATAAAATCTTCTTAAAGGAGAATTAGAAAGATTGAAATGACTGATCATAGTTTTCTTCTCATGTTTCTCATTTTTTTCCCATCTGTGAAGTTGACAGCAGTGTTGAATACTAATTTTACTGGCACTGGGTTTCCTAGACAAAAATTGAGCTCCTTATTTAAGATCACCAAATCCTGATTTTATGAATTATTGGAAACCTCATGAGAGATATTGAAGCCTGTTCCTACTGGACTGAAGAAAAAAAAAAAAGCCTTAGATCTCCTCCAAAACATATGCATTATGGATTTGTAATAAACTCAATATTCAAAACATGCTATTAATGTACTAATATCATACTGGAAGAGGTTGGTTTTGTGGCTATGAAGAGAATTGCTCTCAAAAGCAGACAATTTTTTTTTTTGAACCATCTTAATCTTTATGCTTGTGAATAAACCAGCAGTCAGTTGTCTTGCCTGTCAATTTGTATGCAATTGTTACCACATTGTTTTTAGATTTCTGGCATAATTATTTATGGTTTCTTTCTGTGTCATTTTACAAAACAAAATACACAGAACAGCAAGAATTTATGAAACAAAATAGAAATAAAATAACTTTCCTGATCATCAAAGGACCTGCCCCAACTTATTTTTCCCATGGGGGTGAAATCTGCCATAGATGTAGGGATGTGTCCTGAAGCACATCACATGGGTTCCACCAAGGCAAGGAGACAATGCTCAGTTTGGGAATCCTGCATGAGGTGTCTTTACTTTCAAACCCAGCAACTGCTAATGGTACATCCCAGCTAACATAATCTCTTCCATTAAAATATAAAGTGAGGAGATATTTCAAATATAATTTCCTTAACACCCCAAAACTTCATTGAAGTTTGAATGCACAGCTAATTGGTTTTTTGTGTGAAAAGCCACTAAATGGGGAAACAGATTACATTTTGCTTCAGTGGAATCATCAAGTAGTTTTCCCCTGTTTTTTTATGGTATTTAGATTGATCTTCTTGTTACAACACTTTATTATATGTCATTAAATTAATGAAACATTGATTCATCTCATGATGCTGACTATGTGGTAAAGTAGCAGATGAAATTCAATACTGACAAGCACAAAGTAGTTCTGTCACAGAAAAACAAACCAAACTATACATACCTAATGAGAGATTTTAACTTAGCCATTACAACTTTGAAAGAAGATCTTTAAGACGTCTTGGATAGGATTCTAAAACATTAAGTCCACCCTTAGAAGTTGTAGAAAAACAGTAATAGAATGCTTTAAGTAAAAGATTGAGAGAAAACAAGAAGTGGTTATACCACTAAATAGCTCCTTGGTATGGTCATAT
>JAWWES010000133.1:48372998-48388397 GCA_035583135.1 Lophotriccus pileatus | reverse complement strand
AGGCTCGAAGGCCTTATCTGCATATGCGGGTAAGGACCTTCCCCGGCTCTTCGTTCACGAAGACGGGCCATTATTATACAATATCCTTAATTAACAGAGAGATTCAGAAAAAAAAATTGATAGAACATTGCATTGGAAATTTTGAAAATATTAGACAAAGCTAACTTTGTAGTTGCATTGAATTCTAGCACCTGACACTTTAAATCAATCTCATTATTACAAAAAAAGCTGAAACAGTTACTAGAATGTGACAAAAAAGGTAAGATTTTTACCATTTAAATAATATGCTGATGTCTACCATTTGAAAACAGAAGATGATACACCTCTGTCTTCCTTTGAATGACTCTAAAGTAATATTTCCTTTGTTATTGGTAGTTGGTAGTGCTTTAATCTATGAGGATGTTGTAAAAGACCCGAACTGAGATAAGCCATTAAATTCTGCCTGCTTTGTATAATAAGATGCTATGAAAAAATTAATTTTATTTAATATGCATTTATTACACATCAACCTGACTTTATACTCCTAAAGTGGATCTTCCAATAACGAATTGGAAGATTCACTTTTTCAGTGTTAATGAAGATAGTTCTGCATTTTGCAAATGTTAATTTTGGTGAAACTGCACGTTATGAATAAAATGTAGTATCTGGATGTGGAAAAATGGAATTTTTTGCCTCTTGTTGAACATTGAAAGATGTGAGTTTTTGATGCTGGAGACCAGCAGGAAAGAAAAAACAATAGTTTACTTCTGTAGTAATTAAAAAGTAAACTCAATGTAAAGTTTACATTTCTCAGACGTAAGAGAGATATATGGGTGACATTAGCAGTAGAAATGCAGTCATCACTAGTGGTCTGAAAGGTGAGAAGTTGTGAAAGGGTAAGATATCCTCAGGAATTAGAACAGGTGTTCTTGTATCCCATTCGCTAGCATGCTAAGGCAAGGAATACTTCAGAACCTCAACCCTCCTATATCTTCTTATTCATGTTGCCTCCCTTTCTTTCCACTGCTTCATCTTCTACGCTGACAAAGTTTTTAAAGAAAAAAATGAAAGACTCTCAATTAAAAAGCAGTTGAAGAAGAAAGTGCTCTTTTTATCTCATACTCTATGAATGTCATCTATTTGTGTCTAAATCAACACTGCATAATAATTTAACACATTAGTTTATTCTTCAATTCCTCAGTCGTACTCAGACCATCTACACAATTTACTCGGATGTATATAGAAAGCATAACAGCCAGTGGAAGTAAGATAGGGAAAATGGTGTAATGGCTCTTATTCTGTGGTCACAAGGGATGGTAATAAGTGTCCTTGTTGTGAAACATTCCTTCTGTTATTGTTGATTGTTGTTGGGTTTAGATTTTGGGGTTTGTTTGGTGGCCTTTCCCTTTCCCTTTCCGTTTCCATTTCCCTTTCCCTTTCCCTTTCCCTGGAGGGTGGGGGTGGTGGTGTTGTTGGTTTGGTTTGGTTTGGTTTTATAAGACAGGCAAAGCTGGTAGGAAGTGAAAACTGCAATCTTACCAAGAAATTGAATAATCGTGCTAGAAACAGTGCATAGCAGATATTTTTTACTATTTGTATCAGCTTAAATTTACTGCACTTTCCTGTTCATTTAGAGCATGTTTTTCTCTTGACATCTATGAGTGGGTTGTTGTCCTTTTAAAAGTAAAGAAAGGGGAAAAAAAGAGCAAAGTTATCCATAAAGAGAAGAACAATGAACAAACGCAAAAAATTAAACCACATAGAAATGGCCTGAGTGATTTTTTTTTTTTCTTTTTTTTAGTTAGGTTTCAGGAATCTGACACTATGAAAATCATTCATCTGCTGTGTATAAAGTGCACTTTAGCCATCAAAAAATGTTTTTCTTGCACATGGTAGGAAATAGATGCATCAGTAAGGTAGACTGGGGATGGGTCTAGCCCACCAGTTCTCAGTTCTGCAGCTGGGAACCATCACATTTTTCTTTTGGAGTGAGACAAAAAAAAAACCATAGTAAACAGCACCATGGTGATGTAATCAGGACAGCCAGCAAGGCAGAAACAGACGCTTGTTTACCCTTGTGATACAGCCCAGAGACACACGTTTATTAATAATAAATTCAGTAGTGGAGTGCTCTAGATACATAATCCTAAATGTTAGTTTGGTAGCTACTAATCATGGTCATTACTTTTTAGTGATGTCCACAAACATTCTCAAAAAGCAAATCTTTAAACTTGGTACTCTTAGAAAAGTAAACCTGCCTCACACATGCACTAAAATAAGCATTAGCAAAACAGAAGGAGGCAGATCCTTTCTTTCCCTGTCAGAAAATAGTCTTAGAAGAAAGTAGGATGAGTAGATGAATGTTGCCTACTTTGGAATGAGCTTTCCTTTTATGTCTTGAAATAATATACTTAGTCTGTGAATAGTTATTCTGCAGAAGTTTGCATTGTTTAAATTGCTGTATCTCTAAATTTTTGTCAGATAATAATCCACATTAGTGTACTGAACATTCTAGATAAAAATAATGTAAGAATCAAGCAAGAGCAACAAAACAGGCACAATACCCATTGCTAGTAATTTCTTCAACTGTTCACTAGGCTATGGATTTTGTTTCTGTCATTACAATTATACTATCGCTATTTCATTTTCCTTTCCACTAAGAGGATTATAGTTCCTCTCTAAAATTAATTTGGTGTCTATGGATAGTTGCATTTTGCTAGGTGCAGTCAGTGATGCTAATTTTACATGCTGATTCATGTAATTTAAGTCAGGATGGAACACTTAGATTACTTAGTCTGATCTCCTGTTTATTTGGGGTTATATATTTTTCCACAGGTGTGAAACTTACTGGTTGTGTATGAAATAATTGTGCCATTGAATGAGACTTAAAATAGCAAGTTTATTTTTTTCAGTACATTGTACACTACAAAGTCACATTGGCAGTCACAAAATAAAGAAATAGCTGTCAATTTGTAACCATTTATTATTGCTTAAGGAGACCCTTCGGAACTTGTATTCCTTGCCTTTATTTCATGTTTTATTTTGTTACTTTAAACTATTTCTTAGGAACTGGTGTGTGTATGTGTGTGCTGTAATTATCTTCCATCTGTCAGCATGATTTTGAAATACAACATTAAAACTGTTGCATATTTTCCATACCATACTTACAAATTACCTCCCTCAACCTATTCACTGCTGTCTATTTTTACAGTGAAAACTTTCTTATGCCATTTTTGTCCATTCCACATCTTGGAAGTTGATGTTCTCTCCTTTGGCCCATGAGATTTGCAAATCTGTTTTAGACTCACACCTTTCTCTCACTGTCTCCTCTCACATAACTGTCATGTCTTTCTGGATGTGAAACTTTGCAGTTGGCTACATAAAACATACATTTTGCTCAACAAATTATTCAAGGTTCCAGTTTATCTGTATGGTTGCTCTGAATTCATGGAGAATTGTTACGCTTCCAGTGTGGTCTATTCATTTTATAACTAAAAATAAGTGTTATTTCATATTTACTCTGAATGACAACTCAAGTGTTGAAGGCTACTGAGCCTGTGGGGAACCTTGCCCATGTTCCCTGATGATTCCATCCAACAGCAGCATTTAAAAATCTGAAATATAGCCCTATTTTTGATATCAGAACACAGGGTTCTTGTAAGTCAAATGCCTGGTGCCATTACCTCTAAAAATCAAACCTGTAATTTTCTCAGATAATTACACTGAATTATCTGACAAGATACATTTCCTAGGAAAGCATACCAATTGTTTGCATTATATTTTTACTCTTTGTCTTGTATTAATTACAATCCTTTTTATTAATTATTTTTTGAATTCTTTATGAGCTCTCTCATTTTCCCCAGGGCTGGTGTCTAGCTAACCTGCCAATAGCCATGCGGGTCAGCCAGCACACGCTGTCTGAATGTTCGTAATGGCATACTTTATTCATTTGTATTTTCTCTGGCATGCAGAGGATTAACTAAAATCCCTAACAGGGGGTCAGAGATGTCCTCTATCTACAGTTCCAGAAAAATGGGGTGGTAATTTTAAAATGTTTTCTTCTAGTAAAGCCCCCTGAATTAAGCTTTGAGATTATCAATTTAAATATAAACCAGAAAATTATTACACATTATTATGAAGAATGCTCTAATCAAGTAGTAAACTAAGTGAAACTATAACTCTCATTTTAAAAAGAGAAATGAAGAAGACTTGGGTTTTACGGGCTAGTCAGTCTCACCTCTGTGCACAGCAAGATCATAGAGCAGATCCTCCTGGAGACTGTGCTAAGGCACATGGAAAGCAAGGAGGTGATTGGTGACAGCGAACATTGTTTCATAAAGGAGAAATTGTGCCTGAAATATCTGGGGGGATTCTACAATGGAGTTGCAGTACTGGTGGATCAGGGAAAAGAAACTGACATCATTTACCTGGACTTGTGCCTCTCTGTTGGTGACACTCACAAAATTGAAGTCGCATTATGATTTATTTGTATTTCAAGTGTCTTCCTTTCCTATCTTCAGCGATGAAGTGCAGAGATATACTGTGTTTTATCTGGTTAAATTTAGGCAGACAGGTAAGATGGTCACAGAAGTGCAGTCTACGGTGCTCTGTGGCAGTTCTAAGTCTAATGCAATACACTCTCAGTACACCACACTCAAGTTGCTTCTGGAACAGATAAAAAGAAGTCAGGCCAGACAAAGGTAATAACTAATTTATAAGCTTAGCAGAAATACTTCCATCTCAAGGGTTGTGTCAGAAATCTCAGAGAGGAAAAGTGAAAGAGAAATGAAGAAACAAAAGTAAAAAATGAGACTCACAAATTCAGATCTAGGAACAAAACTTGACTCTTTAAACATTGTGTTTCTGTTCAGGTCTGATACTAGCATACTGAGCTGGTACAGGAAATAAGGATTACTTGAAAATCAAACAGTGATATTAGCCAAACCTTATCTTCACAGAATGGTAATTTGTGCAATGGCTTGTAATAAGATTTTATGGTCTGACATTGCTCTTCTTCTAAATAACAAGCTGACTAATCCCTAAAAAGTTGTAGACAATTAGTAGATTTGACCTAATTCCTGTGCTCCTATTGTAACAGTTACCCAGATTTTAGTATTTTCTAACATCAGGTATTCAACAGTAAGAGACTGACAAGCAGGCACTACTGACTTTATTGAATCTTAGTTTTAGCTAAGACATACACAAATCTGTCTATTCAGTCCTTAATGACTTCCCCACCACCATCACCCCAGCTACACAGGTGTCTGCAGCAGGACATGTTATCTGCTGTTGCAGAGTGGCTGCCTTGCACTATCTGCGGATCTTGAGGTGCCAGGCACTCCCGGGGCACACCTGGTATGAGATGGAGCTCTTCAAAAATTGCAGCACACATGGGGAGAAAAGGTGGTTAAGCCTCTTCGTAGAGTAGATGAATGGTTATAAAAACTTTAGGTTTACTTTGGGACCTGTTTGAGGTGTATAGAAAGGAGAGAATCTGAAGAAGGAAAGGAAGACAAAAAGAGAACACAGAGGGAAGTGACAGTGCCACTGATGACTTCCAACTCTCAAATAATGTCTGTACATTTGTGCAAAATGGAGTGAAGCAGACACGTAGTTTGGACTGAAACAATGACTGAAGATAAGGGTTCTTTTCTCTTGCTGCTTCTTTGTTCTTTAGATTGCTTCACTCTTTCTCCAGTGCTGTTGCGAATTTTGTCTTCCATAGACAGGAGTTTTCTAAAGGAATCTGAATTTATACGTTGATATGACAAAGATGGACAAAAGTCTATTATTTTTAGTCCGGTTGTTGCAAGTGTAACTCTTGAAGTACTTTGTCCTGTTTATTTCTATGCCGGTATATTTCTGTTTATACATATATATGTGTAAGTTTTGTTCTCTTTTACACTTGCTATACTCACAATTGCTGCATATCTGAATCCCAGTACTGACTTCACCATGATTAAAATGTAATACTTTACAATTGGTCAGCTGTTCCCTGTGACCCTTTTTGAAGTGGTGAAACTATGTGTGAAATGAACAGTCTTTTCCCTTTGGAAAAAACTTTTGGCCCATTTATTGGCTATTTATATCAGACTTCTAGGCCTTCCAACCTTTCCCTCTGCTCTTAAGTGCACATTTTGGGAAAGAGGTGTCACTCATATCATTAAAAAAGTACTTCACCTAAGATTGACTGTGCCTGAAAATTGAACATGAAGTGTATAATTTCTGGGGTCACTTCCCTCAAGAAGTGGAAAAGTCTTCCTTTTTCCAGCTCTTTGGTTTTCAGACTGTCATTCTCATTCAGGGAGGTCACAGGATGAAAACTGCCTTGCTGAAAACCTGCGTATTGATCATAGTTATGTCTCTGTAGATGCACCATTTTATGGCCTTGCTCTGACATTTCCCACTGATTCTTGAGCTGTGCTCTGCTGGTTTATCACATCAGGTATTACCTTCAACAACAAGTGATATTCTAGCAGTGACACAGGAAATAGTCCATCAGTTTACACAATGATCATGAAAATATCAAGCATAAGTAGAATTAACATAAATCGGTGCAAATGAATCATGAATGTCTCTAGTCAGGTTATGACATTGAAATATATTCTGAGAAGTGCAAGTGCCATTTCACATGGGTATTATTAATGCAAGTAGAGGAAAATGGGTATTTCTGAGGATGAGAAATGTTCTATAGTTCTTTGAGGCAATTCTTATTCTTACTACACATCAGACACTTCTAGAATACATTTCTGACTAAAAAATGGGAATTGATTTTATCTTAAACTCAGTAATGTTTCCCAATTTTCTAAACATTTCAACTACATAAAGCTTACTTGTCTTTCCATAGCTAAAATGACTTTTATGAATGCTTTTCTTGTTTGAGGAGGGACTGGTTTTTCATAGTTTTCCTAACCAAACCTACCAAAAAAAAAAAAAAAAAAAAAAAAAGTTGTTTAAAATCTAACAGATTTTGCTGAACGGGGACAGGTTAAAAATTTAAAAAAAAAAAAAATAGGAAGCCTCTTCTCCCAGCTGTGGAACAGTTTTCACAAGCAGATTCATTATTCTTAAGTCACTACAGGTCAATAAAAGCCAATTTTGGTCAAACAGTATCAGTTTTCTGTGTTAGAAGGGTATTGTTAGGTAAATTATTGCTCATTTGTTTTTCTGACAAGTCTACTCTAGGCCTCACTCCTATGGAGGACTAGACATGTGCAAGGAACTGAAGGGAAAAAAAAATGTTGGGAAAATAATGATTTCCCAAATAAAATAATTAGAATAATCTTGTTAAACAGAAAATCTTGAATATATTCAAGTGATCATACTGCTCACTGGATTTTGCTATGAGACAGTGCTTGTTCTGAATCTTCAGATCATCTTGTGGGCGGAAAGTGGTAAATGCTGTTTTTTCTGATGCTGATCTAATTCTGTGCAGTGGAAAATCAGATAGAAAGCTAAAGTAACTCTAGTTTACAAGAAATTGTGAAGAATGCCGGAAAAGGAAGTTTGGAAAGCCTAAGAAAGCATGGAGTAATTTTGGGAATCTGTCAAATAGCCTAAATATTAAGACAATTTAGAAGCAACAGTACAAACTGAAAATTGAAGAAGGTTCATTCATAGCTTTCTATCCCTCCTGTTTTATATAAAATACTTTAATCAAAAGAAAGCAAAGCAAAAAAAAAAAAAAAAAAAATAGAAAAAAAAATTAATTTAAAAAAAACAAAGAAAACAAAAAAAAAAAAAAAAAAAAGACAAAAAAAAAAAGACATAGAATTGGTTGTCTCTTAAGTCACTATTTTTTCAAAATTTACCTCTGGAAAGCTGCAGTAACTATTCTTTATTTCTATGAATATCCATCTGTATTACCTGCACACAGAGAAGTGTTTTAGTCTCCTAGTGCTTCCAGTCACATTCAGTGAACAGGCAAAAGAGGCAACTGAGGATTTGAAGAATGGATACTCTGACCTAGTATTGGTCTTTTTAAGAGGCACCTTGGGAAGTGCTGGGCTGTTTTGTTCTCTGTCTGAGAAACTTGTGAGTTAGGAAAAGCCACTTTTCCTCTGAGTGCCTGAAAAGCTCACAGATGCAGACAAAATACTATGCCAGTACTCTAGATGAGCTCCTGAGAAATACAGGTTAAACCAGATCCTTGGAATAGGTTACTGTGTGGAGACTCAGTAGGAGTCTGTCCACATGGTTATTCAGGGTGGATCAAAGCCATACCAATGTTTTTTTCTCACCGTGGGCTTAAACCAAGGACCAGGGGAAAAGCTCAAGCTCTTGGTGCTAGGCTTGCCTTTTAGCTGTCCCACTGTGGGCTGTGAGCTAGTACTGGTGGTCAGATTGCACTTCCTCAGGGCTCACCAGCGTGTATCCTGAGCGTAGCCTCAAGCCCAGGCAGACACCTCAAATCACAGCTACAACAAGCTGGCTACATGGAATGAGAACTTGTTTAAACAAGACCTTAGTAGGTTTGAGCCTTCTCTTAAAGTTACCCTCACTCACCTCATAAGGCAGATACAATGTCAGAGTGAGAGAAAAAAAATAAAAAAAGCTGAGGATAATTATGAGTACATCAGTACAAACATTGTTTCTCTGTGGCAAAGTGTAGCAAGATACAGACAGTTGAGCTATACAGAAATTGTGTCTCAAACAACATCAACATGTTGTATAATAAAAAACTTACACTGTTCATGAGGGACAGCCTTTTTACTGTCTCCTCAGTTTGTCTATTTTTTCTCCACACTCTTTTTTTTTTTGACCACTCAAAACTCCTATTTCATTATTATTATTATTGCAGAGATTTGCAAATCTCTTTGTAGTTATTTAGAATCTGACAAACCCTTTCAACTCTTTGTCCTATGAATCTGCAAACCATGTAAAGGAATAAAACCAGAACTGCATCTCACAAAATACTGTGCTTCTGTAATTTTTAAACTGAGCATCCCAAGGGGAGTCTCTATAATAGTCTTCATATAATGAAAAAGAAAGTAGAAACCATAAAACCCCTTACCTGTTAAGGTTAAAGTATCTTCTATTGATCCTGCAAATAAGTTCATCAGAGAAATACAAAGACTTTAAAATGATTTCTGGGTAAAGCACTGCACACCATATTGCAACATAAATGGTCCCTAAATAGTCATCTTTGAGAATCAGTGCAGAAAAATAACTCATTAGGAAAACAATTTTAAAATAGTTTGTTTCTTCATCGATGGAATGGGTATTATTGCCCTAGAATGATTTAATTCACTCTAATTATATTCTGTTTGATATCTGCAGATGTTTTGGAAACGGGCTACTGCTGTGTAAATCCAAGAGACGTTCCTCATCTCATTTGAAACTCCAAAGTGCTCTAATTTTCAAAGGCATTTTAAGCTGATTTTTACTAGGATCATTGAATTTTTCAGAGGAATATGAAAAGAACAACTCGAATTTCTGAATCCTATCATTTACATAGAGCCTACTTATCCTCAGTGCACCTCAAAAATGTATATACATAGAATAAAGTATGTATTGGCACTACAGTGTTAGAAAGTTGTGTAGATGCATGATTGTATGTGAATAGAAATATCTGTTTTCTTTTGGGTTTCAGTTTCAATTTACTTTATAACAGATATGAAGTTGTCTCTTCAGCAGCTTTTCAACACAGTCAGTATGACACTGAGGAAGAACCAAAAGAAGATACACTTCTGCCAAAAAATAAATGTTGTATAATCATCCTTCAGTGTCTTTGGCAGTAGCTGTCCATGTTACAGTGCTACACTGCATAATACACATAATAATGATGTGAAGGAATTTTTAATTAAGTACTGACTCATAGATGGCCATCAGAACTGGCACACAGCAAACACTGGTATTTCTACTGGAATATCACCATCAATTCCAGGCAAGATAGCAAAGTGAACGACATGGCATCAAAATCCACAAGGGCCTGTAAAATGCATGAACAGCAAATAATGGCTTCCTGCTGATCTCTACAAATTACTAATCAACAAAACAGAGCAGTTCGCTTTCTTTTACTGTGAAGGAAAATGTTCTCTTTAGTAATCTTAGGAAGGGTTACAATTTGTTTGGAGAGAAAACGAGGGAAGTCAAATGCTTTCCTTCAAATAAACCTAACTTAAAAAGATAGAGTGTTAATCATGGGTTAGAAATTTAAAGTAAATTAAGTTTTATGCTTTGGAGGTAGAACACGAATAGAATTTAGGTAATGATTCAAAAGAATAATCCACAAACTTCCATCCATACTTACTTAGTTTTTTTATAAAGTGAGCTCCTCGGGAAACTATAGCTGTTTTAATGCCACACCATCATAATAGGTCTAGGTTGTAGCTATGTAGAACATTAGGGGCCTTAAAATGGGAACTTCCCACATTAAGTTTACCAAAGAAGTCAGTTCATTAGACAGAGTTTTAGACTATCTAGTGCTTCCTAGTTTTCCAGCCCTCCAGCTGAATGTCATAGTCTTTGGTCTAACACAGTGCAATACCCACGTATGAACCAGCTTAATCCTGAAGTGTATTCTGCTATGGTGTCAGCAGGAAAAATGAAAATTATTTGTCTGCACTACAGTTCCCCTCCCAGTTGAACAAATATATAGCCTGATCAGACAGTTGAACACAGGGGTACGAGAGGCAGGTTTGACCCCTGCCCTCTATTCTCAAATCTCCCACCCACTCTCACTTAAAACCCATAAGCTTTTGCAAAGGGACACCACCAAAATAACTGTTCTTGTTCCTCTTTGGAAAGAATGAAGTACAAGGTTTGGCCAGTGAATCCATGGATCTTCAAACCTCTCACGCTCAAATTCTTCAAGTATTCGTTCATTCTTGGTTGCCTATTTTACCTGCTTGATCCTGCTGTGCTGCTTGCAGTGGTTCCCTTGAAAAGGTTCATAAGCCTCTTCATGAACTAAGCATTGAGTAAATGTTACTAACCCCCAAGTTAAAAATTTGGTTTAACATGTAGGTTCATGGAATTAAAAGTTCTTTTGCAGATGTAGCAAAATCAAAGAAAAGGTGCAATGATGTTCACATGTACTCCTAAGTATCTTGAAATTAACTTCTGGAGACTGGAAAATTCCATTCACAAAAGGAGACATCTGAAGTTATTAAAAAAATACTCATCATCTAGAAATAAATGGTGTATTGGGGAAAGAGATTAAAGCTAGAATATTTAAACTGTACACATTTTTAATAAAAGAAGCCTCATACATTTTAAACACATTCAAGATTATTCTTCAGAGAAGGTTTTCAAATTACATTAAGGGAAAGATCTGGAAAGAAATATAGCTCAGACCTTTACCAAACAGTCGTAATGTACAAAGATCTCAGGACTCAGAATTCAAATTATTTTCAGTCAAATTTTCAATCATCCCCTTTCTTTTAAATAAATGGTTAGATCATGAATAAATGTCAGTACGCAAAAACACCTTTATTTTCAGTTGCATGCAAAACTGATAAAAGAATGTGAAAAAATATGAGGACTGTGGAAAACAAATTGCATTAAACAGATGCAGTTTGTTATTTTCCCTAAATATTCCAATTCATTGCATATGAGAAATGGCAAATGCTAGAACTACAGAGAAGATTTATGTGACCACAGAAACTTTGTGCCAACGTATGAAAAAGCTTTTATTTAGTACCTAATAATAAGGTCTTCAGGTGAGCATTTGAACACAAGCAGCTACAAATATTCACCTTATATCTAAATCAATGATAGAATAATGAGTAAAATAAAAAGATTGTGCTTGTTATAAAGCAATTTCTATTGCAATTTATAAGCACAACAGAGAAAAAAATTAAAAGTTTCAATGGAATGCTTTCATTTTTAAGTCACAGTTTCGAAGATTTATGGTGACGCCCTTCTCCAGCTGTCAGGGATCTCCTGTATTCTCCATCGCCTTTCAAAAATGATAGAAACTGGTCTTAAAAGGATCTCATCCAGGTCTTTCCCTGGTTGTATTCCATTGGGTGCCATAGACTAGTGTATGTCAATTTTTTCCAAGTAATACCCAAATATGTCCTTATCCACTGCTCATTGTTCTTCTGGAATCTTTTTTCCTCTAAGCACAGGGTCCCAGAAGACCTTGTTGGTGAAGCCTTAAGCAAAGAAGGATTTGAGCAGCTCAGCCTCACTCAGCATCTGAGGATGCTTCAAGAAGAGACTGAGAACTTGGGGCTGTTTTGCCTAGAGAAGAAAAAATTTGCAGGGATCTTACCTGTGTGTAAGTAGCTGGTGAGGATGGAGGGAACTGATAAGACAGAGTCTTTTTCCTTTGGTGATTATATAGATTATATGTGAATAAGTAGACTGGAATGGCCACACAGTTATGCTAGTATAAAGGAAGGGTGGACCATAACGTATGAACAGTTCCATCAGCTCCTTTGCTGAAAGAAAAGACAAGACTTCTGTATAAAACTTAATTTAAAACATTTCTTACTCTGTTGCCTCCCAAGACCCTTCATCTGTGTTCTTGTCCATGACAGCAGCATTCCCCCAAACAACAGCAACACCTGATTGTAAGGCAGGCGGGGATCTTTATTCAGCAGATATGTAAATTTTATGTTGATGAAGATTTTTACAACGTGTGTGTCTGGAGATATCTGGCTTGTACTTTTGAAATTCCCGTGGCAGACAGAGTCTTGCTGAGCAGACTAGTCTGTTTTAATCTTGGGCTCAGCAATTTGCCAAGGATTACATGATTTAGATTGCATTCATAAGTAAATCAGGACCTGATGAGACACTTTCACTTTTATGTCACTCAGAAAAAGGAGGTAAAGGAGATCTAATGTCATCTCAAGTTAAGTCCATATATTTGGAAAACTACAAGGAAAATCTTTTTCTATCTTATGAAAAGTATCCTGTGTCAGTGGTAGAGGGTAGTAAATGGGATCTACAGAACACAGAGGTGTGAGAGGAAAGCAGGTGGGAAAGATGCAGAAATGTCTGAAACAGAATTTCATTAAGATATTTGTCAGGCCAGAGGGAAATAAATATGAAAATGAAAAAATAACATGTTTCATTGTGAAGCTCCAGTAGGATTAAAAAAAAAAAGTTATAATTATATGGCATTCTTTGAAATGATTCATAAAGATAGGCAGCAGTAGGCTTTGTTAAAACTGTGGTTTTGGGATTACACAAGAAAACCCCAAAACAAACCAATTAGCAACAAACACATTACACAACAGGGGCAAACTGACACAGGAAAAATTAACTTATACTTGAAAAAACAAATTATACAAACGTATGCATAGTACTACTATTCTGTAGTGTTGAAGTCACTGTACCATCTCTCTGCAAGACTTTTCTTTATGATTCATTAACCTTTCAAAGATATATATATAAATGATACATTGTTGGTAAAGAAGGTAAGCAAATTTGTCAGAAATTAGCATACACAACTTAACATGTCTGAGACTCAGAGGATAGACTTACTGACAGAATTGTAGCTTGGCAGAGTAGTGGGGAGTTGACAAGTTGTACTCTGAATGGAACAGGCATTAGCAACCAAAGACACTTGGCTGTATTGTTAGCTGACTTGCTTGGGACCCAGAAGTGCCAGCATTGTATAAAAGCCTGACCAGCAATCGTCAATTTCATGCAAACTGCTGCAGGTAAGAGGTTTTTGAGGAGCAGCAGCATGGATTTTTGTATATGACAAACTCAGCACTGTTGGTTCAGCCATTCGTTAGGGCAGCTGAAGTGCTGCAAGAATGTTATGTGCTGAAGAGTAAATGATTCTGTATGTGTATATATATATGCTCAGTGAATAACAGGATTGGTCTGTAGCACGAACCGGTCTGGTCTGAAGATATAAGACAATATATACTTGACAGTGAAAGTAAGACACCAGTTCCAAGCCACCCCAATGTATTCAGCTCTTCTCTAGGATTCTTGTAGTTTCCTATACTTGACATGAAGTTTTGACAACTAGAAATTCTGTGCGTTCCTGAAATATGTGGGGTTTATTTTAGCCAGGTTTTGTCTTCTTTTTCAACCTACTAACCCATTTTCTTTGCTGATGGACAGACTCTCTGCACAGTGGCCTGGCAAGTACCTTAGGAGTTTTTGGCTTGTGCACAATATTACAAGGAAAGTTGTAAAATAGATCATTATGTAATTTGGCATGTGGTTCCAAATCTGTGAAAAAATAAGTCATACAAAACTTTTGCAAGGAGTTAGAAAACAATCTTGTCTGAGTGTAATTTAGATGACTCTCTGGAACCAGTAGTTTATTTCTCTAGGCAGTACTATAACAGCATATTAGCTAGTGATAAACTTGACGCAGTTTGTAGTGTTTATCTGAAATATACCATATGGGAGTGTTATATTTGTCTACACAGCTGATTCTATCTTTGATATTCCTTAATAGTCTTGCTTTGTCACTCACTGTTGAAATGTCAATTTTTATTTCTAGATACTTCTCCTGAAGTGCTCAGGCTTCTATACTACCTTAATTCTTATAGGCCAGGTATCTTAAAGTGGGTATTCTATAAACCCTACAGACCACACAGAGAACGTTCATTTGCAGGTGTCATTTCATGATGGTTTGTTTTCTCCCTAGATCTAAGTTAGGATGAGAAGAAACAGAAGGTTGACAGTTCCCTTAAGAATCTTTCCTGAAGCCATTCAAGGCAAGGTTGTGTGGGACTCTGAGTAACCTGGTTTAGGAGTAAGTGGAACTAGATATTCTTTATGGTCTCTTCCAACCTTTGCCATTCTATGACTGTGATTCCATGATTTTCTAATCTATTTTCTTTGAGAGAAAGGTAGCTACAGCGGTATTTCCTGTCTTTCAATTTTTATGTGATCAGGCTAGTGGGATATAGCAGCTGAGGTAGCACTTCAGTTGAAGACAACACAAGTGGGAATATGAAAGTACTTAAAATAATATTTTTTAAAGACTCTTTTCAGCCAGGCAATTCACTTTCTTTTATATAGACAAAAACAGTGTTTTTGGCAACAAATATAACAGAAAGATGTGTTTTTCCCATATACAGATTTTCTTTGATTCAGAGCAGAGAACACTGTAGACTGTAAGGAAGAGAAAATTTCAGGGGATCTATGACTTATATGAGGGAAGAAACACTATTTGCAGTAAAAACTGTATGGTAACAAAGACATACAAACTGTTTACTATGTGAAGAAAATAGATGATGGAAATGCAGATAAGGCTGAAAAATAGGCAAGATTCATAGCCAGTAGTGAAAATCACAACAAAAATTATTCAACCACCAAGTAATGGAGATAAAAGCTGGAGTTTACGGTAGACTGCGATGTAGGAGTGATACACAATTCACCAGAATCTGAAAAGGAGCATAACTGGGCTTGATAATACTGTAATAAATGTTATCTTCTTTCTTTATAACATGAGCTCACCTAGGTAACATTTCCATGGTATTGTGAGTTTTTAATCCC
>JAWWES010000133.1:48309717-48368902 GCA_035583135.1 Lophotriccus pileatus | reverse complement strand
GCTGATGGGAAGTAGAGAACAAACCTTGTTACTTTTTGCTTTGCTTTTGCATGTGCAAGATTTTACTTTGCTTTTGCATGTGCAAGATTTTACTTTGCTTTTGCTGTAGTACACTGCCTTATCTCAACCCATGAGTCATTTTTCATCTTAGTCTCTCTCCCCTTTATTACTGGGAAGGGCAGTGATAGAGCAGCTGGGGGGCACCTGGCATCCAGCCAAGGTCAACCCAGTACAAGGCAATGCTTCATATTTTCTTTGAGTGAACAGTGCAGTTGACAAAGGTGGACTGTGGATGCCAGTCAAGCAGTTCCAGAACTGGGAGCCACAGCCACCTTCTGGACGAGAGCCTATGAGAAAAAAAATTAGTTCCAGACAAAGGGGAAAGGGCTGTGTGCAACCTAGGACATCTACAGTGGAAGCAATAGAGCTCCAGAGGGTGAAGCAACATATAGAGGACTATCAATATTGATTTTTCATGTGGCAAGAGAGAGGGTTGTTAGAGATTGCTAGCTTCAGAGACTGGCAGCTCTGCTGGTTGCTTGTTGCCATAGGTGGTCAGCTGGAAGCTGAATATAAGAGATGCCTGGAAGTTGCAAAGTAACCCCTAGCAACTTAAATGCTTTGAGCTTCTCATCCTTTTCCCAGCAAAATATCAGGTCATTATAGGTTTTATATGAACTCTCTTCCTGCTTGCATCCTTTGGCCTCACTCCTTACACTAGCAGCACGTCCTGCTCTACCAGACAGCATCTTCAGCGTATCCCCTTTCAGTTCTCAGTCAGTCCTACCTTTCTGGTTACACTTAGTTCAGGTCAGAATCAGTAACATAGATAAGGCATGAATAATTTATATCCACCAGGATCGGTTTTAGTCTCTAACGGGAGCCCATGAGAGTGACCCTTTTGTAAACTCAACTCTCAGCTTTGTGTACTCACTCTGCAGCTTCACAACAGTCAGAATCCCAGGACAACCATACATCTTTAAACTTGCATCTCAGCTGTCTTTGCTCTGTCAATAAAAAATTGATTCTGCAGATGAGTCTTATCATTCATTGACACAGTAGAAGGCTCAGCAACATTATTTTTCTTCTCACTTTCGCTCTTAAATTCACTTCTAAAGTACCTATGTAACATCTTCTGCTACATGAAACAAAATATATATTTGAGCTGATTCCAGTTATATTTCTTTTGGATTTATACTGTTTAACTTAACTGTCTTCTGTTGTATAAGTGCTGATTTACATTACCTGGAGTACAGCTTCACCAGCTATTATCCCAGGCTTCAAGAATATCCCCTAAAATCTCTCTCAGGTATTATTGCAAAGTTAACCCACAGCAGTAGACAGGTTAGACAACCTGACTCATGTTAACAACCAATTTTTTCCCCATCTATTTAATAGCTCACGAAGTTTAAAAGCCAGGTTCCTCATTTACTTTTTACATTTCAACCAATTCATTCTGGTAATGTCTCCCTGTAAAAATGAGATAACATGCTGTAAAGATAAAAGTGTACCAATGTGCACTTTGCTGAATGTCTGCATTATGGGGGTTCTGTGTGTCATAGCTGCTGTGCTATTTGAAGATGACTTGAAATAAGCCCTTTAATTGATCTGCACATCAAATGCTATGAAAATGTAAAAGAGGGGCTTAGACTGTCAGTAGCTTGGCTAGCTCGCAGTGTATTGTCTCCAGTCTAATTTCTTTAACAGGCAAGGTGATAACAAAAATAATTCATCTAAAATTCATCTGCTGTTAATGTCAATAAATTTCAACAAAAATTCACAACCAGTTGTTGGAAAGTTTTCTTGTCATATTTCTTTCTTAAAAGCTGAATCTTGAATGCAGTGTCAGGATATTTTACATAATATCTGCTGGATCATTTTCGCCATCTCTGGCTGTCACAGAAGTACATGGTGGCTATAGAGTAGAAAAAGGTTGGGAAACAGTTCCAGTGTGCTGCAGGCTTTCTGAGAACAGATGTCAGTTAAACATAAAAAAAATAAACTTGGCTCAACTGAGTTTACCTTATAGAAATCCTTGGGCTATAAAAAAAAAAACAAAACAAAAAACCAACAAAAACTTGACTCCTGTTCCCTATCACATAGAATTAGTTTGCTGTTGATTTTGTGCTTGATCTAACATTGCTGAATTTAATAGCCTTACCCCAGGGATGAATTCGGCCCTTGGTCTTTAAGGCAATCTTTCCCCTTGTGTGTAACAAAAACACCATATGGTGAGTCCTTGGCTTGGTATCCATAGCTCAGCTTGCTATTGTTCCTTTCTGGTTCTGTTGATGGAAAAGGTTAGAGCCTGCGGAGCTGGTTCAGTCAGTGCAAAATCTGCAACAACAGAGGGTAAAAAAGGAGTTAACAGAAAGCTTCATCTGTATGAGCCCTTCTGCTCATTCTCCAGGGGCTCTGCATTATACATGTTGAATTCTTTAGTTTTATGGAGTCATGGACTTGAGACCCATAGAGAATCAGAGCAACAATCCTCTTTTTAAAACTGTTCAGTTCCTGTATTTCAGTCAGTGAGACATCCCTCCCCCTAAGCACTTGGAAAAGAAGAAGTGCCTGGATAAGCTCTCCTTCACACCATCTAAATGAAGACCTTTGCCATAGAATATGGTCACCAGTAATACAGCAAAGTTAGGGAGCCCAGTGAGGTGGCTTTGTCATAGTTCAAAATATAGTCTGAGGATCTTCACTCAACAATTCTCCTCCCAGCAGTGAATCTGTAAGCAAGAAAGCTGCCATTACAACAATATATCTGCTGAATTTAATTGTTCGAAGTGCTTTTGCCCTACACTGGTGTAAAACCTGTGCTTGCATATTGCAAACTGGGTCGAATTGTCAATCTGATCATGCAAGTCTCTTCAAAGCCTCTCCACTAATTTCCTTTCTAAAACTATAGCCAGTACAAACACTGTGCCATGAACTGCAGAGCTGCAGCTTTGCCTTTTGACACATGCCTTGTAGAAGGATTAGCCCCTGCTTGGTCTGTTACACCAACCTTTGACTTGCTGTTTGTCTCAAGCATGTCTCAAGTTTCTCTGCTGAGCTGCATGTTGACAACAGCTTTCAGATCAGTTTGATATTTTCAGCTCTCCCTCGGAAGCTGTTCTAACACATTCAGAAAGCTTCCACTGTTAGCTCTCAAAATACTAAATTACGATTGTTTCATATTTCAAAATGGTTTTGTATGTAAAGAAAGATTCAAACACCCTTATATAAAAATAATTATTTTGTTTTACCCAAAGTTTTAGCAAGTACTGGGTTTCTTTTGCAAATAAATTAATTAGTCTTTCATTTGAAAATCAATCCTTTAGCGATTTTTCATGCTGTTTCCAATCATGCACTTGTCTCAGCTGAGTTCAGAAACAGCAAGACAGCTCTTCAAACTTCCTGTATCATTAAAATTCACGAGCATTTATGGAAGAAGAACCATTAAAAGATTTATTTTAATGTTACTGGTGGGGTTGCTTTCTCTCGTTTTTAATAATTGATGGGTTTTTTTCCTGCATAACAAGTTTATACACTTGCAGTATGGCACAGAGGAAAATTCACAAAGCATAGCTCACTTCTCGAGGTGTTAGCTGCTCTGGGTCCCTCTCTCAGTTGAGGAGGAGAGGCAGACTTCACTGGAAAGCAATTCTAGAATAAGAGTCCATTTTAAGGCATATAAATTCTCTCCTGAGGAGATTTCTCTGCCAGTCAATAACAGGACTGGGGGTTAAAACCCCAGTATTAAAGCTAGTCTTTGTGGACATCCTCTTCCCTGCTATGGCTTTTTACTGAATAATCACCTACTTTCTGTTTCACAGATTTCTGCCTTGTTGGGTGCACTGAAGGGAAGAACAGGCTGTGTCAGTACTTATTTATTTTTCCTGCCAGTCTCTCTGTCAACCTGTGGTCTTCTGCTTTATTTACTGCCAACTGCTAGGATCCTGCTCTGAGGGCAGTAAACACATAATTTTCCAATCTGCCTGTGAGATGAGAGGGTAGGATTGTTCCCCTTTTACTAATCAGGACATGAAGGACAGTGAGATTACAGTCATGAAAGAAAAACCTGTAAACACATTGAGCCATGAACGAGAAGAACTGCTGTGGCTGGAGCAGTAGCTGTAATAAGCATTACAGCGTTTTCATTCTCTGTATGAACCAGTACCAGTGGAGGGTGAGATTCACATGTCAGCAAAAACTTTTCAATCTCTGATGTCTGATATGTGTCTGGCACATGTGGATGGACTTCTGCACTTGAAGTGATGCTTCTCCCTCCTTCAGGCCTGCATCTTCCTGTCCCTTTACCTTGCTGCTTCCCAGTCCTCCTCTGAACTGTTTAGAGGATCTCTGTCAACCCTGAATACCACACCATCTTCTTCAGATCTTTATTCAGGTCTTGGCATCCTTTATTCAGCATTTTGCATGCTTTCACCTACTTTCAGCCTTACTGTCCTAGTTTCACTGCACACTTCTTGTCCATCTGGACCTTTTGCCTTGTAAGGCTGCATTTGCCCATGTTGCAGGCTGCCGTGCTTTCTCTTGGGCTCCAGCAGCAGCCAGACTTACAGCATGGAAAGTGCGTTTTCAGAGACCCACTGCTCTAATTAGTCACAAGTAATACTTTCATGGAAGAAAATGTTCATCTGCTTCAGAGGCAACTGGTACACTCTTCAGAAGGAACACTGAAAACATGAAAAACAATAGGGCTTTTTTCACAGGTTAGTAAGTTGACCGTGTTCTTGTAGGCATTCAGAGAAACAGCTGCTTTCCTGAGTCAAAATCAGGGATATGTTGGAAGGCCTTATTCCACAGACTCTTGATTTCAATGTAACATAAACATGGTCTTTGCTGCTATTGTTGTAAGCTTTTTTTTTTTTTAGAAACTTTTCCAAAGAAATTCTGTCTGAAGTGTATTTGATGACACGGAAAATTTTAGCTGCAACAGCTGAAATTTGACAAACTATAGATAATTGAATGCAGGATCTTATATAGGAAATTTTAGATGGCAGCTATTTTTATACTCATTTTGCTTCTTTGCTCCATTTGTAATGCACCACTTGCTATATAACTACATTCCAATTACTACAAAACTGGATGAGAAAAATATTATTTAAAATTTCATAATTTTCTTGCAATTATAAATTAAATAATTACATTATTAAGGGTTTAAAACTTTTCACATAAAATGTATTGTAATGATTTCTGGATATTCTTATTTAGACTTTATTGACAATATGAATAACATTAGTTTGGATTGAAATCAATAGAATCCATAAGCATGATAATTTTTTAAGTTATGATGATTATGTGCTATTTTTGGTATTCAGGTAAACAGAAGTTTTACTACTTTTGGTATTGTTTGCTTTCACACATACAAATGTGCAAGCACCAATGTAGAAAATTTGTGTTACCAGGAAAAAGCAGGTTATTATTTTTAAGATGATTGTTTATGGGTTCAACATAAATCTGCTTTCTCTGTCTCTTGACTGCTGCAAATCACACGAAGATTATGACTCACCAAGCAGCAGACCTTTGTAAACTAAGAATAGGAAATCAGATTTATGAGAGCTTTTCCATTTAGTTGTGGAAGCTGTTATAAAACCAGAAGCATTGTTCAAGGCTTCATATAACTATTGTAATGTAATTACAGCTAATAGAGAAAGTTTAAAGGACTATTTAGGTTGAGCTGATGAAATAGTAAGATATAAACTCCATGTTTATCAGAGGAAGTAGCTGTTTGGCTGTAAGGGCTTGTATGCCTACTTCATTTCTTTTAAGGGGCACAAGAAGACAATGTTCAGCATCAACATAGTCTTGGAGAAGCCCTGAGGTGCTTTGTTTCAATTCCCTGTCTTTAACAAATGCAAACTGGCATTCTCCAGTAAGCGTGTGTATGCAAAAATGAGGCTGGGGCTTTTCCTCTGACTGCAGAAACTATGGAGTAATCAACCGAATACTCCACAGAGCTCCTACCCATCTGCCATATGACACAGTTTAATAAACTGCATTTTTCGTAATCCCCAGACAAAATTTGCACATCTGTTAGCTGCATTAGCCACCTGGGCTTGTTGTAGTATTTTTAAAGTATATTAAGTGTGTTTCAAGAACGTGAGTGCATTTCTTTGAAATTGTCTATCAGAAAAATGTGTGCTCAAAGGGTGAATTTGTAATAATTACAACTCCGTTTACTCACCTTCATCTGGTCTCAAGCAAAAGGATGGCTCCTGGGGATTATGAGCATGGATATTTATAAGCTACAGGAAGTGGGTCCTGGCAGTACCTGTTTCTTCTGCTGTGGTAATATCTCCAGGTTTCCAACTACATAAGCAAAAAAATTAAAAAGAATGTTTGGTGGCACTTTATTTACCAGCCCTTGTTATGAACTTTAAGTTTAGTGGTGCTTACAGTTGGAGAGTAGTGCTTACTCATGATGGGAGCACAAGGTAGTTCACCTTGCACAGGCTGTTGCCTTTTCATTTTGAGATTTTGTGGCTGGGGCTAAGCACACTACAGCTATATTTGATCCTCTGAAACAGGACTCTGGGTCTGTCCTTTTTCCTGTTTAAAAATAACTGAGAAGAGAGATGTTTCTTTAGCGGGAAAGCAGAAAACAGGGCTTTGGCTACAAATTAATTTACCCTGGACTAAAGCTTTGTCCTATTTGTTTTAGAATTCAAATGCCTTCTACGAATGAATGGAACTTTTTGAATGAATTGAGAGAACTGGTTCAAATATTTAAAAACTAACAAGAAAAAGATTAAGTGGAGGCAAAAATGAGACCTGACAAGCTAAGACAAAAAGATGGAATAACTCTGCCAAAATATTTAACAGTGCTTCCAATTTAATCATATCTACAGCAGGTAGAAGGTGCTGAAATCAGTTAACTACAAGTAGTATTGATACTACTTTCTTGTAGATTCGTAGCTTTTTAAAGATACAAAGATCATCAGATCATCCACTTTCTGCTGTATAATACAGTTCATTGTGTAATACAGATACAGTGCAATAGACTGCATCTCAGTAAATATTTTAGTAAAATATTCTCTTGATTTTAAAACAAAAAGAGGTAAAGAATTTAATGCTTTCTTTTTTAATTTTTTCTAAATTGTTAGCCACCTCTACCAATAAATAACAAAACCAAAGCAACTTTTTTAACTAGACTTTTTCTAACTGGAAGTTAATCTTTTATATCTCTGTCAATGTCATTCCTATCCAGGCTACAGGATATGTGTCCACTGGCATGACTTCTATTCTTTATCCTTTAGTATATGTATTAAACTAAACTAACTTTGTTTGAATAGCCTCAGTTTAAAGGAGAGAACTGTATTATTCCATATGACTGCCCTGTGCTCCTGAGTATTCACCATTGTGTCTGTTTCTTCTGCAAGTTTTCTATTTGTTTCTAGAATTATGAAACACAAAAACCATTGAGAGATAAAGTATAAGAAATAAAAGTCTTTCTACATGGAATCTCGATTTTATCCAATTTCCTATAGCTGCAGAAAGAGACTCCTTTGTAAAGCAAGGAAGCAGACTCATAGGTTTGATAAAAATTCTACACTAAAGAAAAAAAATTGATAAACTAAGAAGAGTCACATTTGATAATGAAAAGACTCAGGCATGAAGGTGTGGATGAAAGTGAAGAAGGAAGCAGGCCAGTGGAAAATACTGTGCATACCAGAGTCCTGTGTAAAGGTCTTGACAATATTCTTAGTTGTTGCTGACTAGAGCATTTAAATTAAAATGCTGAAATAAGTACAATTCCATGTTACACATAAAGTAATTTTGTCATTTTTTGAGTACTGACATTTCACTGCTGGACCCTAGGGAAGATCTCTATGTCTGAAATGTATGACCAGTGTACAGCCTCTCATGCCACAAGATGCCTTGTAGTAGGACATAACTTGTCCTACCAACATTATCAGAGAGTTACCCAAGTTTCCTGAACTCGTGTGTACGTTTTGTCTTTCATATGCTCAGTTACAGGAACAGACGCACCATGTAGCTTTTATGCACAACAATACACACATAGGTTACAGCAGAGCATCCAATGGCTTTCTTATATGTGATATATAGATTAGTACATACCTGTTTTATAGAAAAAACAGTATTTTGTTGCTGAGAGATCAGCAGAGCGCAGTTTCACTTTATTATTTCTTCATTTCATTGAATGTGAAGAAACAACTAGGAGTCTCAATTTGGTTTCATTGAAATATCATTTTCTTGACTAGCTTTCTTGGGAAATTAAATTTTATCTTTATTATATACTTTACACAGTTTCCACAAGGGGTAAATTGTTATTAATAGCAGATCTTGCACATTTAATGAGCACCTGCTACGCAGACTGGGTCAGTGTTTTTGATGAAACATTATGAAGCACTTACTATAATTAGGGCAATTAGACCTTTCAAATAGCTGCCCTATCTGTAGAAAATCAGATTCTCAGACTTCGCAGGTGGTTATAATACCTACTGATTTAGATGAGTTTCTGGCTGTTTGGGCAACATTTATTACATTGTCGGTTTTTCTGGAGAAGTGCTTAGCAGCAGTGGTTATAACCATGCAGAAATGTTCATATTTGATTAGGCCAGTTGCCTGTTTATACATCTGTCCTATCTTTGACAATGGCTGGTATGAAATGATCCAAGCGGAAATATGAGAGGTTGCCTCCTAGACAAGCACAGATCATTCTCCTTTGATTGAAAGTTTCTCTTTAGTAGTCCTCGACTGGATTCACTGCAAGCCTGTGAATCACATCTAAAATGGGTGGTTCTTCTCTAATTTAGCTCTCTGCTTGCTTTTTACTTGGGAAAAGTCTTTGTTCAAACATGCCTTGAGTGGACCAGCTCTGGGACCTGCTTTTCTTTATCAATGCCACCCTGCTAAGTTTGGACATGGCCACTGACCTACACACTGCCTCTTTCCCATTTCATTTTCAGCATGCCTCATTCATGTAGACTATCAGTTCTGCATACAGCACAGCCAAAAGAGTATCCCTTATGTGAAAACTCTACATCTCTGCATCTGATTGTAGCAAAAATAATTAATGAGATTCCTTTTCAGTTACATAGCAAATTGGATTACTAAGATCATGACATTTATTTATTTATTTATGAGGTTTATTTTCAACAATATTGGTTCCTTTCATGCAAAAGCTTTGATTTTGTCAAAGCTTTTTCTTTAAACCAAATTAACTTATAGCAAATGTCTCTGCTAAGAAGGCAATGTTACCCCTTGCCTTACTTCTGAAATATTAAAATATTCTTTGAAATGCTCAATTCAAACAATTTTAATAAGAATTTTAAGACTGTTAATTCTGCAGAAAATGTTTGTGTTACTTTTGAAATACTCTTCAGTAATGAGTTCTGAGAACTGGCCTTCTCTGTGTGCTTGTTGAACTGAAAAAAAAAAAAAGTTTTAATATAGTATTTTCTTTTAGTCCAATAACATCCTTGAAATGTAACTGTGGAACCATAAAAGTCAAAAAAATAATTTGTTCACTGAAAACTGGTTAGTTACCTTATGAAGCAGATTAAATTACCTTTATTTTCAATTTATACTCTTCCAATAACCTACAAGATAACCGTAAATTATCTTAAAGAGAAAAACATGCTAACGTTGAGTAAACGAAATATTGGAGAGGTATTTTAACAGAATTTACTGCAACCACACTATGTTCTCATTTCATGACCTGCTATCTTCCATATAGTATGGCTAGTAGTGTTTTAGAAGCCCAAATTCTTGTAACTAGCTAACTGTTCTGTTGTTGAAAAAAATGTATTTTATCTGTTTGCATTAAGACTCTCTCTCATTTTCAAAACTCAGTTTTACTAATTTTTTCTCAAGGAGAAAAATAGAGAAATCATTTAGCACATAGTTTGATACATAAAGCTGTGAGATTGCTATGGGCAAGTTGATCATTAACTTTGAAATTCAGTTTGACTAACTTTTCTGTGCACATTATGCAAGGTTATTTTCAGATTTGGTAATTATTTTCATCATAAGAAAATATTGGTGCAAAATAAACACATGGAAACTTATCAACACAAACATTGAAAATATGTTTGCAAATATGAGTGAATTTCTGCTTTATGCTTGCAGAAAATTTACTGTGCTTCAAAAGCATAAACACTTAAAAAGAAGATATTTTTAAAAGACTAGTAGTGAAGCATTACAGTTTATTCTTCAGTCTTTTCTGTTTGCAGTCTGACTAAATAATAGCTAAATCTGAACTAAGTGTATCTGTAATGTTGGTATCTTACTGATTATAGTGTGATGTATGTAGATATTTTGCATATGCCA
Source organism: Lophotriccus pileatus (assembly GCA_035583135.1). Classification (NCBI taxonomy): domain Eukaryota; kingdom Metazoa; phylum Chordata; class Aves; order Passeriformes; family Tyrannidae; genus Lophotriccus; species Lophotriccus pileatus. The sequence continues at coordinate 48,358,600 of JAWWES010000133.1, read as the reverse complement.
ATATTATTTACATGATGTTAAGCATCATTTTTCCTTTCACATATTCTGGCTCAGGTAAATCACTCATGTTAGCAGGGTCAAAAAGCACTGCAGGTAAGATGCCAGCTCAGAATGAATCATTATGTTTCCAATTTGGAGAAATCAATTCTCTTTCCAAATTAAAAAAAAAAGTTTTAAGTATTCTGCTAATGTTTCTAACAACTCTAGCATTAATTACCTATACATCTCTTGGGCTCAAAATACATCGAATGAAACAAATCTTTCCTCTCCCCACTTTCCAAATCCTTATCATCAGTTCTTAATAATCATCTGCCAAATGATGGTCAAAATATTTCATATATTGTTGATATGACTTGGGAAAAAACTAACAAAACAAAGGAGTGCTTTGATCAAAGACTCCTCTTGAAGAGAAGATGCAGTTTATTTGGAGGTTAATAATCTTGGAGTGCTTCAATACTTTAGATCTGCTACAATACAGTTGTCAAAATATTTTCAATTTCAGAACTCATGACTTCAGAGAAGCAACCCTTATTGTCATAATGATCCATGACCTAGTTACAGACACGTTTATTCCCTCCTTTTCCTTTCTATTTTTCTCTTCCTTTCTTTTTCCTTTCTCTTTTTCCTTTCCTTTCTCTTTTTCCTTTTCTTTTCCTTTTTCCTTTTCCTTTCTCTTTTTCTTTTTCCTTTCCTTTCTCTTTTACCCTTCCTTTCGCTTTTTCCTTTCCTTTCCCTTTTTTTTTTCCTTCCACTTTTGTCTTGCCTTGCTTTTCCTTCCCTTCCCTGCTTTATTTTGCTTTACTTTGTTCTCTGCCTTGAGATAGATTAAGGGTAAGAATCACACGGGTGCCAAAATAAGGGAACACTTTGGCCAGTACAGGTCCTTCAGCCCTGATCTGAGAGCACCAGAATGCTGGTGCCACCAGAGTGAACTGAGCCACAGCTACACAGGCAGGGTTAAAATACTGTGAATTCTGTACATCTTGTGTACAGCTGTGTTCTGTAGCAGTCTGACCAGCAATAGAAGTAGAGCAAGCTCCTTCCCTCAGCTCCTTTTCCTTCGTTTTACTGTCCTTAATCCAGTGTGGGAATGGCCCTAAGAACATGCAGGTAGCCATTTGCATGAAAATAGCATAGGTACACCAAATCTAACGTTCCTGTGAGCCAAACAGCTCCACATACAAAATCCCAAAGCAGGAGAGAAAGTTGCTTCAAGCTTCAAGGACCTAAGAAATGCTTTTTTTTTCCAAATGAGTGGTTCAGGCATAGATTGCTTTTCGGGGATCAGAAACAGCATCAGAGATTGCTTTTTTATACTATTTTCAAGTCACACCTGCTCACCATGAGGCAAGATGTCAGAAAATAATGAAGCAACATTATACATATTGAAGTTGCAAGATGGGAAATGGGATCAGATCAAAGGTCTCTGAAGGATGAAACTTAGAAACAAACGAATTTCTGACACTGAAGAGTGAATAATCTATCTTTGAAAATTCTTTCCTCAGTCATTGGAGCATGCTTAATGGGTTTCCTGACTCTTTTTTTCCTTCATGTGCTTTTTTGAAACATCTCATACGACAGAATTAAGTAATAAAAACACAGAACTTGGTCCAGTAACTGCTGTATATTTTCCACATATCTTACATTCTAATAGTAAGATAATGGTATCTTACATACAGATGTCTATACTTGATGTATTTACTGACCTCAGTATGTGTTCTGGCAAGTAATTTTGAAAGTTAGCTTGACAAAACTACAGAAAAGATTGGCATTTCACATGTTAGTCTCTGGGAACTTATGTTGTGGTAGTGTGTTTCATGTGTATGTTCCCAGATTCGTGGCCATTTAGGAAGTGCAGCTCTCTGCAATTTTTGCATTTGGATTCCTATACAAAATTCAGACGTGGTGATGCAAACGAGCACGTGTAATTGCAAAAGAGGTTAGTCCAGCCTACTAGGGAGTTAATTAACATTATTCAGAATATTCTCATGTTGGGTTGCTGTAGCACACGTGGTAGGTGCTGTCACCATCAAAAGCCTGGAGCTGGGTGTCTGAAATGAGAAAGAACCTCTAATTGGCATCACAGCTACTGCTCTGCTGACAGACTGTTGCTTACAGTCCAAATGATCAAATACAAGTAGCTGAGAAGGCAGTGGAGCTGAGTGAAACAGCCCACTACCATGACCCAGTTCACTGAACTCAGAGGATACACGATGATTTATTTCAGGTGAGGACGTGGGCCAAACAAAGAGCTTCAGCACTTTGAACACTGCTGAACTTTTATCTTACCACATCACAGGGCATGCTCCTTTCATTTTCAGCAGAGTGCTTTAGAGACTACTCTCTTCAGATACTGTAAATGCTACCCTGCACTGAAAATTTTTGTTTCTTTTCAGTCATTTTTGTTTTTTAAATGTTACAAGATCGCAGATGAAACCTTGGAAAGGTGTCTCTTTCCATCCTGTATTAATTCACTGAAATTCTACTCATATTTAACGTAAAAGGCAAAATATTTCCCATGAATCTGTGGTCAATTAACTTTTCAATATTCTTAAATAATTCTTTTCCAGAAACATTAATGCTTATAGTAATTAAAATTGCTTCCCAGAGTGCTGAAAGTCTTCAGAAAATAAGATATAATACAGAATATTAGAAAAGAAAATATAGATATGAGCTTATTTCTTTACTGAAAAGTCAGGCATGTGAGTCAAAATGAATTTAAATAATTGTTTTTCAATTTTAAACAGATTTGCAAGAAAGACTATTGTTTCCTTTGACATAGTAGAACAATTTTGAGAACCGGCAATCTTATTTGAAATGACTGTGTAGGTGTCGTGCTTAGCTAATCATGAAATGTCATTTTCAAAAACATTAATGTATTCCTCTTAGAATGGGAAGCAAAGTAAAGCACTTTGTAAATGAGATCAGGATTCTTCAAGCTTAGAGAAATACTATTTGCTGCCTGCACTGTAATGCTGGTTTCTGTCTTCTAGTAATAAAAGCTGTCATGCTTCCTCCTATGAAGTGCTTGAAGGCTGAGGACTGATAAGATGAACAAACAATAAAACCCCCACAAACAAACAATGCTCTTGCAAAGAAAGAAAAAAGCCGTAATAGCAGATTATAGAAATTTAAATGCAACAACAGAACTGAACTTCCAAAAAATTGTTCTCGTATTCACATCTTATCTGAGTCAGTGGGAGAGGGGAATTTGTAGTACTCATAGAAGATCTGAAGCTTCGAAGGTCATATTGTGGTGGTCCAATCAGCTCTTAGAGTGAACAAAATACATTCTGAACCTGTTCTATAAATCTAATTAAAGAGCATAGCTCTTTTTATGCCACGAAAAAGCTTACTCTAAAGCAGAGTTATGGAGTTACTGTCAGTTCAAAAGAAAAATAAGTCCTCCACAATTGGTATATACCATAAGCCAATAAGAACACTTCTTTTTATTATTATTATTTTTATTTTAAGCAATTCAGCCTTTTTTTTATTTTTTTGTAAGGTCTTCTTTATAAGCATAACATGCAAATTTTCACCATCATTTAAGGATTAGTGAAGGTGAAATCCTGGAACACAAAAGCTAAAACCTCTCAGATTTCATTTAGTTTACTTTCTCAAGCAGTTATTTATGTGACAAAGTCAATTTTTCAGTAATTCATGCATGAACTTGTCAAAAAACTATTTCCACTTTCCAGTAGTACTTGACATACATATTAGTGATAGACTGAACAAATAAACTATCTGGGAAAATTTTAGAGGGTTGAAAAATAAGGAAATTTTTCCAGACCAGCAAACTGCTTCATGTAACCTTCTCATAAACCAAGAGCTGCCGAAGTACACATTAATTTTGCTAGGTTAGTTTCATATCCATTTTTCCCTGTTTGCACTTTTGTATCATAAATCACAATGTCAAAGCATGTTATATTTTACTGCATCTAACTTTTAGGCTGAGATAATAGAACAACTTTATTTTTCTAGGAATGATAGGCACATAATATTTTCTGATGAAATACAACAAGCGACTATGGAGTAACTAACAATAAAGATGGGCCAAAATTCATTTTCCTTGTTGCCTGGAAGTGTTATTTATAATGACAGGCTTTGTGTTAATAATGTCCAGCATACAAAGTACTCACTGAGGCAAAAAGCAAGGATTATGTAGTTAAAGCTTCCCCAAGGTACAATCTTATTTGTAAACATTTCAGAATTTTGCCTACGACACCTTTCTGATACCTAAAAAGAACATTTCATTCAACATTATAACTCCTGATGTACCTTTCAGTGACAGAGAAACTGGTCAAAGTAACTTGATTATGATGGAATAAAGACAAATTTTCAATCAGTGACTCTTTAATAACCATAAATAAAATTCCAGAGAAACTGAGTAATACAACTTTGATTATTGGTGGTTTGGGACTAATATTGTCCGTTATTATATATGCCTGCATAGCTTATCCAAAATGAGTCCCAATCTGTTTTCAGTTCTTACTATTTCATTTTTTTTAACGCTTCAGTATTCGTAGTCATTACAATGGTGGAAACAGAAAACAGCTGAAGCTGGAAGCGTTCAGTGTGACTTAATTGACCTATCAGTTTTCTATTTCAAAGATTTATCTTTTTTTCCCAGCAGCCTGGATCTTCTACCCAGATCCTCTATTTTAGAATGATCATCCATATTTTTTTTCAGACATGGCATTTTATTTCAATATTAGCTATGAAAAGAAAGGCAATCCCCTTTTGCACAGAAGTATGAGTATCATTTACAACATGAAGTCCTTTTGATGTGCTAGTAAGTGAGGAAAAAGGTGAGTATTCTGACACTAAAATAACATATCGTAGTTCCCTTGAAACAAAACTCTGCTAGTATTACTGAAAGATAATATAACTTCTGTTCATCCACATGTTTTTTCCATGTTAAATTTCCTCCGTATTAGTGTCCATCTTATCAGGTGGGAACCTTCTTGTCAGGTGGGAACCACAAGTTCTCTGTTCAGAAATAAGTTTAAAGGACTTTGCTTTGTCTACCTCTGGTATGCAGATTTATTGGGAAAGCATTGTACCTTTAATTCCTTATTTGAATATTAAATCAACTTCTGTCATAACAGCTCTGCTTCAGTTGCTGGATAAATTCATTTAATGCTGTTGGTCAGAATTTGAGTCACTCAGTATTATGATCTTGTGGTATCCTCATCTACAAAAGTTAGAGTTAGTCCAACTGAAAACAAACTCTTCATTGACAGTTACTAGCATCTGGGAAGACTAGTGGATCTCATTCTGAATTTTTGTTAACAAGAATTGAGTGAACAGTCAAAAAAGCAATCATTGCAAGCAAAGAACTCTGAGACATTGGCATGATCAATACATATCATCACTATGCCAGCCAGAATAGTGTCATTTTAATGTATTTTTTCGTATTTTTTTTAATATAGAGAATACAGGAGTGTTGAGGATTTTAAAAAGGTGTATTAAAGATGCTTCAAAGTCAGCCTTTTACTTTTCCTTTCTAAATGTTTTTCTTTTTTTTTTTTTTTTAGTTTCTGGGAAATTCACTTGGGTATCCATACAGAATTATTCTTCTGGCTAGTAAACCCAGCAGTATTCAAGGTAAGTCTCTCTCAATGTTGACAGCTATTTATACTTATAAAAAAAAAATCTTCTCTTCCATACTGTTTATGTTTGTGCTGTTGCTTCCTTGCCAAAGATGCTTATATTTGCTGAGAGAGATGCACCTAGGAAAAGCAGCCATGCTGCTGTTCATTTTCACCTCCTCCTTTCATTTCTGTAAGAAGTTCACACTCACACTGTATTGTCAAGTCATTTCTCTCAGCACTGGAGGATATAACAAGTGGACTTGGTCATATCTCTTGAATGAGAATATTTACACTGAAACAGTCTTATCATCCCTCCCAAATGGTGAGTCGAAAAAATTATAATGGCTATATATGTTCAGTTATCACTGGTGCTATTCTGTACTATCTTTAATGAAGAGACATGCTAAAGACTGCTTTCATTTAAACTCAATCTGAAAACATTTCTATAAGAATGTTTTCCAAAATATCCCTTACTTTTCATATATAGCATATAAATAATTATCATAGACATGTACATGTCTCTAGGTACTTGGAATGAGACTGTAGATAGTGAGGTAAGAAACACCCTCTCTACTACCTTTGTGTCACTTCTATTAAAAAACTCAAACAAAAAGGTTTTCTGAAAGGATAATTGCAACACACAAATTTTAAGACTAATTCTCCCTTGCTGTGCTACTAAGATTTTGAACACTTGGAAATGGTCCCCTGTCTGATTTATTTAATCACTTCTGATCACTTCTGGTCTAGGGCTCTGTATTAAGGATGTTCTTTTCAATTAAAAAAAACACACCTAAGCTTACCCACCTATGGATACCCATGCCAGCAAAACTCAGTGACTTTTTCTTGTGTTTCTTGTGGAGCAATATGATGCCCCATGCAAACAAGAAAAATGCATGAGCACAGCTGAATCTACATAAATTTTACATCAAAATAAGTCCTTGTGAAAATGTTGTTATGCTAATTGCCTGACTCAGTATGCTATCATGTCAAAATGTAATCATCCAAATTCATCACTAGATCCAAATGTGTCACCAGCTGCATATATCAGCAACTGAGTTACATGAGCCATTCATTTGGCCCAGTATGTAATGTATCTAGTATTTATGTGATCTATATAAAAGTGATTTCTTCCTGGGTCAAGACACTGCTGCAAAGATGATTAATGCTTTTATCATTTCACATATTGATTATTGTAATTCACTCCTTATTGGTTCCCTCACTGCATGTTGTAAAAGCTTAAGATTATAAAAAAATGCTGCTGCACATACCCCAGTCAAATTATAAAATTTTAATAGCATCACCCTAGTTTTAATGAAACCTCACTGCCTCACTGCTCATCCATGGAAGAAGTATGGTGTTCACAATTGTCGCTGTAATATGTAACCTTTATGAACATTTGCTGACTTACTGCAAGGAGTGACCTTTCTCTTTTGTCACATATTAGTTTCTTGCTTGATAACTTATGACAGCAGTCAAGCAGTAAACAAAAACATGACTTGTTTCTTTTTGAGTCGCTTATGCAACTGATTTTTTTTTTCGGTGTTACATTTTTTTGAAACGTACTTCTCACTGAAGTACATTTCACCAACTTTAACCATGCCCTCTGAAATATTATTTTCCAGGGAAAAGAAGAATTATAAAGAAGATTGATCATAGTCTTGGCTACTTGTTTTTTAACTTTAAGTTGTCCCACTTCTTGAAGTTATAATCTGCAACAAAGAATTTTCCCCTTGTTTAATGATATATTTGAGTCTTTGAAAGCTATGCTAAAATTCTTATATTTTCCCTTTGAAATTCAGAAACTAACCCATCCATCCATTTTAAAGGAATTCAGGAAGTAAGTCCATATAAATACTCAAAGTTTTCCAAAAGTAGAATTTATTTTAAGGTGCACATTATCTTTGACAAAGAAATGATCAGTTTATCTTGATTGTTTGGTGTAACTGAAAGAGTATGAAAAAGGCAAGTAGACAATGAAAAAAAAGACGTGATCTATTATAAATGTTCTTGGAAGAGCAGTGCTTCCCTTGTCTGAAGAAAGTTGTCTTTCAATACAGGTAGAATATACCTCCTTTCAATAATAGGGACAGTTTAGGAAACACGAGTGTTTAATGAAAGGTCTGCTCCTGTGAAGTCTACACACTGTATATTTATGTTACATGACATTTTATAGAACTTAAAGAAACTGTAAATACAAGGAAAAACAGAATATGGAAAACATACAGGATATCTTACTCCATAGCTCATCAAGAGGCTACAGAAAAAAAGATTCCTGGAATTTAAGTCATTATTTAGACAAAACTTTGTGAGACAGTGGTTGAATGTTATTGTTTTATGCCTTTAGCATATTTTTGATTTAACTGAGCAATAATGATCAAGTGAGGGCACTTCCTGATGATTAGGAATTAAAGAGAGGAGATGATGGCCTCAGGTTCAGCTGCTGTTAATCCCTAAATTATGTCTGAACCAAGTCTGGTTTCATTATTCTAAGATAAATTACCTTTTCTTCGTGTAAATTAGTGTGGACTGACAACAGTGAAGATCAAAACCTCCTTTTTTATCCAGAGACTTATTTTTAGACCACCACATAGCAGTGTGGCTCAACACCAGAAGCAGGCTGGTACAAATATGTGAGAAGTAGCCCAGGCAATGATGTTCTGCAGTTAATGTGGGACCACTTTTCTAGCATGTGCTGAAGTGCCTTTTATGGGACAGACATCAGTTGCCTTTCTTCCACCATGTAAAAGAGGATATTACTGTGGACTAAAAAAAAAAAATCAGCCCTGCCATCAAGCACATCTTCCCACAAGGGAGTGTTTGAAAACAAATACTGGACTAGAAACAAGATTTTACTTCAGGTTGAAAATCCCTGTTAGATTATGCTCTCAGCTGAAAGAAACTGGGTATGGATTTTACTTGAACAGTCATCTTCCAGTTTTTTTTTAACCTACTTCTATTCTTCTAGTCAATATTAATTTCAGAGACATTTACAGTAATCAGTGAAAATGTATAGCAGGCACAAGAACAAATTCTAGGCTGAATTTGCAGGTAATCCCTTAATGCAATGCAACAACACAGGAAAAGAAACAGATGAAAAGAACAATAAACTTCTCTTTCTGTAGACAGAAGAAAAGAACATTAGGCAAAACAAAATACTTATATAGTATGTGGTAGTTTACCCTTACTTTCCTTAACTTTCTGTGTAGTCTTGTTTAGGTTGTAAAAAAGTCTGATTTTAGCAGATTAACTTTGGTAATTAGAAGACTAGAGAGTTCTTGCTGGAACTATTCTATTTATTTTTATTTTTTCTTTTTTCACAGTTGAAAAAGTTCTTCTGGACTATTTTTGCCAGGATTTACAAAGAAACAGCTACATAGACAAATATTTCAGGTAGGTGAAACAGGCAAAAATTATATATTTTTTTCAGTCAGCACCATATATTTGAAACTACTCAAATACTGTAATGAAGCTAGGAAATGTATGCCAGTATACCTACAGACGAGTACATAAACTGCTAAAAATATTGGCAAAACCAAAATTAATTTTATTACTATAAGTTTAATAGTACTGTTTATCTTCAAGATCAACAAGAAGGAATCAATATCCTGCAGTAAATGCTTCTACCATTTATAAAGAGAAAGTAGAAAATTTAGATTATGCAGTAAAGAAAGCAGAGAAGATCAGAGAGTAAGGGTATCTTGAAAGTCTGAGCACAGTAACTGCATAGATGTTCTTTTCATATCACCATAGGTGTAAATCAGCATTCTTGGCAGATTTAGGCAGTAGAGTAATGGTGTTGGAATGAAGACAATAAGAAAATGAATCCTTTATGCAGCTTTCTTTCTGGCACAGCCTTTACTTGTATGCTGGTTTTGGCTGGGGTAGAGTTAATCTTCATTGTAGTAACTGGCATTATCAAGTATTGTAACAGGTTACCCAGGGAAACTGTTGAGTCACCATCCCTGCAGGTATTTGGAAGACATGGTATTTGGGCCCAGGGTTTTGAGGTGGACTTGGCAGTGCTGGGTTGGATTCAATGATCTTAGAGGTCTTTTCCAGCCTAAATAATATTATAATTCTATGATTCTGTGATCCTGGTTACAAATGGGTTACATTTCAATTTGTTCTGGAAACAGTGTTGATAATTCAGTGATATTTTATTGCACAGCAGTGCTTACACAGTGCCAAGGACTTTCTGTGTCTTGTGTTGCCCCAACAGTGAGGAGCCTGGTGGTACACAGGAGGGGACACAACAGGGTATGTCCGAAGGGATGTTCCATACAATATGGAATATGACTATATGCATCATGTTCAGCATATCTTGGGGAAGATGATTGAAAGGGGGATGTTTGAAGTGATGGTGTTTGTTTTCCCAAGTACCTGTTACACATGCTGGAGCCCAGCTTTCCTTGGGATGGCTGAACACCCGTGTGCCCATGGAAAGGGGTGAATGAATTCCTTGATTTGCTTTGCTTGCATGAGCAGCTTTCACTTTACCTATTAAAATGTCTTTACCTCAACCTACAAGTTTTCTCACTTTTATCTTTCCAATTCTCTCCCTCATGTAGACATGTCAGGGAGCAGCTAAGAGTCCATGTGGGATTTAGTTGCAAGGTGGGGTAACAACTTAATCAAAACTACTTTCAGAAGACCCACCTCTATCAGTGAGGAGGGACTGATGAGATATCCCTTTCAACAATTGTATCAGGAACCTCCTAGAAGAATATTATCTCTGCAATAATAGGGGAGCACTCACTAGTATATCATGTTCTTACTGCAAAATGGTTTTTTTTGATGGTATCAAACTTCATGTTGTCATTTTGAGATGTTTCACAAACATTCTGCAAAATGAAACCTTTCAAAATGCGTTTCAGATTAAAAGTTCAATAAAATTGCTTCATCTTGACAATAACAAACATTGACAACTGGCCAAATGTTCATTTTCTTGGAAATACTATAATTTCTTCTCTTGAGCAAAAATGGGTGCCTAAAACATAGGAAATTAAAATGGAAATTCTCACCTGCATCTCTTTAACCTAATGTTCTTCCTAGGATGAATGTCAATGAAATATGCTTTGACAAAATCTTTAATGTCTGTCATTAAAAGTATGTAAACCAAAATGTGTTTTGACAGGATTGACAGATAAGCACATTCACTTGAAACGCTGAATAAAGTTCTAGTTAATTCTAACCCCATTCTGATATTACTTTGGGGAAAAAAGGCAGGAGGTGAAACACAGTAAAGGCTAGAACATGTATGAGAAAATAAAAGCTCAGCTTATTTTTTATTTCACTCAGTAGTTTCTGATGGTTTGGTTTTTTTGAGGAGTTTCTTTATTTTTCTTTGTTCTTCTCTCTATCTCTTTCTTTTTTTTTTTTTTTTTTTAATAATCTGCAATGCTAGGAAAACATTACTATTTAAAAATATGTAAATGCATAGCACATGTTCAGGAAACTCAAATACACTCTGAACAATCAAAAGACCATAAAGAACATATTTTGGTTTTGCAGAAAATCATAACTCTCAGAACTCGTGATCTGAATCATTGTGAAGCTAAGAAATAGAAGCTATATGACTGCAACTTGGCTGTATTCGGATAATTCAGTTAGATATAAATTCAGGTTTACGAAGTAGCGTGTGCTATTTGCTTAAACAGTTTGGGTAAAAAAAGTTTCTGAAAAATCTGTCAATACTGTAGCTCAAAAGCCAGCAACAATTAATACCTAACTGATCACAGCTATGTTCTTAATTGTTCCCATACACTTTGTGTATATTTTTTTCTTGAGTTTTAGTGCAGTAAGAAACATTTTCTCCCAAGAAAAACTATCCAGCACTAAAAATGAACGAAGAAATAATGTGCAGACTTTGATCTAAAGGTGAACTCCCAAAAACCAAGTCCATGTTCAAGGTTTTGCCTAGAAACTAGAAATGCCACTGTTGGAAAATTCAATAAGAATTTGATGAAATTTACTGTTTATAAAAGTACATTTCAGTGCCACTGTATAAAAACATTCTACAGTGTGATTCATTGGGTGGAAAGGATGAAATTCATTTCTCAAAATCAGACATACCACAATACTGAAGAAAAGGGAAGAAAATTGTTAGTAATAGTTTGTGTCAGTCACAGCAATTAGCACAAACAGAAACATGATCATACATCAAGGGTCAAAGCTTTATGCATATCCAAATGAATGCATTCCCTGTGTGAATATACTCACCATACACTCACCATACACATATCCACGCGTGGATATACTCCACATGGATGCATTGCTTTATCACAGCAACCATAAATATCAGTTAGATCAGTTAAATTGCCTTAGATAAAAGAATGATGGCTTGTGATAGAAAGCCATTAACCCAAACATCATAGATTTGCATGCTTTGCTTTCTGTACTGCAGGCACCCATGTACCCTAGTGCTGCACCAAGGTATTTAACCCTGTGGTTTTAACCTTGGTCTATAGATCCTTGCAAGTCACTGTACTGCTTTGAAAAGCATCGATGAAAGGAGTTGAGAAAAGGAAGCACCTTTCAGTACTGCAGGAAATCTTTTCAGCAGCCAACAAATCTCAAGAACTGGAGGCACAGAAATTACATACAGGGTCTAGCCAGAGGTGCTGTCTGTATTCCATAAGGGACACAGCCAAATGGAGACATCTAATCTATGGAAGATGTGACACACTGGAAGGCTGCTAGGAAATGGTTTCTCTCATCTATGGAAGCAAGTAGCCATTGAAAGAGGAATCAGAAATAAATTTAATTCATATGCTACTGTTTCTGAAGCAGAATTTGACTGTCTCTGTTGGGAAGTTTTGAGATCAAGGGAAGGTGCAGGCACAGTCACTTCAGCACACTGAGTATTATGGTAAGGTCAGCACAGATATATTTGAATTAAACAGAGATGGTAGCTTTAGTATGGGGTCAATACTCACTTTGGGGGGGAAAAAATGATTTCTTGTAAAGCACACTTAACTCTGCATATGACAGCTGTATTTTTTAGGCCCAAGATGTGCCATGAGAAAGGGTCATGATTTTGGAATGACTCATTGCTGTAATTATTTTTTTAAAGCTCTTTTTATTTACAAACAAATGTGCTAACAGACAACCTCTACCAGCAGCAGTAGATTTGACTCAGAGTCCTCCCAGAAAACTCCAAGGGTATACGACTGTGGATGGGGTGTCCCAGTGCAGCTCATAGCTGCTCAGCAGAACACAAAGCCTCAGTGTCAAAGTCGACTGCTTCTTGGTGTAAACACAGCAGCTAAAGCTGTGGATATGTGGATAAAGGATATGTTTTGAGTCTATGCCTTTATCAGTCACTACATTTGGCACCCTTATCTTCATATTTGTCCTGGAAATCTTTAGGTTCTGGCTGTTTTGTGTTCCAGCCTCTCTCTATAACAGTTCCTTCACCCCAAAGGACTTTCACATTTGGGATTTTAGTAAGTCTATAAGTAGCCAAGTGGCTAGAAAGGTAAATTGATTTCTCCCACTGCAATCTTGCTAAGTCATATTGTCTTTTCAGTATCAAAATTCAAAACAAGCTCAAAAGCCAGACTTCTTTCTGTTCCCTCTCTTGATGTCTTGTACTACTGCTGTTCTGCCTTCTCTCTGCAGGATCCAGCTTGTCATATTTGGAGTGTAATGAACTATAAGGGGATTGAAAAAACATGTAATTTTGCCCTCTGAGTGATTTTTGACAGTCCTTTTATCTCTCAGAACCTCACTTCTCTCTGCAAAATGGGGGTAATGGGTTAATTTTCTTCTCAGACAGATATAATGGCAGGATCTAGTAATGAGAGAATTTTGTATAAAATTAAGTAAGCAGTCTGATATGGTTCCTAGAAGCTGTCAGCAGCTTCTCATTATTATATTTTCTCTCTAAAGCACAGTTAAGAGTTTTTGTTGCCATTAGTTACACTTTAAATACAAGGTCTGGGCCAAACTAATGGTCTTAGTAACCCCACAGATCAGTCAGTGTGAATCTGCTGAAGTTATTAATGGCATTACACCAAAGCTCAAATGATGGAGAGAAAACGAGATTCATGCCCTTAATGTTAAAGGTGACCTCTGCTATGCATGCACACTATGAAAATCTACAGCCCACAGGCAATTTGATTTGCTGCCTGAAAATTACTGTAAAGACTTCTGTATCTGTGAGGCAGCCTCCACTATTTTTCCTTTTTAAAATATTATTAGTATGAAGGGCAGAGTGAAAATATTAAAAATCAAATCAGGACTGAGCTAAGAATCTGGTATCGAGGGTCCTTTAGCTTTAGAAATAAGGCACAGTTCAGAGGCACAGGGGAAGTTTGTGCAAGTTTGGTGGTTTCTGATGGCACAGACTCTGCTGACTCCATTTTCTATCTCATTAACCAGAGGTTCCCTAGAGGGAGAGAGAGTCTCTGGTGCTCAGGAAGTGTCAGACACAGCTAGATCTGTCATCTGTTTTCCTTCTGAGAAAGAAAAAAATTACTTCCGTTTGACTGGTAACTTCCTCCTGAACCACCCATGGTGTGTCCATGCAGATGCTTCAGTCCCCACACTGGGGTATGTGGTTGGACATATGTAGAAGGATCTTCCCCTTTGCAGATACACATGAGGGAAAGAGAGAGCTTGTGAGATGGCAGAATAAGCTAGAAGTAACATCTTTGTGGTCCAGGAAACAAAACGGAACAAATAAAGATGAGGCAAAGCCTTTACTCTCCCCCACCCTCTGTTGACCTGTACAGGATGGGTCACACCATGCAGAGGACCACAGCGCTTCCTATGTGGCTGACCCTCTGGAGTCATAAATAGGAGCACACACAAGACAGCAATACACGAAATAAAACATGGCTCACATGCACTTGCAAAAGTCTTTCAGTGTAGAGTATCACAAAGACTAAATCAGATACTTTCCAGAGACTTCTCAGGAGCAGACACAGACGGTGGCACAGACTGGTAAGGCCGGCTGGTCTTTCTTGTGGCTGGTAGGTCACATAAAATCATTGGGGTGCACTCAGAGGGAAACCAGGCATGAGATTATGGGACCCTACCAATGGCCACCTAAGTTCAAAATGAATGTGTCTGTAGGGATCCATTTGTCATATTTCCTACATTATGCAAGCTGTTGATTTTTCCAAAACTAGTTGTCAAAAATTATCTGGGGGGAAAAAAAGCTCCTATGTTCTCATCATGCTGTAATTCAAATGATTTATTCAAAGTAGAGCTGCCAAGCATGGCTCACTGACTCAGGTGCTAACACACAAGTCCCTAAAACCACTCTTGCTTACTCTTATGTATAATTTGAGTTCATGACAATGGGCAGATCTCCCAGATTGCTCAAATTTGTACCTCTGAGATACAGAGAAAGTTAAGAATAAATAAAATGCATTAGAAAATAATTAAAGTATTTCTGATGTAGATGAGCTGAGATTTGAAGGGCTCAGAGAAGAAAGTAAGGAAAATGAGAATGTGCTTAATTGCAAAATTGCAGATTCTTCCAATAAGAAAAAGATAAAGGGAGAGAAGATGAAGAGGCCAGGGATCAGAAGGAACTGAACTCCAAGCAACGATTGGCAGCTTGGCGTAGAATACGTAGACATGAGAAGTTGCAACAGGGAGGTTGTGGCATGCAAAGAAGGCACAGAGAGTCTCCAAACCAGTGAAATGGGAGTTCAAAACAGGAAGGGAGATAATGAGGTTAGCCTAAGAAAAAACAAGTTGAACAGAAGGCTTGCAGTGTGAAGTACAAGAAGGAAAGAGGAAAGCTGAATCAGATGAGGGGAGACATGATAAGATAGTTTTGATAAATTGTCAGAACAGTATCAGCTGAAATACAAAGGAAATTATACAGCTTCTTCATCTTACTGAGGAATAACTGGTGACTTTTAACAGCATTCTAGCAATGGGTTGAAAGAAAAAGGGGGGTCTAGTTTAGCACTCTGCTATTAAGCCTGAGCGACTGATCTCATAGTGAGGAGGAATGGAGGGAGGGGAGACATAGAAAGAAAATTAGGAATATGATGTTTCTATAAAGTTATTTTTCTGTATGTATATAAGAATAATTAATAAAATTTGGTATATAGGCTTATTTTGTCTTCATGTACTCCATACCTGTCAAGCACAGACTACAACACAGCATAATAACTGCACAGCGCTATCTGCTCTCAATGAACAAGAGCAGGCATGATTCATTTTCATGTCATGTATCACTCACAGCTGTCTGCTGTGATTGCAAAAGTCAAATTATCCCATCCTACATTCACACTAAGCCAAATCTGTTTGGGAAGTGGGGGAAAGAAAGTGGGTGTGTTAATAGCAGATAATTTTCTGAATATATTTATGAGGTCAAAATGGGAACATTAATAGTTCTGCGTGGTATCTAGTACTATTAAATGTGTAGGGCAAGTATTCTCGTAACACTTATTCAAAACATAACACACAAGAGCTTAACTTTATCTTATTATAGCATACTATAACATCTTATAATTTTCTGTGTACTTTTTCCGCTTTCTGATAACGTTTCTAAGCATTTAAAATTAGCCATTCATGCTATTTGGCCAATGCTCCCTGCTGTGCTATTTCAAATTCTGGAGCCTAAAGAACATGATCCAAAGTCTAGGTAGGGCGCCTTTTGCTGCCTTTTTCCTGTAAACAGAATTTGATAAAATAAAATAAAATCTTTGATTATTACTTTAGTTTTGAAGAAAATTAATTGATGGTAAAATACATTTTTTCTGTTTTAGGTCTGGTTACTGTTATAAAAATTAAAAAATTAGCTTTCTTCTCTGGTATAGACTGTGTAGGGATTTAAGCATACGGGAAAATTGCTCAGAACAGAAGCTATAATTATGAACTTTCTAATTATAGCCTTTCAAAAAAAAATTCAAAATCAGTAGTAAAGTCATGTTTTAGTACAGACAAACTGAGCATTTTGTTGCTGTTTTGCCACCTTGAGGTTGGTGACAAAATTTTTCTGTCTTAGTCCCCTTCCAGGACCTCTTCATGAAGACTACTAAACTGCAGTTAGAATAACTAGATTTAGTCCAGTGAGTTTTCCTCCTTGAACGAATAGTTTAAAGTGTGTTGGTGCTGCTGCCCATTTAAAGGATCGATACCAACATTCAGGCCCTGACTTTATGGTATAATTTAACATCAATACAAGGCATAGAGGGTATTTTGATTTAGAGACAGAGCTTGCTTCAGGTTCTTCCCACTCTGTGATATGTTAGTTAGAAGGTGCCCTGCAAAGAAACTGAGATTCAGCCCAAGCCCTAATGACAGGAGTTTACCTTGAGTGTCATTATTTTAGTTATTTTGACAGATCTTAGGCCCTTTAGCACTGAGAGATAGCGCTCTTTCTCTCTCTTGTGGGGCATTGTTATATGGAAGGCCTATCTCTCTCTTCCATGAATCTTCCTGCCATCAAAACACCCTGCCAGAGAGTAAGAGAAACAAAGAGAAAGACCTCCGCAAAGCGGTTCAACTATTCTCTTGTGAGGGTCCCACAAAGTGAATGGTTACTGTTTATCAGCAATTTCACATGGAGGATTCTGAGATTACTAGTTTTGGCAAACCATGTCTGTTTACAAGACATTTTGCTTCTGTGGTGCTATTACTTTGAGTCTAGTTCCAGGGCTTGGAGGATTCTCTAGAGTCTTATCTAGTGGAACACTACAGCAGCATTTCGACACAGTTCTGTCTTTTAAAACTTGTATCTGTCCTTCTAAATATGTATTCAAAAGTACTCTACTGGGGGAACTTACTGCACTGATAGTATGTATAAGCAAATGGATTTTTTTTCTGTAGCATATCTTAAATGAGATTTGATTGAAAATACACATAAATGTGTCCAAAACCCAGAATGACAAAATGAATCAGTTGTGTCAATTATCAATCTGCAGTAAAACACTTTTGCTACTACTGAGACTCAGTTTCACTGAAATTTATTGTTATTGTTTATTTATATTGCTCAACCACTATTGTGCTACACTGCCAATCAAATATAAAGTATCACAAAAATCTCTGAAGCACATGAGTGCTTTCACCTAAATACATGTTTTGAGCTCAGAAAGGAGAAGGTAGTTTATAATGATAGAGTGGTTCAGTATAAAAAATTGTAATTGAATTCCATCCTGTCAGGAATAAATAAATACAAGGAAGAAAAAGTTTCTCTTGTGAGTATTAGGACAGGAAAGTTGAGTTAAAAATAAATTAGAATAGAAAAGTTTAATAAGATGTCAAGTGTAATAATTGAAATTGCATTTTCCACTGGAAACACATGGCCATGAAATAGCCAGTTGGTGTTGATTCTGTGATTACATTTACAGATAACATTTCATTAAAAACTGTATTTGGAATTCTAGCGCCATTAAAAATTGTATCACTTGATGCATTCCATTCCTATTCAAACTGAATATTATATTTTATTTATTTTCCCTCTTAAAAACACCTTACCCCTACCCCTGTTGTATAAGAAAAATTAATTTCATAGATAGAAAATATTATTGTAATTGGTTTTAACTTGATAGATACATGGGCATGAGTTAATTTTGAGGTGCATTAATTTAGTATATCTCCTACCCCTTTGTAAGGTGATAGATAAGGCCACACAAAAGAAGAAAAAGGCTCCTGATGGTTTCCTGGAAAAACTGTGCACATGGGGAGACATTCCCAGAAACAGGTTAAAGGACTAAAACAAAGAAAGGAGTGATATGAAGACAACGCAGCCTTTTTTCGTGAACATCCTGCCTGCCAGGAACTCAGGAAGTGGGCCTTAGACCTATTTCATCTGTCTATCACCCCAAAATTAGTTTATTGACTATAGCCACTCAAACTGCTTAAAGAAAAAGGTATAAAAAGAGATTGGACATAAGCAAAAATTGGGGAGAAGTTCCATCAACTCTGCAGAGGTAACTGATGGGCTGCCTTTTCTCCCTTCACCTTCTCAGGATGCCCTAGGGTGAGTGATCTCTTTATACATATATATACTAATTTTACTTTTGCTCCATAGTACTTTAAAATTTTTACTTATTCTTTCTTATTCTTTTGCTTTAGGGTGGGTGCTTAAGTTTTTCCTTTACTTATTATTTGTAAGTTGTCATACTTATTTGTAAGTTTCTTTTGCGTTAGTGTGTGTGCCTATGCTTTGCATTATTATTATTACTACCTAGTTTAAATGTGGGTTTTTTGCAGTTAGACCCTGTTCCAGACACAGCTAACCCCATAAATTGTCACAAATTTGTACTAGTAAACATGTAATTTTGTGAACTGTTAGAGTGAGTGCCTTTTTAGGTGCTGACAGTTTCATCAACAGAAAAATGTCTCATAGGAAAAACCTGCCAAGGGGTTTTTCTACCTCTGTTAAGTGGACTCCTTATATAAAGAGGTATCAAATGTCCTGTCCATCTCAGTGAATCTCTTAAGAGAAGGGTCTCATTAGGTGAGACGCTAACAGAATGTTTTGGAAAATAAAAGGCTTTGATCTCCTAGGGGATGCTGATAGCCAAAAAAAAAAAAAAAATTAATACAGGTTGGACAGAAAATTAATCTTTTCTGCCCCTTTTCACATGACATCTTTTTTCCCCAAAATATCTTAGTCTGTCTTCAAACAAGACAGTGGGGCCCATGAAAAGTTATTTCTGGCTAATAGCTGATGAAGAGAAGTGAGGTAAGAAAGGAAATGTCCCTTGCAGAGTACACTTGAGCAGTTCATATTTATCTATATGAGAAAGCTCCTGTCTCAAGCTGTTCAATTACGCTCAACCATACTAGCACACCCCTGAGAAAGAGGTGTTATCTCAGGTAACCGGGACTTGAGTCACAGAACATAAAAGATTCAAATCAGAAATTGCAACTGCAGTCTTACTGGTCTCTCTATGTACTAGTTTATTGCATTAGCAAAGTGCAGCTTCATTTAATGACAAAAAGTATCATTTGGGACTTGTCTTTTCTTTTAGAGTAGTTTGAACAATAGCTTCAGCAGGACTGCCATGAAGTTTTTAATATAGAAGTTACAAAAATCTAAGGCTTGTTGCATACCAGAAAGTTTGAAAAATACAATATAATAATTTGTTGTATCATAGAAAGAAAACTTTTTATTTTTCTAAGTTCTGCATTCTAATTTCTCTTAATTATGCCTTCTTCATCGCTGAGAGCAAACTATTTAATATAAGTAAGAGTATATGCTCTGACTGGAAGATCACCTTATTCCCTGCTTTCTCATAAGAATACTTGCTTAACTAAGATATAGGTGAATCAATATTAGTATAATATTTCAATAGAAGCTGTAGTTTTGCCATCCTAATGGAACATAAATGCAATAGGGAATTAAAACTCTGAAATTAGTCTTGATGGACAACACCCTTAGCTTAATTAGATTTTTTTTCATGTAGCATTTTTTTCTTAGCATTCATGAGACATATCATATCACTGGTGAACTACAGTAATCTGTTCTTTTCAGTATTCAGTAGTTCAAAATGCCTAGAAAGGATAATTTGCTAAAATTACAGGAGCATAATACTTTCCCCTTCACATAATGGAGGGTGATATGTGTCTTTAGAAGCAAAAGTGAAGGTATCTGTATGCAGTGAGATCACTCTGGCTGGATGCTAGGCCCCCATCAAAGCCACTCTATCCATGCACTCCTCAGCTGCACAGGGGAGAGAAAAATTCTAGTGGGTCAAGATACAGACAGGGAGAGATAACTCACCAATTACTGTCATGGCCAAAACAGACTTGAGTAGGCGAAAATTAGATTAATTTGTTGCCAGTCAAGTCAGATTAGTGTATGAGACATACAATCAAATCTTTAAAAACACCTTTTCCCCCTTCCCTTCTTTCCCCTTCTTCTGGGCTCAAGTTTATTCCAGAGTTGGAAGTCCTGGCCCTGCACAGGACCATTCCCAAGAGTCACACCATGTGTTCAAGAGTGTGGTCCAAATGCTTCTTGACCTCTGTCACACTTGGTGCTGTAAGCTCTTCCCTGGAGAGCCTGTTCCAGTACCCAGCCACCCTCTGGGTGAACAACCTCTTTCTAATATCTAATCTAAACCTCCCCTGACACAACTTCAGGCCGTTCCCTCAGGTCCTGTCACTGGTCACCACAGACAAGAGGTAAGTGTCCACCCCTCCTCTTTTCCTCACAGGGAAGTTTTAGAGTGCAGTGAGGTCTCCCCTCAGTCTCCTCTTCTCCAGGCTGAACAGACCAAGTGACCTCAGCTGCTCCTCACATGGCTTCCCCTCAAGGCCCTTCCGCATCTTTGTTGCCCTCCTTTGGACACTCTCTAATAGCTTGATGTCTTTCCTATATTGTGGTGCCCAAAACTACATACAGTGTTCAAGGTGAGGCCACACTAGTGCAAAGCAGAGTGGGAAAATCCCCTCCCTCAACTGGCTGGCAATGCCCCCCAGGACACAGTTGGCCCTCCTGGCTGCCAGGGCACTGCCGACTCATATTCAACTTGCCTTCAACCGTGACCCCCAGGTCCCTTTCCACAGCACTGCTTTCCATCATTTTATTCCCCAGTCTGTACATCCAGGGTTACCCCATTCCAGGTGCAGAATCCAGTACTTCTCCTTGTTGAACTTCATATGGTTTGTGATTGCCCAGTGCTCTCATTTGTCGCGATCTCTCTGCGGGGCCTCCCTGCCTTCCAGGGAGTCAACAGCTCCTCCCAGTTTTGTGTCATCTGCAAACTTGCTTAGTATCCCTTTCAGTCCTGCATCCAAGTTCTTTATGGAGATGTTGAAGAGCACAGGGTACAAGATGGAGCCCTGTGGAACCCCACTAGTGACAGGTCACCAGTCTGATGTTACCCCATTCCCTGTTACCCTCTGTGCTCGACCCGTGAGCCAGTTCTCACCCACTACATGATGTGTAGTCCAGAAGGATCCTGTGAGAGACAGTATCAAAAGCTTTACTGAAATCCAAAAAGATTACATCAACTGTCTTCCCTTGATCAACAAGGTGGGTTACCTTGTCTCAGAAGGAAATAAGGTTGGGTAAGCAGGTCCTCTGTTCATGAGGTGACCATCCTCATCCTGTAATGGGCCAATGATATTTCTATACTGCCTATTGCCATTAATATATTTGAAAAAACTTTTTATTGTCCCTCAAATTTCTGGTCAGCTTCAACTCCAGATGGGCTTTGGCCACAGTCACAGAACCACACCTATTCTCTCCTGCTTCTTCCTTCTCACACAGTTCCTCTGCTACAGGATGTGGTCCATCCTATGGGAGACATCATCACCTTGGCTGGTGGTGGGCCCATCTTGGAGCTGTCTGGCATCTGGCTTATTGGACACTGGAAGCTTCAGGCAGCTTTTCTCAGAAGTCACCCCAGTAGCATCCCACTAAGAAAACCTAGCCATGGAAACCCAATACCGTGTAATATAACAAATTGGTATTACCCTTCAGTCTTCCATGTCTTACTGCATCAATAAAGTCAGAAATCCAAGTTTAATATTTGCTTTTTCAGGATGCACCAAATTAGTAGAATATGAGAATTTTCAGCAAAGGACATCAAGGTTAATTAAAGTTATAAAATTGCTTATGTATGAGAAGGGTATTTATAGAGCAGGAAACATACTGGAAAATAAGCAAATATGAGGGAAAAGGTAAGAGGTAAAAAAATTCTGTACCTCATCAAGAAATTTGAATTGAGTGAATAGTGTATGAGAGCAAATAATGATGAGTGAATCTGATGAAATGGTCATGGTCTTTTCCAATAAAAGAATAAAAAAGCCTCAATGGAAACTAAAAGGTAATTCTGCAAGTGAGGGATTTATTCTGCAACTCACTAAGGGGATGCTAATGCCATGGAAGGAGACATGAAAATTCCCTGTTAAGATTAGAAATAATTGTATGAGACAGGCATTAGCACATTATGCAAGTGTGTGCAAACTGATGAAAATGATAGGAATGTGCTCATGTATTTGTAATAGAATGTGAAAAGATTTTTTTCTTAATAATTTAAATATGAAGAAAAAAGAGTGAAACCTATGATCTAACTTTTCAACTTGAAATTAAAAAAAAGCTAAACAGAAAACTACTTTCCTTGGTTGTAAATAATTGAATGTAGGATACTTTTCTGAAAGCTAGACTAGCTGTAAGGTCTCTGTAAAGAGCTGGAAAATTATAACATCTTATTTGAAAAATATTTTATATTTTCAACACCAAAGCTCTCCAGTTAATAGTTTTCTTTGTCAGATTTTTTTCCTCCAGGCTGCTTGCACAGGCCTAGGTTTTGCAAGGTAACCTGACTGCACAGAACACCTCAATGAATCAGGTACCTAAGAAGAGGTATGAACTGCATTAATGACTGCTTCAGAACATGCTACCACTTCAAAGTGCAGGCAACTTTGCTTTCCCTCCCACACCAGATGACATAACATAAAGCAAAACTGAAAAGCACTATTGATGAAAGCACCGTTTTATATCTCTATGATTTTTTCCCATTAATTTACTTTTATTCCTGGAGGACAGCTGCCTAGATCACAGTCCTCCCTAGGAACTGTGCTGTCATAACTTCAAAAGTAGTCAGGAAGCTTTGAACTTTAGAAACAGTTATTTCCTTCTTAGGAGACCATGAACAAAGATTAAAGAAATAATAAATTATTACAATCTATAGCACTTATTACTGTCTCAGGGAAAAATAAGACTTTTAAAATATGGAATTCAACAGCAAAATCAGGTTGATCTACATACCCACACACTGAACAGTGAACTTTTAATTACATGTACACAAATACATCCGCAGCATTATGGTTTAATGCTTTCTCCATCTTCTTTCTGCTCTGAGTGACAAAGCTCATCAGGAAGGAAAAAAAAATCACCATCTACCAGGATACCCTGACACAGTAGTTATTCTCCTCTTAAATTCTACACTCAACCTTTTCTGTCTTGAAGACTTGCCAGTTCATTTGAACTTGGGCAAAAGCTATGGCAAAGTGATCTGTTTGTCAAAGCAATGCTATTTCTGCAGAATGCCTTCTCATCTGGATTACATATAATTGTCTTCACCAAACTTAGGTTTGCATTCCATAGTGACTTCCTATTTGTCTGTCTCCCTTGAGACTGGGATTCATTTAGTCTCATTTTGACTGTCTGAATGGTGAGGATCTATCCATGCTAATCACCTAGATCTCTTGGAAGACAACAGAAGAAGATGAGTGTTTGTCAGGAAGTGGTTCAGGTGATAAAGTAAGGCCTTTCTCCCTTGACTGAGGGAATCTAGTTAGATAATTTATGGCTAGCTTAGACTAGACAGTCTTTTTGGTGGCTGAAGTCAAGGGAAATATATTCCATCCTAAACATAGATTTTGTCACTTTAAGCTACATTAAACAGTCTGTGTTTGGAAGTGCAGGAGTCAGAAGCTATTACCTGTGTAACCAGTCACACGGAAGATGTTTGACCCTAGTAGCACAATAAGGAGTTTGCTGCTTTGTCAAACAGAAATCTAGAATTACAAGTGCCAACATATCTACTGTTGTCCTTTGTGCTCAAGGACACTTTGACATTAATGCATGACTGATCTCATGGAAATCACATACCACCATTTCATGACAGTTAGGATGAATGGCTTAACAGGCCATTTTTTAAAGCTGTTTTAGGGAAAAATAAAAGGGATATTTTGTGGGTAATTTCCCCATTTGAATCCATCGTAAATCAAGAATGCAACTGCAATTGCAATTTAATTATTGAATCATTAATTTGGAAAAGAATGTCAAGATCAAGTCCAATTGTTAACCCAACATTGTGAAGCCTACCACTAAACCATATCCTTAAGTGCCATATTTAGACATCATTTGAATACCTCCAGGGATGGTGACTCAACTGCTTCCCTGGGAAGCCCGTTCCAGTGTTGATCATGCATCAAACTGCATTTGTTTTGATGGTTTTGAACTTGTAAGGCACTCCAATTGCACAGGCAAAATTAAATTCGCTCTAAAGGAGATGGGAACATTTGCATAAGTACAGTTTTAAAGTAGATTAAATACTGACACTTTTCATCATGGCTAGTGGTTCCATACTTCATTAACACTGCAGGATTCAGTGAGACTCACAAGTAAGAAGCAGTCCATAAACTGTCATAAATGAAAGAATTGTTGATTTTCCTTGAGTTGGTTTTTCTAACATAATTTTAGCCTTACCTGGCTTAATTTACAGATACCTCACTCTGACACCAGCCAAACCTAGGGAAAGGTCAAGAAAATCCACAGTTAGACTCAATGAAAGAGAAAGTGAAGCTGGTCCTCCTTAGAATGACATAATAATGAGTCACTGGTATTTTCATTTTCATTACATGTCTCACACAGGTTTCAAAGAAAAGAAAGCAGGATTTGTGACTAGGGACAGCCTTAGGACACATGAAAAATGCTTCAGATTGGCTTTCTTTGTCATTTGAGAAAGAAAATAATATCCTTCAAGGATATTTACATTTTTCTTCACTTCCCCACCCACACCTGTGCTAAGTCTTGTCATTCTCAAGGGGGAACAGCCTTAAAGATTTGATTTTCATTTTTACATATTGATTGTCACCCACTGACATGACAGAAGCACCAGGTGCGTGAAATGACTGAATGCAGTAGCAGCAGAGTTCTCTGCAGGAGTGATCTGTCCTTTGTTTATCTACCAGATGACACAGAGTTTGATACTTTTGTGCCTTGCTTTGCTCATCTGGACAGTGCTTACATCCTTTGCAGTAGCATCGAGCTCCAAAGAAGATACCTCCATTTGAGAGATGTCCCTTAAAATTTTAATGTCATCTGTAAGATTCTGCCTTAACTATATTATCCCAACACTAAATTTCTTTATCACATCTTCAACATACAGTATCTGATCCTTCCACAATTTAATACACTGGAGAAATTATTCCCCTGCAAATTTGCTTTATATAGGCACTCTGAAGAATTCTTCTGCACAATTTACCCCGTTCCTGGTGCTCTTGAATCAGTACTGCTCTGGTATCAAATTCAAAACAATGCACCAGGACACCAACATACTTTATGAGGATCTCTTATCACAAACAAACTTCATTTTTTCCCTAGTATAGGCAGCAGCTACAGTTTCTTATGAGTACATGAACCTGAAAGAATCTCCTGGACTTCTTCCAGGTAGCAAGGACATATCTAAAGAAAGCACCAAATTCTCTAAAAATATGTTCATCGTGCATTGCAGTTCTGAGGACATCCAAAAAGAAAACAGTCATCTGAGTTTAATTTTATCTGACACAGCCAAGTTTCTATCTCATATAAGTCAATGGTAAACTTTTGTTGACTCCAGTGACACCAGGATTTTGCCTGTACAGCTCAGAATTGGGTCTTAAACTCTTCCTTCCAGTCAAGAGAAGTGTGAAAAAATTATTCAAATGTCCACGTACAAAGAGGGAGGAATTATTTTACAATGTCTGCTTCTTACAGAATTTCTTCTACATGAATAGAAAGGAACCCTTCCATGTTATTGAAAACTTTTTCTTTCTATTGATGTGCGAATACATTCAGAAACATACACAAATTGCAATCTTTTCTTAAATAAAATTTCTTGTTTCTCTTCTTAAATAAAATTTCTTGTTTTATTATTTTGCAGGCTTCAGTGATTTATTTCACAGAATCACAGAATGGGTGAGATTGGAAGGGGGGTCTACTTCAACCTCCCTGCTCAAGGAGGGCCATTCTAGAGTACATTGCAAAGGATGGTGTCCAGATAGCTCTTGAATAACTTCAGTGAAGGAGACTGCACAACCTATCTGAGCAATCTGTTGCAGTGCTTGATCACCCACACAGTAAAGAAGTTCTTCCTCACAGTGAGGTGGAATTTCCTGTGCATCAGTTTCTATCCATTGCCTCTGGTCCTATGGCTTGGCACTGCCAAGAGATGAGTCTGATTCTATCCTCTCATGGCTCTCCCTTCAGATACTTCCATATGTTGATGAGGTCTCCCTCTTAGCTGTCTCTTCTCAAGGCTGAACAGGTCCGGCTCACTCATCCTTTCCTCATAACAGAGGTGCTCCAATGCCTTAATCATCCTTGCAGCCCTCCACTGGACTTGCTTCAGGAGCTCCACATCCCTCTTGTACTGAGGAGCCACCAACTTGTCACAGTACTCCAGATGTGGCCTCCCTCCACCTTAACTCACACTATTGTCATTAGGATGAGAAAACAGTCACTTAGAGAAATTTGAAATTACATATTTCTAGCAAAGCCAGTTTTAACTGGGGTGGAGGTAATTATGCAGTAGATGTTGTACCTGATCCACTGTCTAAGACACAGCAGGTAAAAAAAGTTGAATTGGTATCACACATTTTCTGATGGTTAGACAGACAACAGATTTTTCTAAGTCTCTTTGGACAGGGTAACTAATTTCTAGCTGATTAATAATTTCACTTGAGCTCCACCTGGAAAATCAGATAGAGGTTTGTCCTGTATCTACATTCCCTGTGTGTTGTATATTAATTTCTGCAGTGTCTATATTTAAGGATGAATCCTTCAAACTGCTGTCCTGTGGCATGGTGTTCTACTGACACTTATCTTATTACTGCAAACAGACCCTAAAAACATTTTATAATCCTTTCTTCTTCGGTGAAGAGTAGGAAGTTAAATTGTTTCTGAGAAAACCACCGTGTAGCCTGAGCTCTAAAGAATGTTAATGGGAGCAGAGCAAAGTAATCCTGCCAGTGGTATCACCAGAGGCAGGATTTCAAACAGTAAAAGGGAAATCAGGATGTTTACCTTACTAGAAACCATTAATCCCTTTTAGGATTTAATATTTAATTATGGAAAAGTGTCAATCAATGATTGGGTCCCCACTGTGCTGTACGGAGAATTCTGCCTGGCAAAACTAAATCTAAAGTTAAAGCTCTTGTCTTGCCCATGTGAATTCTGGGTTTGATTGTTACTGGCTATGAAACCATTGTTCAAAATTCCATGAATAATTTAAAACATATATTTGTTTGCAGCAAGAAGCCCAGAAGCAAGAGTTCCCAAATTGCTCTTGCAATTTTCCATGAAGCACATTTGACTTTGTTAAGAGATAACACATGGAGAATAAAATTTATGAGCTTTGACTTTTCAGTTCCCCTTTATATCTGGAATGAGATTTCCGCTTCCTCTAACCCAGAACAGTATTGCTACTGGGCTTGAGCTTTAAACTTCGAAATTCTGAATGAGTTTGATTATATCATCTCCGCTTTCAGAGGTGCTGCTATCCTGCCTTATTCTTCCAAATGAAGCTCTAGTCTCAACCACTGAAGAAGCCTCTTCTGTCTTTGCTGACTACAGCCTTAGACAGTGTCAGTCTGACAAGTGTCACCATTGTGCGGACATCCGAATTCTCCAAGAAATTCAAACCACAGATCCCCTGATGTAACTCTATATCCTGCTGTGGGTGGCAGAAACAGCAAAGAATTCTCTTATTGCTTTTGGAGCAGAGCTGGCAGTGATCACTTGCTCACTTCCTAAGCAGCTATGAATAGATCCCCTTACATAAAGTGAGTGAAGTGGAAAGACATACATTAAGCACATTCTGGGAACAAGGTGTATGTCAGACAAGGCTGAAAATTTGTTTCCCAGTAGTCTTCTGAAAATGTACATAAAAGTGTGCTACAGGCAGTCCTACATCAGGCACCTCTGAAACTTGTCCAAAACCAGTTTGCAGTACATCAGCCCAAGGGGAGAGACAACAATGAGGGCAAGAATCTCTGCACTGCACAAAGGTGGCCTGACTCTGACTGTACCATGCTAAAAATATGGGTAAAGCTGTAAAAAGTAAGAGAGTACTACAAAATTAATTTTCTTACCTGTGAAAACTAGAATTGTCTGGAAAACATCAGACTCATTACAATAGACTTCCTTTGTACAGGTGCAACAAATAACCTTCTGTGATTTCCTGAATCAAGCAAAAAAAAATGAAGGCTGGATTATAAAACTTAAGTAGTCTTCAATGAAGTCTTTGCAGTAAGGAAAAGAAAGTTATGAGGAAGATTTAATAGTACAAAACTTGTATTCGTTGCACGAAATGGAAAAAAATGAGTGGCTAAATTTTTTTTATTATTATATATATATATAAAAAAGAGAAACTTGAAATCAGTGCTTTGTCAGTGTTGTTATTTTTACCAATCTCAATACATCGGTGTTACCCCATTTAGGATGGGAACAAAGATACAGAAATATAGGCCATCAGTTTGTCATCATATATTTTTTTCAAGGGATGGAAGGTGTTCAATCTAGTTTTTCATTCTGCTGTTCTTCTACTGATTCAGATTATCTTTCTTTCAAATTGTATTCCCATATTTGAAGCCTTTTAAATGAGAGGAATGAAATAATGGACCCTCTTCTGCTTTTCCAAAAATAGTGTCCAGGAACAAGGGAATGGAAATCTTGGATGTGATGCATATGCAAATATATCTGTGAATTCATTCATTGCTCTGTGAAGCTGAGCTATATATCCTCAGTGGATATATTTTTCTTCAGATTTTGGAAAGGATAAGCATTTGTCCTTTTTTCCTGTTTAGCTCTTAGCTTTTCATTAAATATTTATTGAAACTAGGATCTAAGAATCCAGTTAGCTAATAGATTTTCTTTTGACTTATTTCAAGGTCATTTTTTGAGTAAAGAATTTAGCTCAATAGAAACTAGTCTGCAAGACATAATTTCATCTCCAGTACCACTGATGAACTTCACTTGTTGAAGCTGTGTTATGATCTGCATATCTATTCTCTTTACTTGTTGATATGCTTATCATGTAATCAAAAGTAATGGTCCAAATTCAAATTTATTGAAGACAAGTGGTTGGTAAGTACCTCACTATAAGCTACACTGATTACATTTTCCTCATTCTCAGGTATCAGATAAAACTCTTTAAGTAATTATTTCAGAGTTTTTAGGATAAAATGCAAAATACATGAAGGCAGTGAATGTTATTTTTACTTAGGCTGAGTGTGGATGTAAATAATTTTACAAACATGTGGCATACCAGGAGATCTTCCAATCAGAGCCTGATCTTTTCAGACAAGGTTCTGGTGAATTTATTTTTAATCTATTCGACTTTTAAATTCAGTCTTGAGTGCAATTTATGTAATTTCGTGCAATTTATGTAATTTCATGCAATTAGCAGAGGTGTTTATGTTAGGATTATCACCACCCTAGGCTCCTTTAGTAGTCAATGGAAAAACTCAGCACCTCTAGACAACTGTTTAGGTCATCAAACATCACAGTTTTCCTTTAGATATTCCTCCTTTTCTGTCTTCCTAGTGATGGAAGGTGTCTGAGGAGATAATATTCCTGTCTCCTCAGTGCTTTACTGCAGTGGGATTATTCCGTGCTCTGCGTAGAAGTGGAAGCTTGTCTGGGCTCGATGGAACATGGCTTGATGTGGGGCTTGATGGAGCACGGCCAAAAATAACATCAAGGCAAATATCTTGAATCTAAAATTCAATCTCCTTGGAAGAAATAACATTAATTTGGTCTGTGATTTGTAGATACACCATTCTGAAAACCATTCTTGAGTCAGAAATGTCCTAAAATA
Source organism: Lophotriccus pileatus (assembly GCA_035583135.1). NCBI lineage: Eukaryota > Metazoa > Chordata > Aves > Passeriformes > Tyrannidae > Lophotriccus > Lophotriccus pileatus. The sequence continues at coordinate 48,328,494 of JAWWES010000133.1, read as the reverse complement.
TGTTGTAGTTATTATTTTGGTAATGGTTAAAGTTGCAAATAACTGTTGCCATACTCCTCCTCTTTACCATGTTTCTTATAATTTGTTTGGAGAGTAAATCTCCAGTGATATCAGTCTAATGATAAAATAATCGCTATAAATGTTACAAAGTAAATAGAGACAGTGTCAGTAACATAGTAATTATTCTTGCACCTTTTACCAAGTAATCTGCAGAAACATGCAATTATCTCACCACCTTTTAACTTGCTTCATTTCTGTTTTATTCAGAAGGGAATTCAAAATCACCAGAACTTCTAAGTTCTTCAAGGTCTCTTTAAACTTTCGTTACTTGCACCACAGTGTCTCACTCTGATTGTGTAAGCCCAGTCTATTCTGTCCTCTCCATTTGACTGCACACATCAGGATAAGACAGTGACTTCTTCAACTTGTCATATTAGCATTTACAAATGCAAACATTTGCATTTGCATTTTTTATTTTTAGGTAACTATCCAAGCATAAACAAATCACTGCTTAAGTTCCCGCTCTGGGAAGACAGAAATCCATTAAGGATATTTCCTTTTGGAATAAGAGGAGAAATAGTGACGTGTAGAGATTTACACACTTTCACAAGAAAAGACTAGCACTTTCCTACTGTAATTCCTTCTAGTGTTGATTTTGAGACCATTTTCATTTTTGGTTACAGCTGTACATAGGATTTTAACAGTCAAGATACAAAACTGTCTCTGTCCTACTTCTATGTGCTTATCCATTTCTCTTTCATCTGTTTCTGCCACATTTTTCCCACTGATATTTTGCTTCATATTTTCTTATGCTTTCTACACCTTTTAAGATAGGTAAGTATCTGATGCCTTGGGCAAACAATTCAATAATCGGTGTAGAGAGAGAATAATGAAGCCAACAGCAAAAGACCTTGGGCAAGTTTCATTAAAAACAAACAAACAAAACTAATAAGAAAACTAAACCAAAACACAAATAAAGGAGAAAAAAACCACAACCAAAAGTAAATGCACAGAACCCACCTTTCTCCCCAAAACCAGCTTTGCTATTTGTGCTTGTGCTCTTATAGTATCGTCCCTACCTGCCCCATGACCTTCATCCGAATCTCCCTCTGCACCAGCCTGCTTGAAAAGGTTGTGCAATTTGACTGCTCCTTCCAGCAGAAAAAAAAAAAAGTACTTTAAAAGTCCACAGAAAATAGGTAAAGAAGCTGCACAGGACAACCCCAATTCATCCCTTTCTGGGTCTCTGCATCCAGTACTAACTCTTATACGACCACAAAACCAGAACGATTTAGGTTATAAGAAAGGCTTGAGTCCCTCCCCAAACCAGCAAAAATAGACTAATTGAAGAAATATGCTTGTAATTTTCTATGGTCAAGATAAGACTGGCCCCAAGTATTTCATTTCAGAAACAGCAAATTACTTCCTTTCCGATTTTTTATCATTTTATTAACGTTCCCTTACAGTAAATTTTGGTATCTTTTGGAATGGACACATTTTAGTCTCTGTAAGATTGATTTATTTCTACAATAACACTAATTAAAATAGTAATTCATACTGGAGTCCTGCACTGCACAGTAAAGGCTCCTTTGCTTTTGATGGCAAGCTGTTTATGACTATTTGGATATCTGACAGAGTTTTCACTTCCACAAATTTGAAATTCATTCCCTTGGCATTAATCTTCTTTACTCAGTTTATTTTAGCCATCTCTCTTTTGGTCTATGGATAAACTAACAATAGATAATTATAAAAGTAGGAAGAAAATAGTATAAGCAGTAGCAACTTACATCTCATAATTAAGATTCAGAAGCAATAAGGCAATAGTGGTCAAAGAATCAAGAAGTAGGAAAAAAATTTGTACTCTACAATGAAAATTTTATCCTTCCTATTGCTTTTAACACTGATTTCACAGGTAGTATCTCAGAACACAAAGTTAGATTTTACTTCTAATTTGCCTCAGGACATATTCCCATGTCAAATAAAAATGTGCAAAGGAAGATTATGGACTTCACTGGCCCTACGGTGATGCAAAACCTGTAATGGAAATTCCTACCATCACTTAATGTCACTTATGGTGGCTTCCAGTAAAATGCAAGCTGGACTCCTTACGCAACTGCATAGCCACCAAATTCCTGATCTCTGACAGCTACTGCTTTCACCCACATATCCCAGCAAGGGTTGCTGGGAAGAGATCTCTTTCCACAAGGAATCACCTTTTTTGAGCTGTAGCTGAAAAAAACCGCTTAACTAGCACCAGACAGGAAAACAGAAAACAAACAGTAATGCACCTGAAGAAGCTGAAAGCCATCTAGTCTCTTGCCATGAGAGAGAATTGTGGTCAGTCAAGAGGGAATGAATGTAGTTCCACAGTAGTTTAACTCTGGGTTTAACGCTGTGGTTTAACAGAGTAGGTTAATACTTGTTTGTTTCCATATGGAAAGTTACCAGGCACCTAAGTAACATCTGCTTAACATTGGGAAGGCCTTCAGTATCTGAGGAATGGTTTCTAGATCTTAAGACCTAAGACTCAAAGTCACTGTCTATGGAAAGTCGACTCTGTTTCTTATGTTCTTCACTACTTCATCGCATTGTATTTTTAATTGTTCATCACATTGTATTTTTAATTATTCAAAAATCCAACTTCCATCGGTTTCTTCAGAAAATTATTCCAGAAACTGATGTCCACCAGAGTTGAGGGGTTTCTGTGTTCTCTCTGTCATTTTTGTGCCTGCTGACAATTTTCTTTCAGTTTAAATAGGAAGAGCAATGGCTGAATTACTCCACTACAATATGTATGCACTCATTTGTAGCTCATTTCCACTCCCATTAACAAGCTTTTCAACACCCTTAAGTAGTAGGAAAGAAAATATTTGCAGCCATTAACAAATGCAGCATTTAATGACATTATAAGCCTGCCTGATCAGAGCCCTTTACTAGATATTGGATTGTTTGTTGAAAGTCAATTTTACAAGAAAATAAACACTGGCATGACATAAATTTCACTAGTTTAGTTTTCAGATGTAGTTATATGCCATATTACTCCTCAGGGGTGAAAAACATAATGTGTGCAAATGAATTTAGATACACAGCAACTGATTTTCCAGTGACTATATAATTAAGGCTATAAAAGACTGCCTATATGCAACAGCTACTGTGGGAGCCCCTTGCGTGCTCTTATATATACACAACAACCATATTTTGTTTTTCTTACTTTGCTGTAACACTTGTCTTTTTGTAAAACATGCAAATTATACTGTGTCTAAAAAAGTTTCTAAAAGACTGAGAAGCACAATAATTAGACCACTGACTCAAATTTTGCATTAGAGAAAAACAAACATTGCTGAATCAAAATACATCCTATTTGTTTGGTACAAGTACTTGTTTTCAATATAGACACATCGTGGGAACAAAGTGAGTAGTTTTAGCACTTTGGTTTTCAATTCTTTTCCAAAATGATCACCTGGTATCTGAACCAAGTGCCTATTAGAGCCCCTCTGGTTCCTGAAGAAAATATTGCTCCACTGTGGCTTCACCTAGGCAGTACCAAGGAGACACAGTGTTGTATTAAGGAAGGCTTCACTGCATTTTTTTTTTTTTTTTTACTGCTACTGGAGAAATTGAAGTGTTGCAATTACAGGCAGCATTCAAATTTCTGTTCTCTTTGTGCACCTGAGAAAGCAGAAGATAAGCGATGGTGGCTTTAAGTAGTATAAGCATGAGTGGAAGGGGAAAGGATAAAGACATCCAAGAACTAGGACCTGAGTTCCATCACTGAAAAGAAATACGATCTATTTTAAAATACATTTTGGAATCCATGAATAAGAAAGTTTAAACCAGTACTTTAAAAAGGCACCGTAGATAAATATTAATAAATTCAACTTCACTCTGCAGTATGAAGTGGAGAACTATTAAGTAGATATTTGGAGACTGTTTTTACTCTAGTTTTATATGTAAAATTTCACAGATTTCTCTAGGAAATTTGATTCACTTAAAAAAAAAAAAAAGCGAAACAAAAAGATAGACTTTTTGAAGCATAAGAAAAGGATATTACTTCCCTTCAATCACATAAGACATGAATGTATAACAGTAATAAAGGCTGATCAACAGACTCTTGTTAAATTTCTTTACCAATAAAAACTGCATTTTTCTGGGGAAAAAATCCACTTTTAATAAATAATGTTGATATTCTGTTAGAAAATCAAGGAACTGAGAAAAGAAACCTTTGAAGCTTTATATGAGAACATGGAATATTTTATTTGAAAGACAAAAAATCAACTCAAATAGTGCTATTTTCTGCTGTGAGTTATGCTTTTTAATTCAATAATAGCTCATAAATCATGTAATATGTCCCCTATCTTCACTGACGGGAGATAAACAGATGAATAATATGTTGATGAAAAAGGAGATGAAAAAAGGAGTCAGGCTAGAGAAACCATCAAAATAGTAGAATGGGATTGTAAATCCTGAGCAACAGTTATAATAGTATCTTCATAGAATCATAGAATAGTTTGAGTTGGAAGGGACCCTCAAAATCCATCCCCCCTGCCATGGACAAGAACATCTCAGCTAAGTCAGGTTATTCAGAGTCCAGTCCAACCTGACCTTGAATATTTCCAGGGATGGGGCAACCTGTTCCAGTGTTTATGAAACCTCATTGTAAAAAACTTCTTTCTTATATCTAATCTAAATTCACCCCCTTCAGTTTAAAACCATTATCCCAAATTGTATTGCAATAGCCCTGCTAAAAAGGCTGTTCACATCTTTCTCCTAAGACCCATTTAAGTACTGAAAGGCTGCAATGAGGTTTCCCCAGAGCCTTCTATTCTCTAGGCCAAATAGTCCCAAATCTCTCAATCTTTCCTCACATGAGAGATGATCATCCTGGCAGCCCTCCTCTGGAATCAGTCTAACAGTTCAATATGTCCTTCCTGTGCTGGGGACCCCAGAGACGGACGCAGTACTGTGGGTGGGGTCTCACCAGAGCAGAGTAGAGGAGTGCTGCCCACGCTGCTTTGGATGCAGCCCAGGATACATTTGCTTCCTGGGCTGCAAGTGCACATTGCTGGCTCATATCCAGCCTCTCATCCACCAGCACCCCCAAGTCCTTCTTGGCAAGGGCTGCTCTCAATCCATTCATCCTCTGGTCTGCATTGATAGCAGGGGTTGCTCTAATCCAGGTGCAGACTGTGCACTTAGCCTGGTTAAACCTCACGAGATTTCCATGGACCCACTGCTTGAAGTTGTTCAGGTCCTCTTGGATGGTATCCTGTCCCTCAGGCATGTCAACTACACTCATTTAACTTGGTGTCATCTACAAGCTTCACAAGGGTCCCTTTGCCTGTGTCATTGATAAAGATATTAAATAGCACATTTGTCACCATTTTGAAGAGAGTACCCTGACATGTTTCAGTTCTGGATTAGTTACTGAAAGATAAGAACTTTTTCTGTTTAAAACAACAACTGAACACCCTGCACTGCTAGGGGAGGGAAGGAGAACATGGAGGGAAAGGGGGAGTGGAGAGAAGGTGTTGTGTTTTACGACTGTTTTATTCTTTCACTCTTTAGTTCTTATTTTGTTAGCAATAAATTTAGTTTTTAGTTTAAGTTTATTAGCAATAAATTTAAGTTCTATGCCTTTGAGTTTGTTTTGCGCATGAAAATTAGTTTTTAAGTGAATCTCCCAGTTCTTATCTCTACTCGGGAATTCTCTGACTATTTTTTTCCCTCTCTCCTCTGAGAAGAACAGGGCGAGGAAGAGAGGGAAAAAGCAGTTTTCAATAAGTGTTTAAAATCCAGTCAGGGTCAAAACCCCAAAAATAATATACATGTTCACAGTGCATCACCCTACACAGAACTGCACTTTATTCAGACTAATATTCCCTATTACCAGTTGAACTATCATCCTCAATGCCTTTGGAACCTCGCTTTTCTTTCATTAGAGATGCTTAGGTATCCTCCCAGATTAAATTTGCTGATATACTAAGTCTCAGATTAGATACACACCACAGCTGCCAAACAAGCAGAGGCAATTTCAGAGCCAGTAGCATGAGAAACATAGATTTGTAATGTGTTTCTTATAAAAAGAAACCAAAAAGGGGAGGCTGTGAGAGTGTCATTAATGCAATCTCATTACTTACATAATGCTGCTATTCCTTGCACCAAAAAACAAACAAACAAACAAAAAGTCTTTTGGAGCTTTCCTGAAAAGAGATGTTTTTTATCTTCTCCATTTCTGATTTTATTGTTTTAAAGACTCTCCATAGTGTCCAATTTTCCCTCACAACAGCTTGAAGAATAACATTACATACAGTGAAATGTCAGGTTGCAAATATCAAATAAGCTCAAATTCACACAATCCTACTGGGCCCAGTCAATACACCCTTAAATGTGTTGCAATATTTCATTCATTCAGATATCTATTTTGAAGCTTCACAAATTCGGAAGTGAAATACATATTTGGTCTTCATCATTTCCTACTCTCCTGTTACAAAAATTCTATATTCTATCAGAAGCATAAAAAATACCAGGCAATTTTGGTGACCACTTGTGAGCTTTCAATAATAGTGTCTTTGGATGCTTGAGAGAAGAATTCAGTCTCAATGTCTGTCATAATTTTTAATTGTTCCTAAATGACAAACACGGGAATATTTCATAACTAATTGGAAATATGTCAAAAAAAAACCTAACAAATTTTCAGTGTCTTATTTCATTGTGACCCTGGGTTACCTTCAGCAATAGTGTTATAAACAATTTTTCAAGTAGTTGAGACTGTATATGCCATCTTATTGACATTTCTGTTCTTCTACGCACAGGCAGCAAAGAAAAGTTAATTTAACAATGTGATTACAAGAACTTTCAAGTTTTCTAGACCTTTTATAACTAAGCCTTTTACAATATGCCCTCACCATGTCAAAAAGAAAAATTTACTTATTTTATTCTCAGTAACCAAGCCAATTAGTGGTTGACACAAACCCAAGAAAACACCAAGGGCCTGGACACACAGATCAGACTTTGTTTTCAACAAAAATCTGGTGCTTTGTGGTCCTTAGGGTGTAATGTCACTGGATATAGAGACATATTTGTATTGCCTCCTCCTATAATTGCAATTCTCCATTGCCTCCTACAGCTCTTGCAGTGGGCATTGTTCCAGCAGCTCTAAAGTTCAAAACCGGGATGGTTTGTTTTTATTAGGAATTTGATTGTCATCTTGACAGTATTCTTTTGTTTTCACTAGCTCTATAACCAATTGGAAGTGTAAGAAATGCTGATGCCTGAACAACCTTACAACTTTAAGAACTGCTTCACAATAATGAAAAATTTTGGAGAGATACTAAGTCCTATTGCTCACAGCTGATTCTCAGATATTGCCCTTATTCCAAGGCAATAAACGTAATCGTAGAGGGATATATTAAGAAAACCTAACATACTTTCAGCTCATTCTCTTGCTTCTAAAGACTACCACCACAAAACAGCTTACACAAATCAATGATTCTGCTCCCACTGGAAATGGAAGAGCTGCAGTTCTTTTTTGCGTTTACACTCATGGTGTAAAATATCTATCCAAATCCACCAAGAAGTCCCAGAGTACATGCTTTGAGGGCAGCAAGAGAGGAAAGGATACAGGAATCATCTAAATAAGATCATTTAGGTGAGAAAATGTTCCCCAGAATGAGCAAGGGGTACACAAGATCCTATTATATAATTTTCTGGCCAACTTGAAAATTATAGTTTGATTTGCTACAATAGGAATAATAAGCTCAAAGCTTTACTGCTCCCAGGAGACCAAGGGATTTACTACAGTAATTATAGTAACAGATATAAAAAAATAAAAACCAAACACAAATTTGGTGGTCACCTACTGATTTTTAAGATTCTTTTTTCTCTTTTTTTTTTTTCACCCCACAAAGGGAGGGGAAAAATGGATAATAGCTTCTTGGTTCAGGGAGAAAACACAGGCATGTCTGAAACCAAGTTAAGAATAAAGAAGATAACTGTAATTTTATGTGAAAAAAAGAAAATATGAGAAAACATTAATGTCTACTTTGTGAGAGAGGGACAACTAAGATTTTCACATTTACATTTGAAAGTAAAACCCTGCTCAAAATCTCAATACAAAATATTATTTAACCAGTAAGTCCAGCTACTAGTCAGATTAGAGAAAAAATAACAAAAGACATAATTTATAACATTTTCAAAACCGCTAAAGTGAAAAAGAATCTTAAGTTGCCTTTACAACATAAAAGATTTTCCAACAGTTTTAGTGAAAATCAATTTGAAGTATATGAAGCAAAAACAATTAAAAATACTTCCTCCTATGTGGCTTCTAATGCATTCCAGGCTTGGCATCAACGTGTTCCCATGGAAAGCTCCACAAAAAGTTGCTTTTTTATGCAATACTGATCCTATTATACAGTGTGATAAATAAATACAGAGAATGAAATTAATTTATTTCTAGATTCAAATGTATCTACTCAACTTAAATGCTGAGCTTCATTTTTAAGGTAGCATTTCAGAACCATTTTGCTGAAACCATGGCTTTTGAGCAAAATGAGAACCTGACACGATGGTGGATACCTATTTTCCAGCCATTATATTGTGGTGTTGTATTTGGGGTTTTTGGGAGTTTTTCGTTCATTCAGAAGACAAATCGCTGCTGTTCCATGAGGGTTAGGACTTGACTGCTCATGTATCTCAGCACTAACTGATGACTCTCAGTTTAGATGATGGAGTTGTCTATGGAAAAAGGAAGGCCAAGGCTGTAGCCCTGATTTTAACTTACAGTAATAGCCTGTGTTTATTTTAACAAAAATAGATACATTAAATGCTATGGGGTAGTCACAGTGCTGATCATTGGCTCTTAACTATCTTAATAACATTCACAAACAATTCCTTCACAGTTACCGAGCAACAAAACCATAGTTGGGAGTAAGTCAAAGACCTCAAAAAATGAGAACACATCATAGTAAACAATGGCATTGGAGATCAGAAAGTATACTCCATCTGTGTCCAAAGACATCTTCATTGATTCATTATCACAATGATTTGATTGTTTGTGGTACCTCAGAAGTGATTAACACAGAGAAGTTATAGAGGAAGTACTGAAGTGCTATCAGTTGCATCTAAAATGCTGCTTTTACTAGGCAGACACCAGATTCCCAGCTGTGGTGAATTTGGTCTTTACTTGCAGTTAACAAGAGGCTTTCCTTTCCTGTTGTATGTCCCTACCTATTTTTAGAAGCCTCTCACACTTATTCATGCAGCGCTCATCAACGTGTGAAATTAAAGTATGAACTGATCAGTATGTGAAAGTGAGGTTCAGAGAGTTAATTTATGAATAAATTATACCAGGGATCTTGAATGTGTTTAAGGAAGGCTGTGCCACCTGCTGAAATGAGCTGCTACTACTACACTGAGGGCTGAAATCAGAATGGCTGAAAGTGAAGACCGGCTGAGAATTACTAAGGTCAGGCAAGTATTGGCAAGTTACTAAATACAAACAGGTAATTGCATTTTGCTGGGATGACCACTATAAAAGTATATCTTTAAACAAGAAATGCAGGATTGCAAAAACTCAGTTTCTATTGTTAAAGATGAACGCTTTAAAGCTAATGTTTTAAGCTGTAGATATGGTTTACAAATAAACTGTATTTTTCTGCTTAAGTTATTGAAATTAATTGTTCCATGTGTAATTCTAATGTCTGTGTGATGTGCTTTATCTCTTCAAAAGAAGTTATTCTGGAGTAAGTAAGAAGTGGATATATCCTGTTAGATTAGTCTCATGCTCTGAAATAAACTGAATCAATTTCTTGCAGCTGGGGCTCAAAGAAACTGTGAAGAACACCCAGAGCTAGGAGTAAACTTAAATGGAGAAAAATAATAGCGTGGAAGAATACTGAAAATAAATGCTCCATTACACCTGATCTCCTCTGAAAACTCAAAGCATCCAAGAAAGATTTAAGCTATATACAGGGCACTGGTAGGAAGACAATGAGAAAGTAGCCTTATTCCTGATAATAATGGAAGGGTCTGGTACAATTAATGCATCTAGAAAGATAATTGTGTATGTCAAGCCAATTGTGCAGGAGATGGAATATGTAGCATTCTAATCTTTGGTATGATTGATAGTATCTCTCCACTTTCAAACAGAGTAGTGGTGGGCTTTGATAGCATATTTTACAGCACTGGCTAAAAAGTATTATGTGGACATGATGATGAAAAAAATAAGATAATATTGGTCTTCTGCTTAAAGCAGGCAGGTTTCTAGGAATAAAAATGGAAATGTGATCAGCTCTATTTGCTTAAGTTGTACATACTTCAGATTTTAAAAAAATCTATATTTCCCTTTGTACTATTGTTGCTCCCCGGATAAAAGTGCATCTTGGTGCACAATTAAATCATACAAAAATTACATCAAAAGCTCTAATGCTACCTTGTATGGCATGTGAAATAATCAACATTTTCTGCTTGCAGTCTCAGCCATTATAATGTTATTACACAGTCATTAAATTGAAGCTGTTATTCCACTGCTAAAACAACTGATCAATATCCATTACCCTTCAGTGATGGTTGGAGCCAAAATGAGATTATATTGCAAATGAGCCACAGACAAGGTAATAATCCCTCCACTTTGATATATTTAAAGGCATTCCCTAAAGCAGATAATTTCCTTAAGAGAGAGTACAACTTTTCTATCATGTCTCCAACTTAGGCAAATAAAAATGTTCTTTAATTACAAAAAGCCTTACGTAGTATGGTGCATAATGAAATAATACTGTTCTTGGCAAACATAACCACTGCTGGATCAATGAAATTGTTTCTAGTTTCTGCCTATCGAGTTTTACATGTTATAAATGCTGTGTTGTATAGAGCCTATGCCTTACTAGAAATGAACAAAATTATGTTTTCTTGAAGTCAGAATGTGTCTCAGAGTAGTATATTTCAAAGCTTGCCCAAATGTAAATAAATAAAGATGGGAGACACTTCCTTAGAAGGATTTTATTGTCTCTTTCCTATAAGACCCTCAATAATCTTGTTTTCCTTTTCTTAAAAAGTCTGGCTGAATATCTTCCAAGTTGTGCTTGAGTAGTTCTTCCAAGGCCTTGTCAGTCATTTATTTGAGGGATCCAGCTTTCACTATCATCTTTTATCTGTGGATAATTAGTGTATCTGGGTGTTATTATTAGTAATATAATTAGATATTATTATCCTAACTATTATTGTGTATTAATATATTAATTCTATGGTGTGTTGCTATGTATTATTATTGTTATGTGAGTTTTTTTCTTTTATATTAACAGGATATTCTCACAAGATATGTCCTTACGCTCACATATCTGCATCTCCTTTACATTCCACATATCATTATGATATGCAGAACACAGGTGGGTTTTCAGTTGCTCAATCCTGCACTTTTCAGCTGGTCCAGCATTTTCCCTATGAAGCAAAGGACTTCTCAAGTTGTTAAACAAATTTGGACAAATTACTAATATATAGTATAATACAGTAATAAAACCTATCTTATTACTATAGCTCACGTCCTTTTTCCCGTTCCCACTTGTTTTTCTCCTGTATTTGCCAGATTTAATTAATTTTATTTTCCAAAGTGGATATTGCTTTGTCATACATGGACAAAATGCTCAGTTTCCTCCAAACACCCCTTTCAGAACTAGGACTTCTGTTTTTTTTTTTTTAATCCAGCCTTCTGTGATTTTGAATATCCTTCTGGAATATTAAGAACACTTCAGCCCTCAACAAGGAAGACCAGCCAAAAAAAAAAAAAAAAAAAAAAAAAAGGCTTTATTTTTGGTATTATAATGATTACTTGGAAGGAAAAATTAGGAGTAACTATGATAGGCTTATATCATTTATATACTAAGTATAAATAGTTCTTATGGCAGAATTTTTCCAGTACTAAGGGAAAAATATTGGAAGTCTAATATCTCCTTTCACATGCCTATATTTGATATTCCTGTGAGTCTTACTTTCTGTAATACCGTTCAGTCTGAGCTCTGCAGCAAGGGTCTGAGAGACTTTTGGTTTGTCCAAATGTCAGTATCTCTGTAAGCATACATAGAAATTGAGGCAAAGAAGTTTAGCCCTTTCATGGATAACAATTAGGCTGTTCTATTTGTAGTCCTTCATACCCACGAAACATAGGCTGTGATTTAATTTTCTACAAAATGGCATTGTCCACCTGAGCTATTCAGTAGGAAAAATCTTCTTGGATACAGTCTGAGTTCCAATGGTAACTTGTCATTGCTCTCTTCTTTCTTATGTAAAGCTAAAAACTCCTGCAGTTTTTGAAAAGCTCATACTCCTGGCCCATTTCTTTGGATATGCCATCCTTAGCTTCTCACCTCTTTGGCTTGTTCTTTTGTTCTTCTCAAAAGCTTTTTCCTCTTAATGACTCTACTTGATACCTCTGTTTTTCAAGCACAACTTGGTTTTCTCCACCGTTGCCTCTGAGGCTTAAAAGAACTCTGCAAGAAGAACCACTTCTTTGCAAAATCTCCTCCTTTTCCTTATCAAGCCACCTGGTTTGGCCACCACCATCATCGCTACAGACTGCAGTGGGAGCAGCCTAAGGCCATAAAGGAATGGGCTGGTAAGATCATATGAGGAATGGACTGAGGAAGCCATAGTGCATACTACAGGGATGTCACTGCTCCTGGCACCCATGCTAGAGTGAGTAAAGCTGACCTGTTATGCTGCAGTCACACCTTTGATTGCTCTCTAAATGTACTCTCAGTTAAAAGTTCGTGGCAGAATGGTGTGTGGCAGCAAGAACAATTGGATCATAGTCCATGGCTACTCTGAGGCAAGATGATAATAGTACTAGCAACAAATGATAAAAAAATCCAACAATAACCTTGCATCATCTGACAGCTCAAATGCATATCTAAAGCTAAAATAAATAAATCATTGTTGTGAGGAGACTCTTAAAGCCCTTCTGTACTACTGCATTCTGCTTTATTTAATGTAAAGTACGTAACCCAGCCTGACAACCCTGACAGCAGAACTGTCAGAAGGCTTAGTGGAATTATATGATTTTCTTTCTCTGATCAAACTGAGAACTGACTTGTTTTGGCAAAATTGTAACGAGGTTCTCAATGTTGACAGAAGAAGGGCATGTTAGGGAAAAGTGCAGGTCATAAACACTATCTAATCTAATAAATACTATAATTCTTAATGAGTTTTGTCTTGGTTTTCATTTTTTCCTTACATAGTTGTTTCTAGGAAGTTTTCTGCTCCTAGTTTATGTTTTCTATACGAATACGTTAATTGCATCTTAGCTTTCAGAGATCTGAGGGCTGGCGCTGGTAGCAAAGCTAGATGCTCCTATTTATAACAACTGTTTGATCAATAATGCATTGCAGATGCACAGCCCATAGTGCGTTGTTACGAACATACAAATGGAATGCCTTTCTCCTACACACGCTCCACAGCAGCTTGCTCTGCAGTGCCCAGCACTATTCCACTCAGAGGCCAAAGAAAATCTTGCTGTTTAATTGCAAGTCCGTTAGAACACCACCAAAGGTTAAGATATTGCAGTTATTGACATTTAAGTCATAAATAAGCAAGACCTAAAGAAAAGAAAGGGAGTAGGATGATATTTTTATTGCATAAAAAGAATAATTTTGCTGGAGTCAAAAGGCCACTTCTGTTGTTTTTTCAGAGCTGCATTCTCATTGGCTAGGGCTGAATATAACAAAAACATGTCAAAAAAAAAGAATTTTAAAAGACTGAAATGAAAGAAGACTTTTATTCTCTTTTACTTACACCTGCCTCATGAAGACTTACTGCAGTGGAGAAAAAGTGTAGGTGAACTGATTCTGATGGATTGATTCTCCTTTATGGCACCAAAGCCAGATGAACAGAATCAAAATCTGTCCATCTTACATGGTACAAATCAGAATAATTTCTAATGTAGTGCAATGTATGGTACACAGCAGGCCTATTTAGGTTTGATGTCATTATAATAGAAAATGAAAATTATTGTGTTCTGTTGAAGAAGTAGTAATGATCTACTGTAGTCTTTAAATGCCTCAGTTTATAAAAATGGCTTACATAGCCCTGAGCTGCATACATATTAATGAGAACGTTTTCTCTTTCAAAAAAAAAAAAAAAAATCAAAATGCATTTTGCTACTTAAACTGATAACAAGGAATTCAAGAAACTGATAACATTGTTTCAAGGAATAATATGACTTCATCATTACTTTGAGGTCTTAAATTAGTATTAAAAATCTTTCTGTAGATAATAATCTGAAACTTCTTGAGCTTATAAAGCAAGAACTGCTTTATAAAATTCTATGGCTTTTGTTACAAAGAAAGATGTACCCGTCTCTTTTATCTTTAATATGTAACACTATTACCTTCCATGATGTTATTTACATACATAAAGACCACAGTCAACATACTTCGTCAAGATAAATAATGTGAAAATAGAAGAGATGTTATTTTAATTCTTTCAGAAGCTACACAAAAATACTAACATACTAAATTGAATCTTTTGCTGTAATTTTTAATTTCTAAAGTGTTTATTTCCATCGAGGTGGTTTGGGTGTTTTTTTTAGTAATTTTTTTTAGGTTCACTATTATACACTATCTTGCATGATTTTCATTTTCAACTATTTCCTCGGAACTTCACATAATTTGTTTTACTGAACAGATGGTAACTGAACAGACAATGACCATCCTGGTATTTGAGAATAATTCAGAAAATAATTGTTTTCTGATGATTTTCAGAAACCTTAAAGTACACTTGACGGTTAAGATATGTCTTACAAATTCAGAAAATTACATAGCCAGGGCTAGTTACCCTTCTCAAGAAAGGCAATATATTAAAACCCAATATCAATTATATTCTCTTTAACACATTAGAACCTTGAGACTCTTTGTTCCTAATACAAAAAATACTCATTGTGTAATGAGGTAAATAGAGTTCTGTTTTATACAAGGAAAAATTTCATTACCAAGATCAGTCTATAGACAGAACACATAAATTAAACTTTAATGCCTGGCTGCTAATCATAATTCTATCATAATAAACTTTTATTCTTTTAAGGCTGGTCTCATACATTTTCCTGTTAAATTATGTAAATATTTCTTTTGTTGTTTAGTCTTCCTGTTTTCCTAAAAGATCCTTTTATATGCCTCTTTTTAACAGTACCTACACATTTTTTTAAAGTTCTGCAACACTTTAGTTTATAAACTGAAAAAAACAGACAAACTTTACCAATTCTTCTGGGTCTTCTTGCCTTCTGAGCACATCACTGATGTGTGTAGTGTTGTTCTGTTGGATAACACCAAGTGATTGATTGTACTTTTTTCTTACCTAAATGCTATGTTATAAGTGAAGTGTTTAGAATAAAATTAGTTTTTCTAATGGAGTGGGTAATGTACTAACACAGTTTTTTAATGGTCCAATCCTGCTCCAGCAGGACTTGAAGTCATTGGAGAACATACATTAATTTTCAGAGAAGCAAGTTTCGGCAACAAAAAATTCAGATAGAAAGTCATGGAGCACAAAGATAAATTGTCTAGATTCCAGTATCCTTCCTATCAATTTTTTAAAAGTATAACTGTCAACATCACTGGAGCTGCTCCCATTTACATCAATACATATAACCAGATTGAGCCCACCAAGATCAGGTTAAGACTAAGATTTAAAACAGTCATGTGGAGCATTACCTGATTCAGGTTATCAAAATAAACACTCTAATTTCTGCAGGATTACCTACACAGACTAACAGACACAAAACTAAATCTGAAGCAGTAGGAGTATACAGGTTTTTTTCCACATCATTGGTTTAATCATAGTGGAAGATCACATTACGGTTTTATGCATCCATATGTACATTTGACATGTCTCCGAGGAGTTGGATGTTTATTACTTTGACCTTAAGTAAAAAGGAAAAAATGCTTCCTTTTCTTTCAAGAACTTGATCATCCGTAGCACTGAGCACATTGTAGAAATGTCAAGGGCTTTGAATTGCCATTAAAGTCAGAAGCTTAAAAGGTTGAGTCATATAGATATTTATTTTATAGCAATTAATAACCTGAGAAATTAAGTCACTAATACACATCTTAATTAGAAGCCACATCTTCAATATAATTACTTTCCTTTAACTTATCTTCCATTTAATTACTTTCCTTTGCAGTTTGCATAACAAAGGTGCAGATTCTATATAAGATTTACAATGGATTCAATTGTTGTTTTGTTGTTTGTTTATGTGAAACTTGATGAGAAGAAAGATGAACACTAAGTGATCTATTTTTACTCTCTAGTTGACATGCACAATTCTCACTGATACTGGAAGACACATCACAGAGAATACTCACCAGTGCCTTTAGGGAAGTATTGAAGAAACCCTGTATTTTAGATGGATAGTTTGTTTTAGTTTATTCTTTAGTACCTTTTGCAGTAATTTATGTTGTAGTTTATATTACTGCGTTACTGTCCAATTACAATTATAGGCTCAAAAAAAGTGGAAAAAAATAACAAAATGGAAAAGGTTTGCTTTAAATATAAAATTGAAAGCAAGTCATGAACTAAAATAGATGTCTCAACTTTTGAAAAAAAGAAAGACAAAACCTCCCAAAAAACAGGAAAAAATACTCCCATCAACCTCTTCCAGCAGTGAAGCCTAGTGAATTTAGTAAATTAACTTAACTTTTCAAGCTTTGCATAGATTTGTTCCTTTTTTTCACTAACTCAGTGCTACACACCTAACATGCTGAGTTTAGTCCACTTTTCACACCTTACCTCACCTATTGTGCCTTTACGTATCTCCTATTCAGATTACATAAACCAGCTGCACACAGTCATTTTGAATACAATACCACATCAGCTGTGCAATGGTTCCACCAGAATATATGATCAGATTCATCAGGTACCCAATTCTTTGAATTTATAAGAAATAAGAGACAGTGAATCAATCTTTCTCATCTTTTAGGCAGCTTTTAGGCAGACTCCAATTCTGCTGTCACGGGATCAGGTATCAGAATTCCAGCCCCTCTGGTGCATGTGAATGTTGTCCTGGACTCGATTAAACCACTTTTCTGCCCTGTTGATTAGCCTAGATAAATGCCTACATCCACTTAGTGATGATACTGTCCCCCAACTGGCATGCTGTCTCCAATACTCTAACCTCTGCTTCACATAGAATCACAGAATGGTTTGGATTGGAAGGGAACTTAAAGATCATCTCATTCCAACCCACCTGCCATGGGCAGGGACACCTTTGACTAGATCAAATTGCTCAGAGCTCCTTTAAAGTGTGATAAACACTTCCAGGGATGGGGTAACCACAGCTTCTCTAGGAAATCAGTTCCAGTGCTTCACCACGCTCACAGTAGAGAATTTCTTCCTCAAACCTGATCAAAACCTTCTCACTTTCAGTTTAAAGCCATTTCCCCCTTGTCCTGTTGCTACATGCTCTTGTAAAAATCCCTTTCCATCTTTCCTGTCAGGTACCGGAAGGCTGTAATTAGGTCACCCTGAAGTCTTCTCTTCTCCAGGCTGAAAAATTCCAATTCTCTCATCTTTTCCTCATAGGAGAGTTGCTCCATACCTCTAATCATCTTGGTGGCCCTCCTCTGGACTTGCTTCATGGCTTGGTCCTTCTCATAGTACATGACGTTTCTGGTTTTTTTATGGTCACATCATGCCCCTTTTTTTTTCACAGGCTTCTTTCTCGCTCTGCTTGTTCCAGTGGTTTGGTTTTAGAGCCTCAGAGGCACTTGTCTATTGTAACAAAACTGTCAAGAAAGTCCTCATAATTTTGTAAGCCTGAAAGGATCTTGGCCACCTCCTAGCCTAAGCTGTTTAGATGACTCTACCTTCCTGTTATCCTAGGTTCTCAGTGCTTGTGAAAGGAATTGCAACCTTCCTATTTGAAAGTAAGTAAAGACTTTCATAGAAATCCTGAATGCAAAAGAAGGCCCAACCCTTGAATTTGGTTTGCATTTTGAAAAAAGAAGCCAATGTGCCTAAATCAGGGCCACACATCCAGCTTCCGGATGACAAATTAACTTATCTAAGTTTGTAAATGTGTTGCTATAGGATGTTTCAGAACTAAATGTATGAATTGGTTAATGGGAAGTCTTGGAGAATAGATGTGTGAGTGCCTATTAGACATAATGATTCTTCACTTAGGTTAGGAAATCCTCCAGCTGCTGAGACTCAGTTGTGGGAAGGGGTGTGAGGATAAGGATGCTCTGTTTCCTGCACTGTTTCCTGAGGCACCTATTATGCAACAGTTATGAATACAGAGCATCAGACTGGATGGGTTTTGTTGTGATCCTGAAAAGCTGTTCATTTATAGTTTAAATGTTTAGACTAAGATACATCTTGATTTAAGATACTCAGGATGCAAGAATAAATTAAAATGAAGCCATAATAATATACATCTAAAAGGAGAATACCAGCACTGAGGAAATTAGATTTTTGTCATAAATTCTATCCTGGAGGAAAGAGCACAATGATTAGCAATGATTTTTTAGATAACATTTTTTCTGCGGGACCGAATATAATCTTTTCTATCTCAGTGAATTGTACATTAAAAAGTTTAAATTAGTTGTACCAGAAATCTACAATAATGGCAACTAAAGTTAAGCATATGCATATACATATGTGTGTGTGTATTTCTGTGCATTTTAGTTGTAAAAATGTTAAATCGTGAAATGTCAATAGTATTGATTTACAGAATTTACAAAAAAAAAAAAAAAAAAAAAAAAAAAAATTATTTAAAGTGTGGGTTTAATTTTTTTATTA
>JAWWES010000133.1:48275580-48302484 GCA_035583135.1 Lophotriccus pileatus | reverse complement strand
AGCTCTGCCAGGGGAGGTTTAGGTTGGATATTAGAAAGAAGTTCTTTACAGAGAGAGTGATCAGGCATTGGAATGGGATGCCCAGGGAAGTGGTGGATTCACCGTCCCTGGAGGTTTTTAAGATGAGACTGGATGTGGTCTTGTAACCACGGTGGTGTTGGATCAAGGGTTGGACTTGATGATCTCAGTAGTCTTTTCCAACCCAGATGATTCTATGATTCTATGATTATGAACCAATAACAGGATACTAGGGTTTGTAGGATGCTCTTGCAGTGCATAATAATGAAGGGGAAGTTAAGTTTAGAATCAATCCTTAATTAGGCAGATGACTTTCTGATTCTGATAAACACTGAAACTTGCCCAGAACTTCAGCACTGACTCAGAATGTTTGCAGTATTTCTGTTCAGGATGCTCAGGTCCCTGCCAAGCAGTGTTGCAGGGCCTGTTTGCTTAGGTTTTACTGAACAAAGCCACCTGAGCCTTTGAGAAGCTTTTACAATCCCTTTGATTTGCATACAGTTTTATTCCTGTAGCACCAGTGATCTTATGGCATTTGGAAGCACTTACTGCTGTGGTGAACACATGTCATGATTTCAGCAGAGTGAGAAAGGCAACAAAAATAAAAATTCTGTCATTTTGGGAGCAGTTGACTTACTTTCGGTCAGTGTGAGGGGACACTTAGCTGATGAAAATTATTTTAACACATCCTCTAAAGATATCCTCTGAAATTTCAGATATCCTCTGAAGTGCCAGGTGGAAAAGGTGAACCTTTACAGCATAGGTAATTTCTGGCTACAGGACACCTTGTGTGGGGAGGAGAGTGCTTAAATCAACCTCTTGTGTTTTATCCAGCGTGAATGCCACCCACAGGGAATACTGTGAATGTAGCTCTTTTCACAACCTGGAAAGCCTGAACATTGTCCATTAGTCATATGTGGGGGAGAAATTGATAAAATAAACAAACATGGAATGATTAAGTCTGCCACAGTACTTTCACACTGGCCCAGATTCCCTTCTGCTGCACAGCAGCATCAGTCAGAGTTTGTAGTCATGTGTCACGTGAAAAGGGGAGATTTCCTCAGCCATTAGTGTGGGGAGATTTCCTTGACCCTTAGTGTGTGATGGGTCTGTCAGTGTCCCAGAAAAGCTGAGACCCTTGTGCCAGACCGGTCTGTCGGCATCCCTTGGGGATCCTTCACTGAACAGTCCTGCTGGATTAGAGCATGATTTGACTGTCCTTTTCAGGGAACTCCCAAAACAGCATAAGGGAGACCCCTCAGAGGGTCTTTCCACTTTATTCGAGTGTGTAACCTGTAACTGCCAGTGCCAAGGAAGGACCACCATTAACCGTTTATGGAACAATACTCTTTTTTAATATAAATTTGGGACAGGCCAAGGTTCAAAGATTGGTGGTATCTGACTGCAAAAAATTATTTAAAGCAATATGCAGACAAGCTCTTATCTTCAATAAAAGTATTTAGCACAGGTAGAGTACAGTTCTTATCCAAAAGCAGCTCAAAAGGGAAGAAGACAGGTTCGGCCCATCGACAAATCCCAGTAGTTACAATGGAGTCTTTCCTAACTTTTCACCCGCTCTTGACTTCCTTTTATGCTATTTCTTTATGTTTAGGTGGAGCTTGAGTGACTTTAGTCATAAATACCTTTGTTGCTGATTGATGTAAAATTCTCTCGCTTGTAAAGATACAGTCAAGAAAAAAATAAAAATAGAGCGCATGCCCGGAGAAGTATGCCCAAGGTTATACCTTGGAGGTGGGAAATTTTGAGATGGAGGTGTGCTTTAACATCAGAATTATGCTCTAATGAGCCAAGTTCATCTGAGGAGAACAATTTTGTCTTCAGCATTGGCTCAGCAACAGGACACCTTCTCCTATCTCTCATGATTGACAGGTGCTGTGTGGTTTGTCAGCTGCAAAGTACCATCGAGTTCCCTCTCCCTGCAAGGATTCCTACAGAGCCTGGCCACAGTGCCTCCACTCTGCTCCACGCTCTGTTCTATTTCCCTTTGGCAGGTGCTTACTGTTGCAGATTGCATAGGGAGAATCATTATGGAACAGGTTTTGAGCATGCCAACCACATTCCATCCAGGGAGTAGCAGCTGCATTTTACCCTACAATTTCCATACTGTTATAACTTGTGTTAGGATGTGAACATAACTTCTCAGTTTTCTCTAATGTTTATCCCAACCATGTTCCCACAGTCATGTAAATGGGGAGTGAAACTGGGCTCCTCAAAACTGAACTGTAGAACCTCTTTTTTTATTTTTTTTTCATGGTTCTGTTTTAATAAACTTCTTTATTTATGAAATTCTTTTTGGGTTTTAAGAACCGTGCATAAGACCTCTGCATGTGCCCTCAAGTTCAGCTGTACCAGCCTCATAGTCCATTACGTTAAATGTCCCTGGTGGTTTCTCTAATTTTATAGATCTGGTGAAAGGATTAGGAAACTCTGCTAAATATCTAGGAAACACATTAAAATCTGAAGATCAGAAACACTTTATATAGAGCACATTCATCAGTCCGTGTCTTCAAACATTTGTGACAACTGACAGACTGCTCGCCGGGCCAGCACGCAGAGCACAAAAGAGACAGAAGTTAAGCAAGGCAAGAAAACAGAGAATCAGAAAGAAAACTGCCCATTTGGCATCTTCTGCTTTATATGCTGCTATTGTGAACTCCTTCATTCAAAATGGGTCTTCCTAGAAATGAATAGAAACAGATTTAAAACAGTAATCTTCATTGGTCAGGCATTATTAAATTAACTATTTGTATTTTCTATAGAGAGGAACTTTCTTCCTCTCAGAATACATATTTATTATCAATCCCCCCCAGTTTGTTATTTATTTCCTGCTTACAGGTCAGGTCAACCAATTCAATTTTTTAATGTCCAATAATGATTTTAGGATATTTAATTTAGGGCAATTAGTAAGTTGCTAGAAATTCCAGCACATTCCAGGTCAATTCAATAAGTTTCATAATTCTTCTGAAGTTTAAATTTAACACTTTTCTGCTGAATTAAAATCTAATTAATTATCTTCTATGCTACTCATCAAAAGGACTCCTCTTCTCCTACCTTAACCTGCTAATAAATGTCAATGTTTATGAATAGGAAGGTGCCCAATTCTCATTTGCACTAATGCTCTTCATAAGGAGAGACAGTAAAAGAGGCCTAATAGGAGGGTAAGATTCTTTGTCTCCAGTCCTAAAGACCCCTCTCTACTGATAGAATGGACAGCTGTTCTGGCAGTGTCTAAATCAGCAAGATTTTGCTAGTAGAGAGGTGAACAGACAGTGAATGATAAATGCTAGCTCTAGGATTTAGAACCCACTAAATGTATATACACTTTTTTTTTTTTAATAAAATGTAATAGGAAGAAATTTTTTTCTCCATAACTCTAGGGACATGCCTAACTCTCTTCCTGTTTGTAAGACTTTTTAAGGCTCATATTTTTCCTTCTACCAGCTCCACTGTTTTCAAAAGTCAGTCTTAGCAGTTACATAAATTGGAGAGAGAGGAGGCAGAGAATGTGGTTATTTTTTTTGTTTCTCTGACAAGCAGCTATTTCCAGAAGCATGCTAACATTTCATCATCTTGTATTCTTGAAGAAGGGTTATATTTTGTGGGTGATTGTTTCCAATACACAGAGTTACAGCTTCATTCCTGTCCTGTATTAGTTTAAGCATATAACCTTCTCGTCCCACATGAAATTATTATGAGTTGTTTCAAATGCAAGGAAGGAGAAATGAGCAGTGAGGAGAACTGTCCAAGGCAGGTATTTGCACAGCTTCTATTCCTTCACCTGAAAAATACAGAAAAATTACAGGAAAGTGATTACTTTTAATCAACCACAACTGTAATGACAGAGACATTGTTGCTGTTCCTGCATTTTTGTGATTATTCCGTTATTTGTTCTACCTATTCTAGTATTCCAATCTTATTTTAATTCCTAAGAATATATCTAGCTGAACAGCTTTTGTATGCATATACATTGTCAGGGACCATGGTGGCTTCTTAGAGAGCAGCATGGCAGGAATGGGCAGCCAGGGCTGGCCCCACTGTCCCAGCCAGGGAGCAGGGCAGATGGGACTGAGGGACAGCCCCAGTCCTGGGCAGTGTGCACCTCCCTGGGGATGGAGATGGACAGAGGCCAGGACATCAGCCCACGGAAGGGATTCATAAAAAGGCAGATTGGCAGCTTTGCTTACAATCCAGGAATCCCAAACTTTGGTTGAACTGTAACTCACCTGCTGCCTAAACCTTCAGGAATCTGTCCATCCACCATCGCCTATCTATCCAAATGTCGCAACCTGAGTACACACCAAATAGTTACACTGCAGGCCTTGCAGACAGCAGCAGTCCCCAGCTCTTCCAAAAGAACATCTGGTCAGTGACATCAGTCACGTCCTGGAACCCCTTTGCTGCTCTGGATTTCCCTGAAAGTCTAATTTAATTTTTTTTTTTTTTTTTTTTTTTAATTATATGAGGGACACTGTCAGGGATGGCTGTTAGTGATGATAGAGATGAGCAGTCATTCCCCGACCACAAATATGTGCCTGATATGCAGCACTGCTACAATGCAATCTGTTGAAAGGCAGCCGGTGAAGAAAGCACCATGAGTAGATAGGAAAGGGGGGGGAAGGGAACATCTGTGCTGGGAGTGAAAGGTGTATTAATAAGAGAGAAAGTTTTCTGGGCCAGACAAGGTTGGCAGAACTCAGAAATGCCTCCCTTCATTTCCCTACTGCCTCCCAGCACACAGTGCCCTACTATTCAACTTCATTTCCTTTGGAAGGCATTTCTGTACCCTGTGCAGCTTGCAAGGGAAGAAATCACAGTTTCCCATTCCCCCCTCATCGTGCCCTTACTGCACAGTCACTGCTTACTTTCATGCCCTTAACTCCAGCTGGAAGACCCTTTTCACTACCTCTCCCAAGTGGCACAGAGATGCTTCTGGCTTTCCCATAGTGAATCAGCTGATGATTCCCACCTCAGCCTAGGAACACCATGCTCTCTGAGCACACTGCACCTGCTTTGCTTCCTCTGGGACCCTCCACAGCCACTGTCTCATTTGTGGTGTGTAGGGAGAGCCCAGATCCAGCTGGCACAGCAGTTTGTAAGCCCTTTCCTCTGTGACCAGCAAGCTCAGGAAAAGGCAAGATCAGCTTATTGCCATCTCCACTTAGGCTCTGTTTGGTGAGGGGCCACGCAGCTGCAGGCAAGTGTCAGTATGAAGGTTGTTTACGGCTCTTCCTCTGGGGCAGCACCTTGCAGCTTGCTCCATCTTGGGGGTGCATTGCGTGGTTGACATAAGTTGCTGTGTGATCTTCCGCTGCCCTCTCCACACTTCCCAATAGCTTTGTCTTATTTTTATTCAAGGAGAGACAAAGTTGGCTGCTGGCCCAGATTTGCAGCTGGTGTCTCTAGGAGAAAGCTTACAGAGGGAAAAACCACAAACCAGTAAACAAATAACCCAAATTCCATGCTGAATGCAGTTGGCATCATTCAGCCTTACAAGACATTGGAGACTGAGAGGAGGTTAAGGCTGTAACTACTTTCTCCCGTGATGGGAAAAGCACCAGTAGTTGCTCTCTCTCCTCCAGTGGTGTCCAATAAACTGTTCCAGGTGGGAGCTATGCTTTTAGCAATGCTGTGCAGTGCAGGAGTTTGAGCCTGAGAAAGGAGAAATAAAAAAGGAATTTGCTGTGATGGCTTAGAGAGAATACACTGCTACTGCCAGAAAATATTCCCACAGCCAGGAAGAAATAATTCTTTCAAAAAATGTTCAAAAAAAAGCAGCTTGTTTCCCCACCTGGATTGCATACACAACAGCACAGCACAGCACAGCACAAAAGGTACAGATAGGGTGGTTCTGCAAGCAGGAGAATGCACCTTTGCTATGATGCAGCACTGCACTTGGGTAATATAAGTGTGTTAAATGTCACAATAATGAACGGAAGAGATGGGCCAGCAAATTGTTTCAGACAAGTGCCTTCCACAGAATCTGGGCAGCCCTTTTTCAGGTTTGCCTTTGTGGAACTTTGGGTGGAATGTCTGTTTCAGTCAGAGAAAAGAAAAGTGCCCCCCAGCAACCCAGTACTTCTGCCTGGTGGATGTGCTTACGTTAAGAATGCAGCCATGTGGCATCAACATGGAGACCCTACCTTGAGTCTCTGGAAGGGTCTGGATCTCCTTTCTTACAAGTAGATGAACTTGCTTTTTTTTTTTTTTTTTTAAAATTGTTTAACCAGTCCTTCTGAGGAACATGATGCTCTTCCATCTACCCCTCTTCCCTGAGGTAAGATCCCCTGGCTGTCAGCTGCACCAGGATATTGCTCTGCACTGCTAGCACTTGAACAGATGGTAAACTTAAGGACTTAATTTTAAGGCATTAATCCTTCAATCGGATACCCAGGGACAAGTACCCCGTTCATACCAACAGACCTTTTACTAACCAAAGGGTCTTACTTATTAGAGTCCTATGGAAAAACATCCTCATACACTCAGGAGCTTTTCTGCTTAGTGGCACATGATAAAACTTCTCAGCTATCACACACCAACCAGAATGTTCCGTGCAGGATGAGGTTGTACATGTGCACTTTTTTCTTTTTTTCCTATTTTGCATTCCCATTATATAATTTCTAAGTTAGTTGATCACACAGTTGATGAGCAAACAATAGAGCAAAGTAATTTGATAAGTCTTAACAATATGAAGGTGTCAAAGAGGAAGATGGGTATTTAGGAAGACTTGGTGCAGAAAAGCATGGTCTAGACATGACTTGATTAAACTCACAAGGGGTTTCATTGATTTAAAAGCAAATGAAGAGATTGTGATCATACCCCACACTGTAATAAAATTTAAACAGAACAATTCTAAGGAATACTTATAGGAATTACAATATTTTTGCATTTGTGTTACATTCATTTCAATTGTCCTAGTTCCTGTTTTGCCATTTTCAATTGTCTTGGGGCAGGAGACAAATCTTTTTGCTTAACTGTACAGCACTAAACATGCATCTCATGCAAAAAAAATTTAAAGTGAATCATGACAGGCATTCTGGGATATTAAGTAAATCAGCACACACCTGCTGCATTAATAATCAGTCTTACTGAATATCTGTGGATGACTGAGGAACCAGCAGGAAATAACACATCTTCAGACCTGTGAGGAAGCATCAACCAGATATGCATAAGCATGTGACTCCTTAAAACCCTGGTAGCTTACCAGCGGAAAAGAATCCATTAATCCATTAACGGTTACAGTAAATAAAAGATATGATAATTCTGGACATGGGTCCTGCATAATATGGCAGTTTTACCGAGATTCTCTGCAATCAAGATCATGACGGGATGTGGCACACACCCAAAAACATAATTCATGGGAGTAATATATTGCATTTGCACCATTGTTAAGGCATGATCTATAAATTTTCAGCTATGCTTTCTAAGGTGGGGTACTGATGTGGTGGTTATGGAGGTGTGGCCCATGATGGCTGCTGTGAAGTCAAGCAGGATCTCAGCCCCTGAGCACCAGCTGGGAACTATTCCAATGACTCATTCCACAGTATATACATCAGCAGATCATCAAGGTAATTATGTGAGGATGATGAATTTAAAATACCCAAAGGTGTCACTGCTCCCCAGGTACTTGAAGATGGGAGAAAACCACTCAAATCTCTTTCAAAGCCAAGGAGGTTTTTTTGTCCTGTTCTTGATCTAATTTCCCTCTATTCCCCCTATGACAGCTTCACTGTGTGTGAAGACTTACAGAGGGACACAGAAGACATTGGAAAACTTCTGTGGGTTTTCATAAACACTGATGTACAGCTAATTTATTGTAAGCTAGTATGTGTAAGAGTTCTTCTCGTTTCTGTACCCGATAGTGCAGCACCATTACTTGCCTCCTGCTGAGATGCCTATCACAGACTGGCTCAGGCAATTGCTGTTTATGACTGTGTGGGAACGAGACAGACTCACTAGGAGTACTAAAACATAGTTCTTGTCAGACAAACTTGACTGATTATTCCTTTCATACGCACTACAGAATTAGTGGATGAAAGGAATGGGACAGCATAATAATTCCTGATTTCAGTGTCAAAAACCTTACTTGTAAAATTAATTCAAATTGACTTAGAGCGGAATTGGGAAGCTGTGGCTAAAAATGATAGACAGGTCTTATTCAGATGAGGGGAAGGTCATAGGGATCACTGCAGAGATAACAAGAGTTTTTCAGAGACAGTAAAGAAAAAGAGGTACGTGCCCAAGTCTCAGTTAATGTCACAGGGAATTGGCGATCTCTCTGTGTGCCTTTGAAAATCTCTTTAAGTTAGATAATTAGAGAAGTTGGCAAACAAAACATAAAGTAAGTGGCATGCTCATGAAATTCAGCTAAAAAAAAAAAAAAAGGAAAGACTCATGAGTAATTAGAAGAGTAATTAGAAACATAGAAAAAGGTAAAATATGACTGAACATTTGAAGAAAGTGGTCTGGTGAGAAATCATTGAAAATCTGGGGTGTATATTTCCAGAGGGCTGAAATAACCAGGAAAAAGTGATGGTAATAAAAAAGAAAAAAGTCACGAAAAGTGACCTAACTTTGTAATTTAAAAAAATCAATAATGAATTTTATATGTGGCAACATCTCATCACAGTGCAGGAAGTGAATAACTTTTTTCCTACCTCTGTCCTTCCATTAGTGACCAAAACTAGAATATGTGCATTCTCTTTCCCCAAACAGTATTGAACAGCTGGAAGAAGTTCAAGGAGAGTCATGAGACATATTTGAAAGAACAATCCTTAACTTGCCAGGGAAGTCCCATGTAATTATTCATATAAATTTAGTGACTGTAGCAACAAAAATAGAAGCCAAGCCTACTTTCTCATCGGGGGCCAAGAGGGTGCTGTTTAATTTTTCAATGAGGACATTCAGGAATAGAATCATAAAATCTGTGGAAGAGCAACTGTTTTTCTCCAAAGACTGGTCGTAGTTCTGCAAGACAATGAAACCAAGCTTTCCCTTGGCAAAGGATGCACGAGGGCTTCCTGTCCCTCCTTGTCCAGAGATGGAAGCATCACATGTCACATCCTGAAGGGGCTAGGGCTTTCAGTCCTTTGCAATGTCTCCAAATCCACACTGGCACAGATTTAACCCTATCTTCTTTAAGTTCATTTCTTGACTGTATGGCAGGTGTTCAATCACTCAGCAGTCAACTGCTGATGTCAGAAGCTTACTAATGTAATTTAAATCAAGGGTAGGTATAAATCAGAACAATTCAGGGCCAAAGTGTCACCAACTATTTTGTGCTGCATTGAATCTATTGCTACCCTTGACACAAAAATGACACCATATGAAACCCACAATTCATCTAAATAGGAAGAGAAACAGGGAAAAAAGCTTTTTAGGGTCATTGATTGATGGTTTTCACAATTCCTCCTAGGCCAAACTAGCAATCCAGTAGGGATAAAAAATATTCTGTCAGGTGTTGACTGCTGTCAAAACTTTACATTTACTACGTGTGGAATACAGTTATGAAGAAAACAACCTTTGAGTATTGTATCAGGAGGAATCTAAATTTGGAGCACATTATCAATTAGCAGTATTAAATTAATGAATTGCATGCATGTTAAGCAGATAGTAGTGATAGTATTTCAGAATTAAATGTTGCTTTGGAATATGTAAAGATTATTTATTGCCTATTTATGATCTCCCTTCCTTTTATGTAAATTTACTTCTTGTTACTGGTACTCATCTGCCCAAGAGAGACTCCCTGGTAAAAATTACACTGAATTGTAAATTAAACACTTCACATGCTCAGTGCTAGAACTTCATCTAATCTGGAGTCTCAGAACTAACCCCATCAACCTATTTCTACATTTCCTCTTCCTTTATATAAAGAAACATAAAGTAACCTTGTGAAGAAACAGAGAAATTTTAAAAGGCAAGGCAACATAGAGACATGGATATTTCCAGTCTCTCCATCTGGTCTACTATTGTTTTTCACAATTCCTTTTTGAGGAAAAGAGATGGCCCAGTAAGAAGAGGAGGAGTCCTTAGGGTAGGAAAAAAATTCTTAAATCCTTTATCTCTTATATTCATTGCTAACTGCATTGAGTCAATTTGTGCTTTTCCCAGATGCGTCTTACACAGTCTAATGCCTGAAGCTGAGGATTGCCAGGGTGCCAAGCTCCAAACAGATGGGAGCACAGTCAGTGCTGAGTTTCTCTTCTGGGCACTATTTGTACTCTGTTTCCTCAGCACCCCATTTCATGCTGTCACGAGCCCAATTTCAAAGAAGGAACAGTAAAGCTGGAGAGATTGCCACCTTCTGCTGGGGATCTACACATAAGAATGTTGGGATTTGGTCTCACTCTACAGCTGTTTTCTGTGCAAATGGTGATGATCCAGCAGAATAAAACAACAATCCCAGTTCAGATAATAATGCAGTGTTCTGAAGGCAGGTACCCACTTAGATAAGCATGCCACAAGTCATAATATCTCCATGAATACTGTGTGAGGAGTGGCTCTTACAGCCCTTACCTGCACCAGCCTCATGCAGCCCAGCATCACCAATTTTGAACTGGGATTTCTGATTTAATGCAGTACCAACACATGGCAGGTGTAGGTGGCCAACTGGATGCTAACAGCATCAGCAGTTCATTAATCAGTGAATAATGTCTTTGTGGCTTGCTTCACTGCGTGACTGATCAGTGCTAAAGGGTTCTGACACCTGACATTTCTACAAGAGAGCCTGAGCTGTACTGCAATGTGACTTTGTCTTCCAGCTTGTGCTTTATGGCATCTTCTTGTCAGCAGAGCTGAAGTTATTCAAACCATCAACACTGCCAGTGTGTCCAGCTTTCCCCATCATTTTCCAGTGTGGTCAAGTCTCTTCTGAATTTGAGTATGTGTCCTCAAGCAAGGAATGGATAAGCTCTTAAATAAAAGTGATTGTATGAATGTCCATGGTAACAATGGAAAAGAGAGGGGTAGAGTGGAAAATATGAAGCAGGCTGAAAATCAATTCTACATAACAAATCCTGCAAAAGAAGATACTACTTACTGGCCTGTAATATCTGAGCTGAAGTAATGCGTGAATGCTGTGTTTATGGTGAGCCATATCAGTGGTGCAATCCTGCAAAAAACCTGAAGGTTTGATAATTTCTGAACATTCCAAAGATATTGGTTCAGGACATGAGTCAGTTGTGTATGGAGCCCAACATTGCCCCCTTGTTACCAAGTATACTAAGTTGGGTTTTCCACCTCCAGTAGGAAGTATATTTTTGAATATCATTACTTGAACAAAGACAGCATTAGCAAGTCAAATGATTCTGCATAAGTATTTTTTTTTAAAGGAGGCCACAAAATGATGCTTTTTATACAATTTGGCTATTTTTAGTTCATTTAAAGGAATCAAAGTGAATTCTAAAATTCAATTTCAGAATTTCAATTATTCTAAGACTTATAAATTTTTGTTAGTGGAAGAAGAGCTCACAAATAATATTTCATCAATAGACTAGTTCAGCATGTGATTCTGATCTTTGTTCACATTTTAAAGGTGTAAACATCATTGTATGGCAAAACTGTATCTCTATTTCCCACCTGTTCAGTTAAAACAATAAGTATATTAAAAGTGGTGCACATATGAGCTTAACGGGGAGACTACTTGTGAAGGAAGATTTTATTTTTATCAGTCCCAAATCTTTAAACATAATCTAGAATATAGCATTCTATATTTCTGAATATATTAAGAATTAAACTCAGCTGAAAAAACATAAAGGGAAATGTATTCCATGTTAAACTCCCAATAAGACCATAATTTAAGGGATTGTGTTGATTTAGAAAAAAATTCTGCATATGAATTCAATTTTTTGTAAGAATTACTTTATAAGAATTCCTTCCAGGAATAGGCTTCATTTACATGTTTTATTACTTCTTAGAATTTTTTATTAAATTTTAAAATAAATTTTATCAAAGCAATTATCACTTATAATTTATTATAATCAAAATGATTAAAAACTGCCTGGTCTTTAATGACACTAAATCAAATTTGCATTTATCTTTAAAAACGGTAAAAAGCAGGACCCTAGGAACTACAGATCTGTCAGCCTCACCTCTGTGCCTGGAAATATCATGGAACAGATCCTCCTAGAAACTATGCTAAGGCACACAGAGGACAGGGAGGTGACTGGAGACAGCAAGCAGGGCTTCACCGAGTGAAAGTCCTGCCTGACCAACCTAGTGGCCTTCTGTGATGGGCCAGCTACATCAGCTGAGAAGGGAAGAGCAATAGATCTATCTGTACTTCTGTAAGGCCTTTGACCCAGTCCCCACAACATCCTTCTCTCTAAACTGGACAGATACAGATTTGAAAATATGAAAATATAAAATTAAATGATTTCAGAACGATGCAGACAAACTTTTTAGTAGGGCTTGTTGCAATATGAAAAGGGATAATGGCATTAAAGTAATAAAGTAGATTCAGACTACATATCAGGAAGAGATTTTTTATTATGAGGGTGGTGAGACACTGGAACAGGTCTCTGAGCAACCTGATCTATTTGAAGATGTCTGAGATCATTGCACGACGATTGGACAAGATGACCTTTAAAAGGTCCCTTCCAACCCAAACCATTTTATGATTTACAACTGAAGACTGGAAAATGTGAGTATTTTTATATTTTTTTTAGAAAAACATTATGTTTTAATATTATAAGGTTCAAAGGGGGTGGAATTTTAGTGTACTGACCACCTCCACTGAAGTCCTATAAAAGGCACAGGTTTCCATGGTAGATCATACCTGTGCGTAACAGAGTAACTGGAAAGAAGAGAAAAAGAAGACTGAAATGAAAAAAAAAGTAAAAGCAGATATCAGAGAAAAATAAGAAGAGTGTAAGACAATGGGAAGCAATCAACCCCCCGTGCGCTTCTACTACGCAATTCATTTATAACTCCTGGGAACTTCCTACCAACTGTGGCCATCTAAATGCCCACAAGCTCCCCTGATCCACCAAATGTCTCAGCGTATGTTCTCCCCAATTATCT
Source organism: Lophotriccus pileatus (assembly GCA_035583135.1). Classification (NCBI taxonomy): domain Eukaryota; kingdom Metazoa; phylum Chordata; class Aves; order Passeriformes; family Tyrannidae; genus Lophotriccus; species Lophotriccus pileatus. The sequence continues at coordinate 48,289,428 of JAWWES010000133.1, read as the reverse complement.
GAAAACTGTAGATTAATAACTACATGGATAGGTTTGGAGCTGTAACTAGGTGAACGGGATGAAAAGTGTAATGGGAATTAGAGAATATGACTGAAAGATTCACATGAGCTGTTGTTTTCTCCCTTCTCTCTCTGACTACAACACATCCCAATTTTTCATTCTGAAAGAAAGTGAACCTGCCCAGTTCCAAAACCAAAACACTTTGTCTTAAGATGCTGGTGTGGTTGCTAAGTAACAACAATGTCATTCATCTGCCACATCACTCACATGCCTCATGAACACATGGAAAGTGATTCTGAAAAATATTACAGTACCCATATATTAAGATATGTATTAAGATAATACTTCTCAAGAATTAAATAAAAATGTTCTGAGAAATTTTAGGTAATATGATAAAAGGAAAAAAAAGCTTATAAAAACATTTATATATTGACAAGTTAAAATCAATAGACAGGTCAGACAACCACCAAAGCATACACCGGGCTGTTACTGCCTGGAGTACTGAGAATAACTAGGAATGCAAGACATTTCTCCAGACTCAACAGCAAAGTTTAATGAGAAAGTTCAAGGTGTCATCTGCATCCAAAAGGTATAATTCCAGACGGAAAGGAAGCTCTCTGCAATAGTCTAACCCTATACTAAGTAAAACCACTATTGTACCCACTGGAGGTAAGTCATGGTTAAATAATCGGAAATTTCATCAGGTAAAGATTGGGAAGCCAAATATTAGAAAAGAGAAAGTAAACGCTAAATTTTTCTAGGAAGAAATAAACTTTCAAAAGAAAGAATGGGTCTTTTGAACCAGAGAGAAGCAAGCAAGGAACATGAGGGCAGAGCTGAGAAGCTCTGATTTCACACTGGACTGCACCAGTTTACACTAGACTTACCCCAGATACGGTCTTTCAGGTTATTAAAATGTTGTCAGAAGATTTTGAAGCCAACTGATTAACTGAATAGGAGAATAGACAGGTTAAGAAAAGAAAGAGTGAATTAAGTTGCTAAGCTACTATTGGAAGTTTTCTTAAAGTAGCCTCTTAGAGGACTGAAAATTAATACAGGTATCAGGAATAACCCTGGAAATTATAATACAGGATGTCCTTTCTACTGTAGCTAAATGAGTTAAAATTACCATAAAATGTAAAACATCTCTTCTGACACAACTGTGCAGTTTCTACTACAGAACAAGTATGGGGATGAACCCTTCTAAATGTGTACATGTACTTTTGTGTGCTAACAGTAATAATTTCAAGTCTGTAAGAACTCAGCAGCTCTCTTGCAAACTTCAGTGGTCCTTACCCATTTCAGCTATGGCTGTCCAAACCACAGTTGTCCTCCTGGTGTTCTTGTAATGAGAAAGGTATTTATTTTCCTGTATTGTGGCTGAGATAACGGGTTTGTCACAGAGTTGACTGTTCACAGAAACTTTTTTGTCAATGTACCAAACTCTGCACTGATATTTTAAATCTTCTATTTCTAAGCTGACTTCTTGTGAACTTGTCAAATTGGAACTGCTTTCCTCTCTGTCAGTAAAACCCCTCAGTTTTTCAGTTCAGTCCCTGATGCTTCTTAGTTTAACTCTCTTCCTCTTGAAGAATCTCTATGGTGGTTCCAATCAAATGACACTACCCTAAATATTTTTCCCCTCACTTGAAATGTTTTTTGTTTTGTTTGTTTTTTTTCAGCACAGTATTTATGGAACACTAAACAGAAAGTAACAATTTGCTTGATTCTACTTTTAAAAGAGAGAAGAGAGAACAACAGCCAAAAAAATCTACCAGATTGTTCTTTTAATAAATACATTAAAGTTTCTTTTATTTTTCTCCATTTTTAGTGACTAACATAACAAAAACTTCCAGACCATCAAACCAGTTTTCACAATCTGCCGTAAATTTGCATTTCACAGAAATAATCCTGACAAGCACTAATAGATGAATGTTATTGGTGCAATAATAAAACAATATAAGGCATATTTACACCATCCTTACATACAGAACACTGTACACACAAAAAAATCACAGGTCCAGAACAAAGTAAATTCAATCCCTTAGACGTTTTACGTTTATAGGCTTGGTATCAAACAAATAGTTCTCCAAGCAACAGACAACCTCTTGCTCTTGTGTGATTTATTTGTAACATTGTGCTCATGCAAAATAGGTATTTGCTTTATTGCATTAACATTGAGAGAATGTTGGGAATTAGTTCCAAAATCTGTTCAATTGAATTTTAAACCCTGATTCTCTTCGTCCTTAGCAAGTCTGAGTCATCTTTATTGGTGACATAAAATGAGGTGTTAACTGATGATTGAGACTTTTATTTGGTAAGTTCCAAAACAATAATGAAGTCCAACTGACTACTGTCAGAAAACCATCTTTCTTGACCATGCACTTTTTTCTTTGCTATTATGAAGTGGTTTAGATGAGATGCCTCTTGAATTTTTTAAGTTTCTATCTTTTTATATATATTTTAAAAGAAAAACATGTACTATCCAACATCCACTGTTCACAGAAAGTAATAAGCAGCAAGAATAGCTCTGGTGGCAGAGTTGGCCAGAAGGAGGACATCAGTAAGTTAGCGGCAATGTAATGAACATCAAATGCCCCAGAGATGCGTCATGAAAGAGTTGATTACTATAACCCATATTTCTGTAAGAGTTCGGACTGCCAGGGACGTTTGCGCTCTGGAAAGTAATCTGGAATGTGGATTTTTTTAAAATCTTGGATACATTTTCTCATTTCTTCCTCAACACTCAGCTTCTCACACACCTTCTTTTTGGAAAGATTTGTTTCTCTGGACTTGCTAATGAGAGTTTGAAAGAGTTCACTGTTCCTGCGTTTGTCTGGTGGTGGCATCCACTGTACGGGGGCCTTCTTAGATGGACGATCCAAAGTCAGAGTATTTGGCTGGTGGGCTGTGGATGGTTGAGTGCTGGTGGCATTTTCTTGAGGGGTGCTGGCTTCCGAGTGGCTGTCACAGCTCGAGGTGGACAACTCATTACAGGAAGTCCCACTTTCACTGCCCTTGTCCAAGACTTTGTCATGCTTTCTTTCTTCATGGTCTTGTTTTGGGGAAACGGTTCGCTGGGGGGGCCCTAATACAAGGCAGGAGAGAAAAAGTATTAAGCAAGCACTGGTTTACACAGAAAACAGATCATATACATTTAGAAAAGTGTGATTCGGAGTCTTGGCTGGCATAAATTGGTGGTATTTCCTTGTAGGCAAAAGAACTATACCCAACTAATACACAAGTTGAAGGTCTGGTCCTCAAAATTCTCACTCCTAAAAATGTTTACAGCAAGAATAACTTCACTGCCTGCCTGAGAATCCAGGTAATGAAGCATGCATAACGCTCACAGATTAGCCGCAGCGGAAATCCTTGCCGACAAGTTTAAACGAGCTAGTTTGCTATTATACTGCAAGAAGTTTATTATGATAAATTAGATTTTGGTGTATTAGGGAAATACTACTATACAATTTGCAAGGTTTTCACTTGAATAAAAATATTCCAAGGGCTTAGATTTATTTTTTTTTTTGGAAGCTCTAAATTTACCTTCCCTGAACAGTTTACTGATACTGTTATCTGCAGACATCAACTCTGCAGAAGCCCTGGACAGAAAAAGGTGCATTAAACCTTGAGTAACAGAGTGATTGCTCACTGTTGACAGTCTTTATTTAGGCTTTTTGGTTTTTGTATCCTATAGTGATTTCACCATGCTTCTTCCTATCAGTTGTTATTCCAGACTTGCCTTGTTGCAAGATCAGAATTCAGCCGTACACCTCTTACCGCACAAGCCAGCAGAGAAAAGGAGGTTATGAAGTTATGGGTACAGAGGCACTCTGCTATGACTGGGGGAATGGCCCACCAGCCTCTTGGCAGGCACTGCTCAGCACTTCACATGCCTGAAAATCAAATCTAGGCTGTGATTCTCTCTACATATCATTTTTGCTTTGAAGTCTTAAGCAAAATATGAATGTGAAAATTAGGTGGTAGCCGCTAAATCTGTGCAAGCATTTTCATTTTTGAAGCCTTATTTCAACACTCCAGCTGTGAAGTGAAATTATGCTATGCTGACATCACATAAACGTCACAATCTTAATTAGGACACTACCTTGAGCTGACAGAAATATCTACAGATTTCAAGAGGTGTTGGATCAGACCAAAGGGAAACATTTCAAAGATGTTTAAACATCTAAATGAAAATGTAGAGTGGGGCTTCAATGGCAGTTGTGTGCTTGCTACAAATCCTGAAAGTGTCGAAATAGGTTATCTTAAGAAAACTAGATTATCCTTACAGTTTACCCAGACACTACCAGCATCAGTTAGCTGCCTTTGGCTAGACCAAAGCTCAGGGTATGACAGCTCTACCTTGAGTTGGCAGGAGATCTTTGATTCATTTTCTATTTTGTTCAGAATTGCAAATTAGAAATACAATTACAATTATAAAGAATGAAGAAGCAATGTAAACATTCCAGTGTCTTTTTGACAGTGTAGTTCTATGATTCAAAGGAATCTAAGAAGATTGAAATATTATATGAGACACGGGGGAAAACAAAACAAAGAAAAACACAAAGGAAAATAAAGAATAATCTAACAACAGCAGCATTGAACAACCTGCTTTTCTTTTGTTTTAGCCAGCATCCCAGGATGCCATGTCATGTTTCTGTAGTCCATCTAGAGAAGCCCATGAATAATCAAGAGCCAATGAGAGGCAACAATCCATCAGGGCTTGTATACATTATGCAGAGTGAAAAACACAAGCGGTTTTCTACTTCACTATATTCAACCCAAATATTTAACATATGGTTAGAGTGATTTCCCTCCTCCTTCTTTTCCAGAAATATGTTCACCTTCTTAAATAGATTTACATTACTTCCTTCTATTGTTGTATCTGGCATTTCATACCTCAAACTATTATATGAATATGCTAAATTGACAGTCAGCTGGCATTCTGGGACTACTCTGGCTCTGCAGCATGCAATTATAGAAGTGAGTAGTTAATCAGACAGTGATTTCAGTATTGTCACTCTGATTTTCCATAACATGATTAACATCAATATCTAATCTAGTTTACAATCTTGGCTTCTTCAAATATAACAACACACTCAATGACTAAGAAACTAAAGTTTTCTGTTAGCAATATTCTGTAGTCTTCAACTCTCTTTCCTGCCCATTCTTTTTTCTGTAACTTCATACATCAAGATGTTATTTCTTGTTGGTCTCATGATACTTAGTTCTTTATTGGTGTTCCTTGCCTCTCATGGGCTAAAACCTGCAATGTACTACAGATCAATTTCAAAAAAAAAGCACTGAAATACACTTTCAAGAATATAAAAAAAATCCATTTTCTGCTATAAGATTGTTCAGCAGTGTGACAATAGGCAGGTATTTAAATGCTTTTTTGGATCGCAGCCCTGAGGTTCAGTACCTTACATCACTGAGCTCTGTATGCTTCACTGAATTTTCTAAATTCAGAATCACTTTAATCCAAACACAAGTTTCTCCCACACATCTTCTTTTAAAAATTAACAAATCCTCCCTCACAAAGAATTCTTTATATGCCTCTGCACTGCTTTCTCAGTAGTGTGTTATTAACAGAAGTAACAGTTCTGCTAGAGGGGAGGTTTTTCTCACAATATTTTCTGGCTGCTGAAACCCAAAAGAATTTTTAAATACATAAGAAAGAATTCTCAAAAGATTTGTTTAATTTTCAACATCAGGGATTATCAGATAAATTTAGCTACATTTCTAATTCAGAAAACATCTCTTTATTGCCCTCTATGCTGCCACACTCTCCCCTGTACCTCCTCAGCCATTTCAGAATAACACTGGAGATGTTCAAACAGTTCAGTCTATCTGAAACTACTCATTTTCCAGGAATTCAAAATAGTTCTTAAAAACACAGAGAAAGTATATTTGCTCCACTGTGCACATAGGTTGGAGAAGACCTTTTAGATCAAGTCTAACTATTAACCTGACACTGCCAAGTCCACAAATAACACCAAAAAAATCACTGATGTACAACCCCTCTCTTGCACTCCTGCCCCTTCTGGGATCTCCCACCGGCTGCTGGTTCCTCATCTTAGACAAGTTGGAATTGAGTCACTGTATCTTATTCCTCTCCAGCTCATTCTCCTCTACAAAGATATGCCCAGTTGCCCCCTCTACTGCCCAGTTCTTCAAAACCCAGTAAGCACTTCTCCTCCAGGCAGTTCCAGTAGACATTAATCTTCTCAGTTCTTGGCTACATCTGTCTTAGAAAGTTAGAAAGTGAACCAGCCCTTTACTTGGGCTTACTCACCACCTCTACCATGAGGAAAGTTGCTCTACTGAAATCTGCTCTGACTGGGTAAAAGGCAATTCCTGCAAGGGGAGATTGTGACCACAACTCAAGGCCCACAGACCCAAGAAACCCACCAACTCAAAAGAAGAGAAAGACTGAGCATGTGGAGTAATTAGCATTAGAAGTGAGGGAATTAATTAACCAACAGAATAAGAGAACTGTATAGCCAATTAGCATTATTTCCTTTGTTTTCTAAAATGTATAAATAGCAGAAAGTTTTGAATGACCTCAGGATCCCCTCCACCAAGAAACATAGGGTGAAGAAGGACCAATAGGACGTAGCTGGATCCATGGATGGTGACTATCTTCTGCTTGATCTCTCTCACCCCCTCCTCCACCTCTCCATTTTCTATTTCTTTCTATGTCTCTTCCTCACATTCACTGTTAAATAAAATCCGCATTATTGACTTTAGCATATGGATTTGTTTGCCCATTAATTCAGGCAGAGGCATCTCTCAGTAATCAGATCTTAACATGTTCGTAGCTTAGAAAGCCAACAGGGTTGCATCAAAAGCAGTGTGGCCAGCAGGTCAAGGCAGGTGATTCTCCCCCTCTGCTCTGCTTTCGTGAGACCCCATCTGGAGCACTGGGTCCAGCTTTGGTGCCCCTAACACAGGGACCTGTTGCAGTGAGCCAAGAGGAGGCCACAAAGATGATCAGAGAGCTCGACCACCTCTCCTATGAGGACAGGCTGTGAGAGTTGGGGTTGTACAGTTTAGAGAACAGAAGGTTCCCGGGACACCTCATTGCAGCCTTTCAGTACCTAAAAGGGTACTGAAGAGAAGGAAGATGGGGAGAGGCTTTTTAGTAGGACCTGTTATGATAGAACAAGGAATAATGATTTTAAATTAAAAGAGGGTAAATTTAGGCTTGATATGGGGAAGAAAGATTCTGCACTGAGGGTGGGGAAGCACTGGAAGAGTTTGCCGAGAGAGGTGGTGGAAACTCCATCCCTGTAAACATTCAAGGTCAGGCTAGACAGGGCTCTAAGCAACCTGATTTAGTTGAAGATGTCCTTGCTCATTGCAGGGTGGAGTTGGACTAGATGGCCTTTAAAGGTCCCTTTCAACCCAAACTGATTCTCTCTCTTGAGGTCTAATGCCTGGTTTCTTCTATGCACAGCGTCAGCTGCATGAACTAACTTCCTCACTCAGTTACTCAGCCCTACAGTGTCTCAAAAATAATTTCTTTGTTTATAATTCAGTTTATTTTAACTGCAGAATGTAAAAGAAGTTGTGAACATATGCACAGATTGCTGTGATTAGCTATTTTAGTAACTACTGTGTTGACATGAAGAATAGAAAATCTTAGCTCTAGAGTACCACAGTTATAGCTGGATGCAAGACATGTAGATAAGAGTTGAAGCTGATATAAAAACAGTCATCTGGAAAAAAACCCAACCCATAACCAACACTTTAAATGTGTTTAATATGCAGTACCTCAGTGAAAAAGAATAGAATCTGTTAGACATGTTATCTTTCACTGTTGTTTCAGAATATATGCATGAAAAAAGTGAATTGAGTTTTGTCAATCCCCTTACCAGAACTATAAAATAAAGCCTGTTTGTTGATTTAAATAAAAACCCAAGCAAATTAAAAAAAACCCAAACCAACAAACCCAAAATCTTGAGTCATTTTATGATGTAATGTTAGTGAAAACAATGTTCTTGCAGGTATTTTATCTTCATAATTTCCTGTTTCTTAAAATGTACTGGAAAACCCCAATTGCAGCCTTACTAGATACAGCTTATTGAATGAATGAAATAATCCAATTAGTTATATCAGTTCTTCTGAACTGATATAGCTATACACAAAACTAATTATTGCATAAGCAACAAATTTTTAGTAAATACTTTGTATTTATGAGAATTTCAATAAACATCTTCAAAAAGATGTTTCGTCTTTCAAGAACACCTTCAAAAAATTGTTAAAAAAATTATGGTGTAAAATACTGAAACAGTAAAAAAATCCCATGTTTCTAACTGATTTCTTAAAAAATGGAAACAGGAGGGCAATAGGGTTTTAAACTGACTGATTTTACCGGATGGCTCAGAAACATAATAGGAATGAGAACAAGGGTTATTTTTATTTGTACCTGAGGAAGAAATGATCTCTAATCCAACAATATTATCTGCAGTTTGAGTCCTAATTTTTGCATGCTTGAAAACATTATGTGATTTTCACACGATTTTGCATGAAATGCAATTTTCCCAACATTGTTTTGCGTAGTGAAAAGTCCTTATTTTTATAGGCTACACAGGACCTTTAGTCTGGGACAAAAATAAGTTAAACACCTCAGTGAGCTTCTCCTCTACCTGCTAATTCAAAATTACATTATATACAGAGTGAATATAAAATTACATATTTTGTGTTGTTTGATTTAATCCTAAGAATCTAAGTAAAATTAACTATAATTAATATAAAATCATAGAAAAATACTAATCAAATATCACATTATGATGGACTTATCCATCTAATATATCTAGCGTTTTTTATTACCTTCCACCATGACTGGAAGTATTACACAAAACTGAATGCTTAGAGAGAAGTCATCTGTGAAGTCTGCTGACAAGTTATGGCTACTGTGGGAACACTTTCATTACCAGCAATTTGAGTACTTAATATCACACTTCAGTAGTAAATGATTACCTTTTATGTCTAATTTCACTTTAACTTTATTTATAAAAAAGATTATTTTTAAAAGCTATAAAAGGATAGCTCTAAACCCCTGACATTTTCGGTGGCATAATGGTATTTTAGAAGCAAATCCTGTTCTTAGAGCTCAGCTCAACACGTGAATTCAATCCCTGAGTCCAGCACAGGATTCAGCTTGCCTCTTACCACTAGAGTTGTAGGTTAAAACTGTAGCTTTAGGGCTGGCAAATCTACAAGGCACTTCCTGACCACTGCACTCTGTCCTACTTAATGCACTACAAAATCAAGCTAAATCCATTGCTTGGATCTAGCAGTGAAAGTTTATGTGAGTTTAACTTCATACAGCTTGTCACAGAAACTTTGCTATTAATTTTAGGTATTGCAATTTACACCTAACTTAGCTCGGGGAGGCGGAAGGAGGAGGGGAGACGGAAGGCCATGTCCCACTAAATGTCTATTTTGAGGCTAATATGGAGGCCTACTCATGAATTAAGTGGCATGCAGTCTCAGCTGTCCCTCTGCCCATGGATGAATTTTATCCGTTATGAACATTCCAAACAAACAATACTAATAACTAAGTATATAATGTGAGAAATATCTAAGTGCTCTTGACAAGCTCTGCACTTATGGGAAAAATTGAATACTTCAGCCTAGAAATTTCTGTGGTATAAAATCTTGTGTGGGAGTCCTTATGCTGTGTGGCTTCAAATCGCTTCAAGTTAAAAAAAATATATATTCAGTTTCCAATTTGGGTCTCATCTAGTACAACATTTCAAACCACTTTTTGAATTAAAGGCCTGATCCAAAGAATGCTTAGTGTATAATAGTGAAGTATTTTTCAGAAAGGAGGATTGAAATTCAGCTTTTCCTATTTTCTTCCTCCTTTGAGATGAGTGATGAATTGCTATGGATAGCCAAATGCTCACACTTTCATGTTCTTTGCTCCAACTGAAGCTTGGCTTTAGTCACTGCAAAGCAGAATAGTTTCAAAAAATGAGAAGAATGTCCCTTTCACTTTCGATTACTTCAGGGTAAAATATTCATTTGGAAGAAGCAAGTTAACTTCCCTGAGGCACAGGAGAGAATTAGTATCTGTGAGGCTTTGATTTATTACTGTGGTAAGTCCTGAACTCTTGGGTAAAAGGCTAGCACTGTTGACGTATCAACTTCGGTGCTTTGAACAGAACCTGAATTTTGCATGATTTAAGAAAGTCAAGCAAGTTGGCTTGCAAATGAAACTGCTGCAGAGAGGCTTGTGAATCTCAGAAGGGCTTCCTTGACATGAAGAATAACACTTAGGTTACTGACATTTTATCAAAACAGTTTTGTAAACTATGCCCTATGCACTGGTAAAACTTCAAATTCATATCTACAGGGCATGTAAATTGGTTTGGCTTCACTAATAAGCTGATTCTGAGCTGTGAGTCTCGGTCCAAAACTGCATTCATTTAAAAAAAAACAAAACACTTTAAGACTTAAATGTTGACCACATTTAAGTCAAAGACAACACACTCTGTGACCTTAAGTTCCACAAAATTAATTCAAAAATAAAGCCTGTTCATTCTGGTGTGAATGCAAAAAATTATCTTAGAAGGAAAGCAATTTACTGCTGAAAACAGAAAGGGTGAAAAAACAGTCTCTTCTTAAAGGAAAAAAAAAAGGAAGTTAGAATGACTTCTATAACTTTATAGTACTTTACTCAAAAAGCATATTTTTATTGGCAACCCTAGACAATTCATTTTTAGATGAAGCCAAGCAAAATTACTGCAAATAATACTTTAGCCCCCAAATATATGAGTGAGAGCATATTAATTCTATGTTCTAAAAAAAAACCTTCACCATATACTTAATTACCAAGTTTGTTAGAATATAGAACCTATATATAATAATAAGGTGTTCAACGAGTCATGTAGATAAATTAAAGAAATTAACAGGTTTTTTTTTTAAATCATGGAGATAGTAAGAGATGAAGGTAAAATATACTCTTTGATTATTTGGAAATGTTTTAATACATTTAGAATTTAATAGGACATGCAAACTTTCCCATAATATTTCCTGTCTTCTACTGCCAAACCCATCTCACATGCTTGGATTCCATTACAAAATTTCAAAGTCTGAACTGTACACTAAAATCTTCTTGGTAATGTTTCATAATATTAAGACTTTTAGGAGTGTTTATTTGGTACTTCATGGACATTTCAGTAGGAAGAATATGTCTGTGATTGCACTCTTGATGAAGCCTTTTATTTAAACCTCCTTACCTACCATGGAAAGATAAAAAGACACCGTGTAGCAACAGCAGCCCTATTGGGCACAGCTCCCACAGGGGAAATTACCCTTTAATAGTGCTAAGCTCGATGGTGTGTGAATGGTTATGTGGTACTTGAAGTGAATGAACCAATTCATCTTTCAGATTAGGACCACATGCCTGTAAGTGATAAGTGCTTTGTCTCAAAAGTAAAAAAAAAAAAAAACCACAACAACACAAAAATATTTTTCTGTCACATTTACTACCACCTGATGTTAAACTAACTTCTACAAAGGACACAGTAGAAGAAATGAAATAAATCAAGGAGGAAAAATTCTTTGCTTCTTTCCAGTCAAGTTGTACTTTAAATATTAACGTTACTCATGACATCAAAAGACTAATTAGTACATATAGAGGGAACTATTTTTGTTATTTGGAATGACAGAGGATACACAATAAACCATCTGTGCCCAGCTTGAATTCATTAGATATTTCACCTGAATCTTGTTTTGAACAAATAACCAACCCATGTTCCTTTCATTTGTTACTTTACCAGCTGGGTAAAGTAACAAATGGGTTTCGTGCCAGGCCAAAGAGTACTTAAATACGACAGACAGAGTGAAATTCTGCCAGGCAATTTGTTGCATTCCAGTAAAACCAGTGAAGAGTCTGCAGCTTTTTATTAAATATACTAATCTGAAAAATTTGAAGTCATTATGAGAAGGTAGGTAAGGTAAGATAAAGATGACAGAAAAGGCCAGTAGTTTTTATATCAAACTACAAACAGAGTCAAACATTAAAGGTGATATTTCTATTTTATGAAGTTAGAAATGGCTACGACATTAAATGCCCTGTTGGACATAGGAGAAGGAAACAAGAAGTTTGGAATAGATAAGATACAAACTGAGTCAATAACAGAAGATTCAAAGTCAGGAAACCACCTGCCAATATCTACCCCCTGTGTATTATACATGACAGATTTTATCCATTTGGGGATTATATCACTAGGTTAATACTTCACAGCCAAAGATGTCAACCCCTCTGATCACTCTTGAAGAGAGCACTGTTTAGCAAACAGTTGCACAATCTTCTGCAAAATCCTAGAAGGAAAATTAAAAAGCCTCCCCCAGCTAAAGGAATACTGTAAACTTATCTGACAAGTTCCTAGCAGGCAACACAAACTTCCAGAGTCAACCAGATGCTTCACATTTTGTATATTAAGTTATTTGGCGAAACAGAAGCAGTATAGAATTTTTTTCCTGAAGCAAGATCCAGATGCTATCACATTCTTCAGTGGTGATCAAATGCTGTATCACTCTCCACTAACAGCAGAGTAATAGCAAAAAACCACAAATATTATACAAGTAGCAGTAGAACTGAACTTGATCTTCAGATTGGAGAGATTTGGTTATTTTAGAATGAAAGTAATTTGACACAAATGTATTTTACATATAGAATGGTTGATTTGTTCTCCCCCCACCTGCAGAAATACTTTTTCCTTGCTAAAAATCTGAAAATGTAGGTACTTAAAATAATTTTAATGCTTGAAGGAAATCTCAGAAATTAATGCACTGGTATAAATGACAAATGAATAGAGCTTTTATAAAAAGCGTGCTTTTTCTTTAACTTCACTTGCTACACTGAATAGTCCCAATTGCTTGTATTTCGGTAACATTTCGGCAACATCTGGCAGATGTTCCTGCCATTCATTTACAAACCATAAAGTAGGTTCATGCTCAGCTCTGATATTGCCTTTTTTGACTTGTTATTTTTGAGCAGTTATCAGTTAAGAGCTAAAATATTTTCTTCTGTCCATGGAAAATACTTATTAATACCTATTAGATGCAGTATCTCCCTAAAAGAAGTAGTTAATTGATATTTAACTCCACCAAATCATAAACTTGGCCTTGGAAAGTTAGTAAGACTTAATCTAGAGTGATATACCTCAATATACCACAAAAAGGAGTTACAGGAATGATCAGAGGCGGGACATTTGATCATGCTGCTCTTGTAAACTCCCTTAAGATTTCAGTGCTTCTCTCCCCTAACTTCTTTCAACACGCAGGGTACTGGGCACTACTAGAGATCTCTCAAGGATGTTACATGTCTTTAAGCTGTTCTTTCTTAACTATTTTCTTGTAATCACCTCAAATGCAGGATTAAGTTACAAAAAGAAAGAAAAAAAAGCAGCTAACAGCATGCTTGCAAAAGCTCTACTAAAGGTTGACCTTGGCTGGATGCCAGGTGCCCACCAAGCTGCTCTAGCACTCCCCTTCCCAGCCAGACAGGGGAGAGAGAATAAGACCTAAATGACCCATAGACTGAGATAAGGCAGTTTACCAAAGCAAAAGTGAAAGCTTGCACGTGCGAAAAAGTGAAGTGGAAAATAACAAATTTTATTCTCTACTTCCCATCAGTGAGTGATGGCCTGTCACATCCCGGGAAGCAGGGCTTCAGCATGTGCAGAGGTTTCTCAGCAGGCAACCATTGAAAATGAATGCCTCTCCTTTCCTTAGCTTTTATATCTGAGCTGACATCATATGGTATGGAATATCCCTTTGGTCAGTTTGGGTCAGCTGGCCTACTTGTGTCCCCTCCCAGGATCTTGC
>JAWWES010000133.1:48206737-48275480 GCA_035583135.1 Lophotriccus pileatus | reverse complement strand
CTTAGCTTTTATATCTGAGCTGACATCATATGGTATGGAATATCCCTTTGGTCAGTTTGGGTCAGCTGGCCTGGTTGTGTCCCCTCCCAGGATCCTGCCCTTGTCTAGGGGAGGAATGTTACAGTGCCAAGGCTGTGCTCAACAGTAGCCAGAACATTGGTATGTTATCAACTATGCTACCAATGCAAAGCACAGCACTATGAGGGCTGCCATGGGGAAACGAACTCTGGTTTATGACCCAACACAAGGGTACAAGTGACAGAAAACAAAGACAATCACTCCATCTTCACATTACAGAAACACATCCTAAATACATTTCCCTTAACCTGTGGCTTTAGAGGCTCAGTTCTGTTTCCTATCCTATTTTGGTATCCTCAGATAACATTCAGAGAAAACAGCTGTTGGCCCGGGGAAGGATATGGATTTCTACATCCCTGCTTATCCCTGATATAGCCCCCCATTCCCTGGGGGTCCCTCTGAGGTTGCCAGTTATTATCATTCCCATTTCTCATCTTCCCTTTTCGTCTAAGAACGTATCTATTTGTAAGTCAATCAGGAATTTCAGTCTGTTGTCAACCACATTACTGGCTGCTGCCTTCTGCTTTGTAAATATTAATATTGGTTGGGCATCTGCTCAAGTGTGAAATAGTCTTTTAGCCACCAGGTTTGTGTTTGGCAAAGCTGTAATCAGACTTTCAGGCAATGTGAAGCTCAATCTCTTTTCACTCAGATAAGCAACACTCTGACCACTCACATTTCTTTTTTTCTAAATTCACTTTAAATTCTCAGCTGTCAGATGTGGCTCCCTATGTGGCCATATAAATGTTTGTGCCAGAACAACAGGCAACAGAGGGATGGGAGAGCATATTCAAGGGAAAGGATTGCACTTCTCAGTGATTGTTTTACAGCAATCTGAAACATATGTGAAGCAATTACTTGCCACCTTCTGACACACATATCCATTAAATATATTGACTCAATAATGTCCTCATCAAATACAGTTTACTTTCAATAAAAGGATACGTGGAATGCAAAAAATGCCATCTCAAATACAGTCTACCAGTCAGAAATACGTTTCAGTGGGACTTCAGGGATTCTGTCACTACCAAAATCACTGCTTCTCTCTCTTAGAAGCTCCAACATGAATTAAAGCAGAGGAAGAGTGATTAACACAGCAATTTTAGGAATTTTTGCTTTGACAGGAAGATTACTCATAACTCATTGGTAAGAAATCTCCTCTTTGGCGATTGTCAGTGGCTTCAGCTACTTTGTTCTAACAGCATGAGCAACAGGAAAAAAATCCCAAATAATAAAAAAGGGATAGGATCAAATGTCACCTCTGTGGCTTGCTTTGCCATTCAATCTCCGATACTAAACTACAAATTTTCCTCAATAATTTTTATTTCTATTTGTCTAGTATAATCTCATATGACTTTGTCAATTACATTGTCAGTCACTTTAGATAAAATATGAAATCTTCACTTCTTCCTTCTAGCTCTCTCAATTTTACAGGTTACTTTCCTAATGGCATCCAAAGTAAATTAATGTTAATGTGACTTTACAGAATGTGTACAAAACATGCTAGTAGAAAGTTGTGAAAATACTATGCACTGGCTTTGGCCCTAGAAAAAGACTCATGTTAAATAAATATTTTGGACATCAGCCATCTTGGCAGGCTTACATGATACTTATGATAGCACTTTAGGCAATAAGCAAGTGCAAAACAATGGGAAACGCACCTTTAATCTAGTCTGCATTTTACTTTTTACTACAGAGAACTAGAAGTGAATTACATGAACTGGGTAAGGGCTCATAGTGAATTACCCTAGGGATTCAAACATTAAGAGGGGAGCAATTCATGATATACTCAAGATCATATTTGTAGAGTTCATGCCTTTCCTTGCTTGTCCCTGGGATAACAGAAATGTCTCAGTCTGGAAGAATTCTGTGAAAAGACCAGAAATGTTTGCTGAAAACTGTCCGTAAGTAACAGTGATGGTCATCAGCAAAGTCTTTCTCATTTCTGTGTATGCAGCATAAAGTACATTTCAGAGTTACACTTCAGTGGTGTAGCAGTGCCATTCGCCTATTTTATCATTAGGGTCGGGTACATGAAAAATACAGTAAACAATATGAAATTTATGGGGCATTGCATTCCTAAACTATGTAAAGACGTGCCAATTACCCACTATCTTTAGATCCAAATTCTTAGATCACCCTTATGGAACAATTCAAACCATTAATTCAAAGTAAATAGCTACAGAAAATCTGCAAACACATGCTGAAAACAAAATCATATTTATATGGTATACATTTAAGTAAAAACCAAAATTACTGACTATATAAAGGATAATGAATTCACTCTGCACACAACATGTCGTTCTCTGCAAAAAGCAAAATAGTTTGTAAATAATTTGCACATTAAAGTGTTATATATGCATACAAAGTATTATTACTGTATGACATGAAACAACAAACACATAAAATATCTGAAGGTTGAATTCATGAGATGAATTCTCCTGGGAAACAGTGAAACCACAGAGATTAAAACTACAGTATAGTAAAGACAATTAAGTTCTTAACAGAATCCTGAGTATTTGCAGAACAAATTAAATTTTTGACAGGACAAAACTAAAAGGATTTAAGGGACAGTCACACTGGTCACACTTAAAAAATGAAGGCATACAGGTATTCCAACAGCAACTGAAAAATTTCTTCAGACACTTCTTAGATAATACTTGAAGATAAATACTTAGATAATACTTGCAGACTATGTTCTAGTAGTAGACTACATTGTACATGTAGCTGGGCTGCATCATCACTAATTAATGGATGACCTTTGCCCTGAACATGCTAAAACCAGGTTAAAACATGACAAGAAACAACAGATTGGGAGAGACAGAAAGATGTGAAAGTACAAAAAAAAAAACAGCACCACAAAATTGGTTATCATGATAGACTGGTTGTCTCAGACCAAGAGTTGTCTAACCTTTTATCAAAATTTATATGAGCAGCATAAAACCAGTGTCTCACTACAGCTGAGGTGTGCTTATTTTCTGTCACCATCCAGAGGTGACAAAAAACACCAGTGCATGTACATTAGGACTGGTAGGGGCCAACGATGTAAGTTCAGTGACTCAGATCTTCAAGCTGTCCACTTATTAATCAGGGAAGGGGCTGTCTGTGCCCTTCTCACTTTTAGTATTCCCCAGAAAGGAACCCAGTATCAAAATACCTTTCTGTCATATTTATTGGTCTTAGGCTTTCTGTAGTGAAATATTTTGCTTCCTACATACTTGTTTTTCCTACTATTTTGATTCCTGTGTAAAATAACTTCATTTAACCAAACTTTACAAATGATAGTGTATCTTTCCTATTCAGCTGTACACTGAGCTTTCAAATACAACAGGGCAGTTACCCTGAACAAATTGTTTTTGTGTCTGAAAATGAAATTTTCTTTTCCTTTTCAAAGTCAATATTAAAGTCAGGGTTTTCAGTCTCAGTGCCTGGGTTTCTCCACCTGTAAAATGTTAAGTTGTCCCTTCTGTTAAATGCTTCAAGACCTGCTCCTGAAAATGTTGTATGACAACTGGATATTATTTATATGCTAGATTAAATCCAACAGATTTCTTACAAATTAAATACCAAATTTATTTCACGGTTACAGGTTAAAGTACAGGCGGGCCAAGAAAAAATAAAATAAAGATCATAAACTAGGTAACAGGTTTATCTTATGTGACTGCAGAAAAGGTCTCTCTTGTATATTCTTACTACTATTTCTGGTCTGCTAATGTGTGGTATGTCACAGTATTACTGTAGACTGACAAACTTAGGAAAGCAAAGGAAGTCAAAGTCCTCAGTGGAAAAGAAGAATGAAAATCCAGTGATTACAATATTGGTTCTTCTGCTGCTTCTGGTTGACTTTGTCTGATTTTTCAGTCTACAGTCAAAAGTTTGTTAAATTATCCCTTCCTATTTGTTTGGTTTTTTTTAATTAGCCTTAATGTCAATGGATGTGGAAAAGAGGAAGAAAAATGTGCTGATATAGAGTCCTATATTCTTCCCACAAGACACTGTGACTTGCACACTTCAGATCTAGCTTTTGCATTATCCTTAGAATGCACAAATGGCAGAGCTTTAGAGCTGTCTGTATCCCAGGCAAGGTCACTGACAGACATGCACGCTGGCAGGGACTTTTAGTGACAGAAAAAAACTTTGAGATTTCCTTTGAAACAGACTGTCTGCATTTAAAACAATAGAAAACAAAACAAAAAAAAAGGAAATGTGTAGAGACAAGTCGCATTTCTGATTCATCTTTTATTTCCCCACAACCAAGCTTAAGGGCTTCACAAACCGGGAACAGTGACTGCAATATGGTGCTATTCCATTATTCCAGCTGGGTGTGTTCTTCCTAATTATACTAACATCAAGTAAGAGGTACAATCTTAGCTATATATTCTGTTTCTTTCGAGAAAGACTTTAAACTGGATTCTTTAAACTAGTCATGAAATACTTTCTGACACAAATACCACCAACTGTTCCTTGTATTAAAACCAAAATCAAATCAAAGACCAAACTTCACAGAAAACCTACTACCTTCTTTGATTGTACCTTTCAACATTATATCAATGATACCGTTTATAATTTACAGTCTTCAGTAGATGTTCATAATAAGAAAAAAAAAAAAACACTTTTTTTGCAATATCTGATCATAGTTGAGATATTGGATTTTTTAAAATATATCAAGGTCTAGAACACAATTGTTTCTTCTCTTGCTCAGGATGTATTTTGACTTCTGTCTTGTTTTCAGACATAATTTTTTTCATTTCAGCAAGTGAGATGCTTGCTGTATGCCTGTAAAGTAACGTAAAGAAAGTGGGAAAATCCACATAAGTTAAAAGAAAAAAAAAAAGGATCAAAGCTATTTAATAACTTTCAACATTTTCAAAAATGTGTTTTTCTTCTCAAAGCTACTTTTTTTTTTCTTTAGGAAAAACAATTTAAATCTCCATGTGCTTAAAATATTTCAGCTTTTGATGAAACCCGTATTTTTCAGCAGTTTTTTGGGAACACCACTAGTGCTATATCTGACACATCTTACAGCACCCTATGTCTGTGACACAACTGAACCAATAGTTCCACTGATCCCTTTTATGATATTTGTCAGAAACTATTTTAATGTCTTTATATGAAAGAATAGAAGGGAGAAAGGGACAAAAAAATTACAACAATTTTAAGGTTTATGGTAAGGTAATTAGAACAAGGGTATCTCTGGATTATGCAGCACCTATGGTTAATGCACATGCAGTACTAAAAATACAGATACAGAAATACACTTCTACTAATAGCATGATGTTACATAATATATCCATATAACAAAAAAATGTCACTTATTTCCTCAGCAGCTGGAGGCAAGCAATTATCTCACAATCATCACCTCCCTTGCTTCCTGCTGCTATTGTTGCACTCAATAATGAGAATTTCAATTCTGGCACATTCATATGGTTACATTTCGTACAGCATGGCTTGGATTCTGAACACAGTTACACTGCTGTGAATCCAGGTTCACACTAGCAGTGCTGATGCAGGTGCTCTGGTCTTTCATCATGCTCTCAACAGAACACAAGTTAGGTTCAGTGAGCTCACCTCTTTTATTCTTATATATTAACCTGAACACGTGCAAGACAGACACGCTCCTATATTCAGCAATGTTACAGCTGACCTGGAGGTTCTCAGCTCCTCTTCCTTTTATCACCTGCTAAAACATCTTGGTTTCCAAAAACTCAGAAATGCTTTTGTGGTGATTAGGTGTTAGGATTATATTCTATATTGGAACTATTGTGTTGTCTTTGCAGTTCATTTTTTATAGTTCCTGTTTTTTAAAACATAGCTGCTAGAAAAGGATTCATCACTTTTAGATGATGAATTATTTTCTGCCTTGTGAAACAAGCTCAGTAGGCAGTCCAGACACAGTTATACGGACAGCTAAAAGCCTGGAAACTGGGAAACAGAGATTGCAAGTGTTTCCAGAATGAAGTGATAGCTGAGTTGAGTTTCTTAGGATAACAAGCTGCACTTAGCTGTAGACGTTTGACCACATATGCCTAAATCTTCTCTTTTTGATGTGGCTTTCAGCTTTCCCCTAACTGGAACACAGCTTAGAGATATTTGCCACTCTCCTGTCATGTAAGCAATGAAAAGTTTCAAGGTTTATCCCCCTCATGTTTCTTTGATAAAGACTTTGCTAAGCACACTGAGCATTTCAGTTTCATGATAAAGTCTGAGCAAAAGCTTAAGGCTGGGAAGTGAACGAGTGAAAGAGGTCTGGAAATGGTGTGTGCAGCAGCTGATCAGAGACAAAGCTAACAAAAGTAACATTGGATAAAAGCCACCACAAATCCTTTTTTAACTGGGACATAAGTACACACAAGAATGTGCCATGCTCCTTTTCTGCCCTGCCTGCCACTGCAGGTTCCTAGCATCACTTGGTGATGCCTAACACTTCTTTGAAGCATCCATGTAGGAAAATGGGCACCTGCCTCTTGCAAGAGGTACATTGCAGTGCTGCCCATGTGGTTGGTGAAGCCAGACATCCTGCCTGTGTTTGACTTGTGGCTGGATGCCCTAATGCTTACCCAGCCTGGGCATTGGGACAGGGTCACCCCAGACAGCCCCCAGGGAAAAGTTGGGAGCTAATGCTCTCTAAGGAGAAGCATCAGTGCTGACCTTCAAGACATGCTGCAACACTGCTTCCCACTCCTTTCTGCTCAGGGACACTAGCTAGACAACCATGTCAATTAAGTCTATTGTTTTTACTTGAGCATTTTTTCAGAAACAAATGAAACTCTTGCCTGTATCAAGGGATACCTTGAGAATAGGTTAAATTTATAGAGAAGTAAATATTGTCTGATGTGCCTGACTTCAAATGTAAAAAACAGTGATAGTCACTGAATGGCAGCCCACAACATTAAACTAACCCCCTCTGTGAACAGCATGTCTTTTCAGGATTAACAATTTATGAAGTTAATGCACATCTAAGTATGCAGCTGTCCTTTTCTATTTTTAACAACCAAAAGGAAAATGTCATCAAGTAAAGGGGAAAAAAAGCTGTTTCTCAGTTGGGACTGTACAGAAAGCAGTGGCAGTGTTATTCTCTGTGCTGTAAAATTGTACGAATGAGTTTTGTCATGGAAATTAAAAATACCAGATAGACCAAAATACTTAAATTCTCTTCATTTTGCTTTCATGGTTATTATTAAAGTTTTCTTTGAAAGAACTTATTTTAACTCTGATCATAAAATGAATATTATCTCACGTGTGGCTTGGTATAAACAAGCACTAAACAAAACTACTCGAGATATTCCATGATTTAATTGCATTTTCTTACAGTTTTACACAAGAAATAATATAAATAATCCCTTACTTTTCTGGGCATTTAAGTATGAAGAATCCCGAAGTGCTTTGCAAAACTACATGCATGAAGAAAGAACTTTCAGTGTTTAAATGCAGCAGTCCTCTGAGGGGGTTTATATGTAAATATGTATAATTATCTGCTTGCCACCAGTTTCTCAGACTTTGGTGATGAATGTGCTATAAATACTTTGATAGGAATAGAATCTGCAGTGCTACAAAAAGATGAATTTTGCTAATAAATATTTTTCTAAGACATCGATATAATTTCTCACTCATTTGAGGAGTACTCTGAAACTGCAGTAATGATCTGCAAAAAGCCAGGCAAAAAGAGGACTGGTATGGGAATACAAAGGTGGCTACACACTTGAGTAAATCGGAGGCAAAAATGCACTGAAAGTTGAATCATTGAGCTAGAGAAAAGTCACAAGTAGCTTTTTTGTTCAGAATCATATTTGAGTTTCATTTAATATTCTTAGTAATGACTTTTGCACAGAAGCATGCTGCTAAAATGTGGTGACTCAAAGGTGAAAGCTATCAGTTAAGAAGGAAGATCACACTGATGAAATGAGGGATGCTGAAGACCTAAATGATAGAAACAGGATGAAGTGTAATAGTACAAAATGCATCTTGATCATTATTAACAGGAATTTCTTCTTTAAGCATCTGAGTGGTAAGAAAAGGAGAGCAAAGAATTGGTTGCGCTAACTGATACCAGTTCCTCCAAACAAAGTAATACAGTTACTAAAGAAAAAGTTGTACGCAATTCCAGAACATGACTAGTGAGGCATACCCAGAAGGAAATACTGTACTGTTCAACAAGGTACAGGTAAGACTTGACCCAGAATGCAGTGTTTAATTATGGCTTCCCATGCTTACAAAAGACAATTTCAAATTAAAGAAAGTGCTTCTAGCTTTTTTCACCTTTTTTATTTTTTAATATATTTTTTTTTATTTGAAAGCCCAAAAGAAGAAAAAAGCAATGCAAACAGAAATTACAGTGTTGGAAGAAAAATAAGTTGACTTTAACCAATTATGAGTTCAGAAGCTTTTTAACAAGCAGAACATCAAGGTTTTGCAGTTTGATCAGTTTATACACAGGATTATGTGTGGTTACTTGAGATGGTACAAATTCAGTAAAATGAGAATTATCTTCCAGCCACATCTATGAGACCCCCAGATCAGCAACTGGTTAGGGATGGATCTGCCTAGATAACTCCCTTATAAGTACTTCTCAAAAACTTTTGATAAATGAGAGCAAAAAAAAAAATCAAAAGCAGGTTTTCCTTGAATTGCGTGTGCTGTGGGCTAACTAGTTTTTTGTCTGGGAATTGCACACCTAGAAGCTTTACAGACCATTTCCACCCTCAGTACACCCAGTGAGGGCACCAGGCAGAAGCAGTCTCTCCTCCCTTTGCCCAGACTAGGCAAAAGCACAGTGTACAGCTTACAAGAAAATAAATACAACTTGCTTTTCGTCATGCCTCACAATGAACCTGGTCAGTTATAAACAAAGTAATTTTTATCAATCCTGCATTCTGCCCAGAAAAACAAACAAACAAATAAAAACCTCCTATCCAACAGGTCTTCCTGGGTAATTTGCTCTGCAGTTGGCAGTAGCACATGTATTGTACACATCATGCTACAAACATGGTGGTATCAGCCAAGCTCTCAGTAGAGCATGTGGGACCAAGACAATGTGCCATCCCTGACAAGAAAGGACTACAAAATATTTTGAAGCCAGATACAAACTAAAAAAATATTTCACAAACTTTATATTGGTAGGAGACACGATGAGATTGTGTTAGAAGATCTGCTGTATTCAACCAACTTTTATTACCTATTTAAAACTATGTATACTGCTCTTGATCTTTTGGAAACTGTCTTAACAGCTCAGTTTACATGTAACGATAGCGGGTCCACCCTTTAGTGAAACCCTGTCACCACAATTGGTGATTATGTACCCTACATGCTGTTGATTTCATAAGACTTCATCACTTCCATGGCTGTCAGTCTCAGCACTCACAACATTATGTTCCTTCCTCCCACACTGTAATTTCTTTAGCACAGGGCAGGCAGTGGAGCATGATGTTTATGCTGCTATCTCCGCTGCTGTTGCTACTTCATCTAATGCATCTGTGATACAAGTTGCTAAATCATCATGAGAGTAATAATGAGTTATGAAGCAGGTTACTTATTATATTAGAACCATTCAGTAATGATATTTTTAATGTGTATTTAATTGCCATCATCAGTACAATCTGCATAGAGCTGCCTATAAGTCTAGAACAAAAACAAATAATTGTAATCCAGAGTCATTACTACTAGAGATTATGAAGTAAATTCATAAACACATATGAACAAACCTTTCCTGTAATTCAGTAAGGTTACTTCTTTGGGGTCATGTTAATATTTCCCTAGTTTATCTGCATGAAGCATCAGTTACTCTATTAACACAAATTGTATACTGTGCCCATTTTTGGGGCAAAATGTAACATGCTTTGCTCCTCTGAAGGTCTCAGCAGAAACTGAATAGAATATTCACTGCCACTGGACCCTAAACATCTGTTCATGGGAGAGGAACCTTTAAGGTTTCTTCCATATTCATCCTGAAAAACCTACATTTATACTT
Organism: Lophotriccus pileatus; assembly: GCA_035583135.1. NCBI lineage: Eukaryota > Metazoa > Chordata > Aves > Passeriformes > Tyrannidae > Lophotriccus > Lophotriccus pileatus. The sequence continues at coordinate 48,265,438 of JAWWES010000133.1, read as the reverse complement.
ATACACCTGTGCTCTGATTTCAGGGGGGGAACTTAGACTTACAATCGCCCTGGAAGCCAAAGCAAGTTTTCTCTTCTTCATAGTATATTAGTAAGGCAGGTAACTGGCATACACCAACACAAGAGGTCATCAACAGAGGCAGAACTCAAGGCAAATATTAAAAGTAGCAAGGGCAGACACCTTCCATTAGATCTTGCTGAAGGGGGACAATAGATCTAAAGCTTAAACTCTCTCTTATTCTCTGTGTACCTCTAGAAGAGGTTATTGCACCCTGAAACAGTAAAGAAATTAATGTGCTGGCACCTCAGGTGCCTCAAATCACAATTTCAATGTTGCACTAATATATATCATTCTTGTTTGTTCCCTACATCATACATCAGAGATGTTCCTTGTATCACTGAGATACCATGTATTTCTAATGTAAACAACAGTGCAGCCTTTTCATTAATATCCTCTAATTTTTTACAGGCGGTTTTGCTCAAAAATCCTGTAGTTCATAGATCATATTCTTGTTGAGAAGGTCTCCTGATATGTAGCAAATACTTTACCCATAATAGAATATATTTAATATGAAGAATTTTATATTCTCTATTAATTTCATGATGAATACTTACTGAAAATAAAGAGAAAATGTATAGCACCAAACTAGCATCACAGCATGTGCAAAAAAACCAAATAAATGCAACATAACATATATTACGGAAAGCTATTTTTAAGAATATCTATTATGACTTGTATAAGCACACTAAATATTTGGTATGCCTGGGTGAAATAGTTTTTACTGATTTCACTGATATCAGTGCTGTTGTAACTGTTTGTTGGCATTTGGCCTTACTTTACTTCTTTTATGTAGCCCAGCCTCACTTCCACTACTCTGCACAGACATTTCAGTGTTGATTTTCTTCACCCTACAACATAAATTAATTCAGTGAATACAGTGAAATCTTTGGATTGTAGCACAAGGCTGAGCCGTGGAAAGAAAACCTCTATAAATAAATACATACTAGTAAACATAAGAAAACTCATCTACTAGTGAAGGATTGGCCACACTGTGTAACTACTGTCAGTCTTCTTTAAATAGTTATATCCAATGCCAACAAGCCCTTTTTCAGAAAAAGTCTGGACACAGTTTTGGAAAGAGCATGGCTCAGGGTCTGTTCGCACAAGGTTGGTTGCACATGGCCACAGAGGTGAAGAGATATTTGGTATATAAATGGGGACTTTTTATCTCAGAAACAGTTCTGTCTTCCATTCCCTTGGTGAGGAGCATAAGAAATAGTTAATGAGGGATCAAAACCATGCAATCTAAATGGTGTTGTACAAGCACATTTGCCTGTATCTGCTTTGCTCCTGTTTTTCTCTAATGAGCAGCTGCAGAGATAGAGAGTTAACAGACATTAAGCAATCCTACAGCAGCTCTGACACTCGCAACCATTGCTTTAGGTTAAACTTCCCACAACAGCTCCCCATGCCTTCAATACTGCAGCGTGCCATATAGTCCCCCTTCTGAAGTCTAAAGATACCTACTGGTATGAGACACTCAGGACAAAAAGTGAGGGGCAGTCTTTTCTGCAGAGATATCTCCAACTGAAACATGCGTGCACTACAGTTTAGCAAGATATTACAGTTGAAATCATTAGGAGTTTCTTGTTGCAAAATGGTTTGGAACAATGAAAACAACTCTAGCTTGAAAGCAGATTTGCATATGGGAGCTTAATTTATCAAACTGTGGGATGTATTTTGGAAAGAGAGAGAATACAAATGAAGAAAACGAGAAGCATACTTAAGATGATTATGCCTTCCAATTACATCCATCTTTACGCCCTGTATACTTATCTTCTGACATGTAAACCTTCTGTTTTCCAAATAAAAGACCTCAATGCTTTAATTGAAAACAAATATGTTGAAAAACAGAGGAAGAAGCATTTCCTAATCCTGTAAGGTAAAGTGATATAAAGCCAGCTAACAGCACATTAAGATAAGGAATACAGCCTAATTGGTGATAAAATGTCAATACTCCAATAGATGTATACCAGCAGTCCATTAGATTTAATTAGGCTCTCTCAGCAAGTAATAAATCATGCAAAAGAAGAATTGAAAAAGAAATCAGCTGACTGCTGGGAAACACTCATGGCTTGGTTTACCAAGGCTAATATTTGAGTAAATTAGAAACTACCAGAGACATATTAAGCAGAGGGTTTGAAAAAAAACCCAATATCTAATATAAGTCCAGGATTAAGAGATTACACAAAGGCACTGTTGATCTACTCAGGTTTTAATTATGATCTCATTTATTGATATAATAGAAAAAATATTAAGAGAGATTCAAATGAAGGGAACCACTAGAGTGGAAAACTGGGCTGCTTTTGCACAGCCCCATTCTGAAAACTGATAACAATTACTGTGCAGCACTTGGATGCTGAAACTTCACCCCATGTTCAGCAGGGCTTCATGCAGCTGCCCCTGTACACGCTATCAACTGAATTAAAGCCTGTAGTCCACAGCCCATGAATGGAAAATGAAATGCAAACGAATTGGCAGCTGCATCTGTGGAATCAGGGCAGAAGAGCAGCAAATGCAAAACACACAGGCTAAACACACAAGACCAAAAAGACAAAAGAGATATGACAGTCAGAAAATAAAAGCAGCCCTTCTATGGAAGAGTGAAAACACAATTGACTTTAACCAAGTTGCCTAAATAAAAACTATGTTTTAGGTTGAGATCAATTATGGAATTTTGTATTTCTATGGTTCTTCTCAATTCTTCATTAAAAACATGTCTGGAAAGGTGCATGTGACATTTTAAAAAACCTTAAAAGCACATGAAACATGGAGGACATGAAGCAATAGAAAGGAGGTTTTGGGTTACTGTTTCCACCGCATGATAGGAATAAGAGAATACAAGAAAACATTTTCAGACCTGATCAGAAAGCAACTAATTTTTTAATTTTTTTGGTTTTGCAAACTAATTACAATAGTTATCATTTCTACTCTATTTAAAATGGATCTGATGAAACTGGAATAGAACTGACATGAGTGTAATTTCCCAGAGAGTAGACCTTCGCTAGTCATGTGTAAACAGAAATAAATAGTGTTCATTTATTCAAAACTGATGCTATGACAGTTTGCATTAAGCCCTGAGACAGGCATTTAGTGTGCATATACAAATAGAATGGGACTGATGAGATGGGGAGGTTGAAGAAAAGTTTCTGAGATTTTTAGCTTTCAGGAGGAATTCTATATTCTTTTAAACTTCTGGTCCTAATCTGCCCTCTGTGAAACTACAGAGTGAAGAAAAAAGTAATAGGAAAAGTTCTACAAGTGTTTGTAAATTTAACTATTACCTTGTGTTTATCACTTTTAGCTATATATTAATATTCTGTGAAATTAGTTCAGTGGCAGGGAGCTAGGTAGCCAGGAGTGGGGATTTATTTTAGCTTAGGTACGAAACACTTTCACCAATTCAAAAACCAGCGGCTCTGTGCTATGCTTCAGTTTGAGACTATCAAGTTACTGACAGCTCCTACATTACACCGAGAATCATCTGTGGCGTATTTTCAGTGCTACACCTGAGCACCAGGGCAGTAGTAACACGCATCAAGTGTATCACTTCTGGCATCGGACAAGCTTCACCAGCACTAGCTGGCAATGTGCTCCATTGCCCTGTGTAGACCTGTCCTATGGGAGGGAAAGAGTGTCCAAGCTCCACTATGCCTTCAGCAGCTCATTCTTCTTAATTTTGTCTTTATTAATTTGGAGATGTCCTTTATATTGTCACTTTTTACAAATGGTAGTGTATCCGTGCAACCTCTGCATGGTTACTATTTTAAATGCAGTACTGCTCTGACAGCATGCAGTGAGTCCACACAGAGTGGGAAAATCTGCTCAATGATTTCTTCAGTATTGGGCAGTTTTTAGAAGATTAGAGCTTGTAACTTGGCACTTTCTGATAAATAAGGTCTGAGACACTTCTATTTTTCAGTCCAACACCTGTAAAATTGGTGGGTTTTATCTCTCGGATAAATATATGGTAACGATTTAAATCTCCATGTAAGTATATTTGTTGGATTTTTTTATTATTACCTTTCAGAGGTAATTTAGATGTTAGAGCATAGCCTTTTGGCAGCATTAAAGCACTTACTATTCAAATTATTTAGTGAAACCACTCTCAAAATTATTTAGTTAGGATCTGCAACCCACACATGCAGACACATCCTTAGACTCACATAGAACACATATATAGAGAGGCTATTTTTAGTATTAACTTGAGGATTTAATTTGTTTGATTATCTAATTCCAGTTCCGTACAGAGTAATTTCTGATTTGACCTTGCTGTGATAGAGTGCTTGATATTTGCTCAGTTTAAAATTAGGTACAGCAGCTTAGGTTGGTTGATGTGTTTTCATGAATGTTTTATTAAAACCTACTAATACGGTCACATTTTGTGAAATAAATAATTTGCTCAGTATATATCCTGGGCATTCATGAATAAAAGAAGCTTGCTACTTGAGAACATTTTTTAATCTCATGGTATTAGAGGAGATAATAGGTGGTTCATTGGAGACCGTGAAATAATGCTTAACAAGGAAGTATGAAGATGTAATCATTAATAGATTTTATTATATTTCCTGCTCTTCCATTGGTTTTATGTGATTTGATCTAACTAATTTCAAACTAAACGACTGAAAAGTGTATTATGCTGTTTTTACCCATGCTACCAAAATTCTGTATCACACGGACAGTAAAATTTTAGATTCTCTGAACTACACAGTAAAGGTACAGGTGGTGCACTACTTCTGTTACATAGAATGGGAATAATCTAAAACTATCATACAAGCAACTTCTCAGAATTGATAAAAACTTGTAAGTACAATTTCTTTATTGAGAGTTTTCCATAAGATCCTTATAGAGAGAACCATGTGGAGAACCAGAAGGGACTCAAGGCAGAGCTGTCTCTGAACCACACAATCCCAGCTAATGCTTTCCCATCACCTCCTGGATTAGAACATGACTTCTTTTTAAAAAAAAGCTTTGTTGTGAGAGGAGGGTGCACACTCCCCGAGTCCAGCCTGATCTTTTGAATCATATGAAGATTATTGCCTTGGCTTGTAGCCTTGTTACAGTCTTATAGTGAAACCCAGTGGCATATACTGATTTCCAGTCAGCATTGGGGTCACACTTAGCAGACAGCGTGCACACAGATAGACATCCTTTGTGTTTCCAGTGAAGAGGATACACCCAAATCTGGCGCTAAGTAAGAGTTTGGATGCGGGAAAGAAGCAAAAGCTTTACTGACTACTTTCTCATGGACATTCATAACAGAAGTGGCCACCAAAGCAGCTGCTTCTAACCATTTGTCAGGCTGCTGGAAATTCATCAAAATTTACAAACCATGTATGTTACTTCTGGGGAGAGCAGGAAGGAGCAGATTATTTTAGTCTCCATTTCTAGTACAGCACATGGGAAAGGGAAGAAGATACAGAAGTGTCCTAATAGGTTATTACATTTTTTACACCAAGAACTTTACCACTTAATATATATTACCACAGTTACTGTGTTTGCTTTAAAGTTTTATGTACTTCTATTAGTATACTCCCCATCAGCTGTGCTTTCCTTAAACTTTCCTTCAGATAAAGAAATAACATGCATTGATACTTCTAATAACTAACAGTTATAATGAAGGAAAACTCTGTCAAATTGTCATTTCTTTCAAAATATTCAACCATTTTTAACAGCCATACCTGATAAATACAAAGATGAGGAAGAGTGTCTGCATGCAGAGAGCCTTCCTACCAAGCATTATTCATTATTTCTTTCAAAAGATTATGTATATCCCTAACACTATATTTCTGTGTTCATCAGAAACATGTGCTTCAGAAAAGAGTTCAAAGTATCCCTGGTTTTGCTATCTTTTTTTGCTACCTTTGTACCCATGTGTCACTGCATCACTGCCTATATGGCATTACTACTATATGGTGAAGTCCTTTATAACTAAACATGGGCAATAAACACCTATTTACAAAATGGAAAATAAGTGACTCTGAATTCAGTGCCTATTGGAAGTATTTTGAATTTTACACACAACAGTTCATTTCTTTTATTCATTGACTGTTCATCCAGATAGTATGAATATGTTCAAATAAAATTTAACATCTCTAAATGTTCAGAAGGAAAATGCTTTTCTTTTGGGACACATATTCATTCATTTGTTCTACCTAACTAGTATCAGCATCCAGACAAATTCCATGATGAGAAATTGATACTATTCATGCAAGGTATAAAGTTCTTCATTTGTGACAGAATACTGTAGATATGAGGCATCAATTTCCCAGTAGTGATTGTTCTATAAGAAGTTGAAGAATTCTGAAGGTTAGTAGTTTCTGAGGTTCAGAAGATTTTAAAGCTTAAAGAAATGTTTAATAAAAAATTGTAGGGTAAAGGAAGACTAAAAGAGGTTTTTTAGGCTGGATGACATGAAGCAGGCTATTGACTATGACATCAAAGTTCTATGTACAAGGTACAGAGTAATATTTTGAAATCTTTGAGATTCGTTTTTTCTGCCTTCAATTTTTTAACTATTTTGAGTCACACAAACAGACATGAGCAAAAAAAAGTTGATAGGTATATCCTTTGTTGTCCCCTGTAGTTTCGGGACATTTTCATTTAATCTTTCACCAAACACAAAAGTCTTAATTTCTCATGTCTTTTAAATAAATGAGAAAACATGTAATCAAGAGCACAAACTGAAGATATATTTTCCTAGATGTAGTAGACTGAATCCTATAGAGAAAGTTACAACAAAAAAGGGCAACAATGTTAATGAGAAAATATTTTTATAGAATAATTTAGGTTGCAAAAGACCTTTAAGATCATTGAATCCAACCATTAACCCAGCATTGCAAAGACCACCGCTAAAATATATCCCTAAGTGCCACACCTAAACATCTTTTAAGTATTTCCAGGGATTGTGACTCAACCACTTCTCTGGGCAGCCCATTTCAGTGCTTGACCACCTTTTCGGTGACAAAATTTTCCACAATAATAAATGCAAACCTCCCCTGGCACATCTTGAGACCATTTTCTCTTGTCTCATCACTTCTTCCTGGGGGAAGAGACCGACCTCTACCTGGTTATAACTTCCATCCAGGTAGCTGGAGAGAAAATAAGACCCCCCTCCCCAACCCGACCCTTCTTTTCTCCAGATTAAAAAAGCCCAGCTCCTCATCAGACTTGTGGTCCAGACCCTTCATCAGCATCTTTGGCAACTCCAGCAGTTGCCACAGTTCACTCGCAGCAAGTAAATTGTCAGGAAACAAGAACACAAATGGAAAAACAAATACTGAATCTCTTCCTGAATAGTGGATACAAGTGAGAGCAAAAGGTACTTTGCCTTCTTCAAAATCAGGTTATAAATGTAATCCCTAAAAGACAGTTTGAATTTTCTGCACATAGCTTTAAATGCTCAATTCCCTGTTCTATGCATCCCATGAGCTCCAAGTCTTGGAACATTCCCTCCAAACAGGAGAACATGTGTTTCTTTAGCTATATTTGTAAATATACATCCATTTGAACAAAAAGAATGAACACACAAAAAAACCCCAAAATGATGCCAAAAAAAACAAAGCCCAAACCTTTCTACCTGATGTAACCTAATAGCAAACTTGTGACACAGACTGAGCTATCAGGCTGGCCCAAGCAACTTTGCCTAACTTAAAACCGATGCTAAACACTGGAAGGTTATGGAAAAGCTGTCATTACATATCAATACCAAAGTCAGTGGTGCCTGTAGTGTAGAAGCACACAGTTTATCTTCAGTTAACTTCAAGCTACCAAGACCATATTCCAGTAGACATCTAATTACATTAGCAGAGCTCAGCCCAGTCTCACACCAAGGAATTTATTCTGTTCCTTTAACAATGCTGTTAACCTCACAGATGCAAACCCTGTATCGTAGCCAGGGCAAACAACAGCAAAAACTGTGATAGAAATTAACCCTATTCCTGACAGAAAGCATTGAAAGCGTTAAGTGTACTAGAGCGATGAAGAGGTATATAAATCTTGCAGCATCATCTCAACATCTTCAGTTTGAGAGGCAGGAAAAATATATTAATTCCTACTATTCTCCTTCCCAGTGCATAAGAGACAACTATTGACTTAAGAGTACTGATAAATGAAGGAGTAGTTTGGTTGAAGTCTCTGAAATGACAGTTTCTGAAGTAAATTCCAACTTGTATTGTAGTCAGAAGCAAAAGAGATTTAACTCTTTTAATTTAACTCTCAAGGAGCAGTGTTTGGAAGAATGGTAAGTTAAGTTTTAAGTTCTTATCAAAACACACTAATTCAAAAAAGATTTACTTTAGGATGAAAATTGATAGATCAAGAAAGTTCAAATTAACAAAAGTAAATAAAAACCATAAAAGAGGAATAATTCTCTTTCATTAGTGCTCCAGACTGTCTTCCCCTTGAGAATTCATTCAGGAAGAATAGTTATTTGTCCACTCCAACCCAGCACTACTGAAAATGGCTCTTGTTATTCAAGCAGTAAGGAAGCATCCTCTCTGATCAGGCAGTACAATCAACCATTTTACAAAGAAATGTATTTCATTAGTTCTAGTTTATACTGGAAGGTCAGATGATAAATTCATTTTTTCTACAACATATTCTAAATAAAGAAACTACAAAGTACAATTTATAGCCCAAAACAATCAAGTACTTGGTAGACAACTCTGAAACGGTGTTTCCAGAGTCTCTATAGACTTCATTTTCCTGATCCCCACTGTACCTCAATTCCAAACACAGGACAGTCTTTCAGCAACAGTCATTAACACATTTATCTCCTAAACCAGTCTTCACAAATGCCTACTGCTGTCACTTCCACTTTAAGAATACAGTCAATACATACTCAAATTATATATATTAAAAAAATCTGAATTCCGAGTCATTATTGACATAAGCCGTTATGTTTACCAGCACAAGAAATGTATCTTACTTCCTTCTGTAACCCATTTTATTATTATTGTTTCTTTAAAGAAAGCATAAAACCAGAAATTAAGTAGTAACTTAACTTCAGAAATTCAGTAACTTCAGAAAGACTTTCCATTTTTTTTATTTATGCGGTTAAAAATCCTGATGTTTACAGGTACTGTTACCATAAAGATTAACAATAATTCTTTTGTATCATCAAATATTGTGTTGATTTTCAGGCAACTTCATTCTAAGGAAAAAGATTAACATAGTGTACGATTTTGTTAGAACTGGTGGGTCTAGGAAGTCTGTCTAAAAATAAATTTTATTGTAAGTGGAATGAGGACTATTTCCCAACTCCTGTTGTAGTATGAGATGCAAAAACATTTTATAGGAACAATATATACACACACATAACGAAAGAATTTTTCGAATAGAAAGAACAAAAACTCAAAAAACCTCAAACCATTAAAATAAAACAGGCATCAAAGTGGAACTTTGACAGTGTTATATTCATAACTATTAAATGGATGATTCTGGAGTTTATTGCCTGTAGAGAAGGTAACAAATCTATTGGTATCTTATTAAAGTGTAGACTAAACTTAACATATAGTAAGTAGGCCTCAGGCAAAGTCAAAGCACTATACATTTGCTAGCTATAGAAATACAGTATCAGCTACTGATTTCCAATGCACTATGTGGAAATCAGTGAAGCCTCCCTGTAAGAGATCAAGAACGACTAATGGTGGACTGGCAAATGTTCTACTGATACACAGGCAGGAAACTGTGGCATGAGAGGAACACATATTCAAGGCGATGAGCTTTGCTGAGAGTGTGCGTTTCTGCTAAACCAGGCTTAGCACATGTTAAAATGCCAAACGCTGAGCAATGCTTGGATCAGAGCTTGCTCAGAACTTGGGTGGGTTTCACCTGAATCGGCCTGAAACCTGCAGCCTCTGGCCTCAGAGGGGAAATGACCCTGGTACAGAGACCACCTACAATAGGATGTGCAGACTAGAGGCTCTTTAATGCATCTTGCAGGAGCCTCAAGGTTTTACTCATCTCAAAGTATCCCAAAGTCACCACCACCTGCCTTTAGCTTCTGAAAATCAGCAGTTCTACCTGTGCAATTTTCAGTACCAAAATACACACTGGTAAAGATTCTTCTGTCAGAGCAGTTATGTAAGTATTTCATCATAGAAGACTAAGAAAAAGTCCAAATGAACAGCAGCAAAAACTGCCAAATAAGCCCAAGAGGCTAACACTGAAGTCTTTATGTTCTATTTCACTAAAGTATAAATATGTTTCTTTTAATTCTATAAAAAGAAACAGGAGCACCTCTAAAAAAACCTCAGTATAATTTACAGATAAATTCTATCTTTATCTACTGAAACCAGCAGACAAATCAATTTTAAAATCCTAATCACAAGAGCAGAGATACTAGTCTAGACATCAAATCAAAACAAAAAAAGAAATAGGGGCAGATGGCCTGAAACAAGAAGTCTTTCATGCAGTGCAAAATCTCTTAATCCTTAAAATGGAAAAAAAAATAGAGTGTCTAAAAGTATTTGGCCTGAAGCACTATATTTTTAATGTGTTAACTACTTCTGATGTAGTTGTTCTTTACACAGTGTTCAGTGTAGGTTGTAATGCGTTTTCAACTATTTGCACGCTAAAGTGGGAGAATATTTCACTTAAAACAGTTTTTCTGCAATATGAGGTTTAATAATATTCCATTGTATTAAAAAACCCCCTCACCTCTGATAACCTTTGTTAGAACTGCATTTCCTTTATGATGAGATTTCCTATATAATTTCTTTTTAACCTCTTCCATTTAATGATGTAATATTAGAGTTGGAAAATATTTCATGAAGACAAAGCAAGATGCATTCTTGAAAATTCAGGATTTTCCCTGAGAAATGTACACACAGGATAGAGGCAAACGCTAAAACAGGGCCACTGTTTTCTGCTGTAATTTTAGAAGGGGTAATTAATCCTTAATATAATAGAATACAGCTGTGTAATATTTTTTTTTTAAAAGCTATATATGGCTTGGAAATCATGGCCAAAAGATTTTCAAGCTTTTCAATCTGTACAATTTGGCTCTGGGTTTCCAAAAACTTCCAAGGAAGTTTTAGATGAATTCAAATTCTTATCAGGATCTGAAGTTTATGATAGCAAAATCCTCATAAATAAACTCCAATTTTCAAGTTCTGTTATACTAACCAAATGAAGAGAGCAGTTAACTATTGCTTCCTCAGCCAGGAACTGCTCTATAAAGTTCCAGAAATCTCTTGAAACAAATGGCTGTAATGTGCTAATTACAATTCACATAAGTAGATGACTGATTCAGACGATGAGAGTGTTTAAGCGCCTAAAAAACTGAGCTGATCCTATGACCTCAGTTGTATGTCTTTACAGGACTGAATCCAGCATGTCTAGAAAAGCTGATTCAACTCCTATCACCATCGATTGGTAGGACTAGATGAAAATGAATGTCTGTCAGAGGTGTTTAGTTTCTTTGATATTATTTCCTAAACATATACACACACACACACACACACACACACACACATACATATAACAGAAATAAATAATTCCTTCTAATTGCTATGAACACCTCAGCTCTTAAGCAGCTCGGAGATTTCATTATTGGCCTCAGAAGTTGACTTCTGTGACCTTATTTTGTAGGGAACAATCCAGATGGTGTAACCTTGCTGTTGGCAGCATTAGAGACGAAGCTGATCTTAATTCCAGTTAGAAGTCTTGCTTGCTCTTTGATCATGCGAAACAAGGTCAAACTTATTTTACCTGAAGGTGTACCCTGTAAAACTCAGAAAAAGTGCTACAAAGAAGCAATAGAAGCATTCATAATTTAAATGACAGCATGTTTTATACAAAGGACTGTCAAGGAGTATGACAAGGCTATGAAGTAAATTGAAGAGAATTCAAGGAATCAATTGCAGGTGGTTGAGCTAAATGAGGAGGATTAAATTTATAGTTAAAAGAAAGGGCAATGGAAATGAAAGGAGTTAGAGACAGATGTAAAATCACTTTAGTGATTGCCTAGCACATTTCTAGTATTTTACAAGTAAAAAACTAATTGCCAATTAGGAAAAAATAGTTATTAACAATATAATAAAAAAGATAAGTTCTAGACTTTAAGAACCAAAAGACTCAGAAAAGAAGATGGGGCAGCCTGCAAACACACTTTACTTATAAGCTGAGGTTCTTTTAGTGGTTGAAGTTCTCTTACTAATGAAAACATTTAGAGGGTCTTATATAGCTCACTGTTCTTGTGTAAGTCTCAGCAAAAAGATACTGTATAAAAATATCATACAGGAGAAAAAAATGGAGTAGCTTAAATGATTTTTCCACTAATTTCTTGATAATTTTTATGAGGAACATTGTCTCAGATGTTTTATTTGAATTTCTAATGGTAAATGAATCCTTTCTGGTCTCCAATGCATGCACATACACATACAGCACATACAGCAGTCTTAAAAAACACTGCAATAGCAGAAAAATATCACAATGTTGCAAAATTGTTTATCTAAATATAAATTTATAAATAAATATAATATTTATGCTCTAATTACCAGCAAGCTCAAAAGAGATGAAAATAGAGTACAAAAAATGAGAAGACCCATTGAAATAAAGCCATGAGACATTCCAGGGATGGTTTCTATCTGTACCCACGTCCCTGAGATGTTCTCATTTGCCTGGCAGTATCTCATGAAGATGAATGGGCCACTTCACAAGTCTTTGGAGAGTTTCTGAAAGGGCACAGAGACATGAAAGAGAGAAATGATAGCATTTACCTTGTGCATCATTTGATAGATATTTACTGGCATGTGGATCAGGTGCTTTACATTTTAAAAAATAAAAGAGAACCACTCTAGTTCTTTGAGATTTTTTCACTTTTCTTGCCCAAGCTTTCACAAGCCACTATTAAGGGGGTTTTGCTTCGTTCTGTGTCTTCTAATTAACTAGTTTAATTTTTCAAATTCTTTCTGGTTAAGAGCTTCTATTAATATTCGTACCTCTCAAATACAGCTTCGTAACAGGTAAGTGCTAACACAGCTTCAGTGTGTATGATTCTTTGAAAGCCTGTTAATGTAGACCTCTTCCTTTTTAATATAGGTGTATGTACCTTTGTCCAGCTGATCTCAAAGTTGTTAGTTTGTCTCCAAGTTCACAGTAACTAAAACGTAAGTAATCCTTAAAGCAGCAGGATAAGCCTGTTATTTAGACTAACTTAACAGAAATTTCAGCTTCTTTATTAAAAAAGAAATGGGAGTAGGTAGAAAGACATGGTGGTAAGTGAAATTCTGGTACAGCTCTAATTAGGCCAACGTAATTTCCCAGAAAGCTGTAAGGGCTTAGAAAAATTCAAGTCAATCTCCTATTCAAAATATGCTGAGATGGTACACTTCCTGCAACACATGGTGGGATCTAATCATGCTCCTTCCCGCTGAACCAAATCACCTCTGGATGAAGGTGAAGATTTCCTTGCTGCCTGGGACAACAGATGCTTTCCTGATGGAAAATAAAGGATATTCTGCAAAAAGAGAGCCACTACTGCATCTTCTCCTAATTAGGTATGGATTCCTTCCCTGTCTTCCTACAAGGAATTACAAAAGTCAGTCACAATGCTAGGCCTACACTGCTAGTTTGTGGAGAGAAAGGATTTTAGCAACATCTGCCAACTCCTCCAACACCTGTAAAGGAGAAGAGATTGGCTAACTCCACAGCTAGTTGATGGTTAGGTATGCATGTAATGGAACAAAACCCTGATAGATAATGTAGTAACATGATATAATATTGCAGGAACACGCTGAAGTTTGGAAGGTTCAGGCTGGTCACTGGGAGAAAATTTTACTGGCACATGTCTCTCAGAGAAGCTGTGAAACCCTTTCCTTTGCAGTTTTCAAGATTTGGCTAAACAAAGCTAGGCTGACTTTCTATGAGGTTGCTGACTGTCCTGCTTCAGGGAGCACACTGAGCTCGATGACTTTGGGCGGTTCCTTCCAACCCATACTTATTCAGTGAGCACTGTACACTTAAGAGAGGACAAGTTGGATACCTTAAGGCAGCACGTGGAACCATATGTGTAGAACTGTCAGATGGTACAGAGGCATTTGAATCTGCTCCTTACCTGTTGCACCTTTGGGATTCTGGATTTATTTCTAACTAGGTCCTTTAAGTATGTCCTGATAATCTTCTAACAGTCAAAATGGTCTATTAACTTTGTTAGCATAATAAAGCTTGAGCTTTAAGGAATCTGTAGCTTCCTTAGTGCCTTGAGAAAATGAGCTCTCTTTCTCATGCTTTTGAAATCATTGTCCATGCCAGAATATGTTACAAAAAGGTACCAGAAAAGATTTATTTTTCTGAATTGGAATTTCACATACCCATATTTAAAAAATTTCTAGATATAGTAGGCAAAGCCTCAGCTGATAACATAACACCACCATTTTATGGAAAATTTATCGCTATTTTAAATTTGCATAAAGACAATTATTTAAACAGCTATATAAATAATAAATTGTTTGAATATCCTAGCTGAAATTTATCTATATTACTGAACATAGAAGCTTTTCAGCATTTTCAGTCTCTTCCTTTGGAGTACCAAACCTTTAGCACAAGGCATACACTGCAAACCTGAATACAAGGAAAATGCAGAAAACATATTTTAAAATTTTTTTGGCAAGTTTTTAAAAGATTCAGATTTTTCTTGAAGCATTTTCAGTTAAGTGGTAGTAATTTTTAAATAGCCTGAATTGTCTAATATGTTGTGAACTTAAAAGCTTCAGGAGAATTCCATTTCAAAAGAACAATAATCCATAAGATCACTTTGCTCATGCTAATATTTTTCTTCACTAATTTATGTTTTGCTCTGAGTTACTTTTTTTTTTAAAAAAAAGTGATGTTCAAAAATACTTTTAAATTGATTCTTTTGAGTAAACAAATTTTAAACTGATCTTTAGTGAAAGACTGTTTATGGAAACAATTTTCCATAATCTGTTCACAGTATCACTTGCTTTTCCAGTCTGTTATGAAAAAAACTGTTGTTCCCAAATATGACAGGCCTATATTCCAACAGTTTTATAAATGCAAGTTCATCTTACATAGTCATAAACTCAAAAAAAAAAATATTTCACGAAATACTTTTAAAGTAGGTTTTACATAGAAGTTTTTTAACAAGTGGGATTTTTTTTCTTACCCTCCAAATCTGATAAAATATTTCTCATACCCAAGTATCACTTTTCTATTAAAATACAGATCATATGAAGATTGCTCATCAGATGTGTTAATTTTTTTAATCACTCTTCTAATGTATCAGTCTTTTCTGTTTAAGAACTGAAATAAAAACACTTTAAAAAAAGCACATAAAGCCAGTTGGGTTTAAGTCAACTTCACCTGATTAACTGTTAACAATAAATTAGCATGTCTGTAAGCAACTGAATAACCATTCAGTCTTCATGAAACAAAGCCATATATCTATGAGCATTAATTCTGTAATTAACATAAGCCACAATAACAACGTAGAGTAGTCGAAGGACACTGTTTACTAAAAGGGTGATTTTGGTAACTCACAGATAAAGGAAGCAAAGCTGGCATTATCTTTTCTCCCCGTCTTTCAAAAATTCTAGTGAAAAGAACAGCTCATATGGAGCCATTTAACTTTTCTTTTCCTATGTTGATGTCAGCTTTGCAGTTATACTTGGCATAACAGCTTTGATTAAACATTTTATATAATTGTAGGCTTCCTGAGGGGACTCAGAAAAGGAACTATCAGGTGCTTGGGTTACATTCCAGATGGCAAGAGATTTGCTCAGCTTCACACTCTTCTTCCCACTGATGATACTAAACCACAGTGGAATTCATTTGCAAGTAATTCCAGGAACCATCAGGCTGAATTTCAAAGAATTAAAAAAATCAGCAACTCTGCTCTTACAACAAAGCAGATGATTTGTAGATATTTGTTTTATAAACAATTGCAAGGCTTTCCCTTGAGTAATTCTTAAACCTGTGTCTGCAAGCATTACATTCTAAAAGTGCTGCTGTTGCACTAAGGTTACACATGAACTGAAATCGCTTTCTACAGTTAATCCTTTCCCACTCCTGACTTAATATGTACCTAAATGGATACTAGAGTCAACATCCTCTAGAGGCAGACACATATGGTAAGGGCATGTTGAGAAGGCAGCCCACAATCAGATTCATTTGAGTTACCACCACAAATGGCCACTATTGAGATAAAATTTATTTAGAAGAGCAAGTTAGCTTCTGCAAGAAGCCAGGAGGGATCCAACGCCACTTGCTAAAACAACAATGCCAAAGTACACCTTCAAGACGTTTGGGAACAAACCTGAGGACACTGCAGCTCTATAGTCTGGAGAACATCTGAGAGTCTGGATGCTGAGGGCTTGGAGGACAAACACAATAAATCATTCTCAGAAATCCCTAAGCCTGTTCTGCTGTTTGCCGTTTCCCTGATTCTAGTGGGCTGTCAATTGTTCATACTTGTTTCTGACTTGCAAATAGAATGTTTTAATGTTTGCTTATACATGCATAATGATAGACCTGGACTGGTTCTGGAATTTTCCTATCCCACGAAAATTGACATCTAGAATGGGACTGAGCACAGTGGAGGTATTTCCACACAAAGCTTCATCCCAGAAATTGTTTCTGGTGACTGAATACTCCTAAACTCACTATTCTGAGTTCAGACCCACTGCTTCTTCTCATGCGCAAAACTGCACCAGGCTGAACTAAATACCTGTAATAATAACTAAATACTGAACTGGACTTTTTTTTATTTATTTTTGTACCCTAAAAGACTCATCTGCTGGATTTCAGGCTCAACACTGAACAAC
Source organism: Lophotriccus pileatus (assembly GCA_035583135.1). Lineage (NCBI taxonomy): Eukaryota > Metazoa > Chordata > Aves > Passeriformes > Tyrannidae > Lophotriccus > Lophotriccus pileatus. The sequence continues at coordinate 48,248,591 of JAWWES010000133.1, read as the reverse complement.
AGACTGGCTTTCCCCTTCCCATACTCACTAACACATGGCTGTGACAGCTTGAGGATGCCTGAGGAAGAGCAAGCAGCCATGGAGGACTGAGTACGGGTTCTGTATTTCATCAAAAGACTAATAACAATAATGGAGTGATTGTCCTACAAGAACTCTTTGAAAGAGTGGCTACAGATATGCAGCCAGAGGAGAGAAGCATGAACAGATACTTTTTTTCTAACCTGGAACCACTGTTTGCATGTGGAATAAAATTGTCATGCAGAATGAGAACTGAACTCATGCTAACAACTACAAGGAGTTACTGTCTAAAAATAAAGGCTCATCAAGCTACTACGCGCAGATTCACTCAAGGTTATTGTAACAGACAAAGGCAGAAGTGGTAACTGCTGTGAAATGAATGCTTGATTTGTTGATCCCCATTCCTTTTACTCACTCTGTATTAACTGCTTTTTTACTGCTAACAAGGAAAGCTGAATGAGTAAATACTTACACAAAATCGTATGGCTTGATTCTCATGTCAAAAGCTATAGAGGGAGTGGCATACCTTGGAATGGGCTTCACTGTTATACAGTAGACCAGTTTTCAAATTAAGATTCAGCAAAATACTGTCTGACAGAATTCATTACCCTCAGTAAAACAATCAAGGAATTTAACCGTAGGTAGTAATTTGAAAAATTATCATCAGTAATCTAATGTCTAATGCAAGGTAAGATTAAGCAACTCTTGCATCTCAGGTCATTTCAGGACACAGAGTATTTCAAACCCCACTTCACTCTGCATAACCAGAATACGGAACTATTGCACTGAAGCATCTTAACATAATAGTACTATGAACATGAACAAATTAATTTTGTGGAACGACCTCTGCTTTCTTATCAATATAGGTTGCAGATATTACTTGTGACTTACAGGATGTAAGACTTAAAACAGTATTTCACAATAAAGGATTCTTTGAATCAAAGAACTAAAAGTAATGTGAAACAGAGTAAAGGTCAGATGTATCTGACTTTGGAAGTTCAGGATGAACTGCAACTCTTTAAAGCTTCTGAAATCTTAAAAAAAAAAAATTAAAAGGAAGGTCAGTAAAGGATTTAGTCAATTTTCTTACAAAAAACACTTTCATGAAAAGTAAATCTTATGTTTTATGAGATGTGTAAAATGTCATGCCTGAACTATATAACAGATCTAGCAACATAAATGAGAATTCAAAAGAATATTCTTTCATTTCATATATAATATTATGGGACAAGTATTACAAGTTTTAAACAGCAATGTATAGATTTAAACATTTTTTCATTAAAATAGTGCTTAGAAAGTAACATTGTAATAACAGAAGTCACATAAATTGAAGTAAAAAATTAATATATACCCAAGAGACATAACTTCAATTAAATTTTAAGTTTGAACTTGTTTTGAAATTACCATAACAAGCATTTAAATGTATGTGTATACCTTACTGGTATTTTTGTATTTTGGTATTTTTTGTGTACTTGTATCTAAATCTTAGTTCTAAGACTTTGATTAATCAGTTTGTTGGGGGTTTTATAAATATTAAAATACCAGTCCTGAGTTTGAAGACAGCAAAGTCCTCAGGACATAAGCATCAATTATAAACCACTGTTCTGAGTCTCCTATTGATTAAAAAAAAATAAAAATAGAAAAAGCATTCAAGTCATAACATAGTCTTATGGGCCAGGAAGCAACCAAACAGCAGAGGCACAAAAATGACTATTTGATGCCATTTAGGAGACCCGAACATGTAGAAGATTCAGAATCCATTCAAGGAACAACTACTTGAATTTAAATAACAAAGGATTATCTCTTCCGTAGTTCTTGCAGAAATCTTCATTCAAGAGAAGAGTCAAAAATGGAGAAAGATGCTTGACCCAGAAAGAAAATCTGCAGCAACTTGATCATGCAGAGTGTTGGACCTCTGCAAATGATGACTTTGCTTGCAATTCAGCTGGTTTAAATCTACTAATTTCCTTTTCTCTTATCTGCTTAGAAAACTCTTTACAAGTATTTTCAAAAGAATCTCTGAAATCATTCTCTTTCCATAAATAAAACTGCCAACAAGTACCTCATACCTGCTAGAAATTACTGTGTAATTATATAGCATCCCAAAGTCTGGAAAGTTAGATTTTGATGTCACAGTGTCTGAGACTTATTTGGATGGTCACGGACTTTTAATCTGTAATGATGTACCAGAAAAAAGACGCTACGATGGCTCTGTTTATGCAAAATACTGTACTCTGTTCCTATAAGGAGTATATAAAGCAAAGACATTAAAAAAATCTTTTTAAACTATACTAACTCTTCAAATAAAGCTATTTTTGGAACCTGTGCTTTGTACATTTATTCACAGTCATGCTTTGTCCCTGTCAAGACTTGTCACAAACACCTAGGAGAGCTCACCTCAGAGCAATCTTTATAATTTTTATGAACTTATATTTTGTCAGTCCTTCTAAAATGCTGTAAAGTAACAAAGTTTTCCTTTTCTTCTTGAATAAGTAAGAAAAATAGGCATTTGGAGATGTTTGGGAGCACATGAAAAGACAAGAAATTAAGATGACAGGATAAAATTCTTTGCAGATATAGTGATGCTACCATACTGATGTCTACTTAAGAAACAGCTCTGTCATGCTGTTAACAGCATTTATTTAAATAATAAATATCTGCAATTCCATTAATTTTTAAAACCTTAGCCACCCACTAGGTGTATTCTACATTTTTAATCTGGCAAGGTCTTCTCAGCTCAGTTTTACAACCTTCTCCCTACTTCTCAAGCAGAAAATGTGACTCTTACCTATGATGGGAAAGTCTTGTGAAGAAATTATTTATCATGTGAATAATTTTGTAGAGAAGTAAGAAAGATTCATCCTTTTTTAAAGAACTATAAACAACATGAGGCCAAGGCAGCCTGACTGACTTGCTAGTACAAGTAATCAGAAAATTTGTGCATAACAATCATTATCAATAGATAATGAAACTACCTTAATGCTTCTAGATTTTTCTTTTCTTTTAATGTAGATTTGTATTGCCTCTTGTTTTTAGATGTAAGTCAAATAAAAATATGGCAGCTTCTTAGGAATTTGCATTACCTATATGTTTTTCAAAAAGCAATTATGGTTCAGATGGTGTCTGACTTCCGTGAAGCTACATAGAACTGCAGAAGGGAATAAATCCTCCATAGTTTCTCTTGTGCAGCCATCTGGGAAGAACAGCATCTTCAATACCAAATAACACAGCTGTTCTTCCTCATTTTTGCCCTGAGACAAGTTTCTGGACTCCTTGGACAACACTTGGGAAGGCAGAAGGAATTAAATTTTCTGGTCTTTTTCAACAGATGTTCCTTGAGGTGTATATTATCTGCATGCTGTGCCTTTTTGAGGTCACTGAAAGGACATGGACTTTTCTGAAGGATTCGAAAGAAAGAGAAGTAAACTTGCATGCTGGGTTTGTTAAAATACTGTTTCTTAAAACAGTCAAATGCAAATAAACCTGACCTTCCCCTTAAGCATGTCCCTCTGTAAAGGAATCAGAAAGAAATGTAAATCTCCAGCTATACTAAAACAGAGAAAGGAAATTGGGAAGATGAGGGAAGAGGCAATTTTTTGTTTCATGACTAAGTGAAAGAAAGGAGAGCTCATCACTTCTAAATAAGTTACAAATATTAGCATAGTATTTACCCTCAAGGCAAATGAGACAGCTCAGATTGACAAAAAAAAAACCTCCCACGGCAACCAGTAAATACAGGTTTGGCATTTTTAGGACAGAGGTTCTGGGACTGCCTACCCAAGATTCATGAAAAATTTACTGAAGCTGCTAATGGGGTAGCTTTTTTCCTCACACAGAACTCCAATGAAAACACACAATGTTCAAACCTTTCCAATAAAAGCAACAATGTACATTCCTTTATTTCTGAATGGACTCTTGCATATGTCAAAAATAATTTTGTGATACAAACTTTTACAATGAATAGAAAGACTTTAAAGACAATGAGAAAATACAGCAAGGCGTGTAATACAGCAAGTAAAGTGAGAGCAAGGCACTTTGGGATGCTATTTTAGGGCAATGTTTTTATTAATTAATCTCACAATCACAGAGCATCTGTCAGCTATGGCAAAACATTAAGGAAGAATGAATGAAAGACTGTACTGTAGAGAAAAAAAATAATGCACAATGAGCTGAGTATAAAATTATCTCCTGTAGACCCTCAGAAGAATAGTAGATTGAATCACATGAGAAGCAATCTAAATGTGTTCAAACACCCTGTGTTGGGAATGAACATAGACACATCTGGCTGAGACAAGGGAAAAATGCTACCTTGTGCTTTTATTCTCATAGGAAGTGCAGATTGACACTCTGGGTCAGAGCTAAATATTCATTAGAAAATACATGCATTACAAATGTAGGTAAGCCACTTCTGAAACAATGAACCATTTGCAGGTATATGTTTTCTAAACATGTTATTTTTTTTCATGATTCAGACAATTTAGCTGAATATACTTTTGCTGGAAAAAATCATCAACAGCCTGTCTGGATTGGTTTTGCTCCTTATTTTTGGCATAATTCCTGGAATTATGAAATAAAAGAGCAGAATATACAGAATGAGACTCTGTAAACAGTTTTCAAAAAGTACCTACCAAAATGCATCCTGAAATTGAGATTTAAGATGTGCGTATTCCATTGTACAAACCTTGCAAGTGAATACAAGCAGTGTGATTTTATGAGTTTTAAGCAACTAATATTCTAAAAAATAATCTTAAGTCCAAGGAATTTTCACATGCAACTGGATAGTTTCTATGCAATCACAGATAATGAATATTTTTACACATAAATCACAACAGTATAGCTTTAATTCATGGAGGTGTTTTAAGCTTACTTGCATCTCCAACCACATAACTATGTCCTGTGCATGCCAGAGCTCCCTATATAGCACCTTTTAATCACTTTTCATTTACTACAAACTACAGAAAAGGTTAAAGCTGCCCTTTCATATTTTGTACACTTCTTCCAGAATAGCCAGACAGTGATTTCCTTCAGCTGAGTCCCTGGCCATATTGCTTTGCTATGTTTGTATTCACAGTGCAGTGCCAGACAGATTTCCACTGTCAGTTATATCCCGGGTTGATGTTATATCACCAAAAATATATAGCACCATTGCTAACTGTAGAAGATAACAAACTGAAAAGCTCCAATGTATTCCTAAAAAAGTGTTGTAGTAAAGCAGCTCTAAATCTCAGTAACTATTACGTGGCTACTGCTACAAGCAAGAGAATTCCTACTTCCATGGATTAAGCCTGTCATGATACACTTGTGAACTGGGACTGCCCAACTGATTCATCTTTTCCTTTCTGTCTGTTAAGAACAGCTATTTAATTTTCTTATTTCTATTATCTTTATCCTCTAATACCATTATACATTGGAGATCAGAAGATGGGGAAAAGTGTTTCCTTAACAATATCAAATCAATAATTAAAACTAAAATTGTTCTTATTGTCTTGGCCTCAAATACTTACAAAGTATATGAACTTACCTGAACTGCACCTGAGGAATTAAAAATGTGCTGCTAATGTGCAATTCTGCTCATATACTTTACCTAATGACATTTAATGGAAATATTTTGGGGGATTTGTCTCTACAAGTCAGGTTTATTTTTTATTTTCCAGGATAAAGCAATACTAGTTTTATATTTTAAATAAAAACAATCATTGTAGTGAACAGTTTCCAGTTGAATAATTCCCTCTTTGCCTAGGTGTTTACATGTCCCTTGGCATATGTCTCCTTTCTTGTAGCAGCTCAACATTTCTCCAGTCTATGCTGTAAGTCACAGTAGGTTATCAAATGCCATGACATGTAGATATGAAGGCAAGAAAATGAAAAATAAGCAGGTTCTCATATGTATTTATATTACTTCCTATTACACCTTTTCTGTATTTCCTCTTTCCCATCTCACAAAATCATTACAAACTCATCACCCACCCTGGGCCCACAGATGCTAGGAAGAAGATACTAGCAAACCTCCATATCTCAGGAGAGGCCATGCCCAGACGCATCATCACTGTGTTTGCCCAACAGGCCAACACTGCTTGGTACAAAATGCTTCTTAGCTGCATCTGCCATAGGAAAGAGCTGTAAGCAAAAAGCTTCCCATGAGCTCTCATACAGAATTCACTGAGATGCAGAATAAAATACAAAGCAGTCTGATTTTAAAATTACTCCTGCAAGCAACTTGTAACTATGTACAATGTTCTCCTGCCTAATCAAGTTTTCTCGACAGATATTTTTTTCCATACAGATGAAACATCTTCTAGTCCTAGCATGATTTGTTTTGTTGAATACCTTATATATATATCATTAAAAGTTTAAATATGTTTTGATACAGAAGAGCATTTGTATAATCACAACAGAAAAACATGAAGCTAATGCTAAATATAAAATTTTGTCAATCATACATTAAATCCAGTTAAGATTTTATAGGGCATCTGCAAAGATTTACATGAACTCTCCCAGCGTTTGCTTTGGTGTGAACTGGGTTCATCCCTCTAAATTATGATAGCTGTCAGCAACTATAAATTATTCACAACTAATGAGGTATAGGAAAGCCCTCAGCACTCCCAAGGTTAGAAGGATAGATGTGATGTTACACTGGTATTCTGTCAGCTATGAAGGAGTGATACTTGTATGCCCACTAAAACAGCCTTAAACTGGTAATATGGCAATACAGCACTGAAAAGTAATGGCTTTGAACCCCACAGTTTAGGCCATACTCTCCTGGGTATCCCGTAAAAAGTGAAGTGGATATAGTTCCTGCTACAAAGACAAAAATCTAATACACTAATAAACTAAGATATTATCTTATGACCACTTTCTGACCTCAATTATACTGCTTCCAATCTCCTATAACTTCCCTCTAATTCATTAATCAGTAGTTTTTTCTACAAGGTTCAAGAGCTGGTATGTAATACATATTTTATAGTGTGTTATGTAAAAAGCAAATATCCTTGTTCCCATTAATTTCAAATACAACTACAAAAATTGGTTTAAAGAATATAATCACTCATATATTTTGACTGACCTATCCACTTTTAAATCAATTAGTTCTGTCTTCTGGATTCCAGCATGCTAATAAGAGATCTAGGCATCCATGACAGAAAAAAAAATGCCCATTTCTAGACATGACTGCTCGGGTAACAAAAAAGCCTTATGCATCACATGATCCATTGCAGACCAACCATACCTGTGGGTTGCAGACTTAGTGATCCCAATTAATGTACAAGCTTTGTACTGTAACCACAAGACTAGGAGGATACTATGATAATTATGAGTTCCCTGTGTGCCATCTTCACTGAAGAGCATCTCAGACATCTGCTGCTTCCCAGCATTCAAGTATTTCCCACCTTTCCCTTTCTTTCCTTCCCAAGCATGATGATTTTCGACAATAGGTCTGTTCCCCTGAAATTGTGAATATGCATAGAAAAGGAAAAGTATTCTGAATACAAGACACTACACAGTCATTGGAACCAGAAAAAGACAAATTAACTCACTGTATGAAGAAAGATAAAATGATTGTGGGCCACATTGATAGGAAAACACAAAATCAACTCTTTTTCTTGGATCATCCTCAGTGTCCACGTGTGTGCAGGAACACCTGATGAAATATCTATACATAAAAGTACACACACACAGGATTGTTCACAATTTCTTGTAAAAAATATTTGCAATACATTCTAAAAAAATACCAAGGAAAAAAGTACACAGGATTTTACATATAATTCTTTTTTTTACAATACTTGACACTGAATTTTTTCCTGTACCACAACTTCCTGTCAGATTGGAAATCTCTGTTAAGGAGAATCCTCAGCTTGCCATGTAGAATGCCTTGACTTGCTGAAATTGTTACAAACTTCACTATTTTTCAATTAGGGTTGCTACAAGTTCTTTGCAGTATTTCCACAGATGATGAAATTACAAGTATGCAATATAGAAAAACTGTAAAAAAGAATGTACATTTTCCCACACATGAATCATTCAACTGAAACAGTTTTGTTCCATTTGTAAGATGCAGAGTAAAGTTTAGGAACAACGACCGGGTTGAAAACTTATACATTAAATAGAAATTGAAAAAAAAAAATGTAACAGTACCAGTCAGTAATGCCTATCAAATCCTGTCCCAGTGACAGCAATCTTACTGCAGAGTTCCTCAACACAAGCCAAACATTCTAGTGATACTAAAGAATGACAAATCTCATATACCATTTATTCTCACTACACTTACTGTTATTTTTAATATAATTTTATGATAATAAAGCCATTTCCTCCTGTTATAATCTTTCTAAAGAAGCGAATGATGCTTCTTTATGATACATTAGATACATGCACTGTATTTTTGTTGTCCATTATGCTAGTATTTTACTCTGAAATAACTCCCAAAGGCCTGCTATCAGTGGACAGCAGATGGAACTTTATTCTTTTCAGTGGCTGGAAAACTTCCCAAAGTAATATATGTCTTGTTCTTGTATTCATCGCTCAATTCTGATGTACACTGACCAGTTCTCAAGTTAGAACCATACCTATACAGAAATGGAACTGAATGTATATTCTCTTTTTAGGGAAGATTCACTCTTCCGAGAGGTTTAACACAAACCTTGGGACCACTCCTTCAGCACTTCTGAACACTGCTTGTGAGGACGGGAAGTCAATCACAAAGGAGATGCTCAGAACTCTGATGCTAAAATAGACCTTTTTAATTAGTTAGAAGTAAAAAAGAGCAATCTATTACAGGCATGAATAACGTTACATTAATTGCCAGCAGATGAAACTAGCCTTTTCTTTTAATGCCTCACTCTTCCATATGTTCACCATAGAAAGTTGAATTTGTGGTACTTGAAGGCAACTGAAGGTCAAGGGGGACAATTAAGACCAGTAGAGCCAAATGGACACATTTTGACACATGCAAGGACAGAATGTGCACGAGTAAATGCTTTCATCTGAACCCCAGCCAGAGTAATAGGGCACAAACTATGAAACCTCATTACAAAGCTCGGAATCTGGCATTAAACAGCTGACAAGAAAATGAGACTGGGTTCCATCCACCTTAGTAAAACTGTGAGGATCAGCATTGTGCCAGTTCAGATTCTGGTTTATTTTCACATCTGTCTCTAGAATAAAGTGAGCTGATGCTGTGACATTAATAGAACATCCAAATACATTTTATTAAATGTGGAAAAGTTCTACTTTGACACCAGAACCTGCTATTTTTACTGCAAATTTCACTCATCACAGGAGTTTGTGACAACTTGCGTTCCTTTTTGCTCTTTTCATAGGATTGTGTGTAATGATCTTGATTTTGAGTATGGTTTCTGCAATGCCATTTTTTCAGTTTTGGATTTCGTTTTCAAAAACTCTTCTTCATACTGTTCTCCTCTAAGTATCCAGTTCTGTTTCCACGCACATGCAGGCCTTCCTGAAACCCTGACTTTTGTAAGTCATATGAATATGGTTGCTTTTCAAGTAACTCTCCGCTCAGTAAGAATTACAAATTTTCACAGCAATTTCAGCTTGGGGAAGGTAACTTGAACTTTCCAACACTGGTCTCCTGAACAAATACTAAACCACAACTAGGTTCCCCATCCCCACCATCATGACAGCCAGAAGCAAAAACAAAAGGAAGAGAAACCAAGGAGAACAAGGTGCTGCCGCTAAATTTTGCCTCATGTTGCATTCATGCAACTCAGTATAATTTCACCAAGGTTTTCAGTGGGTGACAGGTAGCTGATATCACTCACAGCTCACCACAGTGCCAAAAGAGCTAGGGAGAGATGGGGGAGGCTGAAAGCCACAGAACTATAGCACTAAGAAAGATTAATTACCTGACACTTTTTCTGAAACAACAAAAAACAGCTCTAAATTTTTATTACTTTTGTTGCAGTTTAATGCAGAGTTTGCCAATTCCACAGAATGAGACACATCACTGAACACACGTGTCTCCTCATCAGTTCTAGTAGTCTGAAAGTGACTTTCTCCCGAAAGGTGCATCCACGCCCTAATCACTTCTGTTCTTCCACAGCAGTTCAACCACTTTTGACTACGAAAACATTATTGAATATTTTAATTCTCCATCCAGTGTCCCTACATGATTCTAGTATACTACATATCCCTAGAATCATGTCCCTACATGAGTCTAGTATATTTTAACAGATGGATGGACTTAGTCAACAGATGAACTTATAGGTTCTGCCTCATTTATGAAACATAATGGGACATAAGTCCATAAAGGTGAACTGTATTTAATGGCTAGTCTGGGTAGACAATGAATTTTTAAACAAATAATACTAATTCCAATCATCCAAATTCAAAAGATAAGTCTACTATCATAACACTGGTTTAAAGTCTTGACAGGAGGGAGGGAATAGGATTTGTCTTCATTTCATTCTACTGAGGTGCACTGGTCAATCTTTTTTTTCTAACTTACAAAAGCCCATAAACATTTAAAGATATAATAAATAAATGAATAATAATAATAGTAATAATAATAGTAATAAAAATAATAATAATGTTGGTTGCAATTTTTAGAGAAAGAAGACCAAAATGGTGTGGGGTGTGAGGATTCTTGGTAAATCAAGAGAACTGTCATAGAATTTGGGGTAGGTAAAATGTCACATTATTTGACTTTTTAATATACAGATATATTCATGTATGTTACACTGTACTAACTGTGTCTCTTAAAGACACAATCTCATAAATAGATATCAAAACACTTCAAGAAAGTAATCAGAATCAGTACAACTACTTTACAGATGGAAAAACTAGGACAGATGGAAAAACTGGGACACAAAGGACTGAAACCACCTGACAAAGGGAGCAGCCAGCAAAGTCCTCATATTGACCTTATATCTCAAAAATCCAAGAGAAGTATTCCTTACCCAACAGTATCCCAAAAGAGGCATCTCTATATTTACAGAGTTGACTCATAGACAATAAACTACCCACGTTAAACAAAATGCAGCTTCTTATTATGCACAGTATCTTGCAATTTTCTCTTCCACTTTTTTTATAAAATCTTGTTTCTATGCTTAGTATAACCACATGATAAGAAACATTTCCTGGAAGCTTCAGATTTGATCTAAATATAAACACTTGTTTATGTTGTCTTTCTGAATATGTAAAGCTTTCAGGCCTTAAATTAGAGTGACAACAAACCAAAAAATTCTAATTGCTTTGACTCTGTGTATTTGACACCCAAAAAATTAAGTAAGGGCTAAGAATAAAAAAGAAGGGAAAAGTAGAAAGGACAATTTCAAGGTAATGCCACTGTCTTTGCCTTAAGCATGGAAAAGAATCAAGGAATAGTGTATCATTAAACATAGTTTACCAAGTAGAACACTTCTGTCAGTATTTAGTGTAAATATTTGGCAATCAGCACCTAAACTTTATAATTTAATCCTGGGAAGACTTACGTGCAAACTTAAATTTACTCCAATGCTTAAAGTTTATTATGTGCATAAACCTTCGGGATCACCTCTGAGTCATCCACTTAATGCTTGTGATATAAAACAGTGTGTCATCATCATATCAAGTAATGTATCACTCTCATTATTTTTGGAACAGGAACTTTATCTGGGAAGCTAACTCTGACCATATGGGCTGACAAGGCAACATTTCCAAAACAGCACAAGAAGACTTCACATGAAAAAGCTGGACATGAAAATAATCAGAATTTTCAGAATTACAACTCATGTTTACAGATCTCAGTGATTTTGAAATATAAGATCACTTGGCTAATTGTTTACAGGTTAAAACCCTTGCCTAGATCTTGACCTATCACATATGACATGCCATTACATTCTGAAAATGAAAAAAAACTTGAAAGGAAGCATGGCCCTATAAAATAAAGCATAAAAATCAGCTTATACTTGTAAAGGCTCTGCATTGTAAAAAAGGCTCTATTCACAAAGAGCTTCCATTTGTTATGGATCATGTTTCGAATTTCCTACTGCAATAAAGCTAGGAAACATAGTCAAGACAGAAAGACAGGCAGACAATTCACTATTGGCAGATAAACTTATTCACAATGGTGAATTTGGCTCTAAGGACATGAAATGAGGGGTCATGAAATCCTAGAAAAACACACTTTTCATGTGCTTCTATTTAAAAGTTAGAGAAAATGGAAAGAGGTATATGGAATAATTAGGCTGACAACACTGTTTTTAGTTACAGCAGGCGAAGCCATAACAAAAACAAACAACTGAAAACAAAAGCAAGGTGCATAAAGCACTGGGTTTCTTTACATCCTGAATGTTTCTTTAGTGACGGAATAATCTGTCATCTACATCAAAGAAAAGGTTTGGGTAAAAAAAATGCATTGTTCTGCCAAGAGTAAGCAAATATGGAAACAAACAAACCAATCAACTAAATTCCAATGGTGCAAACAAAAAAAGAATCCAAGTCATAAATGGGGCTTTTGCATATGATCTCATGGGGCAAGTACTGAAGAGACATCAGGTTTTCAATAGCCAGGCAAATACACAGGCACAGAACCTTGGTCACTACTCTGTTATGGTAATAGCAGGCATATTTCATATCTGTGACCTTTATTCACATGAGGTTTTATTTCTTTTATTCATTTAAACCAGCTGTGAAACTAACCGTGCTCAGTACAGAATAAGAGGACAGAGGTGTTTCTGACAAGCAATTACAGCCCCTCACACTAAAGTCTGCATGGTACCAGTTCACAGCTGGCTGCGGTGCAATAGAGAACTCCAAGATCCCAAAGGAACTGCCTGTAACAAGAGAGCTGGGATAAAACACTGGTACCATCTTTATCACACTCTCATAAGCATGGCCATGACAAGAATTAACAGCAGGAAAAGCTGCCTCAGTTTTTTCAGCTACCTACTCTAAAGTAACTTGTTAACTTCTTTACTTGTACCTGCAAAGAAAATAATTTCACTTTAGTACTTGAGCTTGCCTAATTCTTTTTTTCATGTTTCATTTTCTCTTACTCTTTTAACAGGGAGTTTAGCTAAAAAGGAAAAAAAAAAAAAACAACGATGCCATTCAGTGCTAAATCCCAGATATTTACCCTTTTTAATGGTACTCAGTTTTTAATCTGGTGAGGAATTTATACAAATTTCAGAAATAGGCTCTCTCAAACACTGCAATAGTAAGTAGATGTTACTTGGGATTTATGTTGGGACATGGAACTGTTAGAGCAAGCCCAGAGGTGCCACGAAGTTGATAAGAGTGATGCCTTAGGATTCTTAAGATCTGTAGCATATAAATTATTAATACAGCTGTATAGTTTCTTACACTTTAAAATAGCAGTTAGCAGTTACTAAACTCCCTTTTTCATGCTTTGCTTCAAATTCCCAAAATTCTTCAAATTTCATTTAATGTTTTCAAGGAAAAAGATTTTAGCAAGTACATCTTGTTTGGGACATGTACTTGGAAGGACATAATAAGATATTATTGTAGTCAAACAACCTAGGAGGCCCAGAGACCTTGGAGAAGCTTTAAAGAAGGTATGTGACACTGAAGATGATGATGGTGAAGAAGAAAGGGGTCTTGAGACCTCCAACTCAATTCCAGGGAGGTGTGCTGAGGGGCAGACCTGAGGGAGGTTCTGGGGGTGGGCAATTTTCAGGTTGGATGTATCCATTAGATATGATAATTATTTAGTATTATAAAATTGTAGTAGGCCTATACTGAATCGTACACTTATGTGCACGTATGTATTTAGTGTACCTAAAACACTTCAATTGAAGGCCTGCTCTCTACTTTATCTATACTAATACTGTCTAGGAAGTTCTCCATTTTAGGCATCAAGAGGACAGGTGCACCTCCCCTGTGAAGACAGGCTGAGAAAATTGGGGTTGCTCAGCCTGGAGAAGAGAAAGTAGCATGGAGATCTCATCGCAACCTTCCAGCATCTGAAAGGAGCCTACAGGGAAGCTGGAGAAGGACTCTTCATCAGGAACTGTAGTGATAGGACAACGAGTTAATGGGTACAAACAGGAAACGGGGAAATTTAGGTTAGATATTAGGGGAAAAAAACTTTACTGTGACAGAGGTTAGTCACTGGAATAGGTTGCCCAGGAAGGTTGTGGATGCCCCAACCCTGGCAGTGTTCAAAGTCAGATTGGATAAGGCCTTGGGCAACCTGATCTAGTGGGAGGTGTCCCTGTACATGGCAGCAGGGAATGGGACTAGATCATCTTTAAGGTTCATTCCAACTCCTTAACATTCTATGATTATATGATTCTGCGATTCTGCATTTTAATATCTTTTTATTTGAATCCAGTATGCACTTTTCATAGGCAAATGTTTTCTTAACTGTGAGAGGGGAAACAATTTGATTCATTCTTCACAAGTCACTTTGTCCATTACGCATCTTCTATTTGAGAGCTGAGTTTTTCAAAACAGGTTTAGTTTTTAATGAAAGGCATTTCAACAAAGGAACAAATACCCTGAATGCTACTATTATTTCATATCATCAGTAATAAAGCACATTTCATGTTGTAAGATCATACATGTTGAAGAACACTAGGGTTAGTCTATATTAAAACAGTCCTTGCAAGAGCTGCCGTTATAATAATCATTAAAACATAAAGTGCAAATTATTGGTCTGGGCAAGCCTTCCAGCACAGATGGGCTGCCCCTGAAGGCAGAGATTTTCAACTAGCTGAAGCAAGATACAATTATTTCCACTTTGCCCATGAGCATTTAGAACAAAACAAATAAAAATCAATCTTTGACTGGCAGTGAAGTGAAGAAATACTCAGGGCTAGTGGAAACACTGAACAGGAGCAAAGACTCTGCCTAGTTTTCTAAGTAAAAGTAGGTGCCTGAAAAAAGATACATAAAATTTAAGTAACAACATATATAAGGCTAGAGAGTTTGCAAATACTTTTACAATCAAATGTAGAAAGGATTATAAACCTTTTTTCTTATGCAGATTATGTTAATATCCTTCATCATAGTATTGCCATTTAAAACTTGAAGTACCTAGCAATATTATTTAGAACTAGGAGAGTGTTTATCATTCTCAAGGTCAAATGCTTACCTACAACCACTAGACTTTAATCATCGCTACTGCTCTTTAAGAATAAATATCTTAGACCATGGATTCGCTTTCATAAAATGAAGAAAACATGAGGAAGAAAACATCTCTTCTACATTCTATAAAAGCACTTCCTTTGAGTATCATTTTTTCTCTTCTTCTACTTTTCTGTTGTCATTGATCAATCAAAAAACTTTTCTAAATTTATGAACATCCAGATTTAACACTCTTTTTCACTGTTACAAATATTATAGCATTTACTCATTGTTAGGGGAAAAGATAATATATTCTATTTTTAATTAACATTTTTCAGTGAAAGAATTTCAGTATCACAGGTCATGAACTCAGACCTCTAGACAGAAAATCACAGAGATATCTGAAGACTTAGATGCTACCATCTACAAAAAAAAAAAAAAAAAGTTATTTATTCTTATTTCTTCTAGAAGAGGGGTGTACAGAGTTGCAGCTAAGGGACGAAAATATCCTATCAGTCTAAACACGTCAAGCATTTCTAATTCAATAATGGTTAACCAAAAAAAGCATATCAGTTCAAAATGATGAACTTAACTTAAAACTAACCCAGTTCTCCACACCTAGATTTTGATACTAGGTAAGTGTTCTATGTGAAGTATTCATGCAGGAGAGAAAAAAATAATAAAATCCTACAAATAAATTATGAATTATTTTCTCATCTCTTTTTCAGGACACCAAGTGATGTGCTTTGGTGTCTCCAAGTTTCCTTTGCTTTAAACATAAAATATTATCATATTTTAAAATTTAATGATCAAGTCATAAAGATACTACAAAGGATCTGTGAATAATAGTTACTTCAAAAGTTTTTTAGGTAGGTAAAGTTTAATGTTGACTTTAGAATGAGTAGTTTATCATTTGCCAACAAAATTGTCTACCTTTTCTTTGTCAGACAGTTTCTTATGACAAAAGGGATTAAATTTTAGGGAAACACATAGTTTGCAAAATGATTTCCCAAAGTATATCCAGAGATCTATTTTCAGGCCTTATGCTATGGGACGCCAGCATTTACATTTTAAATATTAACAGCAAAATATTTTTGCACCTTTATGCACAAGTAGAGAAAGAACCACTATAGGATCATCAGTATTCATACATCTTTCTGGGCATTTGTTATTGACATTGCTCTTACCTGTTTTTCATGACTGTATCTTTTGTAGCATAAGCTTGAAGGCAATGTGTACCTCATTTTACTACATGACACTTTCTGCCAGCAGATCTTCCTCATTAACGTGTTTCTTCAACTATTTTCAAACTCTGTTTCTTCTAAATGGTTAAAGAGCTCATTTTGTATTACAACATTATGATTAGTCTTGTATCACCTCTTAAAAACATTGAAGACCTATTAAAAAACTACAGTTTTATTCAAATGAAGTTTTACATTTGAGAACATGAACTTACCCCCAGCTGAAATCAAGTGAACACTAAAGGAGGTCACTTCATTATCTTAAAATAGTCTGTGCTGGGTTTAGGCAGGGTAGAGTTAATTTTCTTCCCAACAGCTGGTGTGGGGTTGTGGTTTGCATTTGTGCTCAACACAGGGTTGATAACATAGAGATGTTTCTGTTATTGCTGAGCAGTGCCAGCACAGAGCCAAGGCCTTCTCTGCTTTTTGTACTGCCACGCTGGTGAGGAGGCTGGGGGTGCTTGGGAAACTGGGAGGAGACACAGCTGGGACAGGTGACCCCAACTGACCAAAGCGACATCCCATACCATATGACATCATGATCAGTATATAAGGTGGGGGGAAGGAGGAGGAATGTTTGGAGTGGTGGCATTTGTCTTCCCAAATTGCTACTATATGCAATGGAGCCCTGCTCCCCTGGAGATGGCTGAATGGGATGTGCCCATGGGACGAGTTGAAATAATTCCTTGGTTTGCTTGTATATGTGGCTTCTGCTTTCCCTACTAAAATTTCTCTATCTCAACCTGTGAGTTTTCTAGCTTTTACCCTTCCAATTCTCTCCCCAATCCCACTGGTGAGGGAGTGAGTAAGCGACTGAGTGGGGCTTGGTTGCTGGGTGGGGTTAAACCATGACAAAGGTGTGTGACTTCAATCCTCCAGGTTCCTCCAGAGGTATCTCTGTCCATTGTCTACACAAAACCAAGCACAGATGCTTGAAATCTTACCTAGACTAGGTACTTTCGGGTAGCCTAAAGTCTGAAGCGTGAAGGTTCACCACATGCACATTCAGGACATAAGCATGTCTTTGAACATTATTATAGTTACAATTGCTGGTATTCAGCAAAAACTGAGGAATAGACAAGCTTATATACAACAAAAAAAAGTTTTCAAAGACAGCTTTAAGTAGAGTAGCTAGCTTTCAATGGTGTGAATCTACTAGTGGAGAGGCCTTCTTTGAAATGTAATCTAGATGCAACAATATTATAGCTCCAAATATATCAACATTCACTTGGAAACCTTTATTTCAGTTTAATAGAATTACATCTGTGTACCTAAAAAACAAACTATTGGGATGTTGAGTTGAAAAATTGCTTCTAGATAAATATTTTAGATATTAATAATATATTATGAATTTTGTTTAGATTTTGTATATTGTGTTATACATTATTATTTCTTAATTATGTTTTGTCACCAGCAAGTAATTAATTTTCATCATACTTTTCTACTTGAAAGACTTCAAGAACCTAAAGGCATTCTGTGAAAGCTTTGAAATTTCAATTTCCTTTGTACTTTCCATTTCTCTCCCTATTCTCTGGTTCATACTTACATATCGAAAAATACAGCAAAAAAGGTCACAAGTGAAAAAGAGAGCTGTATCAGCACTAAAAACAATACAGTATTGGAGTAAACAAAATGAAAAGTAAATCTTTATAAACATAGTTCATGAATGCAACTGAAACTGTTGTTGAAACAATTTAGTAAATTGCTCTTTAGTGACACTTGTCAGTAGAACTTTTATCTCATCTCTGAAGCTACTATAGAATTGAATGTCCTTGGCATTCCAGTTTTATAAACCATAAGTTAAACTAATTCTTGAGTGGACTTAAATTGCTAAGCCCTGATGTTTTTCAAATTTTCCTGAGTATCTCATACTTTCCATACAAGAACCTTTTTATTCATTACAGACCTCTTGGAAACAGAAACCGCTACCTATTCCTAACTAGGACTGTCATTTTGTATATAACCAAGCAAAATCAGCCAAATCACCTTGAGTTTTAGTTTTCTAAAAGAAAAAGGCAACGGAGTTTATTTCAGAGCATTTTCAAACAGGTGGAATAATCAGCTTTCTGTAGAAACAGTTCAACAAAGCATGTATAATATCTTCCAGAAACATTGTTATTTAGGAGCAGGGTGCAGTTTTGAAACACCAGTGATCTACATACATTATTATATGGATCACTGTTGGTGACATACTTATGGTGATGTAGTGTACTAACTTAGCTGTATTTTGTATATTGTTTAGTTCTATAGTGTTACTTTGCACGAAGAGCATGTGCCCAGCTATAGTAATGTTTTACTGGTGTAGATAGCTGAGCATTAAAAAAAAAAAAATGCAGTGTCATTAATATTAATGGTACTAAAATTTTTCATGAATTTTTAAAAATACAGTCAAGTTTCAAAAATTATAAAAGGCAATTAGCAATCAGCAAATATATCTATTGCAAAAAAAATCTGCTTTTTCAGGGCCAGAAATGCCGCAAGTGCAAAGAAATGACATATGGTCAAAACCAGACAGGCTGCGAGCCAGCAACCAGATAAGTGGTTGCTGATAAAGAGGACAAAGTTATAACAACCTAAGTCAGTATTTGCCATGTCAGGCTATGAATTTGGTTTCTAAAGAGATACAAAGATTAAAGAAGGAAAGGCTAACCACAAGAAGTCACACTTGTTTGATACTGCTTCTTCAGCAAGACATGTCCCACTCCACAAATACAACTTTGGAGCTCTATCAGGAAGGGTGTAATCCTCCAGAAGAATGAGCAGAACCAGCAGGACTGTGGTACTGCTCCTCAGAGAAGTAAGCAGTGCTCTTGAGAACAAGCAGCAAGCACTCACACATAAAGGGCTGCTGCAGTCACTGAAATAGAATGTTTACCTGCACATTGGATCAGCACAACTGGGCTGGGATGGGCTGAGTAACTCAATATAAGTGCCTCTGCATCATGGAATTTGATTTCAGAATTCTCTAAATTCAAGAATATTTTGAAATGAGAGATTATTCCCAAAACAAAACATGCTATTCTTTCAACTGCCCATGTCTGCCATTATAGACACTGATGGCACCTATGTGTGGAAGAAAAGGCATAATATGAAATCATAGACAGTTACATTTCTGCCTACATCATCTGTTATTGACTGGATATTTCAGTTTCACAAATTCAGCAAACTGATAAGGGTACTTCTACCGCCACCGCTGAGCTCTGATGAATCTCTGAATGCTACAACACTGGCCGTTCCTTCAACCACATGTGGGGTCTGCACTGCATCTGCACAGTATTTCAATCACCATCCTCGTGATGCACCACCACAACATGCTGCCAGATTGTGCCATTCTACCTGAAGCAAGTCTGGATATTCATTTCCCTCCTTGGCCAGCCAAGTCCTAGAAATGACCACCACATAATCACCACCAGAACATTTTCTCCTCAGATGTTAAGAGGAAAAACTGTTTGAAAAATTGTTCAGAAGAAAAAAATCATATCACTATTCTTGAAGACAGTTTTTGAGCAATCTTAGCCACGTTATAACATACCCAAACAATTCTGAGTTTGAAAGCACATCCAGAAGAAAGTGATAAATGAGTGTATCACTAAATAGATTACTCTGTGTGACATGTGAGATACTATCCAAGAAACTGTTGTTTCGAATCTGCATTGATCCCTCTGTGTTTTTCAAAAAGAACACCCAGGCTGTGGCAGACTCTTGCTTGAAATGAGTCAAGATCACAAATATCTACTGCAGCAGTTTCTGCTCTTTGTCTGGTGTGACTAATGAGTTACCAGGTCCTGTCATATCCAGCAACAGACCTGCATTTCTAATGAATTTGAGGACTTTGCCAAAAATCTCACTCATTTAAGATATCACCATCAAACACTCAGGCTGAATAAATGATATAGACATTTAAGAGTGCCTTATGAAGAACTCCTGAAGGAGACCAGCCAACAAAGCTTGTCAGATCCCTCACTTGTAGCAGGTCACATCCGCAGCCAGGCAAGGACAATCTCTGAGCAGCAGTGCTACAACACAGATTCCACCTATGTCTCTGCTGAATGTGTGAGATTTTAATCGACCACCAAGCAGCCCCGATTTACAGCCCAACTCTTCTTACTCTTGTTACTTAAGAGAGACACACTGCTGCTGGGTTTGTGGGACATGGGTACTTGCAGTCTCCCAGGAAACTTGCCTGGTTGAGGGAGGTAGGTGTATTGCAAATATGTGCTAGATGTGCATGTTGCAGAGATGGGTATGTCATATAGGGAAAAGGAATACGTATTTACAAGGGAGATTATAATTTTGGTGGAAAGGATGAAAGTTTACAGAGCGTGTAGGGAGATAATACAAATACAGATGAAAGAGTAAAAACTGGATTTAAAGATTGTCCCAGAAACCCCCCTGATAGACCAGGGAGTAGAAGCAGGAAATAGGAAGTTATACACACCTGGTATGTATAATTTTGCATGCTGTGAGCAACTGTGCAATTGCTGACCATCTCAGTAGTGGTGCTATGCACAGAATTACTCTGTTTAGATGTTTGAGCCTCACTGCATGTTGCTTAATTATCAAGTTGCTCTAGTAAAGCAGCTCTGTGGATCTGCTGCAGAGACACTCCTGTCATCAATGGCAACGTCCTGGCCAAGACAGGACAGTTTAGAGATGGGGAGGTTTCACTCACACTACTGCAGAAAACCTGTCACAATGCGCACTAAAAGCTTCAAAGAATCTGAGAACACAGGACAAGAACTTTAGAAAACATGTCGGTTTTTTCACATGATTTTGTTTAGAGGAATTGAAGACAGTCCAGATGATTTGTATTCTTCTGTACTTGTGTTGAGCATGGGAATACTTAGCACAAGAGAGGAGAGAATGTCATCTCTTCCAATTCCCACATACTTTTTCTTTCAGTAAGGGGCCTCTGCCAAATGAGTGAGAGATACACAGTTTTCAGACCCATATAGTTTCAGAACCAGGAGGGATGAGCAGAGTTGAATGCATATCTTTTTACCAGCTATTGGCAGGCAAGGGATCATTGCACACATAAGTAGACAGAAATAACAGACTTAATAGCAAATCAAGATACTATGCAGAACCCTATATTAGGCTTGAGGAGCTGCAGCTTAAGGTGAAGATACGAGTACTGAGAATGAGTGCAAGAAATGAGGAACAAAAGTCATTGTGCGGAAGGCTTGGTATTGATGGTGGATTTTGATAAAACTTATATTTCCATTAATTTTTTCCGGACTGCTTCTAAAGACTGGGAAAATGGGACATGGTCCTTTAAAGCTCTTATTCTAACCCTGCCTTGTCCCTGCTCTTTGTCCTGTTTCTCCTGCTCGTATCAGCTGGCTGTGTTTTGTACACTTCTGGTGACAGCATCCTGGTGTGGAGCTCACCAATCTGCTGGGGCACTGTCCATAAGGTGAAGCTGATCAGTTAGAACACGGTCCAACCCTCACCATGTAACTGCTCAGACAGAGTTCTGCATCCTCGCTTTCTGTGTGTTTTGTGCACACTTTACAGGCTTGTAGCTGCTTCTGGATTTTGTGATCTCAAAGCATCGTGGTATCACTCAAGATGGATGCCTAGGTCTCTCAAGTACATCTTGTCTACAGCCCATCTGGTCTGGTCTGAAGCAGCTGCACAATAATAAAACCTCACCTTGTTTGAGGTGTTTAATTGCATCTTAGACATCTAACTTCCCATCTTACAACGGACAGACTTATACAGACAACGAAAAGTTGCAAATACACATGCTGGATGGGTATTGTGTCCTGTAACGGGAGGGAAGAACAGAGTGAAGCAAAATGTAGTAAAACAATTTTTACCAACAGTGCATGGGAATGGGAAGGCTGAGGCTGGAAGAGCAGTCACTAGTGCTGACAAGCTGTAAGTAGGGATGGAATTAAAAAGGCAGATTAAACAAATGGACATAGATGAAAGGCAGCTAGTTACGGTTGGGAAGTGTGATGATTCAACTGAGAGCCACTCAGCAAGGCAGAATCTTTGTGAACACACAGCTGAAGTGATCTTATTGTTTATACTAAAGCTGCTTGAAACTTGTGTGAAAACGGATCACAACTGCGAGAGCCCAAAGTAGCAAGGGTAAAATGAGCAGAGCGTGTTCTGCTGCGAAGCAGAGTCAGAAGTCTAAAATCCGAGCAGCTGTATGAGTGAAAATCACCAGGGAACTGCTCTCACAACAGAAGTCAGTATCTGTTCTCTTCCCTTGATTATTCTTTTTATATATAATAATTTTCTTAAGATTACGATGGAAGTGTCTAGGAAACTGAAGACAAATAGTTCATTTTAAAGGCAGAAACTTTACTGACTACTGATGGTTGGGTGCTGGTAATGAGGAATCCTGAAACTGAAGATTTAAACATGAAACATCCTCTTATCTTTATTGCCATATGTTTCAAAAACAAATCCTACCTATGGTGTTATTAGCAACATCAAAGCTTTTGAAAATTTTCTGGAAGTCTTACATTTTCCATTTGGCTCAGAGACACAGAGGAAGGCTTTTCAAAGGCCTTGGGAATATATGACAAACACAGTTATATATATTAATAAGAAAATGCCCTGCCGTGTAACAAAAAGACCAGCTTGCACATTATAGCCAAGTCCAGAGGGACATATGCAGGTGGGTTGAATTACATGTGGACTAATAAGCAAAAATATTGATACCAGCTTATTTCCATTTCAACAGGAACTTGACATTACATATTAGATGAAAAAGTTGGAAATTTTTCAAAAAAAAATGCGCTTGGTATTTCAAAAGCAGCTTTCATTTTTGCATATTGTGTGGAACTAAAGGCCAGAGGAAAAGATTACTATTCAAAATGCTCACTTTTTTTTTTTTTTCCTTGCTCAGCTACTCCCTGGCAGAAATGGTGAAAATGTAGATTTTAACCTTTCAGAAATGTACTTCACATGATTTCACTGATTGTAATATTACACTGTCATATTTCTCTGTGAGGCAGTTGATGATATTGATGAAACAAAAGGCATCTTTTGATTACAGACATCATGCCATTGATTGACCAGGAATTCAATTATAGACATTTCAAAGAAAGAATATGAAATATTTCAATGCTTTAACCTGGTAGCTAAAGTCACCCTGAGCAAACTGTTTTAATGCACTTTATTTCCATCATGGAAGTACTGAAAAAACATGAAGGTTTTTACATAAAGTTGATTAGATCTTACATCCTGGAGTATAACTCAAATATGAATGGCTATGCTATGCATTTGAAATGTTGTCCTCAGAAGGAAACAGTTTGAAACCTACATATTAGCAGTAAAATCTACAATTTCATTTAATAGCAACATGAGTACTTCTCATAAGTAGATTTCCATTATAGTATTCCCAAATGACTGTGTCTACTATAGTTTATAAATAAAAAGCCAACTCACAAGACACAGATTGGACTTCGTGGCTGAGAATCAATGGGTCTGATAGTGCCAATGATGCCTTCTGTTAGCATAAAATATATTTTACAGACAAAAAATTATGTATGTGAATATATATGTGAAATTAACATTCCAAAAACACATAGAATGTTATGGCAAAGCATTGAAAACAATCAATGAGAATTTAAAAAATTTGTGTGTAGATGTGGAAATATCATAAAGTGAGATTTAATACTTTTTGTCAAAAAGATCTGAAATGAAACCATGTGAAATTTAAGTCTCACACTACTTCCTATGTATTGCAGAGTGCATCTGCTCCAAAGTTCTGAAGTGGACAGTCTTATCAGTTTTGTGCAGAAGAATTACATTGCAGGAATGCTTTAAATTCACCGTGTACCAAAAGCCTAAGGCAAACAAAATGTCTAAGTTAGTAGTAAGAATGTCTTTTTGACACTAGAAGAGATAATGAATCCTATTACCAAAACACAGCAGTAAGCCTAATTTTGAAGTCACATACAGGTTATAATTTTGAAATTAGCATTTTTTATTTCACTCCTACCTCTAATATAGTTTCCTGGCAAATTGGCACATAAAAAATGTAAGGAGGAAACAACTGCCTCTTGAGTATATACGCTCAGACTCTGAAGTAGTTGGATAAGTCAAACCTACATATAATAAAAGACGCATGTAAAATTCAGCCATAAGAACACACTGCAAGGGTGCAGTGGGAAAAAGGCAGCATTGCTGATGAGTGTGGAACAGGGAAATCCCCCAGCTGGCACCCGGCAAGCAGTGAAGAACATACTGTGCTCTCAGCCTGGGCATGCCTGCATTCCTCCTGAAATGAAACCAGCTCATGCAGAGCCAGCTCCGGTGTCTCCGCATCATCGGCACACTTAAGCCTGAGTCTGAATAATTCATCCCTGGATAACCAAGACCTGACCATATCTGGTTGAGCCGAGCCCATTTATTAAACATGACACCTGTAACTGTGGTTACAAGCAAAGGAAAGTTTTCCCTTGCCATATGGGGTTCAAATACCCAGATCTCCAGCACATTAGCTGCTTATTCAGTTGAAAGACTAATATTTCTCATAATGGCTTTTTAGCCAGTCTTACGGACGTTGCTTTAGCCTGCAATTTTCCTACTGTTAATTTTCAATTTTTTACATAAGCTCAGCATGGAGAAGTAGTTTGCACTGAAAAGACTAGAAGTATTTTCTTTCTACTTTCCTTCCTGTTTCAAACACTTAAATTTATTCATGTAATTCCTCACCTGCATTTTGATTCTGCAAAGCAGTACAATTTCCAGTTACTCATATGCTTACTGTAGCCCTCAAAAATGTCTAGCGATTTCTATTTTATTCTCTGATTGCATTACACTGTATTTAAAGGAAATGGTAATGCCACATTGATATGAGCACTAAATCATATATTTAAAGTACATTAAAATCTTCAACTGTGAGGGACTACAACAGTTTAAAAATTACTATGAATACTCACCTAGAAAAATAAGACTAATTGCTGGTTTTTACCTTCTCATAGTATTATACTGCCATTGTCTCTGGTGGAGAACAAACTGCTGACAACATATCTGTCAACATATCTTCAGTCAAAGGATCTAGAAACCTTTAACTAAAAACTTTGGGAACAGCTATGAAACACACAATATGCCTCAAGACTGCTGCTGAAGTTTCTGCCAATATGACTAAATATTCTTTTAATGTTGCTTTTTATTTACTCCAGCAAAATGTAGAATTCTGACAACTACAACCCAAAATGCCTTTTTCACTCTAACACATGATAAAGTTTTAACTTCTCCTTCAAATTACTAATGTTGAATAAATAATATAACTAATACCATTCTTTAACAAACCAAAAAAGCATACTTTGCTTTTAAAACATTCAAATGTTCAAGAATTCTATGCAGCTCATTTTCTTGAATCACTACATTACGTTTCATGTAACATAAAATTCAAAAACAAGGCAACAAGCTACCGTGTAAAAATTTAGAAATGTATTTTAAAACCAGGATAATTTATGACCAAATGTACAGTGTAAAGTCCTTTTAACACTAATGTATGCAGTTGTATGGCTACCATAGTTAATAGCACAGTTAAAAACATAATTAGACCAATACTTTTGTACAAAGAAACATGCTGCTATTATCTCGGTGGGAGATAACTCTGGCCTTTAACTCGAAATAACTCTGTAAGTTACCTTCGTGATAAACAATGCAATATTAATATCACAGCTGGGAGCAGTTCTCTGAACATTCACATCAGGTATCAAATTTGTTGCTTAATTTTTGTAATAATTGTAGGATTCCTATCTAATGGGTATCTTTAGTGTCAAGTAAGAGGAACAAGTAGAGTTTAAGATACAATTAAAGTAATTTCATATTAAGCTAAATGAAAAAATAATCCACTAAGCGGCAAATATTAAATCACGAAAAGCATAAATGTAACAAATTATTCAAGCCATGTATAATTGTAAGATTGTTAGTTACCAGTAACAGAAAAATAAGCACATAAAAATTGGGGGGGGCAGAGAGGGGGGACAAACCAAACCAAAACCAACCAAACAAAAAAAACCCAAAACCAAAAACTTGGGGGAATGCTTGTGTACATATTCAGGCTATGTTGAGATTCCAAGTTGAACTCCATGGCATATTATGGTCTCAGATAAACTTTTAGCAGGGTCTGTTGTGATAGACAAGAGGTAATTGTTTTAAACTAAAGAAGGGTCAAATTAGATTAGATGTAAGAAAGAGGTTTATTACAATGAGGGTGGTGAAACACTGGAACAGGTTGCTCAGAGAGGTGGTGGATGCCCCATCCCTGGAAACATTCATGGTCAGGCTGGATGAGGCTCTGAGCAAGCTGATCTAGTTGAAAACGTCCCTGCTTATTGCAGGGCGGTTGGAATAGATGAGCTTTAAAAGATCCTTTCCAACCCAAACTATTTTAGTATTCTATAACCCATCCTTTTTTTTTTTTTTTTTTTTTTTTTAAATATCAGTGACAATCTTAAGGACTTTCTAGATTCTTTAAACAAAAGTAATACTGTTTTCACTAGAAAAGGGCAAAAGCCTGACAGGCATTTCTTTTGCTTTGAACTCACTGATCCTAACACAACCACTCCACTACACCTTTTAGTATGCATCAAGATGAGAGGCTTTCTTTTGGACAAAGAGCACATTATTTGGTAACTGACTAAAATTCAAATGTAACACAGATGCACAGCAGGCCACTCTGCTCAATTATGAGATTATTCCAAATTCTATAACTAAGGAATTCTCTTGAAAAAACTAATAAACCATACCTATCTTAAGTCCATACCTAACGCAACTGTCAAATAACAAGTTGTGATAAACGACAGTAAGTGCTCTGCGGTTCTTTATTCTCAGCCTAATTTTACTCACATCTCATTTTGGCATTTATCATGGCTCCTCTTCCCTTCTGTTAACAGTTGAGATACAAGATCAGGGGTTTAGCCTAATGAAAAAAAAAATCAAAAATAGAAAACTGTGTTTCCCAAGGAAAAACAAAACTGCACTCAAAATTTTAAAAAATGCTGGTTTTGTGTCTGATGTTTATGATAACCATATTGCAAGGAATTTTCTTTTACAGTATTTAGTTTTTGGTTTGTTGTTTTTTGGGGGTTTTTTTAAGTGCCTTTTAAATTGCTTCTACAGTAACTTTGGCAATTTCAAAGCACAAGATTTTATAGCTACAGAGTGCTCAGCAGTTTATGCACCAGAACAGTCTAAAAGAAACTTCTGAAATCCCACAGTCAGCAGCTCTTATCTACATTTGCTTTTAATTCTACATAAAATAAAGTGAGATTAATGAGAATGTCAGCTGTCCCACCTGTCAGTGTTATCTAGTGATGGAATAAACAAAACACAGAAAAGTGTAATAACATATTGATGTTTTGCTGCACAAAAAAAAAAATCCAGAGATTTTGTGTTGCCTTTCATAGAATCCTTCCTCTCAAAATTTCTTTTCTAATTTTAGCAGATGCTGAGATCATATATATATATGCATATATATATGCACAAATATATATATACGCATATATATATATATATGATAACCAAAAGTGATTGTTGAAGCCTCTATTCCCCAATACACTCCCTGTATTTTTTTAACAAATATAGGTTTATATTCTTATTGAAAATATTGAAAAAAAAACCCAACTATGAAGACTGACTGTCAAAGCATCTGACAAAACAACACTGGATCTAAAGCAATACAAAGAAGTATCTGGACTACTCCACTCAAGTAGCCACTATAGCTACATGTCAAAGAGTTTATAGAAAGGGAAGTGCTGGGTCCTGCACTTGGGTCACAAAAATCCCATACAACACTACAGGCTTGGGAAAGAGTGGCTGGAAAGCTGCCCAGCAGAAAAGGACCTGGGGGTGACAGTCAACAGCAGCTGAACATGAGCCAGCAGTGTGCCCAGGTGGGCAAGGAGGGCAATGGCATCCCGGACTGTATCAGCAACAGTGTGGTCAGGAGGACCAGGGCAGTGATCATCCCACTGGTGAAGTCACACCTCAAGTACTGCATCCAGTTCTGGGCCCCTCACTGTAAGAAAGACATTGAGGTGCTGGAGTGTGTTCAGAGGAGGGCAACAAAGCGGTTGAAGGGTTCACAAGGAGCAGCTGAGGGAGCTGGAGTTTAGTTTGGAGAAAATAAGGCTTTTTTATCACTCTCTATAACTACCTGAAAGAAGGTTGTAGCAAGGTGGAAGTCGGTCTTTTCTCGCAGGCAACTAGACACAAGATGAAAGGACATAGCCTCAAGCTGCACCAGGGGAAATTCAGGTTGGACATCAGGAGGAATTTCTTCACAGAAATGGTTGTTAAGAATTGGAATGGGCTGCCCAGGGAGGTGGTGGAGTCACCATCCCTGGAGGTGTTCAAGAAATGACTGGATGCGGCACTTAGTGCTATGGTTTAGTTGACAAAGTGGTTATCAGTCAAAGGTTGGATTTGATGATCTTGGAGGTCTTTTCCAACTTAAATGATCCTGTGAAATTTATATTAAAAAAAAAAAGAGCAGCTTTGCATTCACTGTGGTCACACTATCCTCCATTTCTAGGTTGTGAGCTCTGCAGCATAGTTGCAACATGGTGGTAAAAAGACACAACAGCTTATAGACAAAAAAGGAAAAACACTCAGAAACAGAAGAGATCAAGGAAAACCTTCTCATAAATAGAGGGTTCAGACAAGTCAATAAGCTAAGATCAGAATATCATGAAAGAGGAATCAAAGTAGTGTGAAATGTAATGGGTTGACATGTAATACTACTACCAAGTAAACTGACTGCTAGGCTGATAACAAGAAATTTCTCAGATGGAGAAAACAAAGGATAGAAAAGATATAGCTACCTTAATCAGGTAAATTAATGTCTGCATGATTTGGCTTTGTGAAAATAATTAATATAATCCTAAAATGTGTAAAAGCCACTGCAATGATAAAATCCCATTGAATATAATCTATACAATTCTCTTTCTTCAGAAAATATACTGTTACATAGAATCGGATGCAGAAAATAAAGTTATTAGAGATCAGAGGAATGGCAACACTATCATATAATAGCACACGACAAAATCATATCTTGTGCATCCTAGCAAACCAAAACATACAAAAAATCTGATTTTCTTTATAACAGAAGAAGATTTATTTAAACTGAAGCAGTATCAGCACATAAAAAGAATAAATTGACTCTGACTAAAGCTAAGGCTGGACATTTTAAAGTGTTTTCTAATCAACAAAAGTAGCAATAGCAAACAAAGTGATAGTTTTTAAATCGATGCAGATGTACATTTAAATTGATACAGAGTCCTTTACATTTACTTATTAATGCAAAAGACTAGCTCATTAGCATGCAAAACGTCACTCTCATGCTTGCATCCTACTTTCCTACAAGCCAACCAGTACAGCTGGAAGTTGCACAGAGAGAAAAATTAAACAGAAAGCTAAAGATGTCTCAATGGGTTACTAGAGGAAATCTGTTACTTAATCTTTGCTCTTGGTCTTAAGATACAAAATGAATTTCTAAATGAGGATTGAGAGAGGAAACAATCCACCTCACCCAATTCTTTGTGGTAATTGATTGCTAATTATATTTTGTTCTTTAATGAAGTGTGTGAATAATATTTGGGTTACCTTACCTTTCCTTTCCTACAAAAGGAGATGCAAGATTATATACAACATTAAGGTTCACTACTAACCTGCAGAAAGGAAGACCTATCCTGTGATAAGAGTAATAAAAGTACTGTCTCTCTACTCCCACACAGCCACACTAGAAGAACTGAGAATCTCTGATCTTTCCAGACCACATCATAATGAGTGTGATCAACTGTATTTTAGCTCAGAGAAATAAAATTATTATTGTAACCCATTAATTTACATAAGCTTTAAAGTAAAAATGGATCAGACTGCAACTGATTCCCTGACAGACCTTAGCTGGATTCAATCTTTCATACTCCTCCTCAGCAGAACTACTTAAGCAATCATGAATGTGCAGGTTTAGGGCCCACTCCTGTACTTCCAGGAATTATAACAGCCTCACAGGTACTACTTTTCAGAGATTTCACTCCCAGAGAACAGAACATCAATAAGGAGCATCTTTACGTCACCAAATGGGCAACATATATTATCAATTTTGAAATACAAAGACATAAAATACCAATAGTTAAGGAGAAGAAACAGGATTTCAAACCTTACATATTATGTTATGTTTTTTCGTAAGAGGTCTGTAACCAAATGAAGCTTTTTCACAAGGCTCTTCCATTAAAAAAATACAGTAGATGAATAAAAATTCTGTCACAATAAGTTAAATTGCCTATACAGACACCAAACACTAGTGTCTTCAGCTGAACATCACACTGATTGCTGTCCATATTGCCATGATGAGTCAGAACTAGTAAAACATGAAGCAAAATTCATTACGCCAGACTGATCTATTCATACCAGATGACAGAAGCTTGTAATAAAAATCAAACTTTTGCAAGTATTCTATACACGTTACTATGGAAACTTAATAAGCAGTTCTTTTTTTTTTCTTTCTCTTTTCACACATCTTCATTTGCTAGAAAATCAAATTTAATGTCATAAAATCACAGAATCACTGAGGTTGGAAAAGACCTTTAAGATGATCATGCTAACCTGATACTGCCAAGTCCGCCACTAAATCAAGTCCTCTAGGAATATTCAAACTCTTTTGGAAGCTGGAAGGAGGAGTGAGATAACATTCATTATTTATTTTCCCCAAAAGCATCATACTCAGAAACAAGTTCCACCCCCCAGCCAGGGAAAGGAGAATTACATACTCGGAGTATGAATTCAGCAACTTTTGCCTAGGGATTTTTGGCAAATACTTCAAATGAAAATTAACATCGCCCTCAAATGAAATTATTTTAAAAATGTAAACAAAACAGAGGAAAAATACACGATGTGTGGTTTAAGAATGGAGGGAAAACTGTAATGTAATTTGGGAAGAACATGCAGAAATTGAGATTTTGTCTCTTCATTGTGTAAAACACAAATTCTCTACCAGTTTCGAGGGATTTTCAATTGGTCTCTCCAATATAGTAAATAAACAGCAATTAGTGCTAAAAAAGTTATGGACTAAAGCTAACAGAAGAGAATATTTCAAGGTGGATGCTCTTAACTCCACTGATACTTTAACTGTCAAATAGGAAACTGAGTGCACTATGATCCAAAATGATAAAACATTAGGCATGTCCATTGAAGTCCAACAGGGATGCACTTGTGAATCCACTGTGTTCTGGGGTTTGTACTAGCACTTGATCAATTAAATCATCCTTAGCCACTTAGAAAATGAAAATGCTTTCTCTCACCTTGCCCTGTCCTTGTTTTCAGACTCCTGTGTTTGCCCTGACTTTTTGTCTCTATGAAGTATCTCAGATCCCTGCCTTGGACACCAGCTTGCTTTGCTCATACCAGCCCCAGGAGAAGCAGTGCTGCCACAAGCCACCCACTGTACTCAAATGTCAGAAGTGGAGGAGTGGTGAAATGCACAGCTGATGACAACACACAGCTTCCCAAACTGTGATGAGCTTCCAAAATAAGAAAAAAAATTATTTTAACAGTAACCGAGTTGCTCAGGACCAGCAATTTTGGATATTTAAATCAAAATGCCAGTTCTGTTTTTGCCTTCTGCCTATATACAGTGCTGTGATCATTCTGGATAAATATCCTGTGTCTTTTGTTGCTGACTTCTTAAGAAATAGCATGATTGAATATGATGTTACCTTCCCCCCTCAAACAATTCCTCTTGAATTTTAATCCTTCATGATTCTCTTGTCATCTTTGTATAGAACAGTATTTTCCATAAATGCTTGCTTCAATATTAAATCTCACAAAGTTAAAATGACAGTGAGGCAATACTAAAACTACGCACCTAAAACTGGAAAATCAAGTCCACAGAATACAGTAGGGGTAATAAAAATAGCTGATGGGCATTTAATTTTTAGGACGCCTTTTAAAATATTTTTAATAAAATAATTTTCAAGTTAGGGGAAATTGGCCATTTTCCCTTCCATTTCTTAGAAACTTTTTTAAAGGTAAGAAAATGCATTACGTAATGATGTAGCAATACTAGCACTGATATTATTACATGTCAGTTTTATAAATTATTGCCTCTAGCAGCAGGAAGGCCATAAATCTACCTTACTACCTGAAATGAGGCAGAAAGTTTAAAAATCACAACAAACAACAAAATGGACAAAAATGTAGACTCCAACATCTTATTAGCTGTTACTTAATCTTTATGCCTACTTTTTGTATGTGTGCCTGCCTTAAGAAATAAAAATGCATAAATCTTTACTACTTGTGCACTGTAAAGGTAGCCACAATTTATCATATGCTCTAGCTTTTGAATACTATGTCCTGCCAGTGCTCAGTTCTTCACATAAACAAAGTGACATAACTGCTCTACATCTGAAAGAAACAGGCATTTGCTTAAAAATAATAAAAAAAAAAAAAAGACTCCTAACTGTGGCTTTCAGTAGTAGCCACAGCAAGCACAGAAATCAGAGGGCCAAACACTTACCTTGATGGTCTTGGTGCAGGCATCTGCCTGTACAGTAGGAAAACATACACCAAAGACCTGGAATCGTGGGAACTTGGACATCCCAAGGGGTCTTGCTGCCCATCCACTCCCTTGCACATTTTTTTATAAAAGAGGCTGCATCTGATGAGAGACTGCCCTCATACACACAGCAAGGGACCAGTCTCTGACTAAACATTCTGACTCTGTGAATAACCCAGGGCAGTTAAAATCATAGCATGAAAAATGCTAATCTGCCTGTTGTTGTAGATCCCCAGCAGAACATATTCACAGAGCTCTGTAGACTACAACAGAAGTTTCTCACTCCTCCACCTGCATCTAAACCTTCTCTCTAGTAAAAAGCTTGTTTTTTTCAGCTGGACTGAGGATTTGAATCTACAGCAGTAACCAAAAGTAGTAAATGATTTTGTGTATGTTGCAGAATTTTACTCGTGAATGCAGTAAATTAAGAATGCATAAACAGTGAAATTATGTAGTTCAGCCCCTCTTTTAAAAAACAGGAATTGAAAGAAAAAGAAGGAAGTATGGCATTTTATAAAGAAAATACCAATCTCTTATCTCTATTATGCCACCCAAAGAACTTGCATTGATTTGGAACAGCATGTGACCACAGGAAGTAACAGTTAAGGAATGAAAACAAGGGAGCCAGCTGTTTTCCATATGTGTGGCATGATAGAGATGAGAAAACAAAGACAATTAAGAAACAATCAAAGCTGATGTCTTCTAAAGGTTTTAACTTTGCTACAAGTGAAATAAAATGTGATAGAGTGGACTAATGTAAAAAACCACACATGGGTACATCTTCAATGGTAGAACAATTTATTCCAATTAGAAAAAAAAATTAATAAAGAAAAATATTTTTAAATTAAAAACAAAAAACTAAACCCTTCAAGGTAATTAAGTAAACAGGGAAAAAAGAGCAAGGACAAATGACTGGTGGACAATAACAGTAACAGCAACAAAAATAATCCGAACGCACATACAAAATAACAACAACAACAAAAAACAACAACAAACAAACAAAATACACAAAAAAGAAAGGTAAAAGGAAAATTGTATCCCAGTGAAAAGGATAATGAATTAATTTATAAGCCTTTGAAGAGGAATATGACCAACATGGCCTGGTAATGTGCATTCACAGGCCAGAAAGCCAACTGCATCCCGGGCTGCATCAAAAGCAGAACGTCCACCAAGTCAAGGGAAGTGATTTTGCCCCTCTACTCTGCCCTTCTGAGACCTGGACTGCTGCATCCAGTTCTGAGGCCCCCAGCACAGGAAGGACATTGGCCTCTTGGAGCCAGTTCAGAGAAGGCCACCAAGGTGATGAAAGGGCTTTATCACCTCTCCTACAAGGACCAGCTGAGAGAGTTGGCTGTTCAGCCAGGAAAACAGAAGGCTCCAGGGATACCTTAGAGCAGCCTTTTAGTACCTAAAGAGGGCCTACAAGAAAGATAGAGAGGAACTCTGACAAGGGCATGCAGTGATAGGAGAAGGGGGACTGGCTTTAAACTGAAGGAGGGGTATGTTTAAGCTAGATATTGGGAAGAAATTCTTTATTGAGAGGGTGGCGAGGCACTGGAACAGGCTGTCTGGAAATGTTGTGGATGCCCCATCCCTGGAATTGTCCAAGGCCAGGTTGAATGGGGCTTTAGGCAAACTGGTCTAGTGAAAGGTGTCCCTATCTACGGCAGGAACCAGATGATCTTTAACGTCCCTTCCAACCCAAATTACTCCATGATGGCAGAAGAAAAAAAGCATTATATCTCCATATAAGGAAGAAAAGGCAAAAATCAGGAAGACAACAGGAGTACTTAATATTTTGCAAGAGTATCTATGACAAGAAAAGCCATTCAAAACTGAATTTATGATTAAGACGCTTTTCCCAAGTCCAGTGAATCAGAAGGGTATCTTCCAGGTGATGACTGGAGTAATTCAAGTACAATCCACAAAATTTGACCAAGTGGATGGCATAAAAGCTGCAAAGAGGAGTGCTAACATTAATTTGGCAAGAATGGCAACTCTAATGTTCCTGTTGTGGAGATGACATTTCAGAATCAGGAGGAGGCAAACAAAATACTGGAGAGGGGAAGCAGCAGTACAAATTCATAAGTAACACTGGTTAAAGAGAGCAACTTGAATGTTTTCTTCATGAATGCCAGATTATCAAAATTGGACAGACTTGGCACTCTGTTTGGGTTTGATTTTCAAAAGCACAGCCAGAGTAAACCCAAGAAAACAATCTGGAAGATCACACTGCCTTTTTGAGGAAATAAAGTTTGAATTACAATTGTGTTAACAAACAAGGATAATCCTTATGCTTACAAAGCCTGTTTCTTAAAGGCAAACCTCCTGCTCTCAATTAAATAATGGATATGAGTAAAGACAAGTCATCTGGGTGGTTCGAAGCATCCTGTCATTCATTTGTTCTTCAGATTTAATCGGAACTGCCATGTGAGCAAGATAAAAATTTCCATTAGAGTGAATTGCTCTCGGCTTGCACGCACAAAAAAAAGAGCTCCTGCTGCTTCACAAAGTGCTGGGCATAGCTGTTTAAAAAAAAAAAAAAAAAAAAAGGGAAATGGCTACAGACTGGCTACAGGTATCCAATGGGCCCCTATCTCTGAATAGCCTCTATCGTCCAGTCTGTGATACTGTGCGCTCTGAAACGCTGAAGACAAACTCCTTGTACAAAGGGAAAAATCTCAGTTTAATCATCTGACCACAAGATGAAAGAGAACCAAACCACAACAGAACATAAAAACAACCCCTCTGAACAAGAAACCTCCTCAAGTTCAAATTTCAGCATAATATTGTCCATATACTAATTTTTTCTCAAGACATGTTGTAATTTTTTCCTCAAATAACTCTGTGTCATGCTTCCTTCTGATGTGAAGAAGCCAAATGTGAAAGCAAGTTTCTGTTTCAGGAAAAACTCCGGGACAAGATACTTATATTCAACTTCAGAAAGAAAAAAAAATCCCTGTTGCAAAATGAATAGGTACATCCCTTGAAAAGCTAACCTGGGGATCAGAAAACTCATCAGTGAGGTGGGAAATCTACATTCAGTCATTTGTTCTCTCTGATTTAAAGAACTGGCAACTTCCACCTCCCACATAACTGCCCCAAGCATGAGGCCCACTCTCCAGCACCGAATTCCTGACAAATTCCAATTTAGCACCATTTGTTGCCTGCTCTAACTAATAAGAAATCATCTAGGAGGTACTATCAAACATAATTTGCATTGCATTTTTATAGCAAGCCATCTGCATCTTCTGCTCTGGCAGAGATATGTAATAAATTATAAGCAGGACTATCACTTTTTGTGACATACAAAAATGACAACAAATAACAGCAGCGTATTTTGCAAAAATATTCCATTTCTGTGAATGCTGCAGTAGAAGATAGGTAAACATTTATTTGCCCTGCCTTCCTTCCAGCAGTATTAATGAAATTTCAGCTAGTATGGCAGATTCAGTAAAAAAAACACTGAGAGAAAAATTTGTATTCCTGTATTTCAGTTTGGTTTTATCCAGCTCATTCAGTAGGGATGTAGCAAAAAATAAAACTGAATAAATAAGGCAGAAGCTGCATGCAGTGAGGTCCCAGGAGACACCAAGTTTACTTAAATTTTCTTTAAGAAAATATATTCATGGCAGTATTCTTCCCAGCCTCAGGCAAGAGCTTTCCTGATTTTTCAGTGCTTAACTCCAGTGAAAAAAATGAAGGTATTGTGTCAAGCTTAACTTTGTGAAGCATAAATTGGACTGAAACTTGAAACAGTGATCTTATTTTTGAGCAAACCCTACAATGAAAAGACTCTTCAGGAATTTCACAAGGAGAAAATATTTCTTTGACAATTCTTGATTTCCTGACATGTTTGGTTTTTTGTGGGTTTTTTTTGTGGTTTGTTTGGTTTTTTTTTCCAGGCACTTTTATGCCTTCTTTCTCTCAGCTGTTTCTCATACAGTCAATCATTCTTACGTCACGTCTCTTTTTTTTTTTCTTCACTAGCACTACTTGTCTTTTAGGGTATTTACTTTCTCCAGATAATGATATGTGTCTATTTCTTTTATTTTAACTGCAGAATCTATTGATATTTGCTGTTTTTTAAACTTTGTCTCCTCCTTTCACAGGATTAGGTGGAGGTTTTCTTTAAAGAAGGTTGAAAATATGAACACTAAAGACACTTTCTTTCTGTAATAACCTTGTGTTTCCAAGGACCTCATCCATAAATTTTGAATATTGTATCCTAATTTCAACTTTAACTTCAACTACAAGTTTCAAGGTTTTAGCTTTCAGCTATTACTGCTACATTTACAGTTCAGAGCCCATTTGTTTCTAATCGTGGTCTCCCTTCAGACCTCACCATCAGTTCCACAGACCTTTCAGTTAGTTAAAATACTTTAAGATAGCAAACTTCCAGTCTTTCATCTAACATGCAGTCCAGGACTGCATCCCAGCTCATAGGTGGATGGGCCCTGGTTGTATTACAGCGCTAAAACTGCAATATCTTGGTGCACCCCAGCATCTCTCAGCTCTCCACTTCTCTGGCACTTGGTTTTCTTGGAAAGAGAAGGAAGATGTGTTTTCTCTCACTGACTTCTCAGTATAGACAACATATGGCTCAAAACTGTGAGGCAATCTGCTCAGAATCTGGATGCACTCGCAGCTCTAACTCAATACAGCATTCACTTGAAGTTTGTATGAACCCAATTCCTTGGGGACAGGACTGAGAGACAGTCCCAGTTCATCCCACATACAGCCAAGGCAAGCCTGGTTCAATCAGCTTGAATAGACTTTCACTCGTACAAAGGAAGAAGGGAAACAATTTGCATCTTCCTTTTCCCATCCATATGTGGCTCATCAAAAAACAGTCTCCTATCTGTAATTCTCTGAGCTATGTATGTAGAAGAAAACATGAAACAGAAGGATTTCACCCCCCCGGCCAAATTAAATCAATTCCCCTATCACGCACTAGTGCTAAGGCACTGCCATCTAGTGTGGAAAATCAATATAACAAAGAAAGAGGGAAAATAATAATAATAATAAAGAATATTTACTAAAAGGCAGATGAAATTCTATTGGCTTCCACCAATTTTGAACACTTACACATGATATTCATAACATCTGTCATTCTACTTTATGAAAATGCACATAAGCCCATCCTTTTAGGGAAAATCCCTTACTTGATAGGCTGCAGTGGATTCCATTGGATTGTACTGTGTCATGTCAGACAGGCTCAGCAGAGCCCTTAGTCCCAGGATCCTCATTTGGTGTAACTCTGTGAAACTAAAAATAAAATTCTAAGTATTTAATGCCAGGAATCTCTTGGAAGAAAAGAGCTTTTCTTAATTACCACATATTTTATTGCAAATTTACAGTTTCAAGACTTGATTGTCTAAATCATGCTATATGGAAATCTGCAACATAACAACCTGCAGGACCAGAAAATCTAGAGTTTTGCCTCTTCATCTGTACTAGCTGAAGATTTTCTCTTGCCTTCCAAGAACATTCTTGTCCATGCAGCTCCAGTTTCCATTGTGTTGTGTCCTATGAAATTACCTACAGTGTTCTCTATGAACATGCAAAGGATTTGACCTGTTTCACCTGGACCAGCCTTGTACAGATGAAGTTAAGTGCACATGAAATTAACCAATGGAGCCTAGATAGGATAATTTTACAAAACTTGCAGAGCTTTCATAAAGATCAGTGATTTCTAAATACCTTTATATTATTCACTATTTCTACAACTGGTTGTAATCTCAATATTACCACTGAGATGATCAAGAATTTTAAGTACTCAACACTGTAGTCTACTCCTCTCCAGAACTGTAGCAAGACAGTGTTACATACTCCTTGGCTGCTGCAGGTATTCTGTATCATCCTTATCACAACAAAACTGTTTAGAATACAAACTCTGTCAATGACTGAAAGTTCACATAACATGAGTTTGTATAAAGTAATTAGAAATTCTTTTGTATTGCAAGCCATAGTGCAAAACAAACCATTGCAACATTATAAACATTTTAATAATCACCATGGATCAACCAGGTATTCATTTAACTTTTAGAAAATGGACAAACTAACAACAATTATATGTGATATGCCACTGTGATTCTGAACTATATTGGTACACTCTTCTATTTCACGCAGGTTATGAAAAAGAAATAAAGGATTTTGCCAAGTATTCAAAGTCTGTCAATAATATTACAAGGTAAAATATTTCTCATAAAGAACTTGATTATGTGCCTCCCAAGCCACCGTATGACTCGATTATAATATTGAGCCAGGATGTCACAATCTTGCTAATGTCTTTCCTTTAAATATTCAGATTGCTAAATATATATAGACAAATATAAGATGCATAGATTTAAGATCATGATATATTAGATTTAAGAAATACTTGGCAATACTGTGTTGCTACATCACTAATGTAGTTCCAATGTTACTCTACAAATATGGGCGGAAAGAGGGCACTGAAAAGATACTGAAATGTAGCACGGTAGACAGCAGGCTCCTGATTCAAATAATCATATATGAATTTCAGACTTTGAAAATATAAAGCAATTATCTGGCCCTCAAGGTTGTGAAGTAAAGCTTGTAGTTCGTGACACAGACATACGCAAAGTTAAGAGACCGAATAAAGTCTGGAGAAGAACCTGAAGGAAGTTTTGAAATAATGAGGCCACCCATGCAAATCACTGAGGGGCCAAGCTCCACAATGCACTGCTTATAGGTCACTGCACCAACCTAGAAGGAGAAGAAGGGATGGCTAAAGCCCTGTAGCTGCTGCTCCTCAGGACCCCTTCTTCCCCTCTCTAAGAAAGCCATCTCTGCCACTCTCCCAGAAGCAAAATACAGCCAAGCCACAGCGTTTTAATACCGTAAGCATACATTTTGCATCAGATTTAATGTGGACATAGAGGGACAGACCAGCTCATGCCATCAAGACATCCAAACCTTATCAAAGAAGATGTAGGTGAGCTCATAACAAGGATATCAGTACCAATCTGCCCAATCCCTCCATCACCATAATCGTTGCTGGAAATACACTGTACCTTAACAACACATTCCCCACCCAAGAGAATAACTTTAGAGAAGGAAATATATTACTAGGCATAACTGACACAATTTCATTGACATTGAAAGTGTTTTGACAATGTACAACTGACATAAGAACTTTCTCAAGATCTATTTATTAAGATGCTTCTCTGTTTCTACGTATGTATATTTATCCATTAAGTGTCAATCAATGCAAGCAACGCTTCTGTTTTAGTTTACTGTCATAAGAGAAGTTTTAACAGCATGAAGAGCCTCCAGACACATCATTTCAGCAATGTTTTCAGTAATGTGGGAAAAGCAAGAGGAGCAGCCAACAGTTTTTTGTATAATCATTGTTACTAGTGCCTCATGTTCTATTCTTACATTAAAATTTCAAGAAGGAAAAAATTAAAATTGTTTAAATATCCTAATAAGTATCATTGTTTATGCTATGCATCCATTCAGCAATGTATTACTAAAAAATAATTCTACATTGTTCATATTTGCTTTATGATTATTCTTCTAAGTTTTTCTGGCTGCCAAAGTAATCCTGTCCATAATTTTTGCAGTTGCTACATAAATTGATTCAAGCTATGCTAAGGGAAAAGTACAGAGGCTGAAAAATTCCAGAAAAAAATATGTCACATTAAAGGAACTCAACACTGATTAAAAACATTGAAATAGAGAGTAACTGAAAGAAATCCAAAGTTGTTTGTCACCTTTGTGTCAGACAGCAAGAGAATCTCTCTAAAGAATGACAATAAAAATGGTTAGAGGTTTAAACAGTGAAGATATGCTAAATTTTTGAGTTCTTTCTTCAAGCAATATGTGACCAACAACCGCAGTACTACCCAACATCTATTTTGATAATTTTTTCCTATACCTTCTCAACTGTGGCCTATTTAACATTTTATTGTTTTGGATTTGGGCCAGAAAGTCCTATAAGAAACTTTCTCCTGAAGTAATTGGTCCAAATCTGACTAGAAGTAGGACACACAAACGTAAGTAAAAAGCCAACATAAAGTTAAGGCTTTGAAGTTTTTGATTTTCCGAATAATCAGAATTTATAGTTTTGTAGCATCTACTTCATTTACCTGCAGCATTTTAATCTTCCTTTTCTGAGAAGTGTTTTCAAATAGCCAATGCCAATGCAAATCACATCAGAAAAGAGAACCACACAATAATTTAGGAATAGTCCAACCTCTTGGTCGAAAGCAGGGTCAGTTATGATGTCAGATGAGGTTATCGGGGCTTGATCAGGACAAGCCCTGAAAACCTCCAATATGTACAACATGCATAGCATCACTGCCTGTTCCAACAGCTGAATGCCTTAATGGAGGAAATGTTTTGCCTTTTATCGAGGAACTTATAATTCTATTAAGAAGCTTGAATGCTGAGTGTTATATGGCTACCACATGTTACATTTAATAGTCTTAATTTCCTGATCCACAGTCTAACCACATATACCTTTTTGAATAGAAATTAGGGCAACATGCGCTGAACCAGTAGTAATTATCTAGTATCTTGCAATACTCTTGTAATATAACAGCCTGATAATGAAGAGCTTTTACCAGTATTGCTTTCACTGTTATAAACTGATTTAATTGTGCAAATTAATAACTGAGAGCTAACCATTGCTAGAAATCAAGGTGATGGTAAAAAGTCAATTTCTAGATTGCTAAACTGCTAATATAACCACATGATAAGAAATAAAATAAATAAGTGCGTTTTATTGCCAGTCACGGAGGTGATATGAAAAACTAAATTTTCCAAACCAGCAGTCTGAATTCAAATTTGTCTATCCCTGCTGCTTGCCCGGTACTCAAAGTGCAGACAGAAATTTTCACTTGAAATTTTGAACTTGACTGGATTTTTTGAAAATACATTCCAGATTGCAAGCATTGATTTGAAGGTCAATTTCAGAGTCATATTATTCTCAAATGGGAGCCCCCGGTGGTCTAGTGGTTAAGACGCAGGGCTGGTACCCTTGAGACCGCGGGTTCGATTCCCGGTCAGG
>JAWWES010000133.1:48193646-48206637 GCA_035583135.1 Lophotriccus pileatus | reverse complement strand
GCGCAGGCTCGAAGGCCTTATCTGCATATGCGGGTAAGGACCTTCCCCGGCTCTTCGTTCGCCAAGACGGGCCATTATTATTCTCAAATGTGATTCATTACTTGGGTCATTAAAAAGGATAACTATTTTTGCTAGTAGCCTCACTGTTGATGACAGAGGATAACCCTGATGCCAAAATCATGTATTAAAATATTTTAAAAAAGCAAAGTGCATCTTCTCAAGTTCTGAATATTTCTAGTATTTTCGGCAAATGCACCTAAGCAACCCCCAAGGTTCCTTCAAACTTTATATGTATCGTGTGACAACATAGAAAAGCATCATTAATATTAATTATAAATAAAACATTATTACATAAAATGTCAATTAATTTTTTCCAATTTTTTTCCAAGTTACCAACTGCTTGTAACAGCTGTTTTTATTCTTTTCATTCTTTGCAGCCAAATGTAAAGAATATTTATAATAATTACATTAAATTTAAGGTAATTAC
Organism: Lophotriccus pileatus; assembly: GCA_035583135.1. Lineage (NCBI taxonomy): Eukaryota > Metazoa > Chordata > Aves > Passeriformes > Tyrannidae > Lophotriccus > Lophotriccus pileatus. The sequence goes on along the minus strand of JAWWES010000133.1, from coordinate 48,206,150 downwards.
TATTGAATTTAACCTGCTTCAGCAGCATGGTTGCAGAAACACAAATAGTCTGTCATATCACTGTATAAGTATTACTTAGATGCAACTCTTGACTTACTGGTGCCTTTGACCAAGAACTCTTTGCTTTCCTGCAGAAAGATAAACTCAAGAAGGTATTTCTCATGTTGTTTATAAAATGTTTTTCAAACTGTGGAATGCCCCACCCCAACTCATTGTTCTGGTATTCTGAGGCCCTGTGATTACAGTGCCTGACCACAGCTCCTCTCCTCCACAGGAGAATGCAGCTCTTGGCTCATTTGCCCGTGTTCACAGAATGCAGACCCGGCCCCCGCAGTGCCAGACTCCCACGGGACACCACCAAGCTGTTTTGGCCCTCACAAACACATTGGGTTTCCCCAACTGGGCCCAGGACCCATTTCAGCTGTGCCCTCTTGAGCCAGCAGACCCCAAGACAGCAGCAGGAACCCTCTCCAGCTCCCCAGAGCCCTGACCTGCCCAGCCACAGGACCCACAAAGCCAAGCCCACCCAAAAGTACCAAGAGCCCCATATGTGTTTTTGGCAGGGGTGACCAATGTTCAGCCTTGCTCCTAAGTCCACATCAGACCCGTCAACTCAGAAAGGCAAAACCGTTTTCTGCAGACATGGACACAGGCCATGCAGCTTTTATTCATGGCATCCCCAGCAGTGGGATTTAGGAAGGAACCACTGCCAGGAGACAGTCACCAGGGATCTGATTAGACAGACAGCATTTAACCTAATCTCCTCTGCTACGAGCGCATTCTGCTTCCTGTAATTAAATGTGATCACAGATGCAATAGTTTAGGGGCATAATTCCACAATTTAGATACCAAACTACTTCAGCTACTGGTGGAAAAAGTAAATACTGAAAGGAGAAGAATAAAAATGTGAGTGTTATGATAGGAAGCTGGATTACTAGGCAGCTAAAAGTCATATGAAGATATAAATTTAGCAGGTTATGAGGTAAAACTTGAAAAATTTCAATATATCTAAATAACTGAAACATTTCTCAAAAGTTTGCCCCTTCTATCCTAAATTACAGGATTATTTTGAAGCCAAAGGATATCACTATCTGCTATTCCATATGTTTGGGGGGAGCAAAACCACACTGACTGTCTGTCCATAAGATTTAGAAACCGTATATTAATTTATCCAGAAAATTACTAATTTAATCCCCAGAAAAACACTGACAGCATGAAGATGATAAATTTGTATTTTCAAACTATCATAACACTAAAACAGGTAAATACACGCAGCTTTCTGAGGGATTGCTGACAGAGAAAATTAAAATCTATGGGTCCTGGGGAAGTAAAAATTCCAAGCAGGATTGCTAATTACAGTCGTCTTAGCTATATTCCTCATGGAATTTTAGTTTATGCTTTAAATATGATAAGGCTTAACTACACATACAGACACTGACAGTTCCTACTGCAAAGAGGGAGTTCTTCAAATGGGTAAAAAGCAGAAAGGAAAACACGGAAAGGCAGGTGTGGGATTTGATGCCAAAATTTGGAAATTTAAGGAGGGGACACACAACCGTACTTGAACTACAGTCCCACTCCGTCTTGCATTATAAAAAGCTCAGTTATTTTATTCCTTTTTTCCCCCCCTTTAGCCCATGTAACTTCAACAATATTGATCACACTTTTATAAAGCTGTATATTGGTATTTTTAGAAGGACAGAATGAGTGATATTTTTATTACCAAACACTGAAAAGAGACAAAAACAGGTGCAAAGATAAGAGTAGCCATGACTCTGCTTTGTTTCAGATCTGCTCAAAACCACAGTAGGCACTAACAACAGAAGCAGTAACAGCTGTCTGAAGAGAACAATACTGAGAAGTGACTGCCTATAAATGGGTGACTGTGAGAAGAAAGGGAGAGAAAATGTGTTTACTAGGAAAAACTAGCAAAAAGTGTTGTTTAGTTTTAATGTTTCTCCACTGTATTATCTACACATTACACTGATTAAATTGTTGGTACTCAATTTTACTGATTTACTTTATCTGCCTTCTAGCCCTTCTGTAGTTGATTTTCATATTATTTTGTATTCATGAGTTCCAATGAGAAAAAAAAAGCTTGGATGAAGAACCAGAGTGTTAGAGAATACTTCTGTATACACAAAATGGACATTTGTCATTACTGTCATAATTTTGCAGGTATGGACACATACCTGTGGTTTTAATGGTAACAGATGAGGGGTGTGGGGAAACTTGTTTAATTAAACTATTAGTAAGACATTATGAAAATAACTGTTTTGCACAGAATTTATTTATATAATCATGAAATTATGCAATTCTGGGCCATTTTTCCATCTATTATTAAATAAAAAGCTTCACAGATCCCATTGACATATATGAAATGTTCACCAACACAAAGCCTTTGGAATGTACACTTTTAATAACTTTTATGGAATACATTGACCTAGTTGTAATCCTTACAAGAACCTCTAGACATCAACATTCAATAAAATATAGAAATTCACTATTAAGTTGTAGTGGATTGTTTACAACAAAACGTGACAAGCGTCCCCAAGCACCAACTCTTCTCCCCTCGGGAATATTTGTTAACACTGCTAAAGGGTGAAACTCACCAAGGATTACAGAGAAAAGATAAGAATGCATCTGAAGTTTATTGTTGTTTGTTCATACAAAAAATAAAATATACGGACTGATTTTGTTTCTGAATCACATCTTTCTTCCAATCAGAGAGAACATCTCTGTACATATTAAACATAATACAACTGAACATATGCTAAGTGAAGACTTGGAATATTTAATTTCTTTAATAACAGTTAATGACAATGTTGATTTCTCCCCCAGTTTCTCAGCCCACACATTCTCCCCCTGAAGAGATGTGCAGAATACCTACTTCAGTGCACTGGTTTTCCTTATTTCCTAAGTGCATGTCATTGGAACAGAAAACGAGTTAAGTACAGGGTGAGAAGTACAAAGCCAACCCAATGGGCACAGAGCCCCGAGGAGGTGGCAGCCACCCGGAGGCAGTGACAGTCCCCAGAGGTAGTGGCTCCTGTCCCCCTGTCTCTGCACCTCTTTTGCTCAGAGCCCCTGCCATAGGGTTCAGGCATACTAGGAGCAAAGAGAAAGGAAAAAACTAAATTTTGACCCAGCTACTCTCAGCTGCAAGATATTGATGAAGGAATCATTGCAGCAGCTGTAACTGAGAGCAGTCTTGACACTGCTTATGGCCAGGCAGACCACATAGTGCAAAAAACAGGTATACACACTGTTCCATTCCTTTGAATCCTCTTTTGTGCAACTTTGGGAACGACAGTTTCAAGTTTCAAGAAGAAATAATATTTGCAGAAAAGTTTTTAAAGCATTGTATTTATCTTGTTGCTAGAAACATGAAATTCTCATTAACACCACTGTGATTTTTACCAATGTCTGAAGTCCACAAAATATTCAGAGCTGTGATGATATAAATTGGAGTTACACCTTGCAGCAAGATGTGGTATTTAGTTTAAATATGCCTCCTGAAGCTAAACTGTCAATATGTAATAAACATGACAAGTTTAGCTACCACAATCTGATAAAATGCAACCAAAGTGGAATGGCATTAGTTTCTAAAGTTGCCATTAAAAAAAATAGAAATCATCACTGCTTAATTCCTGCCAGGAGTACATGTTCTGGAAACAGTTATGAAATCAAATAACCACTCCTGTAGTTTGCATTTCACTTTTATGTGAAACACTAGCACAAGACTATTTGCTGCTTCAGTCCCAGTGAAGATGCAGTTTTGAATGGAATTTAATTCTGAGTTTCACACACTGTTGGTCCTCATATACATGATTAATCCCATTTAGGTCAAAGAAAAAAAAAAGTAATTAATTCACTGAATATTCCTGAATTTATATGAGGCAAAAGCTAAATGTGCAATGGCCGTTACTGGCTTAAAACCAAAAAATAATAACACAAAACATTTAAATAAAAGTACTTAACACTGCTGAGAATTATAATTTCATTTTAGACACAGTGCTTTTTCTTTTAACGTTTAGTCAATATATGAATTTTAAGTAGAGTATAAATGACCTCTTCTCAAAAAGAACATGCAGTTTTATCAAGCTGGAGTGAGCAACCTCCCCAGGAAATCCATCATGAAGCATTTGATATGCTAAAGCAAAATGAAATTTGCCTAGTAATTTTTTTTTTCAGCATTTTCCACTGGACTTCCAGTGGCTCGGTTTACAAAAGAGCTATGATTTGAGTGGCATTAGTACTCCACATGCTTTAAGAAATAAAGATCTTGGAAATAGAAATAAAAATATCATTCTTAGATATAAAAATCACATCTGTTTGTTAGGTTAGGATCTTAGCTGGTATAGCACTTCCAGCTTTTTTTCAACAATTATACCAAGTCAAATAACCACCAGCCAAATAACCAATTTGTAGTGTGAAAAAGCCCTGGAGAGCTGACCTCGGTCAGCTTAACTCTGTAACAGACTTCTTCCATGACTCTAGCAGTAAAGTACTCCAAACCCGGAGACAAGAAGCTCAGAGGAAAAAAATCCAAGAGAGAATCCAGAGCATGGCTGTGCTGTTCACCTCTCCTGCAGGGTGCGACGCCCAGGACCTGCCCAGCTGCTGAGACAAGGCAGGACAATAGTAAGCTGGCTGCAAGCTACACCAAGCCCACCAGTCTTGAGCAGCCCAGAGGTGTGAGATGGATGCAACCACCTTACACACATTCCTTCTATGCCCACCTAGGCACCTGGTTCACCAAAGATCTCACCCTTAAACTGGTAACACAATGGAACACGAGTATTTCTGATCGCTTTGTTCAGGCCATGCTGATATTCAGCTGGACCAAGAAGAGGGTCTTTTTTTTGGCCACTGCTCTCCTCATACCCACAGAATATTACTTTTGACCTCCGAGAGAGCTGCCTAAGCAGTTTTTCATTTCTGGAGACCTATGTTTAAATGTGGAACTATGGCACAAATGGGATAATGTGACAATCAATGAAATCCCTCTTGATGCAAAGCTTGGAGAATTTTAGTTTGCCACACAAATTCTCACCACAGTATAATAAATGTGTTATTTGTTGCAAAGAAGAAAGCCAGCAGTGAAATACCAGCCACATCATACTGAGAAAGCAAACATATTTTAAAATGTATTTTATTAGCAGAAATGTTTTAATTTTAAATCATCTGCCTGGAACAATATTAAAAGAAAAGCTTTTGTATGCATAAATTCTGTGCTTGAACAGCAGATAACTAGAATTTCATGTTGACACTAAAGAAAAAATAAAATATGATTTGCTCATCCTACTGTGGAAAAGTAAACATTTCCCTGAAACTACTGTCATAAATCCTTGAAAGTCTATGAAGTGATCTGACATCAAGAAGTGCTTTTCCTGCAAAATAGTACAGATCCAGCAAAGTCAGCTTCTCCAACACTGTCACTCTTTTTCCCAAGTAATCCACAAGAAGTACAAGTCTGGGATAATATCAAAACCAGTGTGTTTCCATTTCCCAACATCAGAAATAACAGCTGCAAGCATCAATTCTTGCTTAATTCTTATCTAGCATTGATCCTTGTATATAATACCCAGGACAGCTGATTTTCTTAGTTAATCTCTAATTTTACTTTTAAAATACCACACAACAGTTCCAATACTCAGCTCTTAATACTAAAAGGGCTCCACAGTACTTAAAAATATGATTTTATTGTAGTAAGACCACAAACGGAATATACTGAATAAAATGTGATCGCAAATCATTGTGTTGAGTTTTTTATATTTTGTCTGAAGTGTAAGAAAAATCAAGAGTTCTCTGGCATAGTTTTTCACTGCAGCAGGGTCTTTATATCAGCTGTTGAATGCAGGTTGTTTTCATTTTTTACTAAAAAGCCAGATTTGTTCAAAGTTCCTAATCTCACATTTTAAAATAATTTTGAAATAGAGTGTCTTAGTTGAAATGATGATGAAAATCAGAATACCAGGAGTCTAGATTATCACATTATGTCAATTGGTAGCATGAGATATTCTTTTATTAGTAATTTATGACTGTACACTTTGATTCATCCCTTGTGATTCAAGGACATATATTTTGGAGGAATTACAAGATAGTCTATTATTTATTTATTCTTAAGATGTATTAGAGTTGGGCTGAAATCATAAGGTAGAATATCCTGAAGTTTTATGTCAGTTTTCCAAAGCTACAGGACTGCCTACAAAACCTCTCTTTAAAGGGCTTTGCTCAATAGTCCTATCAGAAACAATGTTTCTAGATCTTGACACTGTTAGAAACCTGAAGCTTTTCTACACTGTGCTTGTGATACTGATTTAATCCTTTCTGTCATCCTGTACCACCAGAAATTTGTACTCTAATCTTTGAGGCTGTGGTTCAGGCTCAAAGTAAATTGTCCAAATTTATCTCAATGTGTCACAGAGAAGCAATACCCTTTTGTTACTTTTGTCTTGGTCTCTTTTCTCCTCAGCCTGGCACATCTTACACATACTTGTTCCATATTAAAAAAAAAAAAAAAAAAACCACACATATACTCCACATAGTAAAAACTCCATCAAATAAGCAGTGATGATTGGAAAGCAGCTTGGCATGGTCACAGAAACCACCTGCAGGATGGCTCACATACCACTCTGCCCTCAAAGGAGCAGTTTAGGGTTATCTGCTGACTCACCATCCCCTTGCTATCCCAGTGTGATCTTGAATTGGATTTGGCATTTACAGAGCAAACACCTCAAAGTATTTTGCATACATTTGTTCCCTATGTTTCAAGTGTCAGCTTCTGTTTTCTTCTCCTTTTTATTGCAATGACACAAACAATTTTGGTTGGGTTTTGTTGTTGTTGTTGGGTGGGTTTTTGGGGGGGTTGGTGGCATAATTTTATTTGAGTTTTAGGGGTTTTTTTCAAAATACCGTATTGTCTCCTAAAACTTCATTGCTTCCAACTGCTTATTCCCCACCGATTACAAAATTATTATCACTTGTTTATGACAATTTCCACAGCAACCAATATAATCTCAGAGTGCTGTGACTTCAAGTGGAAAATAAGCACCATAAATTCATGCAAATGTCACCTGTTACAAACAAAAACAAGAGACAAGAAAACAGAAACTCACATGTGAAACAGGAGTGTCAACATAGAAAGCACATCAAAGTTTTCAGGAAATAGTACTGCATTCTTCCTACAATAAAGATGTCAGTTCGGCACAGAAAGCTTCCAGCTGAGCACAGTGCTCTCAACACCCATAAGTCAGATTGCATAGCAGATGCTAAATGTAAAATCCATTAAGACCAATTAGATTTCACAGAAGAAAAAAACAGTAATAGCATGCATGGGCAATCTTGTGCTGTACAACAATACCAAGAGATAGTGAACCACAAAAAAAACCCAAAATAAAATAAAAAAAATCAAACAAATAAAAATAAAAAATAATAAATAAATAAAAAACCCCAAACCCTAAACATGTATATTGCACCCTTTTCTCACGAAGAGGCCAGCTAACAGAAGATATGTTACAGTGCCTGCAGTCACGTGAAGAAGCAATGTCTCCTGTCTCCAGTTAGAAGCAACTTTTGTGAAGGCCATCACCTATTGCACACCAACAGGTTTTTAATACATTGTCCTCTATGGCAGTTTGAAACTAAGCAGCAAAAGAGTTTTAGCCTCTTTCCCAAACTGCATATGAATTTCATATTACACTAACCACTAACCTGACCCAAGTCTTCCTCACATGTGATGAGGTGAGTACGTTAATAACATGGCGCCAGGCTATTGGGAGGTAAAAACAAACAAACAAAGGAAAAGTCTGTGGTACACTCTGATAGAGCCTTTTCACTACCATGCAAAAGTTTACTCTTTTTATTGACCATTAGGAGATGCGAATTGTAATGGACACATGGAACAGATATGTGAGCACTTTTCAGAACTAAGCCACCAATACAAGATGCTGAGTAAATTCTGGCCATGGACTTAACTGTGTACTCAAATGAAGATGTCATTGCATGTATGATAGCTTGAACACCACTGGGGGCAAAGAATCTAAAATTTTTTTTATAGGATTTATACACACTAAGAAAGAAAGTCTGGTTTTGTCAGGACATTGTTGCCAAAGGCTGAAGTATTATTTCCTGGTAAGCAATTTCAAACAACCTCTTGTTTTCCAATTAGAATTAGTCTGCAATAACTAATCCATCCCTAGATATTAAGCAGTTCATAAATTAGTTAACTATATATGCAGTATCCCAGGTGAATTTGATCTGCTGGAATATTTAAAAATATAACATAATTTCCATTTTATTAGAAAAGTGATAGATGGTATTTCAACTCAAAAAACCTACCAAAGTTTGATAGATAATAGAAACAGACCTGAAAACTGTTTCACAAACCACAGATTAAACCTCTGTCCTTCAAATATTCCTTAGTAGCTCTTGGTGAGGAACTTATTCAGCTACTTTTGACCTAAGGAAACAGGCATAATGTATATATCTTCATGTATGTTTCCAATCACTTTTCCAATCACTACCTACCATTACTAGGAACCAGAACTGTCCACAGCCCTCAGGAGAAACAGTGAAAGAGAAGTTTGTGACTGCTATAGACTTACCGACCAACAACTAATACAGTTTCTGCTAGTTGCAGAAGCTCATGCTGTGAATAACAAATGTAAATGCAGGAACAGCTTTGTCCAGTGGGACACAGAACAAGGTTTCTTCTCCACTAGCACCAAATTAAGCCTCAGGCACTGGCCAAAACTGGAATAGGCTCCCTAAAGTCTTTCGTCTTGATATTTTTTGTCTGTAAGACACAGTCCAGGGTTGTATATTCTCCCTGAAAGCTCTTTAAATCATCAGCTTCTCAACCAAAACTGCCTCCTTTCTGGGGTTCATGGGGACATTTTGCAATTAATAAATTGAAAAGCAACCGCTCTTCTCCTTGTGTAATAAGCCTTGTTCGTGAGCGAGGAAGGAACATGATCCTGGTTAATGTTGTTGGAGAGCCTACAGCCAGTAATCCTGACCCATCCTCCCAGCCCTGATGCACAGCACTAAGGCTTGTAAGGTTTGCTCTCCGTTTGCTGAACTCTTGTGCAGCAGTCGGGCAAGGCAACAGCAAGCACCCAATCCATCCAGGGCATCTTATAATTATTATTATTATAATAAAGTATTTTTTTAATCAACAGTCTCCATTAATTTGGCATCTAGACAGATTTAAAAAAAAACAAACAAAAGAAAACAACAAAAACCCCTAAAGCATTTACTTCAGGCACTGTGTTTTGCGTATTTCTTTTCTCACTTTGGTGATTTTAAGTGTTGTTTCCATCTTGCTATATCTCAGAAAAATCTATCTGATCACACAGCAGTGTACAAAGTTGTTATACAAAAAGGTTTCTAAATGCGTAACAAGCAACAAAAATTAAAATATGCTCAACATCTTTTTCAGCCTACTTTTATCTCAGCCATTTTTTGCACTCAGAAATGAAAAAAATAAAAACAATCATCAACCCACCAAAAACATTAATCAAAGACAAATTTTCAGTTAACTGTATCACTTTAAGTAATTAAATAACTGTTTTACTTCTCACAACATCAGAAACTGGAGTACTAAAAACCAAAACAAAAATCATGATGTACAACACCCAATTCATCCCTGGCATTATTCCACATAAATCAGTGGTATTACACCAGGGATTAATTTGGAACATTGATGTGAATTAGAGGACTGTATACAGCAACCTCATCATGACACACAGACAAAAATAATTAAAACATTATGAGCATCACAAATGCACACAAATAATTATGCCCCTACTAATCTATTTCTCAGTAAACGGGACAGACTATTTCATAGTCTTGATAATAATAAGGAATTTCTACTATTTAGAAAATAATTACGTCCATTTTTCCCAAAAAAATGATTTAACAATATAAAATACTTGAGAGTGAAATACTTAATAGAAGTCCACCCAGGAGAACGTGAAGCTCCTCTACAGCCCAGTTTTTACATATCTTATTGATATATGACCAGATATAAGTTATACAATGACTCCTCAAACACTGCTTTAATACCGTTTTAAAGACTGATCTGAGTAGTTCCGTCTGTTCAGCAAAGGGTGGTAACCACCTCTATAATACATAGCAACGCAAACTGTGTAATTAATGTCTCCTCCCAGTATAAAACCATTCACATTTCCCTCCTTTTTAAGTACTGTGCCTAAGTCCAGTTTTGCACGCAAAACAAGTTGCTTATGTTCAGCTGCCCTACTACTGAAGTTAGTTAGAGGCTGCATCTCCCACCTCACCACAGAGGCAGGCAGATGCTCTGACAATTCGTCCCTCCTGTGCTTAGGGAGCAAGGAGACCTCACAGAAGCAGGAGAAGAAAGAAGTGAATGCACAACACCTCTCTCTTTCTCCCGCTCACTCGACTCTCAAACACATCTGTAACGTTTAAGACTGCCTCTTTCTTTCAAAGACAAATCTCTGCCAGGGGTTGTTGTTCTCCATCCAGCTGCGGTTTCAGCACCCGAACCCGCTGCTCAGCCAGTGCCCTACATAGCACTACATACTTTGCCAGATTGAAACTCATTCGTCATCGCTCGGTTTTCCGATTTGCGAGTGACCCGAAACTACCCGCAGCTTGACTACCCGCAGCCAACTAGCGAAGTTGCTCAGGAGCTGTGTACTGGCTATGCAGGGGTTTATTTTCTCTTTTCCATTTTTCGACCACCTTGGAGCCAGACTCCTTCTTGCTCCTCGGGAAGTTGGCTGTGCCCTCGCTGCCCCTTCCCTCCCGGGGACCGTGCCCAGGCGCAGTGCGCTCACTTGAAAAAAACGCAACAATAAAATATTAAAACCCTTCCCTGCTCGGGGCTCCGCCGCTGAGATCTCTGCGCCTCCTGGCTGGCAGGGAGCACCGCAACACTCCGCGCCGGAGCTGAGCCGGAGCCGCGCCCGCACCGCACCCGCGCCCGACCAGCGAGGCAGGGACCCTGCGGGCGCCACAGCCCCCCGATCCCGAACCATCGCGACTTCCCCCGGGAGACCCCGACACGTGGGGGTCAGCTCTCCCCTCGGCACCAAAAGGTGGCAGCAGCCGCGGCTGCTTCACGGAGTGGGGGGAGCTGCTTCCACGCCGCGCTCCGGACGGGGCATCAGGCATCCCTGTCCCGCCCCCACAACGCACAAATTGGCATTTGAACTGTGGCGGTGACAGAAACGAGTGAGAAGGGAAAGGGGGCAGCCCCCGTTTCTCTCCAGCTACACGCTGCTTTGGGTAAGCACAGGCTGGAGTATGGGGGTGCGCCTGTACTTTAACTTGACACCGCCATGCATCCCCCGGGGGTGGGGACGAGCGGGACGGTACGGGGGCGCGGGCAGCACTTACTGAAGAAGATGTACTCGGTGTAGCTGCTCCAGATCTTGTCGTCCCTGTACTGGTTGATGAAAGCGGCGGTGCCGGTGGAGTTGCAAGCCACCATGTGGAAGCCCGCCTCGGAGAGCCGGTCGAAGGCTTGCTCCAGGTAGGTGAATTTGAGGTAGAAGCGGGAGGTGTACTTCTCGGGGGGGCGGTCGGGATCGCGACTCTCATTCAAGGTCTCTCCAAAGACCTCCTTGGCCAGGGCGATCCTACCGCACACCATGATGCGGGCGACGCGGCGGAACTTGGCGTCCGCCTGGTTGTCCCGCACCGTGGTGTAGGAGCCGCGGTAGCCCACGGTGAGGAAGCCCGAGCGCTTGTCCAGCGCCGCCCGCTGAAGCCGGTCGCTGCTGCCCTGCGAATTGCTATCCTCCAGGTCGCTCTGGCAGCCCTCGTCGTTGAGCGAGCTCTGCTTGGTGACCTTGGGCGATAGCAGCTTCACCAGGTCGCCCAGCTGGAAGTACTCGGCCTCCCGCAGGAGCCGCTCCTTCTCGGGGAAGTGCTCGGGCAGCGCCAGCTGCTTGTCCCGCAGGTAATCCAGCACGTACCTGAAGAGGAAGCCGTCGCGGTCGATGAAGAAGCGTGCCCGGCTGTCCCTGGGCAGCTGGCGGGCCGCCGCCGGGCCGCCCCGGCACGGGGAGAACATGGTGGCCAGCGTGCTGTCCGGGACGCTGAGCAGCGTGGAGTGCCTCGTCACGTACACCTGGCCTCCCACGTTCAGCTCCACCACCTCGGGGAACGGCGAGCCCGACGGCCCCGATACCATGTCGCTGATGGGCAGGATGCTGCCGCCCGCCTCCTTCAAAGCCATGGCTGCGAGCGGGCGGCCGCGAAGGAGGGTCTCCCTCCTAAAAAAGCCGGCCTCCCTTCACCCCTCCTTTCCTTCCCCTCCCCTCCCCTCCACCCACACCTCCCTTCCTCCTCCTCCTCCTCCTCTTTCTCCTCCTTCCCCCGCCGCCCGGCGCGCCCGGAAGCGCCTGGACGGAGCCGCTGCTGTGGCGCCCTCCGGCACAGCGGGCGGGCGGGCGGGAGGCACGACCCCTGGGCCGGGCTGGGCTGGGCTGGGCCGGCCCGCCCCGCCCC
>JAWWES010000133.1:48124405-48193546 GCA_035583135.1 Lophotriccus pileatus | reverse complement strand
GGGCTGGGCTGGGCCGGCCCGCCCCGCCCCGAGCGCCCCCCTGTCCTGCCCGCTCCGCCCGGCGGGGGCGCGGGGCCACAGCCGCGCTGGGCTCGGGCCCGAGCGGCCACCAGAGCCGGCTGCCACTTGGCAAAGCGCTCCCGCGCTGCCAGGCTGGGCTCAGGCAAGAGCGAAGCCCCTACCCCAGCTCCTCCCCTCGCCTCGGCTGGCTGGCTTCGCTTTGAAATTATTTACCCTCCCCCCACCACCACTTTAAAATCTCCCATGCACCCCCAAATGCCTGTGCCTCTCTTACATTGTCGCGCCGGTCAACACTTGCAGAGTGCTAGAATGATGGTCGTCCTTCCAAAAGTAGCATCCAGCAGGATGCGTATGACAGCATTTTTCCCCATCTTGTGTCTATCAGCATGTCTTTACTGTGCGTGAAGGAAGCATTTAACTGAGGGCACAAAAGAAACCAGTGTTCAGCTGTGCTGGTGGCACAAATCTAATGGGCCCTGGTGGGACACAAATGCTGTATTTGATGTAGTGAAGCTTTGCTGTTGCATGGCACACTGGGATCTTCATTTACAGAGAAGCTTGACGTGCTCACTAGCTTGATGATGGAATTGGGGTGATTCAGAGCAGAAAAAAAGTCAGCTGCCATTAGGATCCAGATAACAGACGCTGATTTTGAACATGCTAGTGGTTGCATTCTTGGCTGTAAAGCAACTAAATTTGTAGTGGAGTTTTTTAATCTTATTTGTTTCTACAAAGAGCCACAGCTCACCTGCATCCTGATTTCTGATGCATGTAGTTTCAGGCTGGGCTGATGGAATATATTAGAGCCCAGACTTGTGCTTATGTGTTGGATAAGAGATTTACAATTGCTCTTGCCAGTAAAATCTGAGGCCTGAATCTGACTGCATTTCTCTGACTATCAGTGCTGGATCTAAATGTGACTGTTATGATGGGTGGTTCATGCATGGGAACACTTTAGCTTTGTTTTTTTTATAACCTCCTAAATGTTAATGGTTCAGCCATTAATTGTGCTACAGTGAGGCAGGAGCCCAACTTGTTCTTCATTTAAACAAGAGTCACTTCAGGCCTGGGGGTAGAAATTACCATTTTGCAGTCTGTCACTTCCTCACTGTGATCAAGGTGAGTGGTCATCCAAAGCTTGGTCAGGCCTTTTAAACCACTAGTATAGACTTCTCTGCTTTAAAGCAGTAACATGCACATCTACAGCGCTTCATCCAACCTGTCTTGGGTACCTCTTTCAAGGTGGGACAAATCTGTCCATGGTACTGCTTTCCTCCCTCCATCTGCTATACACTAACACTAAATCTGTGTTGAGAGAGAACTCCTTTAGCTTTTACATGCTTAGTGTTAAGGGAGGCACATTCACCACCCACCCATTGGATCAGGAATGTTGGCCAGACTGAGGAAAGACTCCTGGACAACTAGGTGTGTTGTGCTTCAAACATATGAATTGTATGGCAGTGAAAGGGCCACAAAGAACAAATGTGCAGGAAAGATTTCTGCAGTGCATTTCCTTGACCACTTACTAAAACCAATTAATAGTTTTGAAAATGGAAATAACTGTAAGAAACTACGTAAAATTCTCTCTTTCCTTGTTTATTTTGTGTGAAATGTAGAAAACTCGAAGATCAGAAAGGTCGGAAAAAAACATTCAAAGATCAGGAAAACCATTGGAACTACCAGGCAATTAGAAAGCAGGGCATCAGTGTTTACTGACCATTTTGTCATGTGTTTCTTTAAGTTCAAATCCTTAAGACACAAGAGGAGACAGTTTTCATTGTCTTGTTCATTTCTGTAGGAGATATTATTTCTCCCAAGGACTCCGTTGAAAGGTTTCTGCTGATTTCTAAGAGGACAGATTTCATGTCCACCCTATTCTGTGTAATATGGGATAACAGTTTGCCCATGTGTAGTACAACTCATGCCAGAGCATTGCATGGCTGTGATGCTGCAGCATCACACTGATGAGCAGCACTGAGCTGCTGCCACGCCCTATGTGGTGCCATTAGCAAGGGGACAATTGCATTTTTCTTCTCCTCTTCAGAAGCCCATGGCCCAGAAGAACCATATCTCAAACCTTCTCTTTGGTGACTTGTGTTTGTAAGAATATATAATCTAAGGATACATAGTTTGGCAAAAAAGAATGACATCATTTATCACATAGAATTGCCAGAGTTTGCCAGGTTGCATAGAAGTCATGCATAAAATAAATATTAATGTATTACTCAGGAGAAGAAGTTTCTTCTGAGGATTATCAGGCAAAGAAGGGAGAATCAGTGCGACATTCTTCCTAGTCTCAACAGCCATTGCCTGAGGCACTTGAAAAATCCTTTTACCAAATGCTTGCAGACCCTTCTGTATTAAGCTCCTATATGCTGGCTATTATTTGGTCAATTCATGGTTTCCTCTGTGAGCAAGTATATGCTAGGCCCAATAATGTCTGTCTTTGAGTTGATGAAAATAAGCCATAAAAATTCCAAAGGTAATTTTTCTTGAGAATAGACACAGAGAACATATTTGTGCTCTGTGGAGTGAGAAGCATCTACTTAGAGGCTTACATTATGTGTGGTGCAGCAGCATCCTAGAGTGCTATTTGAGTGAAGTCTAAGGACAGGACAATGAAAACAAGTAAATCTTTAGGTACATAACTAATTATCCTTAAGCATCAGATATGTGAGGGTTTCTCATGCTTAAAGCAGACGGGGAAAAAACATTAGCAGGTGAAAATCTATCTTGATCTGTTTCCTTATCTGTGGGAGTGTTTTGAGATAGGGCTGAAGAAGTCATGTCAGTGCGAATGTCTTTTGGAGGCTCCCTTAGGCAGGCACACAGTGCGAGCAGCAGGCGACAACAGCAACACCCCTTTAGGAAGCAGCCTGGAGGGGCACAGGCAGGACAAGTTCCTCAGATGAAAAACTTTTTTCAGTGTAGTCTTTCCTGCCCTGGAGTCAATCAGTGTGCTGGTTTGTCCAGGCTACATGATAAATCTAGACTTAAATGAGAGGATCATGCTGAGAGAGGGGGAAATGACAGCATGGAAAGTCAGGAAGATCATCCAGACTACATCTTGTAGATCACCCAGGTCATTCTTATAAAAAATTCATGTAGATAAAAGTACACATTTACTGCTGCTCAGACTGTCCAGTTCCGAAATGGAAATTAGGATATCAGGAATTAATACATTTAATTGGCTTATTGCTCAGTCAGATTTTGAACAGATTTACTTAGCTAAAGGTAACTTTTTACATTTAAAAAATGTTTCAGTATTCTCTTGTGCAATTATATTTGGTAAAATCTGGTAAATAGAACATTTAGCGTTTCTGAGAAGAAGAGAGGTGGAAGAGAGAGAGACTTGTCTTAAAAACACACTTCAGCATCATTTAAAAAAAAATCATCCAGTAATACAATCCAAGGTGACTGGGTAACATGAAATGAAGGATATATAACCACTTCTCAAATTATAATTGTAAAAAAACCTTATTTCTCTATGAAAATGAACAACCAAGTGGAGGATAATGTGTAGGAGAAGAACAAATACTGATATTAGGCACTTAATTGGAGATTCTTAGAGAGAGAATTATAAAAAATTCTGTAATCCCAGCAAGTGAATAAATTAGGTTAACTTTTTTAATAAGGAGAAAATTCTTCTGGTAGGCTCTCAGTGAAGCCAAGAGGACTTGGTCCTTTGTCCTGAATTGCAGGATCAGAGAGGAAGAGTAGCTCATCATGCAGAAAAAGTTCCAGATGATTACTATGAGCAGGTCTGCAATAATTACACAAATCACCTAGTAAGAATTTAAGATGATTATGTTGTCTTTCAAAAAGTCATCAGCCTAAAAACTGACATTAAAATTGTGGATGAGAGTGTGAGAAACTGCCAACAGAATCATATTTCTAAGGCTGCTGTTCTCTGACTCAGTAAGCCTAGAAGTCTTGGCCACTTTCACAATTCCTTCTCTTCATTCGGTTGTCATTTCTGTCATTTTCACAGTTATTAATATTTTCCTGTTAAAAAATTTTTAGATCTCACTTGTCCCTTTATATCTTATTCTTTGTTGGCAACAAAGCATCTTTATAAAGAAATGACTTTTCTAAAGACTTTGAGCTTGTCAATTTTCTAACAGTCAACCCTTCAATATATATGTTATGTTTGTTCCTTATTGGCTCATTCTTCACATTTTCCTTCTGGCCCAAAAATTCATCCTTTTTAAACCTTACAGGTACGTAATCATTATTCCAAAATTATTGGAATTCTGTCTTACAAGAATTTAGAAACATTTGTATTTATGTAATTAATTCTCAGAGTTAAACAGGCACACTCATACGTGTAAAGTTAGTGCTGTGGGAGTTTGTATGTTCAGGACCTAAACAGCATTGTATACATTTACATTAGTATTATAGATTGCTTAGTTGCACTACTGGGACTGAAATCAGAAGAAATTGGCCTGCATGCTTGATTCTGCAAATGGAGGAACTTTCTTCTTTAAAGTCCATTTTAATTCATAGCTCTAATTTCAGTTGCGTTTGAAACATAGCAAGTAGTTATTAAGGTATAAAAATTATGTGTTTACAGGAAAAGGGGTTTGGTGAGAAGTTTTGTCAGTCAGGTTAATCAAGAAAAAATTTAGCAACTCTTACTTCCCAAAGAGTGGAAGTTTCAGTCACTAATACAGTTAATGTATCCCTTTTCTGACAGTATTTACTGAGGTTACCACTGTGAAGTCAGCTCCATCATACTGTGGCTTAAGTGATTTGTTTGAATTATTCATGACAACAGCTGCATTAGCTTTACCTGACAAGTTCTTTGGGTCCAGAGTCAATCACTTATGAAAGTTAAAATAAAGCCTGTGCTTTCATACTGTAGCCGTTTGGAGTATTCCCTACACTATACTACAGTAGCAAAGCAAAACCGAAAGAAAGAACAACCCTAAGAATTGTAAGCCAGTCTTGCTTCATTAGAATATTTCAATTGTATTATTTTATCCAAAGTAACATGAGAATAATTTGATTTTTTATGTTACTGGATTTGTTCCTTGAAGAATGCACAATTTCTTTTTCATCATTAAGTTTAGCAGTCAGAATTATCATTCTGAAAGTTCTTAGTTCATAGTTCCTTTTCAGGGCAGAAATGTGTCTTCTATGTAAATTTGCACTAACCTAATTTTAAATTCTAACTCCAGTGTATCAAACTCTACATTTAACATATTCTGCCTATAAACACCCCCATAGCAAGAGTCTGTTAGCTTGCTGTTAATTAGGCCTAATAGCCTGAACAGTTATGCAAGTGTATCCCAAGTATGACAATGACATTTTTCTCACTTTTTTCAGTGTAGGCTGTAGTTAGCATTTGAATGTACTATTTTTTTCCTTCTTCATTCATTTATCTTTTCTAAAAAACATCTTTTAAATGTTGATCAATGTGAAGTCATTTCCATAGAAGTACTGCTTATTGATGTTCTGCTCAGCTGCTCATTTCTTTCTCACTCTCAAGCAGCAATTTCCCAGAGTCTGCTAAAATGAACAGCTTGATGGAAGAAAACATATATATCTGCTATGATATGATTTCCTAATAGTAAAGCTAGGCTATATTTCCTTAATACCTGGTTCCTGAATATTGAAGCATATAATATGTTCATCTGCTATATCTATGTAATTACGCACCTTTTTCTATCATCAGAACATGGAATCTCACATTCTCTTGCTACCACTTCTTTATGAACCTAAGTTGAAAGAAATACAGAAACCTCAGGTACTGATAGGACACAGATGTAGCAGTACACACTTGAGCTGGAGCAGCTACAGTCTGACTGTAACTGTTTTGTCAATAAAGATTTTGATTTTTATGTGTTTTGGACAGAGTCTACACAGTCAGCTCCCTTTGGCTTCAGCTTGTGTTTGTGGTGTTCAGGAGTTCTGATAAGTAGGCACTTAGTGTCTGAATGGGTATGCATAGGCTAGCACACAGAAATTAATGCAGCAGTGTTTATTTTGGGAGCTCCCTACAGTAGTGCAAATTAGGACTCCTCTAAAACCAGTATAGATTTTCCCTGTTTGCTCTAGGTTATCTAATAGTGGAATAGATGACCACAACAATCTTTTCCTTCTTCATTATGGGGAAAAATGTCACAGAAAATGTAATACGCAATGCTTTTCCAGCTCAAGAGTATGCCTGAGCTTTTAAATGCCCCAAACGAAGAAATGTCATTATTCTAGTAATATTTTAATTTGCCATATTGTATGTCCATGTTTCTGCTGACTAAGTGAAAAAGGAAGAAAAAGTGTCAGGCATGGCTCTTATTCTGCAAAACACTTAAGGTCAGATCTATAATAAAATATTCAAGAACCTATCCTGATTCACAAAAGTTATTATGAGTGAAGTGCCTAAACAGGAGGTTCCATTTTGGCACTGGACACAGAAATATTTTTGCAATCTTTGAAGAGCCCCATTGCTTATGATGAGAGTACTGATTAATGTAAAGGTGTTCATGTGCAATGCAGGATCAAAGATTATACTACGCCTTTGCTTCTGTATCAGTTATACTGCTGTTTCTTTGGTATAAAACAACATTTATATAAAACATAAAATAATAATTCAAAATGCCTTAGAGCTTGCTCTCTACTCATGTCATTCTGCAAGAGACAAAATATCATAGTGAAATATGAATATTTGTTTGTAATTTCCATATTTTTTTCTTCTTTCTTTGTGTACTTCTTATTTTCTTCCCAATGTTCCATTGTAGAATCAAATCAGAATACAAAGATATAGTTTGGTTGTCATGCAGGGGGCTGCATTCACAAAAGAAAGTTGCAGAGGCTGTTATAAATGATAAATTAATGATAGCTAAAAAGAAAAGGTATGAAAGTGTCAAGGCTCCAAAGAATAACACAGTAAATTAACACATGGGAATGAAAAAGTCAGTAGTACTAATAACAATGTGCATTTGATTTTGCAGCCAAGCAAATTGTTATCGCTATCAAAATAATACTAATAAAAGCCATAAAGGAAAAATAATGAAGTAAAATTCATAGTGGTGGCTGCCCAAAAGGATTTAGAGATGTCTGCCTCCTGCATTTTAGAAGACAATAAAAAAAAGTCATGAAAATAGATAAAAAACAGACACATGAACACAACACAGTTAAAGATGTATTTAAGCTGAAATGCTGTACCACATTATTTTCCCTTAATGCCATGTTGGTAGTTTGTAACTGTTCTATGCTGCAAATGACATACATTTTTGGTTTTGGTTTTGGTTTTTTTTCTGCTGAGAAACAAACATATTGACAGCCATATATTAAATATATATTTTCTTTATGATTAAGTTTGTGACATAAATCCTGTGTAATCAGGTCTCCTATTTTCTTCTGAAGGGTGCCCACATTTCCTCTAGTCTTTCTCTTATCACTGAAATTCTTCTCAGTGAGAATGGTGAGGCACTGGAACAGGTAGCCTAGAGAAGTTGTAGATGCCCCATCCCCAGAAGTTTTCAAGGGCAGACTGGATGGGGCTTTGAGCAACCTGGTCTAGTGGAAGGTATCCTTGCCCACAGCAGGGAGATTGGAACTAGATGAACTTTAAGGTCTCTTCCAACCTAAACCATTCTATACGATTAGACTGCCCTGTCTCTTACGAGACTTTGAATTCCTGCTGACCCTTAATATGCTGAATGGGAAGGAAAGGCTTCTAGAAATTATCCGAGTGCATCAGTAACTCAGTTTGTTGGATATTCTAATGTTAGAAGAACATCTTATAGTCAGCTGAACCTATTCAAGCAAACTGAAGTCTTACCTGAATGTGGCCTCTCTAACAAATACATATATAGAGAGGATGAAAACAGGAAGGTAGAGTATATGTTAACAATGGTTTGGAGTTTCTTGTGGTGGGAATGTGCTATATGACAGATTAATGGTGAATTTGTAAACATTAATATACTATAACATAAGCTGAATAACAAAAGACTGTTAAAATGCTTATATAAAAATGGAAAGAAGTCTAACAAATTAGATAGTCTTATGAAGAAAAGTAGAATATTGTGGACATAACTTAAATCTGGTTTGAAGATTACATTAGGTGGGGTATTAAAAAGAACAGATATAGATTAGATGAAACCAGTAGAAATGTGAAATAAGAATCCTTCCTTATGAGCAGCAGCCCTAAGAATGAGACTACTTCATCCCTTTTTACCTTGGGGCAGAGAATTTGGAGAAGGGTAAAAAAATGTTATAATACCAGCATAAATGAGCCAGCAAATTCATTGTGGTCAGGAGATGTTTGTTTTTTCCTTCCAACTGGTCCACTCCATGCTATGAGAAAATGCAGAGAGGAGTAAAAGCATCCCTGTCTTCATATTTTCCCGTGCAGGTATTCATATAGGCATTGATTTGCTTTGCTTTGTTGCTTGAGTGAAGAACAGTGGTGACCTGGTCATTCCTGAGTCTGCAGTGTCATTTGGGGTTGAATTTGAATTGGTCTGAGAGAATAAACTAGTTACAAAAATATGCTGTATTTTTCCTTCTCCGGAAACAACAGCTCAAGTGTGAAATAAGTGAGTAAATGAAAAGGCATATGGAAAGGTCAAGAGAGCTGTAGGAGTAATGGGAGATTTTCTTAACCTAGTCATGGATTTGAGAGACTCAAGTGGAAGAAATGAAGCTGGTAGTATACATGTGGAGATAAAACAAAACCGCTATTTTCTACGTTGTAAGTTTCAAAATACTTTTAGCACAAATGCTGCTGAGAATGACAAATCCCACAAATACAGAGAAGGAAGCAAGGAAGATGTCAAGCATAAAGATGAGATTAAAAGAAAAAATTGAAGTGAAACAGAGATGTGTCCTATTAAACATCAAACATGTTTCAGGAACTAATAATTAAAATTCAATGTGTTGGGTTATGAGAGAATACAGAAATTTCAATTACTGAACACACTACAGTGTTTCAAGCAGGTGGTAAAGGTAATATAAATACCAGCACTAATAAAGCATTTACACAGAATTAAGAATATGGACAACTAATTTTGGATTTGACTAATAAATGTTGTTTTAACATTGGTTCCAGTTTTATGAAGTGCACTTTATATTATAAATTGTGAAACATTACGGTTGTTTCTCATTCTTCCATCTGATGGGAATTGGAAATTGAGGGATCATATTTCTGAAAGCCATAAAATATTAAAATCTTCAAATTACTTTTAAAATATATTTTATTTATTTATTCTCTGTGTATGTTGGAAATGCATCTTAGACCTGTCATTGACAGCCTGTGTTCTGTTGGCTGCTCGGATCACCAAAAGGGTGAGTTCCATCTGAATATGAGGAAAAACTGTTTTGACAGAACACTGAAATAGGTTGCCTAAAGAGGTTGTGGAGTCTCCTTCTCTGGAGATATTCAAAACCCATTTGGATGTGATCCTGTGTAACCTGCTCCGAGCGAACCCGCTTTAGTGCAGAGCTTGGACTAGATGATCTCCAGAGGCCCCTTCCAACCCCAACCCTTCTATTTTTCTGTGATTCTGTGACTAAGGTAAGTAAAATTACTTCTGTGAGGTTGAAATTTATTACATAATAGGACATAACCCCTTGCAGGTGATGCAACTTCAGGTGATGCTAAAGTTGAAACCACCACCTTATCTGAATATAGAGTCTATCTCCCTCACTACAATTGCCTAATTTTATATC
This sequence comes from Lophotriccus pileatus, assembly GCA_035583135.1. Taxonomy (NCBI): domain Eukaryota; kingdom Metazoa; phylum Chordata; class Aves; order Passeriformes; family Tyrannidae; genus Lophotriccus; species Lophotriccus pileatus. The sequence continues at coordinate 48,183,850 of JAWWES010000133.1, read as the reverse complement.
AGAGATGTTTATAATGAAAAATTATCAAGTAAGGCCCTCAGTTCTGCTGTGGGAGGTTTGCACCACTTGGGTAACTACAGTTACTGTAGCATCAACTCTGGCAACTCTATACAGGAGAATCTATTGGACAATTCTTCACTGCTCCCATCTGTACTTGCAAGAATGTGGTATGCAGTTCTTCAAGGGTAGCATAATTTAGAGTAGTTCAAAGGCTGTTTAAAATGTGCAGTTGCCTACATGAACCTAAAACTAACTTTAGTTCTCATGTGTTTTAGTGTTGTACAACAAATTATTGCTGTTTGCAGTAACTGAATTGGCAAAGGAAGCAGAAAAAAGCTTCAGTACAATTTTATGGATTATTTTTTCAGATTGTGACCTACATGAATACTTACATGCTTTTCTTGGTTTAATTTCCATCTGCCAAGCTGATGACAGGTTTTGCTGTCACGCAGAAGAGCAATGTCACCTTTCCAAAGTGATGTTTTTAAGATGTATGATAGATAGAAAAAGAGAATTTTGCTATGGCACAATATGACAATGGAACATATTCTAACTATTTAGCCCAGAGAGTCTGCACTGCATATAAATCAGAGGAGATTTTGGCCTATGAGACCATGCTTATCTCTGGGAGAAAAAGCACATCTTCATCAGTAATGTTAAACAAGCAATGAGTGTGGCCTAATTTTGCATGTGTGGAAGGAGTATGTTCTCAGCCAGTTTATTCATCTTTTAGGCATTGTGTTGTAACATATAATTAGATTTCTACTACATAGCTAATCATAGAGTCTGGTTTTATATGAGGTAGAGAGGCTGGCTGCCATCCAAGCATTTTTACTGCATTAAAAGTAAATTTGTTGATAGTGTTAAATTTTTATTCATAATATCTGTGGTTGAGAGTGTTCTACCTAGGAGATCGTAACACTACGTTTTAACAGTCATATCCAAAGGGTGAACAACTTTAAACACTTCTATTTGAAAAGAGGTAGAAAAAAAATACCTTTTGTCCTCTTGAAAGTTCTTCCCAGTTTAGTTTTCTTATGGCTATTTATAGTGTTACCTCTATTAGTTCAGTGATGATAACGGGCTCAGGACATACATCAGAAAGGACACTGGCCAGAGGAGCTTAATGTTGAGGGGAGGTAATAAATTATGTGTTAGACCAAATGTATTCCTAATACAGCATGCACCAAATGCATTTTCATACTGATGGGTAATAATACTCCCTAAAGAGCTGATTGAGACTACCTGATCACTGGGACACGTATTTCTAGGGAAGAAAGTGAATGCTTTCAATATAATGGAAATCTTGGAAGAAGGCATCTTTGTGTTCCACTGATCTGTAAGAATAACCGTGTAGAAACAGAAAGGGAAAATGCAGCAAATTAGGTCAACAGAACAGAGATTTGTATCTTAGAAACTTAAAAAGCAAAGAAATTGAGTGAAAACCTAGCTTCCCTGAAATCAGCCACAGAACTCTCATTTACCCTGATACAATTTTGTCTGACAAATCAGAGTTTATCTCAACTAGAACTCTGATTTAAAAAGAAAAATCTAAGTAGACAGATTCATTGTTATTGTAATGCAGAACAATAATCTAAAGTCTTTAACCCTGATATGAAATAGCTTGTTTTCCCATCCTCAGCCTTTTCTAGACCAATGCTGGCTTCAGGGGATTTGTTACACTTGGATGAAATATGTGAGACAAAAAGCTCAATGAATCATGCAAAAAAGCAGTGAAAGTGCTAGGAGGTGCAGAGGGAAAGATTGCCTGTTAGAGAATTAAATAGAAGGGAGAGCGGAAAGGAATGTTTTTTTGAACACGTAAACATATCACCTGAAACAAAAACCTCCAGCTCTACAAAAATGTACACTAGAGACTTAAACTAATTTTAAATGCTGTTTTTTTCATTATGTTTTTCAATAGAGGTTTATATTTGACCTATACCTATTAATAATGAAATCCTCCCATGTTAAGAAGCTGTACTGGACCTTTGTACTCCTTAAATCTCACTTAAAAATTCCAAATTAGGCGTGAGACAATAAAATGCTGTGCATTTTTATGAATAATGCCATAGAACACATTTTCTAGGTTTTTTTAATGAGATCAAAACAGAAGTAATTTTTTTCTTCAAATGAGCAGTGAAATGCTTTCTTCATGGGTCAACAATGTCCCATCGTTTTGTTATCACCTGCATGCTTTAGGCAAATATTTCATTTCATATTCAGTTGCTATACTGCATTGGCTCATTATACAGAGAGTTGGCTGAGTGAGGTTACATTTATATTCAAATGACACACCATGATTCATTTTTTAAAAGATCCTTTGATAACATTAAATAGCCTGATTAGAAATATATCATTATGGTATGTTATGTCAACCAAATCTTTATGAGGCAACACTGAAACTGCCTTTAATGTTTATCTTCAGTGATGTCCAGAAAAAGAGACTGAAGCCAAGCATGGTCACGCCAAGAGTGGAAATTTGAGGAGTTGTCTTCCTTTATAATAAACACACTCAGTTGGGTGCACAGCTGCTAACTAAGGAGCCAAAGCTCTAGCTTCCTGGTGCCTGGAAGAGTCTAACTACAAAACCAAACTAGACTGGCTTTCAAAACTACAAATATAGGGTCAGGATTAATTTAGGCATGGTCCAAAATACTCAGTCTAAAACAACATCGTCCCTAGGCAGGGGGGATATTATATACAGATCCAAAGAGCTATTAAATAAAAATAAAGCAGTGTGCTTCCAGGGGTATTTACCTTCAAAGTCCTAACTGACCCCATTTGCCTGATTTTCTTTTACAATACCATTTGGGGAAAACAAATAAACAAACACACAAAACAACAACAACAACCAAAAAACACAAAACAAAACAAAACAAAAGATAACAAGCCAATCCCAGGGTCTTCTTAAAAGTGGAAGTTTTTTAAGTCCAACTTGTTTAGCAGATCTCATTAAATGAAGATCTAGAAAATCAGATAGAAAAATACTATATATGGGTCCATCTTCCTTGTTAAAAAAACTAATGTTATGATGAGCTAGGAACCAAACTGTCTTCACTGAATTTGGATATTGTAATTTCATCACAATTTCCTGCATTTTTACATCTTTTAAGACAATACAGGAAAAATATTTTTAAAAAGTAAAAACTGAATTTAATTAGTGTCTAGTGAGTTGCTAACATTCATGGCCCAGTTGTTCCAATAGGAGGACCCCAACTCCAGAAGTCTGCAAAAGGTTTTTTTGACTTTGTGTGCATCATAAGATTTTGCCATGGGGCTTAATATCTGACAATTAAATCTGTATTTTAGATTAAATTTGTCTTCCAAGTTTGCTGATTAAATCCCTTCTTTTTATCTTTCATATTTCTGTCCATTTCTTCCTATCTTTTTTTTCCCTATTTTTCCCAGTTTAGGATACTGTTTTCCATAAATACTTAAAAATGAAAAGTTTGATTCTTTTACATGTGTTGTACTGCACAAAAGAGATTGGGCAAACCAATTGAAATCCACACATGGTACTCAGAGATAATAAGATGAACTGAATATATTTTTCCCAAAAAGCAGATCCTGCATTCATTCTTAGCATACGGGGAAAGTACATTTCAATTTTTCAATCAAGTTCAAATATCAAATTCATCAGTCAAATGATGACTGAATGGTATAAGATGGGAAGCAACAGGAGGATGCATGAAATAATGCACAAGATCCTTTCTGCATTTTCTCTCGTTCCTGCCTAACCTGCTCTCCCATTCTGCACCTTTGTTTGCTTTCAGTCCCCCCGACTATCTTCTCTGCTTCTTTAAGTTTCAGGTACCTCACACTTTTCTACGGAAGTGTCAGGAGATGTTCTTTGGAAGTAACAGGTGAAAATGCTTTTTTTCTTGCTTAAAAAATTGGTGTAAGAGGGGCAAATCCTTCCTCTGTCTCCCCACCTACTTTTGCACCTGCATTAGCAGGAGGAACCAAGAAAGGACAGCTGTCCCATAAGAGAATAATAAGTTTCTTTTCCTAGCACAGACTGATGTTTCATGACATATGCGCAGGAAGTCTGAGAAGCCAAAAACCTTCACAGGTACCTTTTAATGGTCTTTCTTGGGGATTTCTTTGCCTAGTATTTCACCAAACAGTGAGGCGTGCAAAATTTCATGGAAGAAGTGAATTTCTTTATCCCTTGAAGCATTTTGATCAGTTCTGAGTCCTTTGACTTGAATGGTCAGACAATTCACCAGTATGAGACAGAAGTCTTGTAGGAATTCATGAAGTGCCACTGCCCACACTGTCAAACTTTCACATGACATGCTGTAATATGCTTTTTGTGCACTCTGCTCTTGGGCATCCGCAGAAGAACATCATGTTCAGACAAACTAAGGCAATGTTTGCATGCCAGAGCTCTGTTTAAATGAGATTCACATACCCCTAATACTAAAATCACATCCAAAGAATAACTTGATCCGGATTGATTTTTGGTATAGGGATTTATAGTCACCATGGTATTGAAAAATGGACAGCACTAAAATAGTATGTCTAAAATGCTTACATTCTTTTCCTTCATATTATATCATAAGGTCATTGCAGACTACAGCAAAAGTTCAGGCATCTGTCTTTCAGGCAATTTAAAACCTGCACTATAACTGTCACTCTCCAATCACAGTTTCATTTCCATTGCAAATCAGAGTAGAAGTCCAGATATTTTTTTTATTTGTGCAACTAAGCATGAGAGTTCTTTCTTGCAGTCTACTCCCCCGTATGTTTTTCCTTTATTACAGTTACAAAGAAAATAATTTTCTCAAACATTGTATTAACTTCAGTTTTGCTTCCTATTCTTGCAGACACCCCCAGCGTATCCTGGCATGTGTTCACACAGCTGCCTCCACTGCTTGTCGTGGGATTCCTTGAGGCTGAACGTGACTCCAAAGAACATGCGGGAAAGCACCTGCAGACTCAAGCAGCTCTGATGAGCAGCCTGGAAGTAAAAGGGAAACAATTAAATGGAGGAGAACATTATTTGCCCTTTTTCCTAGTTTCTACCATTATATTACATTACAAGAGGGTTCAGGACTCAGGAATAGATGTCGACCTATGAGAATGCAAGGCACAGACTGTGTATGCATTTGCAACTGGGTTAGGGAGGATCAGAGGATAAAAGCAAATTTAATCTTTTTATTAATTAATCAGCCGCAAATCTGCTTCTTGTAACTGTGTAAGAGTTCTATTATCTGCTTTCTAGGAATCAGCTTCCTATTGATATTAATGAGAATTATGTGAGCTTATTTATGATGACATTAATTTAGTTATGGAAAAACATTTATCTATTCTAAGTAATCGAATTGTTGTTTTCTAGGACGTGCATTTGTCCTTTTTTCAACAACAGATGTATCTATGATTTGCAGGAATGTTTGGTAAATGCAATGTGGTATTTATTTCAACATACAGAGTGGCCAATGCTTTTTTTTTCTTAGTATTTTCATCACTTGGAACAGCTTAATTCTGATTATGTGTTACACTTCTACCTAATTGAAATGTTCTCATATGGAAAATTTCCTTATGTAGAAAACAGAACTACAGATGCAAAGTGGGTTTTTTTTCAGCGACTCATCTATGTCTACTGATTTCTAAAATAAATTGTTATTACCTAGAGTAAATTCCTAACCACACCTTATACCTATGTGTCCTAAAGTTCTGCTAATTTGGAATCTTGATTTCTGCTGCAGATGGATGGGGGGATAACTGTGTCAATTGTTCAACAAGCTCAGACAAATTTTTACCAGGTATTACCAGTACAGTAATGGTATAGGGAAAAAGAAGTCAGGATTGCACCAGTAACTAACCATCCTAGTGTTTCTTGCTTATTTAATGTGGGAAATGACATCTTTGTGAAATCTGTTTTGTACTCACAGCCAGATGATATCTCCCTGGTCCATGAAGGAAAGTATAGCTCTTACATTCCCTTCATTATGCAGGCACATATATGACAATCTTCCATTTTGTTCTTAATCAGAGGAAAATTCAGTCAAAAAAATGCAAGACTAAGATGTATTTTAATTTACTGCAGTGATTAAAAGGTGAAGTTATAGTCAATGGTACTTTGTTTTGAGGAAGGTTGTTACAGCAGCCTAGAGACGCGCACATATCATACAGCACCATCACATCTAGCAAAAATCGCTTGATGCTGCCAGCTTCCTGGTGAAAATCCCTCTTAAATCATAATAAAAGACTAAATTCCTAGCATAATACTTTCTGAAAAGAAAAATACAGCCTGCCAGTTTCTGCCTTAGCTGGGAGGTAGGGAAGATTTCATTCACTCTTTATCAGTGTTTATGTCCATGCCCTTTCTGTACAGATGGAAATGTAGTGAAGCAGAAGCTATTTGGGAAATAGAAGCAGGCTGGCAAAGACTTACAGCAAGATATGAAAATAAAAGGCTCAGTCCTATGTGCTAGAAATGGCAATGCAAACTAGCTCCAAATCTGGAATGAATCTTTCACTTTTTCAAGTGCTGTTAGTTTGTTGGTTGTTTGTGGGTTTTTTTTCCCCCCAGTTTCTAGTCTTGAATACTTATTAATAAAAGTTCTTAATCAAATGGCTGTCTTATATTGCAGTTACATAACAAATGGATAGCTGACCAAGGAGAAAGAATAATAAGATGTCAAGTTATTGTTTCTGAAGGTTTGTTGAACTTTTATAAGACTGTTTAATGTGTCGGTGTCAGTGTTGGCTTCTACCATGTATTCTTCTGGCTCCTGTACTAACTGATGTCTCCTGAGGGATTGAAACAGTATGACCTTGGATAAGAGAGGATATTTTGTTTTCTACTAAACATGGCATATATCTGCAGTCTTTCAGAAGTGTATATGTAAATATATTGGAAACAATAATTGAAATAATTAAATGCTTGTGTCCAAACATACATAAGTACTTTTTCTTGAAGACTAAACAAATCATGGTTCTATAAAAAAAAAGCTGAGAAGAAAACCCTCAGATCCCTCTACACAGGTCTACAGCCTCAAAGTCAGTGCTTAGAAAATGCAGCTAAGCTTGACAGGAAAGCAAGAAAGGAAAGACAACATATGGACATACTACAGTCCTCAAGGTATTAACTTCTCTAGGCTCTGCCTTAATCTTCAGCTCTGCCCTTCCTCCACCTTACGTGTACTGCCAGAAGGCTCACCCCTGTGCACTGCACTGTAGTGCTGATCCAGGACTCACACTGCTCTTTTCCAGAGGAAAGCCTACTTAAGAGTATCTGCTTCTGCCCTGGCACAGAAATTCTTCTCATCTGCTTAGAAAAAGTGAAGAGCTGAGTTGAAATAGTAAAAGTAAGCATCTTATTATTATTTAATTTAAAACAAGATGAAATGCAAAATGAACACTTAGTGTGAAATGTGTGGTTTAGAACAGAGTATCTCCATAGTCCCTTAAGCCCTTCACAATTAAAACATCATGACACATTTTAATATTTTGGAATCTCTCCCAATAGTACTTCCAGAAAAACCTTAAAGTTCAATATATGGAAAAGTCTAGTCTGTGCCATGCTAGGATTATTTTCACTGGTATTATGCCAGTTTTCCAGCTACCTCCAGAGCAGCAGCCTATTTTTTCTCTTTGTCAAGGATAGTATTTTACTGGCAAGAATAGTATGAAAAAAAATACTGCAGTAGTTTCGATGGAGGACAGCCAAAACAAAGAAAAAAGATTGGAGTAAGGGAAAGAAATGGAGAAGAGAGACAATGGAGAAAATATTGAAATAGAATAAAAGAAAAGAAATATGGCAACAGCACAGGAGAATAAATAAGACATTAGGAAGCAAATAGAAAATTAGCAGAGAAAGTAGCAAATATCTAAAAAGAAAAGAATTTTAACTGGAAGTTATTGGTTAAGAAAAAGGAAAATAATTCTTTTTCAATCCTAAAATAATGTTATGTTGACATATAATTGCCAGAAAGAAAGACAAAAAGATAAGAAAATTTAGTCATTCTTTTTATTTTTCCTTTTTTTTTTCCATTTCTTTCCTGGTACCAATTAAATTCTTAGCCGTATTTTTTCCTCTTTTTATTTTCCCTTTTTTTTTTTTTTTTTCCCCATGAATAACTTTTTCTTTAGTTTTTAGACAGGTATCTTAAGCAGTATTTTTCTAGATTATTGGGGCATCCCCTCATTACTATTTTCTTGCTATGATGCATCAACTTTCATTATGCATCAGTGGAGTGATTTATTCATAACATAATGGCCACAGTCTCTGGCTATATGCTATGATCATCTGTTTCAAGACATCTCTTTTAAGTGTTGTTCTTTTTTTTTTTTTCCTGTTCAAATAGATGGAAAATAATAACAGGGACTGAAAGGGTGCACAGGACAAAAACAACAGCAATCTGTATTTCAAATTAAATGAGAATTACTAGTAACTTGCTTACTTTCGGATATGTGAAACCATAACAGAGTTTTCATTATTAATCTTGGAATGTACAAACAGCCAAGGATGGGCAATAATTCCAAATCAAACCTTTTCTATAAAAATATTAGTTATTACAGGGGAGTACAGCTACAATCCAACTTTGCCAATATATACAAAGACATTATTAGGAACAGCAAAAATATGGACCTTTGCCAAGATATTCAAGATTAAATTGCCAAGTCTTATTTCTCTGAACTATCCTTAAGTGCTCTCTGCTTTGTAGAAATACATTTTTTGTAATCCTATGCACAAGGGTGACATTGTGACCATGAAACTTTTGGTAATTCTTTTTATCTCAGAAAACTTAGAAAAAAACTATGTTGCAAACATTCAGTGCAGAAGTTTATATGTACATCTTTTCTGCTCTGTCTTCACACAACTACAAAATACTTCACAGTATATGTAGAAATTTAAAATTTGTTTCTTAAAGGCTAAAACAGAGTCTAAAGAACCACCAGTGTCCCAGAGCCATATGGTGACTTGGGATTTATCAGATGAAAATTCCCAGGACATCAATTATAGTTGATTGCTAATACAGACAGACACATTACATCAAGTCTTTCAGAGTCCTCTCATACATAAATCTTCCATTTCATTTTCATAGCAATAATACGTTGGCATCTTATCTGATGGCATGTGGTGAGTTATTTAATAGAAAAGCAAGTATTACTACTACTTTTTCATTTCCAACAGAAGAGCCCACTGTTTGCAGAAGAAATTCTTTCTTTAAGCCCCCAAGTTCATGCCCTCACCTTTAATATTGTAAAATTTCAGCTTTGGTTTAGCCTAAGGACAAGCTTTGAATATGATATTCCAGTCCTTCTCTAAATGGAAAATATTTCACATCTGATGTCCCCACATTTTGTAGCAAAAATTACGGAAGCACTATCAAAGATCCAATACAATCAGCATGGCTTTTCTAACAGATGAGGTCTACAAATGGGGAATTTTTATTGTTGCTCGCTTGATTGCTGCAGGTTTTTTCTTCTCTTCAAAAACAGTGGTAACTTAATTCAACAACAGAAAATTCAGTCTCACAAATCAGTTCTGGTAGTTCTTTACAAGACATCATACAAAAAGTTTTCCCTGTATTTTTTATCACAATTGGTAATTCAAATTGGGTCTTCCAAACAACTTTCTCACAATAGATGTCCTAGTAAAAGTGGTTATTTTTCATACATAACCCTTCTAGGTGAGAGAACCAAATCTGTCATGGTACTGAGGATCACACTGCCTTGGGTTTTGGTGGGGAATGGGCATGAGTGAACAGAAATTCTGAGAAGCCTTCCAAGGAACACACTAATCTACAGGTGAAAAAATACAGCAGGTCCTTGAAATATATAAAATAATTCAAATAACATCCTAAGCTCTCAAAACTTATTAGTCTGCTTGGAATATCTGGAAAGTAAATCCTGCTAAATTCCACGTATGCCTGCAACCAGATGTGGAGACCATAACAAAGCATAGCATTGATTTTTCGATTATTTTTTTCCTGTCTTATTTTGCTTCTAGTAGTATTTTTCTCCTAACATTTCCTTTGGTAGCATCTCTGGGGTAGTTTCTTTAGTGGTAACAACTGTGAGAGTGCTGCCTCAAGCAGGAAATAGCAATCATTTAAATAACACACTGCTTACAGCTGCTTAGCATAAAACCAGGTAAGATAACATAGTGGTTAAACTCCTCATAGCCATTACAACTTGCCTACATTTATGCTCCATTCTAAATGCTGAATAGAGTCCTCAGGACAAGGCTGAAATGTTCAATCTGTTGCTTAGATACTACTTTCACTGGCTTCATATACGTATACAGGCAAATAAACAGATAAGTTAATTGGCTGAACCCACAATGGATGAACAAATCACTTCTTTTGTACTATTTTTTTGTACTATATTTGGGGATGGGAGAAACAAATGTGGAATACATAAAACAATACTGTAATGCCAAATGAAAACACCTATGCTTTGCTGGGATGCCTCCTCCATGATTAGCTGTTTAGAGGCAGTCTGTCCTAATGAAAGAAGTTGTGTGAATCTGCCTTCACTGAGGTCACTTGGTTTATCTATGTATGTTCTTGCTGTATAAGGTACATACATGAATATCCTGTTTACTTATACAGGAGTCACTTAGAGTTTGTGACTTTGCAAAACCAGACCAAAATTAAGACCATATCTTAAAGTTAGAAAATCACTTAGTAACATACAGTATGGGCTTTATTTCCTAACCCAGAGGAGTTAAATTTGCAATGGTTCACTTATTCTATTCTGAATGCCCAAATTATATCTAGTGAAAACTGCTTTACTAAAAATAGATGCTGTTCTGTACAAGTATTAGGTTGGTTCCTGCTATGCCATTTCCTCAGTAGGGAAAAAAAAAAAAAAAGGAAAAAGCAATTTTGGTATGTGTTCTGCTCTGCTAATATCCAAAAATTAATTTGCTAATTTTTTAGCACCAGTAATTCATGACTTGGAGCAGCATGCTCAACAAACTGGGTGCTATGTAAAAACTGACCGTTAGAACATCACAATACCAAAGCATTACCTCTTTTTAGTTATGGTGACTCTTGTGATACACATCACAAATTATATAGGATTTTGGAGTAATTCCATTCTGCTCTGCTCAGCAAAATGAAATGGCTACACAGATTGCTGCTTTTTCCCTTTTGTTATGCTTTTTGTTAATCCCCTGCAAGATAAGTGTGTACTTTCATAGGCTTTGCATTAAGAAATAATTGTGAAAGCAACAGAAACAGAGCAGAATTCAATACCCAATTCAATATTCAATTGAATATACCCAAATCACCCAGATTCAGTACCCAATACCTCTTTGCTGAAGGAAGGAACAGATAGCAAATAATTCTGAATTAAAAAACAGTTATGTTTTGTAAACAATTTTTCTCTCTGAACTTTTAATTATTTGGTCCTGCCTTAGGCATTATTTTTTATATCAACTTGTCATTTAGTTCATATACTTACTGCAAAAATTAAAAAATCTCTCCAGATATTTAAAATGGCAAATCAATCTAACTATACACATTAAATGTACTTTTCATCAATTTCCACTACAAAAGAGTATAAGCTAGTAGCTCTGTACCATCTCTCTTGCAACTTCAAGATGAATAATTATGTATATATATGCCATTTTTTATATTTCTGAATCCGACTTTTTTATCTAGCAGGTACATAGTAACTACTGACAGAATTACTTGTCTTTACATTTTTTCTATAAAGAGTTATTGTAACAATAATGACATTCTGTACATTACATACTGTCTGCAAAATTATCCTACGGTATATTGTAATTTTCCAGACATGGGTTTTAGTGAGAGAGACTGAATGGTAATGATTGATTTCTATGTTTGCTTTTATGAAATTAGCTATGCTCAAATATTATCAGTACAAATATGCGTATTTTAAAAAACCCCATAACTTAATCTTCTCACCAGGAATCACATAATATCAGAGGTGATCAGTGTTGTTTGGGTTTGTTTTTCTGTAAAAATATATTATTAAATATTGTATTTTTACTAAATACCATGCTTGATTTTTTTCTCAACTTTTCCCTAAAGTAATGAAGTATTGACAAGTGGGGTTTTTGTCAAAAGAAATAGGTGGTTATTTAATATATATTTTCTACTAAAGAACAAGCAAACAAATTGTTTAAGTCAAGAAAACAAAGAGACCCAAGCATTTAATCACATCTTTTTACAATTCATAATCAAACCAATCAAAATCATATTATAAATTTTCTATTATGAATCAGATAACATTCCTTAGTTCCTCCCCCCTGCATGGCACAATACCTTCCTTGCCTTTAACTCCTAGCTGTCCCTTACACTGTGCCAGCTGACAAGGTGTTGGGGGATGTTTATACAGAAAACCAGTTCCTCTATTTGATGCTTATAGGCTTTCCAGAATAAGGAGAAGGAATTCACGTCCCGAAATTCCTCCCTGGAAGGGAAATGTTTATTCAGCCTTCAGGTTAGATAATCCTGATGTGCCATTGAGATCTGTGATGGTTCAGTTCAGGTACACAGCATGGCACTTGGTAGCTCCCTCCTGGCCAGCCCCCAGCAGAAATCAAGGTGTGCAAAGGCAGGGAATATGTGCTCAGGTCTCATCCTGCCATGGAGTCAGAAATCCTGGAGGCAACCTCTCACAGCAGAAAGGCCGGGCAAGGTTCCTATAGTCCATGATACAGCTATAACCTGAGATACCTACTTGAATCTTCCTTCTTCTGAACGTACTTCTCTGTCTAACCAAGGGCTAGATTTTGTTATAATATGGAAGTATATATAACATGATAAAAAGCTATGAGAAGTAAAATCATTCCCATGGAAGTTAATCTGATATTTAGAGGATCCCAGTGAGAAGGAGCAAGTTCATTATCCCATGCCCTCCCAATGCAGGAAGAACCAGCATGGAAAACACATTGCAGAGGAGTGCATCATGACTTATGCCCCTCGATATCCTGTTTTAGTGATGGTGTAGAGGTACAGATGGATAGAGGTTTTGAGTGTTTGAAAGAATAATATAACTGTGGTTCTCTTTACTGTTAATTAAAGTAATTTGATTTGCACGGTTAGATGGTTCCTTTCTGTTTTTAGTATGTGATACAATATATAATATTGGAACTATCATAAAAGCAAGTACTTTAATTCATAACTAGCAATAAGTAAAACTCTACGTTATTTACCAAATTGTATTTATACAGTTAATTATGTTTAAAGTAACTGCATAACGATTTCAGATGCTTAGAATAGCATATGTTACACCCATTCTTCCTCTACACTCAGTGGAATCCCTTCCCTTTCCTATTAAACATCACTGTTCAGCAACTAAAGTAATGTGCAGACTGGTCCAGCTAAGGTCTATAGTCATATAGACAATAGCAACAATTGCTGGTTTAAATGACTATTTTAATTATAAAATTTTTAACTGACATTTTCCCTAATAGATACTGAATACAGAGTTTGAAAATCTGAGATTACAAGGTAATGTGGGGGTTTAATTAATTTTTTTTAATAGGTCATCAGTTTTCAGGCAAGTTGGCTGGTTTCAGTCAGCCAGTTTCTCAAGATGATGCAGGTCCTGAGGAATAAGTGTAAACCTGCGAAACTGTTCTGGTTTTGACTCATGTAGAGTTAATTTTCTCCCCAGCAGATGGTATGGGGCTGTGATTTAGATTCTTAATGAAAACAGGGTTGATAACATAGAGATGTTATTGTTATTGCTGAGCAGGACTTGTACAGCAGCAAGGCCTTTTCTGCTCCTCATACTAACAGCGAGGGGGCTGGGAGTGCACAAGGAGTTGGGAGAGGACACAGCCAGGACAGCTGACCCCTACTGACCGTAGGGAAACTCCATACCATATGGCCTCATGCTCAGCATATTGAGCTGGGGGAGGGAGAAGGGGGTATTTGAATTTATGGTGTTTGTCTTCCCAAGTCGTTTTCACGTGTGATGGACCCTGTTTTCCTGGAGATGGCTGAACACCAACCTGCCCAGGAGAAGGGGTGAATGAGTTCCTTGTTTTGGTTTGCTTGCATGTGTTGCTTTTTCTTTAACTATTAAACTGCTTTTATGTCAACCCATGAGTTTTCTCTTTTTTATCCTTTTGATTCTCTCCCCTATCCCCCAGTGGTGGAGGAGTGAGCAAGTGCTACGTGGTAGCTGGCTGGGTTTAAACCACTACATAAACTCACCTCAAAACAAGCAGATATAGTTCATCAGGGCATTTAGGCTCCTTTTCTGCTATTGAGGATCTTTGGTCCTAAGTCCATCTTCAGAGGAAAGCTCATCTTACTTTTGTTTCAGTCAAGAGATCTGTCACATCCATCAGTCTATTAAAATATCAGCAGATTTTTCTATTGGAGCCAATCAAATACAACGAAAGAGCATTCACAATTCTGCACCCCCATCCCCTCCCCCACCCTGACTGGTTTATTCTCTTTGGCTAAGTCTGGACTTAAATTTTTATTCATAGAAGTAGCTGTCGTTCAAGAGCACACAATGAAAGGCATTGTAGATTTTTCATTTACTTGAACATTTATTAATTCCTCTGTTCATTCACTTTATTCCTTCATGATGTTATTCTTATGATTCCTACACCCATCGTGAATAATGTAGTCACAGAAACGCTCAGTTTAACAAAAGTATGCCAACATTTACGCATATGAGTTGTCACTTTGAAGTCACATGTATTGGGGTCAGAGGGAACAACTTGGAAGCTAAATTATGAGCCTAATAAACCCTAAGAAATTTTTCACATAACATAGTCCCAGCAGATTCATCAACCAGTGTTGTTTAAAATAGCAGCACATATCTTAACATACTCTATTGTACAAAGAATGGAAGCACAGACATTTTTGTGCTACAAAAAAGAATGTATTTTACTATCATAACCACATGTTTGATATACTTTCTCCATGACAAAATTATTCAAGACAGTGGACCAGTAAATTACAATATTCAGATGCCTGCTGTGTTTCAGCTAGTTGAACACACCTCTGCTCACTCTGCTAATCAGATATTAAACTCTTTAAATTGTTTTCTACAAAAACACTTCTAAGACATAATTTGTCTAATTATCTACTGCTTTTCTACAGGAGAAGAGAGACAGCTCAAACCACAAGACACTATAAGACATCTTCGGGAGAACCTTACCACTGGTAGAGTCTTGAAATGACTGAGTAGATGTTTCAGGCGACCCTTTGGTGGCAGGACAGTAAAAAGTTGAAGTGACGTGTTTTATATAATTTCCTTTGGCAAATAACAGAAACCCTTTGAAAATTAATTGATTTCCATTTTCAAAAACAATCTGTTCAGAAGCTCTCTGTCCTTGAAGACAAGAGTCTTAAGAATTCACCATCTGGGCTGAATTAGTTGTATTCATATGGAATAATTCAAGCCATTTACATTAGTCATCTGCTACAGGAAAATATCCACGTATTATGATAGAGATATATATGTTCTACCAGTGACCCCTGTGAGTTAGGTGCAGCCCTATTATGGAGGTAGGCATCAAGGTTGACTTCTGAAGGACATTCCAGCATTCAGGGAAGATGTTTTAGGGTGATAGAGTGTTAAGGCTTGAATGAATGCAATGATGAGGAGACATATCCAGCAGCAGTTAATTTCCCAAGCAGAGCAAATTCAATGGGGACAGAGACAGCTGCTGATATTTTTCTATTATTATTAGTTATGTTTTTAAAGAAACAAGAAACTGATTATTCGCAACCAAGCACAGATCTCGGGGTGGATTTGTTTGTTTGTTTGTTTGTTTTTGTTTGTTTTTGCTTTGTTTTGGGGGTTTTGTTTTGTTTGTTTGTTTGTTTGTTTTTTAACTCCCCAAATTAACCTAAGAGGTTTTTTGTCAATCTGGGCAAATCTGGAAGAGATTTAGAAACAAATTCAGAGAGTCTTTGAATATGACTTTCTATATATAATTTAGTACTCTGCCTTCATATGGAAAATCAAATTAAAATAACTTTTAATTAATTTCAGTGTATCACAGCAGCTTGTGATGATACATACTTCTTGTGTCCATCAGAAACTTCCTGATGATGTGTGCAGCAAAGTATCATGTCTGCAAGTTGTTATGATGCATGCAATATTCCTGGTGTGCTAACCAACAGTGAGAGATGATAACTCTGTTCATGTAACAGGAATTAATCCTCTACTGCAGTAGGGAATGTATCTAAAATGCACAAGACTCACCACACACATTAGAGTATACACACAGTTGGCCAGCCCTGCCATGCAGCTACAGTAACAAAATAACAAC
The DNA here is from genome assembly GCA_035583135.1 of Lophotriccus pileatus. Taxonomy (NCBI): domain Eukaryota; kingdom Metazoa; phylum Chordata; class Aves; order Passeriformes; family Tyrannidae; genus Lophotriccus; species Lophotriccus pileatus. The sequence continues at coordinate 48,167,613 of JAWWES010000133.1, read as the reverse complement.
ACAAGAAATAATAAGACATTACAAAGAGCTGAAAGGGGGGAATGCATAGGTAGAAATCTAATTCTGACATGGCTACATTAACAAGATAGCAACATAATAAGTAGTAGAAATAAAAACTGATTGGTAACGAAAAGGGGTCACTAACTTAAAGGAATTGCTGATGGAGTTAGAAATTACCAGTGCACACATATCACAAGCACTGAAGAGGTATAAAGTTGCAAAATTAGGGACAACAGGAAAAAGTAAATATGAACAGCCTGCATATTTGGGAATGGATAAGGGTGGTAAAGGGAAAAAATTGAGAAGTTAAAAAGGGAGAAAAAGGGAATATAAGCAGAAGTGTATAATTTAACTAGCTGTTTAGGGGTATCTGTTGGGCAGTCTTCTGTTGATTCCACTTGGAGAAGGAAAATAAATCTGTTACTGATCTGATGATATGTGTGTCTGACTTTTTTTCTGGGGTAAGTGGGGATACTTGAGGTGTATTCTCTAAAACTGGTGAGGGAATAAATGAAGGAGATGTACCAATCCTAATAGCTGTGGTATTGAACTTTTAGCAGAATCCATATTTAGTAGGGCTTCTAAGCTCACGGTAGCCAGCAAGCTAAAAAAGCCATTTCTAAATACTGAGAAACACTCAGTGCCTTATGCTAAGCCAAATTCAGTATTCAGTATTCAGTATGGTTGTTAGCTGCCAAAACCACTTGTCACTTACCCATATTAGCATGGAAGTAGTGATGCCACATATTTACTTAACCCTGTAATGATTATATGGGAGGGGGAAACCCAGGGGAGACTCGTATTCAGTTCTCATCCTTACCTGAATTAGACCCACATCTCCCTCAGCACAGTAAGAAATTATATCATGTGGAAGTCTCCTGATCTCTTCCAGTATATTTTATGTAAAATACTTATATACTGGATCAGAATTAATGTTTCAAGTCATCTATTTGTGCTTAGAGTTACTTAGACAGCTCACTAGGGTTATAAGGAAATTTGCAGTATATGAGATCTGAATGTGCAAGGTTCGTAGTCAAAACTCAAGCACCTGTGTGGGTTTTGTATGTGCCAAAGTTCCAGCTGTAACGCCAAAGGTCCCAAATACCTTGTCCTGAGTACAGGTAACTTTTGGGTTGGGTTCATAATTTTTTGGAATCGGCAGGAATTTCATGCCTTGCTGATAACAGCTGAATGTCTGAAACAGAAGACAATATACAACATATTGCTGTACAATACAGAAGCTTAGCACATGCTGTTTACAGTTTTACACTACCTTCAGTATCACAAGGCCCCAGCAACTTGTGTGCTTTAGAAGTTCTGAGAATTTCTACAACTTTGTGGTTTTAAGTGGTCTATGATTGTCCTGCTGTGAAATTACAGAAGCAGCACACTTTGTAGCAAGCTTCATTTTAAGTTTTTCCCCTTCCACTTGTAAAGGGAACCAAATAACACTTCATTTATTGTCTACTGGATTACACAGTTGTAGAATTACTATAATGTTCCCAGTGGCTTCCATGTTACTATCTACAAACTGATAAAACTGAAATCTTCTCATAATGTCCTGCTGGGACAGAGACTTGGGGTTTGTGTTGATCTGAGCATTTTCTATACCTGCTATACTTTCTTTATTGCTTTTTTTTCAACCAACAATCTTTTGTTCTGCATGACCACTTCCTAAAAGAAAACCAGAAAATCTAATTTTAATTGTTCACTAAAATGTGGGAATGCTAGACTCAATAAAATAGACCTGTTCAGATACTTCAGTGTACTGTACAGGCCTTCATGTTAAACCCTTATGTCTCATCTCAGATATTTACTTTAGTCAAGTTATTGGCAGTTTTGCCAATAAAATTTTTCTCGACAAAATGTTGAGATTTATCTTGACATTAGAAAGAAGAAAATGTGTTTGCAGACCTACAGCACGTGTCTTACGAAGAGAGGTTGAAACATCATACTCTGACAAAGACAAGGTTAAGGAGCAACCTAATAGTAGCCTACAACTTTTTGAAGCACAGATACAAAATTGCAGAGGCAAACTCCTCAGCTGTGGCAAATGGCACAGCAAGAGGCAGTAGCCAGGTTGGACATCAAAAGAAACTTCACCAGGAGTATGGTGCAACATTGTAACAGGTTGCCCATGGATGATGTGGACATACTAGGAAGTTTTCAGGACCTGGCGAGACAAACCCATGGGTGACATAACTCAGTGCTAGGGATGGTAAGGCTCTGATGGGGAGACTGGACAAGCGTCTCTTTGATCTTCCTTCCGACCTACATTTCTCTGACTCTGTGATACAATTCTGTCTTTCTCTCTTCTTAAGTCATTGGAAATGCATGCGCAAAAGTTTTGTGGTTTTTTTTTTTTCCTAAAAATGGAATTATTATGCTAATTGTTAAAATAGTTTAGCAGAACTATGTATTTTTTCTGCAAAAAGTAAGCACATAGATGAAGAGCAACAAGGACTCATTGTACACTAAAGCTGTACAAAAAAAAGTACTGCTGCAGACAGAGGGAACACTGCAATGAAAATGTGTTCTAAGTGTCCCTCCTTCCTTGCATCCACTTCCTCCAGTGTAATATTTTACTGTTAGCATAGAGGAACTTCCTGCAACTATGCATCCAGATGCATAGTTGCATGCATCCAGATCCAACTATGCAGTGCTTAATGTCCAGTCCCTGAGCCCACATTGCCAGGAGCAGAGAAGGTGTGCATATGGTGCAGTGTTCTTCAGAATCATGGGAAGAATGAAATAAAACCTATGGGAATAAATCAAGCTGGAATTCACCAAGACAGCAAAAATCATCAGGCTAAATAATTAATTTTTCCTTGGACTAAATGTAGCTTTAGTGCAATGTAATTTGTGCATTAAACATTGCTTGGGTAGTGATTTTACAGGCATGATTTATGGGATCAGTAAGCAAAGATTACCTGCTATGCTTGTAAATCTTTGCATTGGATGCAAATAGCTTTAAAAGTAAATAAGGGCATACTTCATGACTCCCTTAAGGATATGTATGGACTTGCTGTAGAGAAGACACCTCCAAGAGACCTTTCAGAGCTTTAGCAAGGAAAAGCTTTTTGATTCAAGTAGAGTTCTTCAGTGGATAAATATATACCTGCTGTGCTAAATTTGCATCTCATGAGGAGAAAGTTGGGTACTGAATAATGAATTCTGCCCAAGCCTTGAGCTTTGTTGGACTTTCCCTAAATGTTTCTGATGAATGGGTAATGCTGCACTAAAGACATAGATTAGAAAGTGACTGATCCCCTTCACAATAGCGACCTCAATTTTGTAGATGCTAAGAATCACAAACCAATCAAGCAGTCTCCTTCTTTTCATTAGCGAAAAGCATTTATTTTGCTTCTGATTTGTATTTATTTCTTCCACGAGATCTTTTTAGATTGTAACACCAAATAAGACAATTTTCCCTAAGGTATACTGTGATGTCTCAGCTTCTGAAGTGAGAAAGGTGTAGAAGAGGCTATGGCATGAGTTAATTTATTTACAAGTACCTGTTTCTACTGATTAATATTTGTCTGAACCAGAAGCAGTCTTCTTTCAAGCTTAGTCATTAAAAATGTGAAAGCAATTTTGATAACATAAACTTTTCTTTCTCGGGCATGTCACAGCTATTTCAAACTGTGAAAAAAAAAACAGAAAAATAGAAATTAGAAAACTGTCCATTTTTCTGTCCTTAAACCTAAACCCTGCTGTTGACCAGCCATATGGCCAGACATCTCAGGTCTTGATATTCCTACAATCCATCCACTGATATTTGCTAATGATCCAAGTCTGCTGTAGTGCAACTCAGAGTAAAATCCAATCTTTTTTTTGCACTAGTTTCCCATCCTAATGGTATTTAGTATCATTCTTGGAGGGAAGAGTAATTCCCCTTACTGCAGGAACTTGTGGATGAAATCATAAAATTGTAGAATGATCAAAATAGTACATTCTGCACCATCTTGGGGGACAGCCTCCTCAATCAATGCTCCCCATGATCCCCATTACTTTAAAATTACAAACTGGATTGACAGGCATTATATATGGTATGGCTTGACCAGAGTCACCAGAATATACACTGATTTATGTATAATGAGGATGCAGCTGTAAGAACATACAGTAAGGGAGGCATTGCTACCATACATTTCTGTTGTAAACACATATTGAATGATAAAACATAAGTATAATGAACAACAGCAAATGATCTGGTATCTGGCGGCCCAGCCTGGCCATGTTTGTACTTCCAGGACTCCCTGAACTGACTCTGTTTTCACTCCTGTAAAACCCATCCATTTGAGAATATCTGGGATTGTGGTGCCTAAATGGTTTCCCAGTGCCACCCACCACAGGTGGGGAGGAGAAGAGATGGGTGATGTCCACCATGCTTCCTTGCTTCTGGATCTACTGCTGGCATATCATTCCCCAGCATAATGCAGGACCCTGCAAAGAACTCCTTTTTGGGGGAGACTGAGATACAGGGAAGGGGATCAGTGAACCTAGGATGGTCAGTGGATAAGAGCAGTGTAGTGACAGAGTGGGAAGATAAAGGACTGTAGAAGAAGAGGGGGAATGGAAAAAAAAATTACTCCATTTCCTATGCATCCAGCAGCCCCTAGTGCTTTCAACTCTAGGGTGTCCACCTAGAGTTATTTCACATAAAGACTGCAATGTCTAGATCCGACCAGCCAAGGCACAAAACTTTGGCTTAGATGGTTGTGGAAATTCAGTGTTGTGAGAAAGAGCTGTGAGGAACCTATAGCAGAGTCATAAGGAAAAATATAGAAACACAACATTCTAAGGAGAAATACAAGGAGTTGGAGGACAGCAACTGGAAACTGAGAAAGACCATCCAGCAAAAACTCTTTGGGTGTCTCCTTGGCATAGCCTAGAGGCTCACTGAAGCCCTTAAACATCTCTTACATCCATTAGACAGTGAAGTGACTGCTTTATACATTGAAACCAGACATATTTCGATCACAGCATCTCTTTGTGCATGCCTAATTGTGTCTGAACAGTATGACAGGGTTACAAGAACATCATGAGTCATCACAAGTAGGAAAAATCCTAAGGACTGGTCCCAGCCTATCCACCAACCACACTAACTAGCAAGTGAGAGACAAAAAGAGAGACAAATTCCTTGTGCACTTTTCCAAAAGCTTTAATACTGGGATATGTGCTGATATCTATTATACTCCAGCTGAAATGATACCAACCATCACTATCGGGAACTTGTATGTTCTCAGCTTTCACAGTGAACAATAAAAGCTCTACTCTAAAGGCAATGAATCAAGTGAAAGAATTTTTATTGACTTGGAGCAGTATACAAATGAGGTAGAAAATTATTTTTTCTGTTTTATTTTTATTATTCTAAAAAATAGCTGACTTTAAAAGAAAATAACGAAAGTAGTTCATTCAGTCTAATTTCTCTGATGATATAGAAATATTTGTCTAGGATCAGAATAATTAGTATGAAAGAAACATTTGGACGGACTGAAAATCTTATTTTTCCTTTTCCTTGCTATTTGATTTCAGTTCAAATTCCTTAATAATGGAATGCAACTTTATAAAACTCCCACTGCATGCGAAAAGGGATAAGGAAAATAATACAAGCATTTCTGTGATGAAGGCATTGACCCAGTTCTTTGTGTTTGTATTCAAAAATATAAAGAATAGTGCAATTTCCTCTTCTCCATACTTCTAACTAACACAAAGCTATGCAATGCTTTTTCAGTGATCCAAGCTAACTGAAATCTGAGACACAGCAGCTTAAGTTAGCTTTGAACTCCTGAAACTGGAAACAGCCCACCTTTGTAATTTAATTCTTTCTGGACATCTTATCTACTTGTGCCTATGCCTGCACCAAATTTGCTATTTACCAGTGATATATTTGTAAATCTGGTCCACTTAAGCACATCCTAGGACATACTGAGGTAAAACAGCAACAGATCTTCCAGTTCTTCAAAGGTTTTAGGGATGTTGAGACCTAACTTCCCCTCAAATTTCCAACACTTAGGTTGTGTTGCTGTTCATTCAGATGGAATGAAAATTTTTATCTCTGTTTTGAACAAATGCCATAAAAAAATAATCACTTGTGAATCTATTTGCTAAAATGGAATATGCCCTATCAAAGACAAAGTAGTTACTATAAATAGTAATAAACAGAAGAACGAGAGCATGTGATGGATTAACCATTGTAAAGCATTACTGCTGACCATGCACATTGTCTTATCACACTGGAGTGCAGTATATAGGTATTAGTGGAGTTTACTGCAAAAACATTTCTGGATCTCATTGGACTGATTATTACCTACAGAAGTAGACTGAACAACAGAGATACAGATATTTGATTATTTAAAATATTACAGACTATTTATAAAATGAAGCCCTTCATTGAGTTAACTCACAACTACTAAACTGGGTTTAGATCTGGCAAAAATACTTCTACTGCTCTCAGCTGCCTCACACAGGATGCATTCTTCATGTCAATGAACTGTGTAACTATTTCCCAATCCTGCTGTAGTTTATGCCTCCCATATTTTAAAACCAAGACTCCTAAGCAAGGAATGGGAGTGGTCACATTTGTGGCCCATGGTGGCCTTGGGACATGTATATTTTCCACTTCTCAGCTTGCTCCCTGGAGGTTTTAACAAGGATCATCAAAGGAAGAGAGACAGACACTCTGCCTGAGATCTTTAATTTTTTTCCCCTCCCCACACTAGGAAGATGTGATCCCTGGGAAGAAATGAGGTGTACAGTGACAGGGAAAAAGCAGGAAAAAGGCAGAGGAGGAGAACATGGCAAGCAGGAGACCATCTTGCTGGCTGGAGGCTGCCCGTCTGGCTCCACCAGATTATGTTATTCACATATTCCATCATTTGTCATTAGGAACATCCCATCTGATATGAAGTCCACTGGGTTTAAAGACTGGGGACATGCGTATGGGGATCTTGCATCCCAGTGAAAAGAAATCTTGCTAATTTGGGAAAGGACTATTTTGTGACTTGCCTTTAGGCTCCATCATCTGAGTGCCTGGTAGTTTTTAAGGAACTAAGCTCTCCTCACAGCATCTTTTTGAATTGTGAATGTATCATTATGCTCATTGAGAAGTCTCAGTGCCAGATGCTGAAAGACACCTGCATCAAAAGTGATATGAGATATGTCATTAAGCCCCTTTAGGATTCAAAATCCAAATTATTGCCCAGGGTCTCTGATAGGAAATCCAGAAAAGTGCCTGAGTTGAACCCATGTGGACCAAGTCTCAATCCAGTGTATTAGCCACAATTACTTTTTTTAACAGACAAAACCTTATCCCTTAACTCCTTGAGCTGCTTGAAAAAATTTGGTAAACACTTGTAAACAATTTATGCACCAATTGATGCCTTTAGCTTCACATTGTCTAGTTCATTCACATCTGAATGCAGTACATTGCACGGGTAGGGATTTGTAGGCACCAAGGATATTATTATTGTTGCCATGTATTGTATTTGCATTTCTACTTTCCTTCAATGTGCAGCATTGTTTTGTTAAGCAATCAGAATGCAAATACCACTGGCACAGCTAGAAAACATTCAAGTGCCCAAGTACACAAACTATGCAATAAAGTACACAAAGCCCAACAAGATCATTAGTACCATACTGCAGTGATTACAGAGCAAAGTGCCTTCTGTGGTGCACTACTCAGGCTATACAGAGGGAAAGCTTTGCAGTGTTTTAATGCAATGATATTTTTAATGCAATTGTGTGCTGCTACAGCAGTCATATTTCACCAGCATAAGCTGCTTTGGGAAAGCGACACTATTCCCTGCTTGTACACTGCCTAGGTATCATTCTTGATTAGCCATGAGGCACTGCATAATAATCATGAGGATGAGGATAATAATTATAAGCATAAGAATTATGGTCTTTTGTCAGACCAAAGCCCCATCTAGCTCTGTGTCCCTTTTCTGATAATGGTTAGAAGTGTATTTTTAAGTAAAAAACATGAGGAACCAGGCACATATAGAGTGATTCTTTCCCTGGTATGGCCTTGGAGTTTCCAGAAATGAGCAATAAGGATGTAAAATCTGGAACTAGACTCCATAGAGATCCTCTAGCAGTTTGTTTTGCACCATGGTCTCTCCTTTTCCTGCAGTGATTTTTTCATGAATCCATGATTATTCAGCTGCTATAACAGTTAGAAAGTTTTAGTTAGCCTGAAATAGGAAAATGTCTTTCATTCTGCTTGATCATGTAACACACGTAATATTTCATCTGGTGGAACCAGATGAAGGATCTGTAAGAACTGTGGTCACATGGGGACCATAGCTCTTCAGTAAGCCACAGCCATAGCCTAGGAGCTGAACAGCCATACATATATCTTCTGGCCAAGAGCAGCTGGGAGAGAGACACGATTTATCTTAGCAAAAACATCTCTACATTATTCACTGAACAAAGGTTGTGGGTCCAGTGGACATTTATGTGGAGATTCTTGCTGCACTTCAGGGTATTCTTAGCCACTAACCTTAGCAACTGATCTGAGCCTCCTCCTTTGCAGCAGGACCCAAGCAATAATCAGACTGGTGTGCTGGAAAGAGAGAATGTAAGTACATAGGCAGGGATGGTGGTGAAGCAAATTGCAAAGTGCTCCATTAAACATATCACCTCTGCCCTCAGAAATTCACATCTCCAGGGTGATTTTCTCTTTTGACAAGTGATCCTCTTTATAAGGCAGGAAACATTAGGTGTGCTCATAGCTCAGTCAAAGGGTTTCCTATGCAGTGCCAACAGTTATTCGGCAGTACTCATTATGCAGGTGAGATATATCGCAGTGCTGCTACTCTGCAACACTCTGCAGATCTCTATGCACCATGTGCACAATGTCTGAAATATAAGCAAATTTATGCTGCACTCATCCTTTTTGTGGTTATTAGTGTCACTTAGTATCATCTTCCTCCAGCAAATTGACTCACCAAGCAAAATGCACAAGTGCACTTTAAAGTGGATCACATTATCACGCCTACTTCTTCTGAAGAGCCAAGTGTCATTACTACTTTTCACAAGGAATAACTGCCTAAACTGTTTCACATTCTGCAGTGCATCAACAGTGCTCTTCCTCCATTCAGCTTGCAATTCAGAAGAGCAATGGAACAGTAATGCATGACTATCATATTGTTCTACAATGGAGAGATAAAATCTAGTGCTCAGTTTATACCTCTTTAAACATTAGGGTATTTTGTTTCTGGAGTCTTTTCACTGAGATGTGCAGTGGTATCACCTCTAAGGCCTTGATCATATTTCAGGTGTCAACAAGGTATTTGCATTAAAACTACTACCTTTTAGTCATAAAACATGTTAGAAGTTTCTCTCTCAACACTACTGATGACACATAATCCTAACTGCACAGTCAGATGTAAACCAAAAGGACTAATGATGGTCAAGTGCTGATAGGATTTTATTTCCCAAATATTTTCACATTGTTCACTAGCACTCCCTCTTTCTCTGTGTGCTGCATTTTCTAGAACGTAGGTGGAGTATCAAAAGAATACAACAAGGGTTCAGACTGTTAAATGGTAAGATTATGACTAAACTCATGAAATTTGAACCAGGAAATAAAATATTAGGAACAAGAAGAATTTTGGATAATCAGCAGAGTGAGAAGAGGTGTTAAAGGTCAGGATTGAGAACAACAAACAATCTAGTAAGCTGAAGAGCAAAACTAGAGCACAGTAAAACTCCATATCATACATTTAGAGCTCAGACAAGAAGCTGCTAGTGCTTGAGCTAGACAAACTGTGGCCACTCAGTGTCCAGGGATGAGGGTTAAATAAACTGGAAAAAAACCAAAGGAATAAAGTTGTAGCCAGGGATTACATTCTGCAACCACACAATGAGGGAGCTTCTTATGCTTGATTGCTACAGCTGCCTCTACCCAGAATTATATGTGGGTCACCAGTCCTCTGGGAGACTGCCTGTAGTAGTCTGGTGGCTTTTCCCACTTTGATTGCTTAGGAGTGCTTGTCAAGAGGCTGTCAGAAAAATCACCAAAGTACACAACTGAGCTCAGATCTCAGTGACTTTTGATAGGACTGACCTTTGTGCTTTTGAAAATCTACCCCTTGTTCTCTGCAAAGCAGTGGCTTTCCATGTGGTCTGTTATATTCACAACTATGAGTGTTTGGTGTTTCTGTGACCTCTTTTCACCCATTATCCCTTCACCTAATATCATGGCAAAAGAAGGGTAATGATTTTTTTCTTTTTTTGCAATCATAATTAAAATGCTACTGTGGCAGAGGGTACATGTTGGCCAGAATCTTTATTATGCAACTGTATGCAGATCTCTGTGAATTGCATCGTTCATCTAGTTCAGTGATGCAGCACCAAGGTCACTGGGCAGTTTCAAGATAATGAAGGGACTGTAAGTCTAATAAATGTGCTTGGTAATAATGGCAAACATACTGTCATTGTCACAGATGTTATTCTTTCAAAATCACTTGGCAAAAAACTAACACACAGTAGCTGTGTGTGCTTTGACCTCTCCTATGAATGCACCATCAGGAACATTGAGGAGGTGAGATTGTTTAAGCACATAAGTCATGGCCTACAGCTACAAAATTGGTACTTTTCATAGCACCATTGCAGTTCGCTTAGAATAACAGGCAACAGGCTAACTGAACATGGAATCAGTGATAAGCAAATTTTGACAGAGAAGAATTTAACAAGGAGCATATCCATTAGTAATGCCATCACAGGTAGAGATCAATTTCTTATTACAATGATCTAGACAGGTTGACATTAATTATGCAGTTGATTTTTACAGCCATTATGCTGCAGTAACCCATTACTTGCTGACCCAGTAGCCATTTGTTATCTGACAGAAAATACATTAACCAGTAAATGCATCGTTTCACTGTGAGCTTTGTCATTACGTGCAGTGATTCTCCATGGGGCTTATCAGATGCTGCAATTCCTGATTTTTTTGAAAGTATATGCATCATCTCCCAGGTTGAGTCAACAGATTGCTGATATTATGCTGTTATTATGCCTCAAAAATGGCATAAACCTATTGGAGCTCCAGTGTCTTGTAACTTATCATATATATGCTCTTTTTTCACTTTTTGGCTTCTAAGCTAAGAAAAGCAAAAAAATATTACCCTTTGCTAATGGTTTTTCACCAGGAAACACAGCATGTGTCCAATTCAATGTGTCAGCAGCTTTCAGTCCTCAATTCAGCTTACCAACAGTTAAACCATTCAAGGTCTGTATCATAACCTATTAGAGATGATGTGACAAGATGATTTTTGATAAATAGTGGAACTCTGGTACTACAGAAGTAGCTCCTGACTTGTCAAGGAGACCAGATCTCTCGAAGTAACCTGACGTTTTGTCAGCAGCTGCTAGTCAGATATAGCAATTTTACTGTCTTTCCATACTCAGTCACATGCTATGGTCTCCCTTCATTCAGAATATGTTCACTTTATACCCTCCTGCATTTAATTACAACGGAATAGCAAAATGTTTATCTTACACCAGAATTCTGCAAGCTTCTTTCTGAGGGTGATCTTGAATATGTCTGGCACACGAGAAAGGCAGGGGCAGACAGGCAAACACTTTTGTCTCCTACAGCTCTGCCATACTGCCTGTGTCCAACACTGATATCACCATTTGAATTAACAGCAAGGACCTAAGTAAGTGGCCATTTTTGTGTGTGAATGCACATTCAGAACTGAACTTTCCTGTGCATGCTACAAAGAACAAGAAACCAAAGACAGAAACCTTGTGAATTTTTTTAACTCTTTGGTGAAGGAAGCACGACTTAAAAATCACTATGTGACCCACTACTATTTTATAATCTTCTCTTTGGTAAGTTGAAAGTAACAGTTTGCCAGGCTTGTATTTAAACTTTTATGGAATGATGTCGGGAGGTTGAATATGATGGTTCAGGCAAGAGAAAATTCAGGAAAGATAGATCGTGTTGGGAAAGCTTGCCCAGAGAGTCAGAACAAGAGTTTATTACCAAATATACATATTATTTTGATCTAATATCTGTTTAAAACATTTATTTTTTTATGAAGTACCAGTTTGTGATAGTAACCATAATGTTTTTAGGTTCAAGAAGTACACACAGGAATAACAGGACAAAAAGCATCACCATGGCTGTGCTGACCTTCAGAAAGAAGAGCTAGGTTAAAATGAGGGACCTTATTTCAAAGAAGTAGAAGAAGGACTCCTAAGAGAGTTAAACTCTTTCAGTCAGCCCAAAGACCCCTGAAGGACACCACACCAGGAGCACAGCACCATCATGTACCACTCACTAGAAATCCCTTGGGAACAGGTAAAAGGAAATCAGCACAGCTAAACAAAGTAAAGCAAGGGAATTTACCAGAGTTAAGAAGTTAGCATTCAAAATGATGAAGATGTGTCTCAGTGAAAAAATGGAAAAAAGTTACAAATTCTGAGAGAATAAACATAAAACTATAATTCAGCTACCACTTTGTAATTTTACAGCGTTGTGGCAAAATTTCAAGGTGTTCATTTTCCCCATAAGTAATTTGACTTATGACAAGTCAAAAGCAAATTAATGGCTTGATTCACTGGTTTCTCTGCCATTCATGTCATGCAGATCAGGATGAGAAAGAATATAAAGCGCTGCAGAATCAAGCCAATTTATACTTGTTTTAGTCAGTATGAATAATAGGAAATGTAGGACAAAAAATGGATCCGGTTCTAAACCACCTTTTCTGAACTCTACAACAAGTGCAACCATACAAATCTTTCCCCATTGAGACATCAGAATGCCATTAGTGTATGGTAAATCAAACCATCTGATTTTTATATCCATACCCTAGAGTCACTTCATGTGTTTATCTGTGACTCATTACTGGCAAATTTACTCCCTGGTACAGCAGGGCCAAATCTGTCATGCTCACAATTGCTGATCTTCCAAGTTCATGCACTTCCCACTTATATGCAACTAGATCCTGCCTAGTTATAGCCACAATTTGCTTAAGGGTCATACCTCCAACTTTGCCTCTCTGTGCCTGTTTTTGTAGCCTTGCAGGAAACAAATGGATAAATGCAGCAATTTTTCCATAAACAATTAAAGAAATTGGCTGAGTATACCTTATCTTTTGTTTACTTCTCATGACCTCTACTCTGAACTAGTTCCATTGGAGTTGGATAAAAATGAAAAATTGAATAATGCAATGAATTGCATTAGAGTTCTTAAAAAAACCAAATATGACAGCAATGGGAAATATTTTTACCAGAGGCTCTTTCAATTCAGAAACAGATTCACTAGCTTTAGGACAAACAGATCATGTAATTTACCTCTGACCTGAAAAGGATTAGGAACACAATTAAGCCTATGTATTCTTGAGCAGTTTTGCCATACTAAACTTCTGCATAAGTGCTTGCAGTATCAGAACCCTCTGTCCCAGAATCACTGGCCCTCTGTCTAGAGAAAGAAATATTTTGAAAGCAATTCACCAAAGCGTTCAAAATAATCTATAAATTGGAGGTTAATAAAGATCATAGAAATATACATCAAGAAGAAACACTGATGAAATAATCTGCTAGCAGATATTGCCTTCACATTTCCCTTTATTTCTTCTATTTGTTTTTCCCAGCTCTGTCTACATCTACCTTCATTGTCTCTACCACTGCATACTTGATTTTGTCCAAGTTGTGACTACACACACGTCTCCAATTCCTCTTGATGGCTTGATACTTCTAATATTATATTTTGAAACTTCATCTTGTGCATTCGGTGTTTCATTGCCATTATAAAAATGTTTGGTTTCTGTAAAACTAAATAGATTTTTGGGGGGCAGTAAAATTATGGAAGTTTGTACTTTTTTTGCTCAAATACAGTTCTGCCTTTCAGGGACTTTTTAGGAGTTGTCTGTACTTTGTATGGTGCTTTTCTGCACTTACAGCAGGCAGTGGTCTAGTGGCAATTTTAAAATATAACATTACTGTGCATTACAAACAGTACAATGGTGTTTTGGACAGCAACACGTCTTAAATAAAAAAACACAAGACAACATTCCCAGTTTTCTCCCTCTGTTGTATCAACCTGTTCTTGGGCACTTCTTCAATATCACAAAGCATGGCCTCTCAGTCTTCTGTTATTAAAAAACAATAAACCCACACATATAAATTCTGGATATTAATTAGTAATTATAGAAGATGGTAACTGCTTTTTTTGAAGCAAATAAATATGATTTTTGCTTGATTTACTATGGCCATTAAATATTTACATAATTGCATTCCAGTTACTCTCTAGCACATGTATTATATTATAAACACTCAGAATTTTTCGTTTAATTATAATTTATTTCATATTTTTTCATTTTTACTTCCTTCTCAATATGATTTTTTTTCCTTAAGCTGTAAGACTGTCAAAACACTATTATTAAGGCCATCTACCTGTTGACTTGATTTTTTATTTCATTATCAGCCATTAGGAAAAAAACAGTAAGCCACAGAATCTAATTTTGTTAATGGAACTTAATGCAACTCTAGGCAATCTAAAAATAATTTGAATCTAAGCAATAACCCCTTGCCCCTCCAACAACCATGAACAGACTTTAATAAGACTACCAGAAAATACATCTCAGAAAACCGTTAGAAGTGCAAAAAGTCCATAAAGTAAAGCACACGGGTATGCAATCAGTAGCTGCTGTCCTTCCATAGCCAATGCAGAGGTAAAAATTTTGGAGGCTGACAGACTGCACCATCCAATAATAAACAGAGCTAACAAAATTCCTGGGATCCCCCTAGGAGGAAAAAAAAAACAAAACACAAAAGAAACATGACAGAATCCACACATTATCAAACGTAGCATCAAATCTTACCAAACTCAAGTTCATGTCTTTCAGTTTGCTGTTGATAAGGTAACAGTCACTGGAAGAGCCAAGGACTGACTATCATAATGAAAGTCAAGCATAAGAACAAATTACAATTGTAACTGTAAACAAAATAGTAATTTCTTCAGCATGGATAAAAGCATCATCAGAAGTACTGCTAAGAGGACAATGCATTTCGAAATAAATCTTCTGGGACTCCAGCAGATGCAGCAGCTGAAGTGTAATACTAAAGCTAGCAAAGATCCTATTTCAGCCAAAATGAGCTTATAGAAGTTGTTTGGTTCTAAAATGACACTACAGACCTACTCTTCCATCAGGAATCCTGACGACCTGGAGGGTTAGCATTTTTGTAATACACAACACAAATTTTAAGTGTGCCCCGGACTCTGAGAGGAGGCTGTTAAAGACTCACACCTCAGCTGAATGGGCAGAAAGGTGGTGACTGTCTTCCAGGAAAAAGCTGGACTGGCCTTTTAAAACAGGGACCACAGGGAGCATAAAGTAAGGAATGGGAAAAGAACCACTGAGGAAAAATATTTTGCTCATCCTGGCATCCTTCTGCATGGTGACTTTCTACGCTGCCCCTTGGTGACAGCTGGGCCCTTCTGAAGTTACATTCTACAACTTTTCAGGAGCAGGATGGCCTGAAGAACTGATGATTTTATGGGACTGTGGTTGAAAGCCCACTGAAATTCTACTGCAGACTACAGAGGGCTCACTATTAAACCCTGTAGGAACAAAATCTTACCAATAAATAATGTTTCACATATGCTTTATTTGCAGTCTATTTGCAGCCTGCTTCTGTAAAATGCATGAGATCATGTGC
Organism: Lophotriccus pileatus; assembly: GCA_035583135.1. Classification (NCBI taxonomy): domain Eukaryota; kingdom Metazoa; phylum Chordata; class Aves; order Passeriformes; family Tyrannidae; genus Lophotriccus; species Lophotriccus pileatus. The sequence goes on along the minus strand of JAWWES010000133.1, from coordinate 48,151,938 downwards.
GTAATATACTGCTGAAGTACATGAGTACATGAAGTAATGAGATCAGCTGCGTTACACACTTTCGCTGTGTCAGTTTCAAGGACTTTGAGAAAGAATGAACCTCTGCTAGCTCCTGAAGGCATTCCTGTTGCCCCACTCTTCCAAAGCATCACCATAACAGAACCGGAAGGGAGAAACAGACTGCATACACTTATGTTGGTCCTTTTATCAGAAATCATCTCCACTAATATTATTATTGCAACTAAACTATGATGAGTAAAGCTCTCCTTACGCAATTGACTTAGTTTACTTAATGCAATCGTATCACATGAAACAGTTCAGTCCTTAGCAATCCAGTCTCCAGGCCAATAAGGTATGTGGTGTTGTCAGCTCTTGGGACTTTGAGCTCCCTCAAAGGAGCGAATTGATTTTACGGTGACTCAGCACCTCATTGCAACTACAACATGTTAAAAATAAAACATTAAAGACCATGTGATTTAATACCATCAATTTAAGTGTTCTTTAAACCTATACAGTGGCATTCAGGGAAATTACACTGAGCTTTGTGAAGCAAGTTTCTGGCCTCTGTTCCAAGAGGAGATGCTAAGTTTCTCACCTAAACAGAGAGCCAGAAATTCAGAGCTAGTATGGATGTTTCTTTCAGCAGGTACTCATGCTGGCAGAGAGATGGGATGCAACAGCAACATCCCATGCAATGACCATTTTCAACTAGTGTAATGACTCTTTAGGGGACTATCACAAGGTAGCACAATTTAGAGCTGTGAATGCTCTGCCTTGGACTGAAGTCCAGTGGCCTCTTATGGTTTGTTCTGGGACTGGCAGAGAGCAGGATGGAAAGGTGACATAAAATCATATTGGAACTAAGAGATACCTGTGTTCACTTGCAAACAAGATCTCAATCTAATGTGTTATTGCTGAAAGGAATGGTTTGGCAGAGAGCTTTTGTCTGGCACATCCATGAGGTCAAATCCTCTAGTGTGGTAGAAGTGCAAAAAGCAGATGTCATGCTCACAGTGACCAAGAGGACTGGGGCTGTATTGGCATGAGATTGAGACGGGGGTACAGAGGTGAGCAGACCCTTTCCACTACTCTCTCTCTCACATCCAGCAGATGAGTCCTTTGCATTGGCTGGGTCTAAGAACTTCTTTCTCCACTCTTACACTAATTTCCTTCACTGTTTAGTTAAGGAAATAGCTTGATCATTCTGTTTGGGGCTTTGACAGTAAAGAATTGTTGAGTATTTTCCAGGAAAAAAAGTCTGCTGATGTTTCTCTCAAAAAGACAACCTAATCAACTTGGGTTTAAACATAATAACAACACAGATGGAGCACAAACAAATCAAGTTCCATGCAAGTTTTCTCTTTGGTGCTATTTAGCACCCAAAATGTTCCATATATTGTTTATTAGTTACAATGAAATAGCTAATCATGAAAATTCAGATTTTATTGCTACGTGTTTGCAATAGATGAGTGCATTATCTTTGGTATATTTTCTGTGGAAAAAAAATTGAGGTAAGTTCTTTACACTTTGAAACAGAAATAACATTTTTTACAAATACTAAAAAACCCGACATGAATGTATTGCTGTCTTTCCTTTGCCATTTTAAATAAGTTTTTATATTAAAAAGAGCGAAGTGTATGTTGGATTTAAAAGTTGCCACTTAATTTTAATAGCACGTTTGCAATAGTTAACCTTGGTATTTGCTGTGTTCAAGCCATTTCTTATGGCAAATGAGAAAGGACTGCAGAATCCTGTCGATAGGTACTTAACATTATCAACCCATTTTAGAAATAAAAGTTTAATTTTTTAAAGGCTATGACAATACAGCATTAATAGATTTTCAAAGCATGTACTGTCTGTAAATTTGCAGCATTTTACAAATGTGTAGTCTGTGATGGGGGATTCCTTGTACGGACAACAGTACCTTGCACAGTTGTAACAGCTGGTTTGGAGTTCACCCCATCTGTCTTATGTATCTGCACATTTTATTAGGCTGGATTATTAAACAGGTTAATCAAGAAAATATGGGAAGTGTAAGAGAACAGAAAATAAATGACTTCTTCAGTGTTACTACTATCCATCTTATCAAGGACAGATCAGAAACACTTTAATACATGGAATATGGTCATGTTAAGCCATCATAGCTCCACAGAAATATGCAACAAGAATTGTGCCCAAGATCTTCATTCTGCTACATAATTCCCTTTAAAAATTATATTTATATATATGTGTATATATATATATATATATATATACTACTTTTCCAAAGAAAACAAACAGGGGCACTTTCTTATTTATCAGCTGCAAAGTTCCATACATTACAGCTTGGAGAGTTAGAAATGTCAGAGAACAAAATCTAAGAAGGAAAACCACTATTAATAACATGTTAAAAACAGGTAAAAGTACTGGTCAAGGCCTTCAGGCAAGATCTTGAACTTTCTTGTATTTGGCCTATGTGAACAGGGAGGTAAACACAGTCTGTATCTCAAAGAACAAGGAAAGAGAGGCTTGCCAAAAGTTTTGTCTCCATAGACGTATAACTGAGTAATCCTCCACATGTGCACAGATATATACACCACTGCATATGTGGCATTTCAAAGTATTTGGTTATTTTCAGGTTTGCAATTACATCACAACTACACCTCAGAGTATACAACTCTACTACACCCTAAACACTTGTTCTAATTCTCCAAATCATTGAGGCTTACAGCATTATTGCATTCTGCCCAACAGAAGTCATCATACAGAAAGAAAGGAAAGATGAAGATGAGAGGCCTGATGATATGAACAAATGAAAAGCCAGCTATATAAACCCAAAGTTCAGCAGTTGCTTTTAAAATTGATACCTGACTTTGGTCACTGTTGGCTCTGTCAAACAAAAGGCACATCTGAGGATACTGCAAAAATCAGTCCAAGTGAGAAGCAGTGGATTAAGGACTCATATTAAAATGAATGTATACCACTCCTCTGAAACACTTCTGTCTGTTTTCACCTACACAGACACAAAACCTGGTGTTTTGCTTTACAGTTTCAGAAGCCAAAATTCCCTTCCTAACCATTTATAAAATGTTTTGCACAACACCAGCCTTCTAACTTACTATTCTCCATAGGATTCCTGTTGTGATAGACTGGTACTTACTGTAGTGAGAAGACAACTGCAGAAGATGACAGGATCACCATGGGCAGCAGACAATAGCCCAAGACACTTGCAACACAGCCATGAGAGACTCCCAAGTCACTCATCAGGTTCAGCAGGGCATGCATAGCAAGGCACCCAATGGCACTCAGGCCATACACGTAGCCAAAATGAACTTTTCCTGCCTGGAATAAATATGAGTAAACATGAAGTGTCAGAAGTGAGGAAATGATCACAAAGTAGTGAGAGAAGAAAGAATTGGGTTTAGGTTTGTTACTTCTTGTTGTTGACACTCTCTCTCTCCTCTTCGCCTATATCAGTTCAACTGTTACCCACAGCTGATACTTTCAGTGATTTTTGCATAAAAATAATTTCAAGGTACAGTTGAGAGAACGTGCTTGTTGCTAACTTAAAATTACAAGGTTGATTCTCAGTCTTACTCTCTTTGGGCTCTGAACAGGACAGGAATAAGTTGGTAGACTTGGGAAGGTATAATTGGGAGGTTACAAACCGAAGGAACAAACTGAGGTGAAATTATGGAAAGTGTATTTTAGTAATTTCATTTTAGTCTCAAGAAACATCTTTTCAACAGGTGTACTTGGGGCTGTGAAAAGGTGTCCTAAGTAAATTATGACTCAAGTTGCTTGATATGCTTTATATTTTATTACAAACCTCCAACTGTAAACAGGCCAGCAAAAAATTAGTAAAACTTTGTTTAAAATATGCTGGTTTTCAGGATGAATGTGACAATTTTTCCCTTTGACTACCTCGAGAAAGACACATTTCTGTGCTTAGATCAATACATGTTCATTTCAACATAAACCTGAGTAGTAACTGTCAGCTTGTGTTCTTTTTTTTTGTTCTAATGAACAAAAAAAATCCCAGGTGTCTTTTTTTCCTTCCAGTTTTTATTCCTTTGTGTGAATTTAGTGCCTGTGAAAGGTACCAGCCTGGTAGAGTTTGATGTTTTCTAATTTATACACAAAGCTAGTAAAACAGCCAACTGTGGCCACAGCACTACCAATTCCTTCATCTCCTGCCATCAGTTTGAATGATCACCTCCAGGCATAAGTGCATTGTTCACTCCTCAAAACAAACAGTCACAAAAGACTGTTGAATATTTTTTGCTCTCTCTTCAAGCTTTTAACAAATTAAATACTGACTGCTGGCTATGCAATACTGTCATTTTCACATCTGTACATCACAAAAACATTTATAAATCAGAAATAAAGTTTGGTTTGTCTTGGAACTTTGTATCCTAATGATAGCATGTGTCTGTGAAGGAGAAAGCTCTTACCTGGAACTCAACTATTAACTCAAGACTAAGCAGTAAGCTTCTCAAATGAAAGACCACTGTGCATCACCTTCCTGACACATAACAACATGTCTGTACACATTTAAAACACAGGTGTGTTTGTGCATAGACACACACATATTCATATATTGCACATTATATATTATATATTGCATATAATAAACCATGTGAGAATCAAAACTATTAGATGGTCTCAGTTTTCTAATCAGTTTGTGGCTTATGGTTGGATTCTCTTGTGATGGATTAGTTGGAAACATTGAATTTTTTCATGATTTGTGATATTTGCTAGTATACCTTCCATGATGATTAAGGAGGATTAAGAAGATCTACCACCTTACTTATCCATACATTTTAATACAATTTGAAGGAAACCAACTTTAAGACCCTTCTTCTCAGCCCCCTCTTCCTGTATCCATGGATGTGGAAACTGACCACTGGATGTCAGCAGTCTTTGAGCTGGACAGATGTAAAGCAATGCAGTGGAGAGGGCCTAGCCTAGTGATGACACAACTCAAAAGTCCTAATGTTGCAGGCTGGTGACAGCTCACCAGCTCTGGTTGGACAGCAGTGCTCACTTACATGAAAAGCAGACAGAGTCAATAAGACCTGACTTTGCATCAGCAACATTATGCTGTTTGTAAATTGACCTGGCTCACTGCTGAGCCCTCCTCTGGTTCCAGTCCTCAAGGTTAAGACAGGTACAGCCAGGCTGCCTATATGCTTGCAACATTCTGAGTGTTGGCCTTTTCCCCATCACTGTCTGGCACCATAAGGAATAATTTATTCCTGAACTAACAGGGTAAGAAATCTTCCTATTTAGATAGAGAATCCTCTTCCAGCATTTGCATACTAGTGGTATAAAATAATCAGGAAAAGTTGCTTCTACAAATAAAATTAATAATAGCTAGAGATATTTTGGGAGAGCAATACTACCTCAGATTATTATCAATTAGAATTTCAGTCATTAATGATTTGTAGTAAGTTTAACACCCACAATGGTTTGGGGCAGCCTTTGCTATAGACCAACTAAGAAAAGTTCTGTTTCAAACAGGTGCAACAACTACCAGCTGTATTTTAGACTGTTTGTTTCAGGGTATTTATTTATTCTACACAGCACTATTTAGCATCTTAGTTTAAGATTAAGAAATTCCTGAGCCAGATATGAAGGGAGCAATAACACCAGCAGCTAGCTGAAATCTCCACTTGGTGAAGCGATTGGTTTGTGGTGCAAGGGCTGGGGCTGGGGGGGGAGGGGGAGAGGCAGCTGAACATGTTGGTTCCAATTTTAGCCATCTTTCTTAACATATGTAAATATATTGACTCACACACACAGGAATACTCCCAGTTCACAGGGATGTAAGCAAAACCAGAATCAGGCTTGATTAGTCTGACAGGCTTTGATGAATGGAAAGAGCTAAATTTGTCCTGCGGAAGGAACAAGGTTAGGAGAAAGTCAGACTTTGTGTGCTTGTTTGCATCTGCCTGGAGTGGGTACTACTATCCTTAGCCGAAGTGGATGGGGAAGTCTGATTTCATACAAATGACTATGTAAAATGCAAAGCAGCTGAGACAGCCTTCTGCTAACTTTTGTGCTGCCGTTGTTTCTCCTCCTACAGTTGGGCTGCCCTGTTACACTAACATGAGGAAGATCAAGTCCTGCTGCCAGGCTAACAGCCCTTTTCTCTTTGTCTCTGAAAGAGCTGCTACCATTTGAAGAATATCTTTGCATAATTTTCCATAGTTAAAAACCTGAAACTAAATAAAATGTACACATTATTTCTGGAAAGAAGCTCTCAACCAAATTCTCTTCCTGGTGCTATCAGAAGAGACTTATTTAAGTACAGAAGAATAGTTCACACAGCTGAAGAGCCACTTTAATATTCTAATGCATCTCAGATAAAATAAGCAGCCTAAATTTCTAAGATGGCACATGGAAAACCCATACACTTACTGCTGTGAAGTTATGGCACAAAAACATTGGATTATATCAGAGTAGTTCTGCTGGCCTAAAACTGGAGCACTGAAGTTGGTTTTCTAAAGACACTTAAAATGCTAAATATCATAGAATAAATATGATAATTAAAGGACTTTATTTCAATAATAGTAGTTTAATATTCATTAGAATTGTTGGCTATTCAGGAAGAAAAATCTATAGGAAGCATTTTTTCCATTATTTCTTTCTTTTAGCTTTCCTTCCATTTTCTTGATTATACTTAATTCAACTTTCTCGTTTTACTATTCTCATATCTTTATTTCTCCATGTGGAAAATAGCCTGTCTTCTCTAGCTTCCTGCCTTCTTTTCCTTTTATTCCCTTTCCTCTTGCCTCTTCCACCCTTCTAAAAGATTTTTAGTTTTATAAGGGCATAAATAATAATAATACTTGCCATTTATATTGCACATTCAAGGTATTGCTCTGACAATGAAGTAAGAATTTTCAAGAATCTTCTGATTCAGCACTATTTATCACAGAGGAAATGGAGAATTAGAGACCCATTTCTCTCCCCTCAGTTGCAGAGCAGTAAAGCCCTTCCCAGGGTGGTCCCACCTTATCCCTGGCTGATAAATTACTGCCGGCAATCAGAGCTGTACTTCAGCAACACTGGCAACCCCCTGTTGTCAGTGATAAATAGATGAATTCAGAGAACTGTACAATCCCTAACTTCCCTCCTGTAGGAAAGCTATATTCATAAAACAGAAGGTCAAATACAGGCTACCAGCTATTTTGTTAAGCAGACAGTGTAGGATAAAGAATATAAACTAAGAAAGTACTATTAAAATTTATAGGAAATTATTGCAAATTTGAGGAGAAAGGAAAGTTTGAAGAAAAAAGATTGCTTCCATTTATTTTTTTCCAATTATTCTGGCTATATAAAGATATCTTTTTTTATGCCTCTGCACTCCCTAAAATAACAGAGAAAGAAGATAATTTCAAAACAGTGGCAAGAGTGTTAGAAAAACTGGGCTAGTCTGCTATATCTTTTTATTACCCACTTTAAAAACTCCTTGTTAGGTGCTTACCTAGCACATACTGCTATGCTTTGGGTGTTCAGAGCTTCTCCAGGTTATACATGGCACAGATCTGTCCTTTGTTCATATTAAATCCCACTCCAAAAATGGTATGGTCTTTTTTTTCCACTGGAAGTAATACGTTACTTCACCTGTATTACTTCTGCATTACATTTAAACTTAATGCAGGTACTTTCAAAGAAAGGAGAGTTTTTAACATACAATCTCAGGACAAATGGCAGCACATGACTCATTTTATGCTACATCTTCTGCAACTTCATATGCATTATCACCGAGGCATTAGCTTGTTGGAAAAGAAATCCCTGAAGATTTCAACCACATCCTACCAGCAGCAATGTTGCTCCAAGGGCCAAACAGAAAACGATAGGTCCGGTGAGGTCTGTCTCATTCATAATGCTGCCATCTGCAGGCTTCATTGGATTTAGAACCGTTAATGTTTTTTGCCATATATGCTCAAAATTGATCCCAAGTTCTGCAACAAGAAATTTCAGGATTTTTAATTGCTTACAAGAAAACAACCCTTTCACAGAAACCAATTAGATATCACAAAACCACAAACAAATTAATTGCTTCAATGATGATAATATTGTAGGATGACGTATTCTGTAGTAGAAGCATGATGCCCCTGCTGTGTACCCAGTATGTTTGAGAGTCAGCTCTGATTTTAAATTGTAATAATAATTTATTAAATCCAACTTTAGGCAATGAACTAAAAAATGCCCTCAGCATTTTTTAGTTAATATTTGTTTTTCCTATATTTAAAACACATATATCTAATGCCACACTAGCTTAGATTTTGAAAAATATGTTAATTAACAGCAGCTGCAGAATTTAAGATACTCAAGAACACCAAGGACAGAGAGATATTTTTTGATTCTGGTAAATCTGACAAGAAATGTGTCTTAACTTTAAACTGCCAGAGGCACTTAAAAATGACATTTGTCCCTTCAAGGCAAGTTAATAATATTTTGTACTGTGTTTTATAAGCTTTTTTTTTTTTTTTCTTTAAAAATTAGTACTGAGACCCTTGGAAACAGAACAAAATTCTTTCCCATTAAAGTTGATGGGAATTCTGCCACAAACTTTACTGGGTTAAAGATTTGTCCTATAACTTCTGGAAAACACTTCAGCTTGCGAGAGTAATAATCATCCTTGAGATTCTTCAGTAAGGGAAAAGTTAGGCTCAGGACTTGGTGCCAGAGTTGGCAGCATTAAGACTGACAATGTGTTAGTTCTTTTTGAAAAGCCAAGTCTTTATCTTGTTCCACCTCTCCATCATCTTGAGTTCAGCCAAAACATTACTTAAATAAAGCTATTCTGTATTAAAATGTGTGTCTTTGGTCAGACCTATGTGTACATAGGAAAATCTCTGAAGCCTTGGGGATCACAAGCAGTCATATTGCAGCATCTTTTTCACAGGGTGAGCTGCATGGGGAGATAAATACTTGGAGGTCTTAGAGAGAGGGATCTAGTTACCTGTATCAGAGTGATCTTTCTGGCTTTAAGGCAGTAGTAGTACCTTTTAAGTAGCAAAAGCTCTACTTGCCTCCCAGTATGTGAAAGCAGCAGGCTGAATATGCTCCTTTCACATTATGCTGAAATAATCACAGACAAATTCTCCAATTCTATTTTTAAATGCAGCACAAGTGTTTTGCAAACTATAAAATCAGTCACTAGCATTAGAATGGTTCAATTGTCCTAAAGGATGACACTGTATCATTTGTATAGTTAAATGATTAACTAATTGAAGCTGAAAGAGATTTCTCAATTTGTTTCCCTCTGAAACAAGCTACTTAGCATCTTCAAACTATTACATTTATTACTAGATATGCAAAAAGGATGATTATCAGTATTTATTAATTATAGATTTTCCAATATGTATGCAGGATAAATATAGAGTGGGAAAAAAGATTTGAAAATGTGAATGCAAAACTTATTGTTATGCTGTCATCTAGTGGTGGCAAAGTATATGCTCTATATGCCACCAGGTTGAATGAATCCATGGTGAATTCAAAGAAGAAAACGTAGGTTTGGGGGCCAGGAGCTGTTGGCTGAAGCTCACACAGCCAGGCTTGGCAGCTCTGCAGCAGTTTCTCCAGTGATGACCACTAGCTGGCAAAGAAAAGTAGATGCGCCCCCAGGAATCATGCATGTTGTCCATGGGTTTATTTTTTACCTTCTAGCAAAGGAGGTTCTTCGTCAAATCCATCAGCATAATCAAGATGAGAAAGAGTATCGGGAGTGTGTGTTGGCTGCAAAATCTGGCCTGTGTAACTCTTAGAGGACAGAAGCATGTCCGATGGGACAAAAGCTCTGGCTGGAGGTTGCTCTCCTGTTTGGCTCCTAGGACAAGAAGTAAACCAAGCAAAACACTTAACTGCAATGAGAAACATCTTAGAGTTACTCACTATGTAGCATCTATTTTTCACCTATTTCAATTTGGGGAGCCTGGACATTTTCTGGGCACATTACCTGCTGTGGTTAGTGAGAGCTGAGCTGCTGACCATGGCTTTGCTTTCCTTCACTACAACTCTGTCTGCAACCAGGCAGGGCTCCTTGCCAGCCTGCCAGCACTCTTCAGCCCATCACACCAACTCTGTGCCCACCCAGCTCAGGCAATGGCACAGTGCAGGCACCCACAGGCTGAGGCTGAGGGGAAAGGGAATTTAGGAGCTGTGAGGGCACCCACAAATTCAGGTACTCCTGACTTTTCCACCCAGCAGCCTGCTGTCACTCCTCAGATATGTCCATACTGCTAATGAAAGAGAAATATATTTAGACTTTTTTTTTCTTGAATTTGAGAAGGATCCTAAAGAACTTCTTGCAATATGTGCCCTAAATTCCACATTAATAACATGAAACTCAGTTATACTCCCATTAGGTGAACAACCTGTAACATCAGTTCTTCTAAAAGTAGCACAAAACCAAATTCTTTAAAAAGAAAAGTTCAGTAACAAGTATTCTTCTCTTGGGAAAGTCTAGATGATCACTTGAAGTCCTTTCCAGCTCCTGCAAGCCCCAGAGCCAGCCCTGGAACAGTCAGCTGCTGAAGAGGGAAGGTGCAACAACACCTATACTTACTTTGTGCTTCCAGAGAGGTTTTCATTAGACGCATAGCTGTTGCAGTCTTCTTCATGATCATCTATGGTGTAATTGGACTGGTAAAAGTCGAAGTGAAACTGCTCAAAATTTGACATTCTGGTTGAAAAATGATTGCACGTATCAATAAATTGCCTTTGCAACACATCTTTGCTTTGAACTGTCTTAAATTAAAACAGCAAACTTTATAGCCACAAACTCAAGAGAATCTTTCAGTAGAAGCTCGTGATAATGTGGAAGTGACAAAAAAAGACACTTTCTTTAGCTGTAACAAGAAGAACGAATCTGATGCTACTGTAAATTACAATATATTAACTGTAAAGTGGTATATAAGATATCATCTCTTATTACTGTTACCAAAAATAATGTAAGGAATTTTGAAAGAATATATATATATATATATATATGTATCAAGTAAAGTATTGTTTTAAACAAAGTTATTTTTTCTACTTTCAATTAAAAAAAAATTGTGGCCATATCTGAATGCTTAGAAATTAACGTTTTTAAGAAGTATATTGGATTTCAAAAACAATTACTACTTACAGCTATTTATTTTTAAAATATTATATATGACTCTCACAAAACAATAGAAAACCACAAATATGTTCACAGAGTTTGTGATTTCTGTTCAAGGACACTGTAGCTGGCACATCAGTACTACCAGAGAAACATTCTCACTGGCTAGAGACATGCCTTGTATAGGACAGGTGATTGAATTGGATTGATGATTGGGTGATTTCTTGAGGAAAGAAAACATGTTAAAATGTATCTTTCTTTCCTACTGACCGACAGTTCAGCTCTGTAGCTATAGACAGATTAGACTAAGAAAGGAACAACTTGTCCATTTTCCCTTCTGCATTCTGACTAACTTTTTATAACTATTTGAATTTTGCATGCACAGGGCCATTTCATGTATCCTGTGCGTAGGCAGGACTGGTTGTCTGGATCATATATAAGCAACATAAAAAATTAAGCACATTGTTTCTATAGCGCATTGTGTACCTTCTGCTATTATTGTTTCAAACTGCAAAGATATTTTATTAACTTATATTTGGTCTAGGTGCTTCTTATATTATTAACATGTCTGGCTATAAATACACAAAACAGCTTCAAAATTGGCAGGTCTACCTTCAAAGCCACAAGACTAAGGACCAACCCTGTTTCACCTCAGTGTTACCTTTATGCTGAGCCACAAGTAGCAAAGACATTACACCTGTGCTCAGAGCAGTGAATCCTCTCAGGGAGACTCCCAGCCCCAGAGGGGTTGGGGCTGGAGAGCATCTCTGGGCTGGACCAGTGCCTGGCCCAAGCCCCTGCCCAAAGCAGGGTCACCAAGAGCAGGGCGCTTGGCAACATTTCCAATAAGGTTTGCAAAAGTATGGCTTTGTCATTTTTACTCCCCCTTCTCAGGTGGTTATACTCATTTGAGAGATCCCCTTGAGCCCTCTCTCCTCCCAGCTAAAGTTCTTCAGTGATTTAGGGAATGATCTGAATGGGATTTGCCTGTGCAATGCATAGACATGTGCATGTGTTTCACTGCTTGGCTAGCATTTAGGTAGTTAAACCCTTAAAACACACAGAGAAGTTACATAACCTGACTGATAACCATATCAATATCCAGTTGACTTAAATTTTCATCTGAGATGTTTCTCTCTCCTAACATTTCCCGTTTTCCAGCCTTCTAAATGCCACAGGCAAAATATGCTTTTGACCTCACAGTTATTCTCACAGTTACCTCAATATTTATCAAGCACATGCTGATTATGGGAAAGATCTTTGAGGATCTCTTTGTAGATAAAAATTATAAAGATTAATTTTTCATCAGGGATCTTAAAATGTGGCATATTAGAGTTTTGTATTTTTTTCCCATTATCAGATTAATCTGTGGGGACCCTATTCCTTCTTTTACCTGAAGTTCAAACTAGAAATTATTCTTACAGTATTTTCTTAACTGCTGATCTATTGTGCAGGTTTTCCAAATGAGAAGATAATTTTTAAATATTAATTAATAGAAATTAATTGTACCAAACTATTTACTGTGGCTTTATTTGGAATTGCACACCACTTATGCATTTGTTCAATGAAGATTTCAGACAGAATATATTTTAAGAAACTTTAGTTTGTAGCTCTACCTCAGTAGTTCAATTCTAGTAAGTCTTTAACGTTCTTTGCTGTCACTATAAGGAATGAAATAATTCCTTACCCAGGTATGCTATAATCTGTATAACAGAGTTCAGGAAAGATAAATTTATTTTTGAAAAGAATTTGGAGTTAAGATTACTTACTTTTTAAGATATTTGCTGAAAACTCCAGTCTGTTGAATTTACATGTTGGAGAAGACCTAAAATATCCTCTTGCTTCAACACGGATGAGCTTAGTGCTATTTATATGACTCTAAATTTGATCTTTGAACAGATGCACATGAAGGAAAAAAACTCACAACCTGTCAATATCAGGGTCAGCATCTAACAAGAGCTAACAACAATGAGCAGAAAAGGGTAGGAATCTTCAAGGAAAGAAGAAAAAAAAGAACAAATACTTTTCCACATATTTCAACTCAATAATCTAGATTCCCTCTTCAGTAGATATTTATGAAGATCTTAGTGGAGCCCTCATGAGCTGAGCTGCTAGATATTAAAGGGTTTTAATAATGTGTAATAATACCTGTTAAATTAGTGGGGTGAATATGTTTATGTGAGGGTGTATTTCCAGCACTTACAGAGACTTACAGGTGTTGCTGGTGTCTGGCAGAGGGAGATTTCAACTGTGTGTCTCCTGGGGAGAGCTCAGTGCTCCCTGGGATCACAGTGGCAGAGGGAAGGAGGGTGAAGGCACTGCCAGGCCAGGTCCATCTGCCAGTCCAGTGCCAGGGCACCGTGAACATCCCCTTACCCCAGTCCTTCTCCAGGAGCTCTTGTCCACTTGGAAAGCAGTCTCTTGCAGTGCAGCACCCACCATGCCAGGATCAGGGCAAGGAACCTCTGTTCTGGTACTAGGAAACTTGTAGATTAGTATGGATTTTTAAATAACAATTAAACTTCAAAGATGGTTTTTCTATTTACACATACTTTTGTATGAGATACTTAACTAGATGCAACAAAGGCTGCCTTTTTCACTTATTTATTGGACAGCTTCCCAATGAACATTTGGGCTGTTTAAGGAATAGGACATTAAATGATATGTATTATCAGGTAATTAATTAATCTATGTCTCAGATGAATATTCAGTCCTGTGATGTTGAAGAACAGATGTTTCCATTTCATTAGCAGAATAACCATGCCCTGTTAGCACATTACTTACAATGCTATGGAAGAATTATAATATAGGTGCATTTTTAAATAAGTGAAAATGACACTTACCAAGTTTTTGCTCAGTATGTATGTCCAAGAAAGAGTCCAGAAGTAAAGGATGGTGAGAAGCAGAAAAATACAACATTTGTTTCTGCAAATTAAGGGTACTCTAACTATGGTATTTATCACAGCTATTGTTAAGTTTCCCTCATGCTCTTAAACTTATCTCCTGCTATTTCTAGAATAACAGTTCATGCTGCTACACATACCAAGGTGAATTTTCAGTTAAACTTCTTAGCAAACTGCTAATCTCTATAATGTCTAATCATCTCAGTTTAGATAATATGGTTTGATCTTGTTTATACCAAATCAGTGGGGGGAATGATACAGGACTAACTTCTGTCCCTCAAGTAGGTAATTAAAGATTTTCTTTAGGAACAGAAAAATCCTAATTTACTAGGGTTATGCCTCTTTACTTTAAATTATAAAAATGGTTTAGTTACTTTTCCTACTCTCTGTTACAAAAAGTTTTTCATATATATAAATATATATATGTAAATATATATATATGTATGTGAATATATATTCACTGCATAAAAATATATATACATCTCTTCATGTGTATATATCTATACATATATGCATGGTGGCTGCCTGTTAAGAACTGACAATAATTATCAGACAAAAAACTTCAGAGAAGGAATTTAAATAGAAAAAAATATAATGAATAGTAGTGGAGCACAGTTGAAAAATATTTTAATAGCTATTTAACATATCACACTTAGAAAAGAAAGCCACCTGTAAATTAAAAAAAAAATAAAGAAAACAAAAACAAAGAACTTAAAATTGCACCATATATATTTCTCTCTCTATAAAATTAAAATATTATATAACTTATGATACATATACATCAATTACACATGTATACTACATTAATATCCCTGTGTATATACACCTATAAATGGACACATAAAATACAAAAATGGAAAATAACATTAGTTGGAAATGATGAAGCAGACAATTAAAAAAGAAAAAAAAGTTAAGTACTTGATAGGAAAGTGACTGATAGAAAGAAGGACTGCCCAGGTGTATTTAAAAGCAGACAGAATCACACCATAACTGCCATGCTCCTTTCAGATGAAAAAATAAAGGGATCAATAAAACAAAAAGACTGAACCATATATTTAGAAATGCTAAGATCACCATTTTTAAATTCTGTATCTAACAGCTTTAGAAGGGCTGGTTAAAAACTTTCAGTATTGTTGAGTTACAAAACAACAGGAAAGTTTGGGAAGATCAAAACTAATAAATATGCTAAAAAGGCTAAATAAGATGCTCTGAGTAATTATTGGCCCATCCCCATGAGACTGATTCTAGCAAATGATGGGCTCAAATAATAAAAAACTGAATCAATGAATCCAATCAACATGAGCTTTTGGAAACCAGCTCATTTCAAACTAATTTATTTTCTAACAAGATTTGTAGTTAGGAAAGGTAACCACTGATGACCTATATTTATACAAGGCCTTTTACTGGATTTTGCTTCAATAGACATATAACCATCACTGCTTAATGGGACAACTTTTTGCTGATTAAATAAGAGCTATCTGATTTGTCTTGAATGTAATTGTAAAAGAGAAGAGGATTTCCAGTGATGCCTTACAGTATAGAAGCTTTGCAAACCTCACTAGCAGACACTGTAGCAAAATCTAACAACCACAGCCAGTCATAAGGTGGGCTGACCAGAATCTGTTAGAGTAAAACAGACAGCAAACTTTGAAGCTATTAGTTGATGGTAAAATAAAATTCAGAGCAGAAAAGCTTAAAAATTTTCAGAGTTATTGCAACAATTGACAACAAGAGGTTTCCCGAAAGTGCTAACAAGTTTCCTGTAATAGAATATCTGGTGATTAGATAATAACTTTTCAATCAGGTAAAGAGGGAATTAATTCCATAATGCTCCATAACCTTTCTTTATTCAGGACTACAACGTACATAGTTGTACTGAATCTGGCTGAGGTGGGGGAATCTTCCCCACAGCAGCCCTCACAGTACTGTCCTTTGTATTGGTAGCTAGAAAGGTTTCAATAACACACCAGTGTTTTGGCTGCTGCTGAGCAGCACTTCACTGCATCAGGGTTGTCACTCCAACATTCCATCCCATTACAATGATGGTCAGTCCATCACTGAGAGACGACACTGGAGAAGGCTGTCAGAGAGGCATTAACATAAGAAAAAAAGAAATTGTTGCACTTCAAGGCTTTAGAACAGAATGTGAATATAACCTTACTTTCTTTGACTGACAGGTACACAGGATGTTAATAATCTATGGGGAGAAGAGTTTGGATGAGATCTAATCCTCAAAAACTAAAATGAGAATTGAAGCTGGTGAATGCGAAAAAGATGAACAGAGTTGATGAATAAATGTGAGAATTTCTATAGGAAGTTCAAAACTTTTCCCTAAAATAAACTCCCAGGCTTTTGAAACCTACCTTTTTCCATCTTTCTTGAAAAGGAAAACAGATGCAGGGAAAAGTGAAATATCATCAATTTTCATAAGCTTACATTTTCATTTTCACTTTTTTTACGAAGCAGGATGATACCTAAAGTTTTTTAAACTTTCTGATGAACGTTTTTTGAAAAAAACCTAACATTAAGTGAGATTAAATAGGATAAGATAGAAAAGACTATAGAATTCTGGCCAGAGAATCAGCTATGTAACCCTACATTACTCAAACTAAACTGATGAATATGGCAAATCCATTATAATAATTAGTTCATTATTCTATAATTTTTTCAAATGCAAAAATCAATCACATTAAGGATTAATTCAGTAAGCCTTAAGCTTAATTACTTACATTTACAGGCCCCATTAATAATTTTGTAACTGGGACATTATTAAAATATGTTCCTAGAGAAGAGAGGAAAACTTAATTGTAAAGACACCATTTACCACTTCTATGAAATAGGATTTTTTACCAAATCGGTTATTTACATTATATAAAGTGGCTACTAAATGAAACTATACAGGCCTCAGACACATCTAATGTAAGACCTCAATTCTTTCCTCTGACAAGTCTTCAGAGTGTGGGTAAGAGGGAAAAAGGAAAAAAAAAAAGTGAAATCCCAAGCTATTAGTGTTTTCCTTTTTTATGCTGAACAAATTTGTTTGACTTGAACAAACAAGTGAGAAGTTATGGGTTCCTGCATGAATGGTTGCACTTATCAATACCCATTAGCAGTCAAACACACAATTCTGCTAGAATCACAGAATATTCTGAGTTGGAAGGGACGCACGAGGATCCTCACGTCCAACTCTTAAGTGAATGGCCCATACAGCGGATTGAACCCATGACCTTGGAGTTACTAGCATCAAGTTTTAACCAACTGAGCTAACATTATCAGGAAGAGAAAAGACAGCAAAACAGAGAACATCATTACATCACTGTATACATCTGTGATTCACTGGCACCCTGAATACTGTGAGCAGTTCCAGATTCACTGCATTAGAAAGTGTTCAGCAGAATCATGCTGAGAGAAGAGCTGGGGAGGTGTGTGTCAAACAGGCTCCATGTGAGAACAACTAGGTCAGTGAGTTCTCAGTCTGGAGAACAATAAGTAGTGGTTTATGCAACTGAGTGACATGGACTGGTGGGTAGGGAAAAACTGTTGACTCTTTCTCCTGCAAGAAGAACAAAAACCACAAGGTGTTGGTATTAAGTTCAAAACAAGGAAACAAAAGGTTTGTGGGTGAGAGTCCCGAGGAACTCCACATAAAAGGAAGTTATGCATGTTGAATATTTATATGGATCTGGAACAAGTCCTTGAAAGTTAAATCTAACAAGAATTACTAAATGCACAGGAAGAGAATGCAGCTCTAGAAGTCCATAAACTCGAATTACTAAAAGATTAGAAAAATATTTGTGAGAAGCATTCATACTTTTCCCCATGCATTCAACCACTGTCATTGCTTAACAGAGACTTTCTGTTTTGACCTATACGACCATTCATATTGTTATGTTTGTGAAGGAGGAAAGCAGCCCAAAAGATTATATATTCAAATCTAAGAAAAGGGCAGAAACCTACTGTATGAGACAATAACATCCTTAATTCTGTGTGGAGTGGATTTGTTGACTTCCAATAGCTACAAAACACTGCTTTGTACAAGTTCAATTACACTTTTCCTTCCACTCATCTTTTACTTCTGATTGGAGTATTTGTTCTTCTGTCTCTGTTATGAGTTAGCTACCTTTCAGCTTCTGACTCATAATATATATCTTCCCCATGCAGCAAAAAAAACCCCACAAAAACTTCAGTTGAAGATTTTTTTGATGTCTGAATCACTCAACATAGCTTGTTCTCAGGTTGATTCTTTGGTGCCTAATAAGCATGAGTGATGCTTCCATTTTTTTCTCAATGTAGGTACTAACAAGATTTCTTACCTCCTAGTAGTAACCCGTTCTCATGACATTTGTAGAAACTTAATCAGCATGACGAGCTCTGCCTCCGTCCAACATATTGAAAAGTTGTTGCGGCGAATGCCAAAACAGGTAGATAAGGAGCACGGGGCAGCAGTATTGTCTTTAGGAAATGAAGTTTTGTATATAATAGAAAAGACAGGAATAAATAGACCATTCTTAATTTGTCTATTTTTGTTATTATATTTTGGTTTATCCTTTCTGTTGAGTCACTCTAGTGCAGTTTCTTTCCAATCTTCCTCTTGAATAAGTATAGAGGCATAGAAAGTACAGTATGTATTTACATTTCAGGAGAACTCAATTTGAAATAAATCATGAATAAGGATGAAGATAAGAAAACTTGTCTCTTGAGGTACACTTGTTTGGAGTGTAGGTATCTAATCATATTGGCTTACCTTTGTATTAAATAAAGAGAATATGATTTCCAGAAATACTGAAACAATAGTCAGTGCATAAAAAAATACAGGGTTTTTTATTGTTTTGTAGGGCTTTTGCTCAAGAGACTGTGAAGTGTTTTATGCAGGAAGTAGGTATCATTGCTGTTATAAAATTGAAAAGGGAGTTTGGGCAGTCTTATTAAACTCAACTAAGGCAAGATACAGTTGGGAATGAAATTTTAAACTTCTGAGACCCAGGACATAATTTTTTTCTAATATTTATAGAAATGTTGGTTCTGTGGCAAGCCTCACATAAGACTGTGGAAAAGGTTTAAATAAAATGTAACATTGTTTAAAAAATCACAATAAAGATATTCAACATTTAAGGAATGTGTTGCATAATATCTACTTTTCATGGATTTCTTGTAATAACAAGACTGCAACACTGCATCCTGTGTAATTATAATGATTATTCCAAAATTGAACTGAGAACAGGAGATGCAGCAACATTTCAGAAAATACAGTTTTCTTCTGTGTGGTGGTCAAAAAGCTCCTAAGGAGAAACTGTAATTATTTCTTTAGAATAAGCAGATACAGGCTCTGTAAGTTATAAAGGGTTCAAAAGAGCAGTTACAGCAGTTTGTGTCAATAATCTATGGATCACAAGTTGCCTAAAGGGAATGTTAACTCCAGAAAGTGAGTTTTACTTTTGTGGAAAAACACGTAAATGAATTTGGCATCCTTCAAGGGCTGCTCAAGCAAAATTTCAGCTTCCTTATTGTGCCCTGAGTAATTAAGTACAGAGCACTGTAAACAGACTTGAAGCCAGAAAAAAAGAGCAGGAAAATGGTGTTTGTGATTTGTAAAACATGAAATAGACCTCTGGAAATATTTGCTGCCTTGCTTGTATGTATTTACATTTATGGGGGTCTCATAGGAGAGAAATGTTAAACTAAGAGAAAAGCGTACAGTAAAACCTTTGTTGGTTTTTGCTATTTCACTCTGACAGAATGGGAGGAAAGGGAAGTGTAAATAAATCCAAACCTTGGAAATAAACCTAAATCACCAGAGAAAACATTTACTAATAAATAAACTGGGCCTCCTAATGACTTTCTATTTAGCTGAATATATCTTGATGTTGCCAAATGTCAGACAGATGCTGCACATATCCCACAAGTTACTAATAGGAAGGAAGGGGATGGAGGCACAAGGTCTATTCCCTTGAACAACAAAGTCTGCTGTTGCAGATGAGGCCTTCCTGGGCCCAGCCTAACTGGAATAGGAAAAAAATTTATGAGCCACATTTGTCTAGAAGCAAATTCCACACACTGAAGGAATGCTGGATACCAAAATGGAGCGACACAGATCTGTGAATCCAGGATTCATCCCAACCGAGGTCATCCAGGGTGCAGGCTTGCTGTGACCCAGAGTGTATGTTCGGTGGTAATCCAAGCAATGGATTAGTGCCACAGTCCATGCTGTGATTAAAAACCTTATATAAAGAACTCATTGCTTACAAATTTGCAAAGTCTTAAGTATTTGGGCTGAGATTCTCCATGGCTTTTATGTTCAAGGTTATGAAAATTCAGTGAAGAAAATTCTTGCTGTTTTCTGAGAATCATTTTAGGGAAAAAAAAAAAAAAGATACAGTTTATAGAAGAGAAGGTGTTTGATCAAGAAAGAAAATGAATGAGCAGTATAATTCAAATCAAAGGATCTCACTCCCATGTTTTCAAACTTTTCAGACTTCATAATTAGCATTTCCTTGACCTAGGTTTTATTTTATTACTTTATATCACAGTAGCCACTGTAAGCGATGGATACAGGGACAGGAAGAAATTTACAGGCTAAAAGCCAAAAAACAATGTGCCAAGGTTTTTTTGTTTTTTCTTCTCAACATAGGAAAGATTGTCAGTAGAATAAATTAAAGAAAGTAAATACTACAACTATGTGTGTATATCAGAGTCAAAGTTCTAATAGGTGAATTGTTTTTGAAAATGTTTATTAAAGTGATCACTGTTCACTGTTAAGTTTATTTTATCATTAAGCCAAGCAAAGAGAAAAAAAAATTAAAACATCTTTACTGGGACAACTAAAAAAAGGAAAAAAATGTAGAAGTTTTCTGATAAGTTTTACTTGAGTGCTTGCTGTATATCAGTTTACTCCTTTTAAAACTCCTTTCTGAAAGATAAAACACCAAAAACCTGTCATGTAATATACTATTAACCAGTTCTGATGTATTGATACAGAATGAAGAAGTACCCAGAAATATATAATGTAATTTTCAGACAGAGACATGAATTTATCTGGCTAGACAAATCACACAACATAGATACTGCTAGCTCATAGAAAACTTACATAGACCAAAAAGTTAAGCTCAGTGGCACAGAAGGTGTGTATCCTTCTATTATAATTGAAAATAAAAAGCAGGGACACAATTATTATTCACACGATCTTGTGTTTTCAAAATCAAGTCATCAAAGATGTCATTTTGAAATACCTTTAATACATATTTCCAGAATGAACAATCCTTTCTCCTCTGCTCAGAAACATTTTCTTTACTTGCAACTCTTTTTAGGCAATAACCATCAAAAAGATTTTATTGTCCCTTCTCCACAGCTGGATGGAACTAGCTTTCTAACACAGTCAAATTAATGAGGGAGAAAAGCAATTAAAATCGGGATTAATGACCTTGGCCTGATCTATGTCTGAAGGGAACTGAATAATAGCAAGGAGCGTGGATTCTGTTCCTCCAGACAAGGTTCACATGCCCAGAGGAACACTTCTGTCATCCTCAGGACTGTCCCATATATTGGGACCTCATGTTCAAACAATAAAGTGCTAGATTGTCTTTTCTGCTTCCAAAGCTAAGATTCTAAGATGAGATGGTGAGCCAGTGGAGTTAAAGAGATATAACCCTCATTTAACCCAAGGTCAAGAAAAATTATGAAAGAGGTGGAGGCTGGAATTTTTCATGCTGAAGAAAAGGAAAGGGGAGACATGACTGAGGGCAAGGGAATGCACTGGAAGCCTTGGCCAAGGCTGTATGCTCCCGGTAAGTAGCACTCCTGCTACAGCTGCTGAAGGGGAAATACTGTTCTGGGCAAACCGTTCATCTCACCCAATAAGGTGTTTCTTATGTTCTTACTGCTCTCAGCTATACTTGTAAGTTATCCTAAATTATACATTTAATCAATGAAAAGATAGAAGTGAGTCAGGTCTACTGAGTTTAGTAAGCTCTATTATACACACGTGGAAGTGAGGCCATTTTTTTATAATAATGAAATTAGCCATATTAAGCTGTATATATCCTTCATGATTTTCTCCACTTCAAGAAACACTAGTGTTCCCATCAATCTGCAGCTTCCTGCTGCCGCTGTACATTGTATTGCAAAGTATGCACTGATCTGCAAGGCGCAACCAATGCTTTTTTGAGAGAAAAGCCTAGCAGCTCCCAGTTCACTGAAGTGCTGAGAAGTATCATATGGTTGTGAGGGCACCTGAGATGGTGGGAAGTTGTTGATGAAACAGATTTGCAGTACCCAAGCCCAGGAGATACGGGATCTGCATTGGCAACTGCTTTGCTGAGTGCAAAGGCCATGCAATCAGAGGCTGGCTCGAAAACTAACACTAGAAAACTAAAGCTAAACTATTTCTTTTAATATTTTGAAGAACTTATTTTCTAAATCTCTTAGTTTTGTTGTTCCTATACTCTGGAGTTCCTACATTTAGTCAGAAACTTTTTGAAGATGGCCACATCAAACCAAACGCTAGTTTTAAGAAAATGTTATGTTTCTTTGCTAAGCCTGTCATGGGAGTCATGAGTCCCTGAGATATCCATACTGAGGGAAGCAGATTGACTGCAGTATCTCATTCCCACAAATATTCCTGGTTAATGCAATTGTGACTCTGGTTTTATAACTACCAAAAATGAAAAGGGTTAACCTCAGGTAGCAGATGGGCAGGAGAATGGAATGAATCCAACCATAGAATAGGAAAGATCTTAGAGTGGGGAGAAATGGAAACATAACAATATGACAGAGATGTTGTTACAGCACACAGTCAAGAAACTCCTGAAATGGGGACAGATAGCAGACGTGTATTGGAAGGAAGCCCAACGGGACAACAAAGAAAATACCTATTTGCTTGAGCTTAGTGACAGGATTTGTTTAGACTTCAAATGCAAATTGGGCCAAAAGGACAATGTCTTAGAGAAAATTAAAAGATACCAAATGCTCAACAGGCTGGAGTTGTTCAGAAACTGTCTTTTGAAGGTGGAGCTGGATTAGGAGCATTTCACGGGATGGCTGTTGATCTTAACTATAAATACACAAACCCATGGAAACTGGGGGAGTAAGTTCCCCGCCTGCTTTCAAACTTGAGCTTGGGAATCACTACTTTTGATAATGCAACTGAAGCTTCTTATAAGAAGCTGGGATTGTCAGAAACCTTGATGAGGTTCAAAGTGAATTGCATCCTTTGATTTCTTTCTCCTATATTTATCAGGTCAAGTAGTCTGTGAAAAAATAACTTTCTGAGGACATAATTTTTCCATTAATCCATCTCTTCTGTTTTTTTTTCTTATTTTTATAGATATTACAAATTAAATGGGTACCACTAATTTTTATCAACTATCAAAATGAGTGATTATTACGCCTTCTTCTTCTCTATTAGGTCTATCCTTCTCTAAGGAGAGTTGTCTGTCTTCCATGATATCTCAAAGACAAGCAATAATGCAAATGAACTATCTTCTCTGCAGACTTTCGCCCTTCATAACCTTATTCTTTTAGTGCCATGGAAAAGGAGCTACAGAAATAGCTAAAAGGGATTGATCAACACATTAATGAGTAGACCTCTGGCATCCTAAAAATGCATCTCCAGGCCTTGCATATTACAGACATGGCACAGAGCATAATAGTTTAGCAGCAATATTTATTTTCACTAAAGCAGAAGTAATTACAATTGCCACATGTACAGAAGCATTTACTATTTTATATCAAAGGCAAACATGGGACACACGCACCCACCCCCCATACACCCACCTCCAGTTTCAATAGGAAATAAGACAAAAACATGGAAATAATTATCACTTTGATGTTGCAGGTGCTGTACTATCCAAAACATCTATAGCTAACAGGTACTCATTCTTACATACTGTTGGTAGCTGAAAGATACTCCTGCTTCAGTGACTTATCCACTCCATCTGCCTGAGGCAGTATTTTTTAACAAAATTCTTTATTTATCTTTTCATACATACGTCATTGTTTTGTTTGTTTGCTTAAATAATTATCTTTTTTGCTGCTTTCTATTAATCCTTGAATCACTTGATTCCAGGCAACTCTTCTAATGATATAGATGTAAAATATGTTTCATACAAAGAATTGAATTTTGTCCAAAAGTCAGTTCGCACTGACTTATGTTGTTTGAATGCCCCTATGAAAAAGCAGAATCAGCACCAGTAATTTCAAAAAAGTCAGGTCAAATTGTAAGTACTCTAAAAAAGTCATATACTTTCTCCACCTTGCTGGAGGGTAAGCAAAATATGTGAAGTACGAAAAAGACAGATAGCATTTTTTAATGTTTATTAGGTCCCATTCTTAGAAGAGGTTGTTATTATTTTTATAAAAGTCTAAGCATTATATTTATTAAACGGTCAAAAGAAACAATTGTGGCAGACCAAAGCACACTTGTATGTTCTCCAAGCTAGTTATCCAAGCACAGAAAATCAATCTTTTATAGTAACAAGCCAATTTGTTGCCTTTCCTAAATCTGTTTACTCGTACCTAATTACAGATTGTCTCTTGCAGTATTCATTTTAAGTAGTAATTCAGATAAATAATTGCTGAGTTATAGAAAAAGCACATCAACTGAAAGAGAACAGATTTAACAAAGAGAAAGTCCAAAAATGGTTCTATACTAAATAAGCTACAATATTTTGGTCAGTATAATATAAAAGGTAGAAAATACAAGGAAAATAGTATTCAATTTATTGTTTTGTCATTTACCTAGTCAAGGCATGCTAAACCACAATAATCCCAAAATTACTCATCTGTCTGCTAGGCTTTTTAACTAATTTTCTTTCACCATAACTGCAGGCTATGTAACTCAAATATTAATGTTTTTTTAAAACAAAACAAACTGTAGAGACAGTACTCTCATGAAGTATTTTAAGAGGTTCTTGGAAAGTACTTTGCTGTCCTTCGTCTATTTACAGGAACAGAAGACAGAACTACAAAGTTAATCAAACTGTATCTTCTTCAGCATGACCCAATTACCAGTGGTCTACATGGTGAACCTGGGTTCATCAATTCTGTCAGTACCACTTACTTTTCCCTGGAGGAAAAAGAAAATAGCTTTTTGGAAAACAAACAGTCTTTTATACCTTTCTTAGAAAGGATGGGGAAGTAAATAAATACAGGGTAGCATCCTACAGCTGGGATTCCTTGGAAAGCGACTAAAGCTGGGCTGCCTTGATATGGCCATTTCATAAACTTGATTTGGTTTTGAGAGAATAAGACCACTCTTTAAATTTTAAAACAAAGCAACTTGTAGAGAACTATGCTTCTAACTCCTCTTAAAAATTAAAGGACAAAAGTACGGGCCTAGGACACAGAGTTCGGACTGCAATCTAGAACACTGGCAATAGCTAGTGCCCAAAGAGCCACAGGGCACTCAAGAGAGAGGCCACACACCAGTTCAACAAACCATTAGTCTTAGAAATGAAGAAAGGGTATAAGAAAAAAAAAATCCAGAAATGAAAGAAAGAATAAGGTAGTAATAATTACTGTAAAGAAGGAGATGAGAACTACAGATACTGGGTAAGAGAGTTCTTTAGCAAATTTAAAGATGGGTCAGTGCTGACTCTTTAATGTTTTCAGGGAACAAAATCTGCTCCTCAGGAAAAAAAAACCTCCGATAGTATTTATTCATTTGGTGATTCACTTTTTAGATGAGATATAGTATTTATTATAAAGAACAGTTAACTTCTGTCAAAATCCAATCCAGCAATCTTTATATACATATATATGTCATGTAATAACGAGGGTTAAATTCTTTACATTACAAAAGCAATACCTGAAAACGTTCCAAAGTTCAATTTTAAAATAACTGTATCCAGATAATTTGCATACAAACCTTTTTATAGTGCTGCCTGACAAGCTCTGTGCACCGTTAACATGGCTTTCCAGCAACTCTTGAAATGCTGTCAGTTCCAGAACAGTGACAGAGGAAACGTGTTTCAGCTTTTAAAGATGGCAATTATAGACCTGTCATCTGGATGTCAATCACATTCAAAATACTGGAAAGGAGGCTACAGGACTATAATTAAGAATTAAAGGAGGATAACATAATTAATGCCAGTCAACCTGGAATTGTGAAAAATATAATGCATCAAAGTAATTTGATTTCTTATTTATAATAAGGTTACAAGGTAAGTTGACGAAGGTGGTAGATAACACTCTCAAAATAGAACATGTAGATTTCTATATGGTATATGACTTAAATATCATGCTATTTTTTATTCTAAAATTGCAGCAAAACAACTTTTACACTGCATATCAAATACATTGGTGTACTTGTTAGGTCTCTAAGGTATGGTGAGAGGAAATGATCATCAAGAATGTTTCTAGTGGAAGTCTAGCAGAGTTTTTCCTTGCTTGTACACATTCTAAAAATTCTGTTTATTATCTCTGGGAAAGTGATTTCTAATAGAATAAAAAATAACACAAAGACTGAGGATTATTTAGATAATGAGAAGGACAAGTCACTGATGCAAAGCAATCTGAATTTTATTGTAAGTCAGGCGTAATCAAACCTGGTATTTGTGATGGGGCCAAATGTAGTTACCCATCTAGGAATAAAGAAAGTGGTTTCTGCTTATATGGAGACAGCATCAGCTTCAGAAATTCTGTGGCAACATAATTACCCTTGAACACATAAATAGGTCAATAGTGAAAATGGGAAGGCCATGCTACTAGCCTTTTCTCATGAAAAAATTATTAGTAGAGAGCAATGTAAATATGATAGGCAAATCAACTATATGGGAAATAAAGGAAAACAATTAAAAAAATGTAATTCCATCAAAACCTTAGGGAACTTAGTCTAACTCACAAAGAAGAGTTTAACAGGGAATTACTGATCAGGTAAGAACTTATGGAGGAGAAAAACCTTCCTGGTAGTCTTTTCAGTCCTGGCAAGAGGCAGTTGATAATAATGTAGAATAGATATAATTCCACTTTATTTTAAAGGTTTAAAACTAGACAAATATTAGAGGAAGCATCCCATGTGACAAAGGATTCTGCATCACCAACAGCCTTCTAAATCAAGACTCCTTGGTTTTTATTAATAACTGTATTCTAGTGCAAAGAAGAATCAAATCCAGATGATGTTAGAAACTTTATTATGTACAGGTGAAACATAAAGGATTTTTTTGGGTCTTCTATCCAGATACATATGATACTTTTTGAGTAATTTGAAATGCCTAGACTGAACTTCAGATTAATTCTATTTAATCCATTAAATTTATACATTATCTATTCAGAATGCTCTAAGAAATTCCTTGTAAAGTATCCTCTAAAATTAAGAAGAATCCCTATGTCATAGGTTTGCCTGTTTTAAAGAAAAACAAACAAACAAAAAGCAACAAACAAACAAAACCAGCTGAGAATTTTTTTCCCTGTACCAATGTGAAAGTAAGACGTTGAACGAGGGAGGGAAAGGGGATGGCTAAATAGATTCACACACACAAAAGAGCTAGCCGATAGCCCCACATTCCAAGCTAATTGGCTCAGAAAACTTTCGGGGGGGGGGG
>JAWWES010000133.1:48050578-48119606 GCA_035583135.1 Lophotriccus pileatus | reverse complement strand
TAGTGTGCATGAGTGCAAATACAAGTCTTGATTCTTTAAGGAGTAGATATGGAGTGCAAATGCAACCTTTAGTCACGCTATTTGGCTTGAATTATGGGGTTTTTTTTGTATTTTTGTGACTATGGAATTTTGTGCAGGCATTTTGTTACACATCATGAACAACGTGTGCTGCTAGTGTGAATGTGCAATTTAGCTACACCTGCAATTGTTCTGGAACTGTCAAAATGTGTTATCTATATAAACTGCTTAGTGGGGAGGATATTTTACGACATTCTGTAAAGCATATTAGTTTAATTCCTGCTAATAGAGCAATTTATTATATTTGCTGATATTCTTGTCTCTTGGGACAGTGAAGACAATATCCATTTAGGAATGATAGGATTGCTATGTAGTTGTGTTGTCTGCTATTGCAGACAGGTAAGCCAATACCTGTAGTGAAAACTTAATCTGTGTGTAGCAGGGACAGTGTTTTCCTCCAAGTATGGCTGCTATACTCATATGCATGCTCTGGATCACAACTTTGCATTCACGGCTCCTGTCGTCCTCATCCTCTATTCAAGGACATACTTCTCTTTCCCTTTATATTCTCATGAATTTGCTGAAGGACTCTGCCCATTACCACACAAATTCCATGGGATCAGCACAGCAGTGAACTATGATAGCAAATTCTCTACTACACACTCCCAAGCCAATATATATGGAACTCTTGCACTGTCTGCACTGTGCATCACTCTTGTGCAGCCTTTTGAGATCAAATCATCATAACTTAAAAAGGAGTATGAATTTTATATGATAACCTGAAATTAAATGATTTTACCCTCAAAGTATACACTGTCTTGCTTTATTTGGCACATCTCCAGATTGTGAATCTAATAAAAATATTTGCAGTTTTCTAAGCTAAGTGGTCTGCTGGCATTTCTGAAATAGTTTACATAGTTACACCTGAAATCCTAATTAGATTGAGCAAATGAAAAAGCAGGAGCCAATATATGTAAACAGAGCAGTGCCCCTAGGCCTGCATATTTTACCAGGTCTGTGAAATCTTAATGCCAAATTTTCAAGAAAAATAAAAAACAACAAAGGAACATGCAGGCAGTTATAAACGCTAAGCTAGAAAAAAACATCTGGAAAAGACAGTGTCAGCGTCCAAAGACTTCCCTGAAGAGTAACACACAGAAAGCACCTCTGAGAATATGGCTACATTCTTCTGCTTCCAGATTTTTCAAGGTACAACTCTGACGGCCTCAACAGCCACGTGCTGTGAAAGCGGCAGAGCCGCAATCCAGTGAATCCCTCTGTAACGCCAGTAAAGGAGTCGCGGTCCCGCCCGGCCGGAGCTCCGACCGCCCTCGCTGCCGCTGCGGGCGCTTCCGGCGCGTCAGCGGCGCGGCCGCTCCTGTTCCCGGTTCTGTTCCCGCCGCTGTTCCCGCCCCGTCCCCCCGCCGCGGGGCTGTGAGGGGGCGAGCCCGGCCCGGGCGCGATGGCCCTGGCCGGCAGGACGGCGGCGTGGTGGGCGCGGCTGCGGAGCCCCTGCCCCGCCGCCGCCCCGCTGTGCCTGGCGGCCCGGCTGCCTGAGGCGGGCGGGCGGCGGTACAGCTCCCACGGCAAGGTGCGTCCGCGGGGGAGCGAGGAGGGACGGGGCGGGGGCGCGGTTTCGCCTGCCCGATGTTATCCTGCGGCGGGCCGGCGTGTGGGAGGAGGCCTTTCCAGGCGCGCCGTGTTGATGTCCAGGTGTTGGGAAGATAAAACTGCTTGTTGGTAAAATTGCCTTGTTGAGGTTTAGGGCTTGACATGCTTCAATGCTGTCAGACCTAGGGGCGAGTTTACGGGCCACAAGGACGTTCGGCAGAACTCCCAAGATAAGAAACTAATAAAGCCAACTCAGCGAGTGTGCTGGCTAAAAGGAAATTCTGTAAGGGGAGATCACGACCACTGACTGAGTCGTGACCACCCAGCGGTGAAATCCACCAACTCGAGAGAAAGACTGCGCCTGGGGACTAACTATTATAAGAATTGAGGGAATCAGATCCCTATGTACATAAGAGCATGTACACGTGTTCTTTCACACAGTTTCTGTTTATTCAAAGTGATAAATACATTTGTCTGTATGACTGAAGTGAAATGCTAGCATTTTAAACAATGGTGACAAGTTTTTGTATCTGTATTCAACCTGTGCCTCTTCTGGAGAAACGAATTTTTTTAAAGGCCGGGTCATATTGTACATAGAGACTGTAATCATGATTTATGAAAAGAAATTTCTGTTTTTCAGGAAAAATTAGATATGTCAACATATCCAGTTGAAAGCATTAGAAACTTCAGTATTATAGCTCACGTAGATCATGGAAAAAGTACACTAGCAGACAGATTGTTGGAAATTACAGGTAGGTGTTCTGCAGTTGATATGATGCTTCATTGTAGGTTTTAAAAATGTACAGCCCTATGTAGATTTAGATTCAGTTTGTACAATAACTGCCAGTAATTGAGTGTAAATTCCAGGGATTCTCAGGTCCTACGTAGACTTGCTTTTTTTGTTCTAAGTATTGATGAAGTTGTGTTAATGTCATGTTCAGAATCATTTATTTTGACTTCACCAGAGTGCTTCTTGGACTTCAGTGTTTTTATTTCTGTGTTATTGTTAAGGATAAGGAAAACGCCTCTTTTAAAAGAAAAGTGAGGAAAGAAGTGCTAAGGGATCTTCATAAGTGACTCTTAAACTACACTTTCCTTGGAAGAGGTAGACAGAAGTTGCCTTAGAGGGTTCTCTAAGGTAGGCTGTAAAACAGTTGCTCTGTCTCTGAAGAGGATACTATCTTCAGAGCAGAGCTTACATTAGCTGCTCAGAAATACTTTTTGGAAAAGTCTTACTTTTGTCATTTAAAGGATCAACAAAACCTGAGAGAGAAGCTTTTGATCGAAGTTATTTTTTTATTATTACCTCCCATTTTTACCTGATGCCTGTGATAGAATGGAATTTTGAATTCAGGTCTGTCAGTCTCTATGATAATTCTCTTCTTGCACTTGAGGTTGGTGCTGGTTGTAGCTGTGGGCCATGGAGCTGTTCTTCAGTGATGGGAAGTGAAGTTTCCTTAAATATAAAAGTTTTTTAGCACTGATTGCAATTTTTGCTTCCTAATCTCTGATGTAGAGTTGGATGATATTGTGTATCCTGCTTATTCAGCACAGTATTTTATATAACTTTATACTTTATTTAGCAAATGTAAAGAGTTGAAGTGTAGTTTTATTTTTGATTAAAAATCTTAGTTTAGCTTAATCACATGGAAAAGCTTCACTTGCAGCTGTAAGTCCTGAGTTAATGGTGTTTTCAGGATTATTTATTTTGAGAGCTAATGTAGTAAATAAGGTAATAAAGCCTTTTTTTTTTCTTTTTTGTAGGAACAATTTCTAAAACTGACCGTAATAAACAAGTGCTGGATAAACTGCAAGTGGAACGTGAAAGAGGAATTACAGTTAAAGCACAATCTGCATCTCTCTTTTACAATCATGAAGGCATAAACTACCTCTTAAATCTTATTGACACGCCAGTAAGTTAAATATAAAGAGTGTTGAAATCACACAAGGATAAATGTCTTTATATTTAAAAGGAGGAGATTTCTGGCTTCTTGTGTTTCTTCAGTTCCTCTTTTAATTTTTTTTAAAGAATGTGGACATATATATACACAAATGAGAACACAGTACAGAAATCTTTGCAAAAGACTCTAGAAGTACCTGAAATTGTAAACATTTGTTTCCTTCACAGGGCCACGTAGATTTCAGCTATGAAGTATCACGGTCACTGTCTGCCTGTCAGGGTGTCATACTTGTAGTGGATGCAAATGAGGTAGAGTTCTTAATTCTTGTTTCTTATTTAGAATTTCAGTATTTCCTTAAGTAAGGTGGAGAGAAGGTTAGTGGTGGGGTTTTTTGTTAGTTTTTCCACCACTGTTTTTGCCCTTCATTTATCTCCATAAAAGTATTACGTTGCAGAAGAAGAGCAATGGGAGTTAGAAAAAATCTAGAGACAAATACTTTTATTAACAGATACCACAGTTCCATGACATAGCAATAATAGCACAGGATTAGTGAGGAATTCAGATTCTGTTTTTTTGGAAAGTATGAACTTTGCAAATGGCAGTCGAGAGAACTTCTAACTGTTGTCCTAACACCCATTTGAGTGCCTTCAGTTAACAGACTAGAATATGAGAATTATGGAATCATGATTTTAAATATGAGCACATTATCAATGAAATACTTTGTGAGAATTTTCTTTGTGGCGTATTTCTGATTGTATTGTACAAGGGTCAAATGAATGCTAGTGTTTCCCATGTTTTATTAAAAAAAACAAGCCTAACTAACTAACTACTAATGATTATGAACACTTGCTTCTTAGCTTGATGGGCACATGGACTTTTTAAGTAAACTTCAATAATAAGTATGTTCCCTACATGTGTTGATGTTTTTATATTTATTTTTTTAATGTTACATTTAAATATTATGTGATTATTTGGTGTTCTGTATTTGTCTTTCAGTCAGAATGCTTACAAACTCAACTTACAAATTACATTTTTTTTAATAAGCATTCTTTGTTGCTTCTTTATATTACCCAAAAAGTTAGGCCCATATATCCATAATGAATGTACCCATATAAGTAATCTTCCATTGGATCTGTCCTGAACAAAGGAAAGACAACAAGTAGATGTTTTTTTACTCCTCCTCTTCCCCCTATGTCCACTTCTGCCCTCTCTGGTTCAGTTGTGATAATATTGCTTTATATTGTCATTCATTAGCATCTCTGTCTCTTTGCTTTCCCTGGTCTGGTACTTGGATCTGGAAGGGAATCTTCCTTTTCTTCTAATCAGAGCTATTATTTTGCTATCTTTATGAAAGAAATGTGAGGTATAAACTTTAGCATTTGTTTTCTTTTATGAAAGTAACTGTAAGGTAAATTGAAGGTATATCCCTGATGTGTGGAGTAATTAGAGTCTTATCACCATGATAAATATCCCTTTTTCTTTGTCAGAGTCCATTTGTAAATAGTTTGTTGAGAACTGTATTGAAAAATGTGTTCTTTGAGATACCTGTTACTTATTTCTGAATAGCCAAGATCGTAACATACACAAAAGTATGTACTTGGTGCATAACGTATGTTATGTTATTTGTAATAATTCCATGACAGTGGTCACACGTATGTTGTTATTAGTTTGTCTACTTATATGCAGATTGTGAGAAATTATAATTAGGAAAGTTGTTTTTTTCCTCAGCAATTATGTATAATCCTTTTACTTATTTTCCATCTTGGAAATAAAAGAGTGAATAGAATAGTAAAGTAATCTTATATTGTATAGTATGCCTAAAAAACCCCAAACCCAAGCACACACAGCACACACCAAAACTCAGGAAGTTTCTGTGTTAAACTTTTATAATGCTTATTTTCTAGGGTATTCAGGCTCAGACGGTGGCAAACTTCTATCTTGCTTTTGAAGCTCAGCTTTCAATAATTCCTGTCATAAATAAGGTAATAAAAGTTTCCTGTTGAATAGTTGGGTTGTTCAAGTATGTAGAAGACTGGTAAGAAATGTATTCTGAAATAGAAGTGTATAATGAAAGTATATAATGAAGTATTTAATGAAAAAATGTTATAATATTTATAACATATATAATAATACTAGAATGTAATAAGAATTTTCTGTATTTGTTGTCTGTTTAACATTTTACAGTAATTGCTTGGATGTTAAGTTTTAATTTCATAAAAAACATACAGATATTTAAAAAACGTAGCACTTAAGTACATGGTTAGTGGTGGCTTTTGCAGTGCCAGGTTTACAGTTGGAATTGATGGTGTTAGACGTCCATTGATACTGAGGCGGCTAAATGAGTAGTAGCTCAATGTTTTGAAAGTGTAGTTGTAGTTTTACATGAAATCCAAGTGTTATGTTTTATACAATTTTGAGGCCTGTATTATTGGAATCACAAGATTAGTTACTGCTCATCTTATGTTATTTACTTTCTGTAGATGTATATTGTACTTAATGTTTGATCCTGTAAACAGTGTAGGGTAGCACTTAATGATTTCAAACTACTTTGTAAACTAAGATTTTACCAACTCTTGGACAACGGTGTTTTACCTAATGAAACAAGCCAAAAATAGACTAGTTACTGGGAGGATCCTTCCTGAAGTCAAGGAAGGAAGACTTACTAAAAATTAATCTTGATAATTTCTTGAAGACAGCCAGTATTTACTCATAAAGGTTTCTTCTTGTACTTTTGGAAAAAAGTGCTGGATCATGTGAAAGAGTGATTGCTTGTACATTTAGCAGTTTGTTTTTTTTCAGATTGACTTGAAGAATGCAGACCCTGAAAGAGTTGAAAAACAAATTGAGAAGCTGTTTGATATCCCTACAGATGAATGTATAAGGGTAAGGCCTCTTAAGTTTTATAACGTGGCTGATGGTATAACAGTATCTGCTTTGTAGCCAATGAAAGATGCACATGTAGTAAATCAAAAGGGTGCCGTCTGTTTGCATGTCTGTGTCTGACAGATGAATTTATTTGAAGTTTGTCTCCTGTAAAAGAGTGGAGAAAATACTTTTCAGTTAAAAATTCTAGTATGTTTTGATGAATGGCATCAGAGATTCAAAATTTCCTCATTGTCGATCCATAAATTGTTTTCATTTCTATCATAACAATAATTGCCATTCACAAGAGAAAACATTTAACAGTATAATCTATGAGAAAAGAAACATTTCATAGTAATAGCATTCTAAAGTGTCCTTTGGAGTAGTTTTATGGGTAGTAGTATCTATGGCCACCAAAACTGTCTAAGTAAAAGTGAGACTCTTTAATAGATATTGAATGAGTGTAAGTTGTGTCTTACAAAATTGTTGGATTTGTTTTTAGATTTCTGCTAAACAAGGAACAAATGTTGAAAAAGTTCTTCAAAAGGTCATTGAGAAGATCCCACCGTAAGTCTGTATTTAATTATATGTCTAATTAATGTTGTAAGGTTTATTAGGAAACCATGAGTTGCATTTATATGGTACTGGTAGTAGTTTTACACTTAATATGCATCTGATTTAAAGAAAATACTTTATAGAGAAGTGTGAGAGAAATCTAATGTTTGAGTCAGTCAATTGGTTAAGTCAGTTTCAAATTTCAAATAAGAAAAAATGACATTTCAGATTTGAGATGCCTTTCAAAAAATGAATGTGAATATCAGCAGAGAAGAATTCTTTATTCTTAAGAAGTAGGATAGGAAAATTAATTCAGTCTGAAGTGAAAGATGAGAGATGAGCCACTAAAGGTGATACTTTTACGACTTTTTATAGCTTCCATGAAGTGTTTGCAGGTATGTGCTGTTGCCACTTTTGAACATTGCATTGTTAAAATGATAAAGGCAATTTAAATCTGGTGGGGTTAGAGTTTATGTCCTGAACCCGACCTTTAAAATGGACTTCTGAGAATTTGACAAAGCTGCTAAAATGCAATTCAGTTTCAGTCAACATATTGCTTTTCATTCTTTTTTCCTGCTATTAACTAATGCCTGTAAGAGACGTCTATGGAAGGGCCACAAAGATGATCAAAGGACTGGGCAGCCTGCCCTGTGAGAAAAGACTGACAGAACTGGGTTTGTTCAGCCTTGAGAAAAGAAGGCTTAGGGGAGGCCTTACTGCCATATCCTGGTATTTAAATGGTAGCTACAAAGAGGATGGAGACTCCATTTTTACTAGGAGTCACTTGGAAAAGAGGGTTAATGGGTATAAATTAGTCCTGAGATTTCAGTTGGACACAGGAGGAAGTTTTTTCACAATGAGAACAATGAGCCATTAGAATAATCTCCCCAGAAAAGTGAGGAAGATTCCCCAGTATTGGACATTCTGAAGATTCGTCTGGACAGGGTGCTGGGCCATTTTGTCTAGACCGTGCTTTTGCGAAGAAAGGTTGGCCCAGGTGATCCTTGAGATCTCCTACAACCTCCTATATACTGTGATTCTATGGAAGTTTTTGGGGTGGGTGTGCTTGCTCACTCAGTATTGAATGAAAACACAGTGCATAATATATTGGGGGTTTTTTAATTGGTTTTGTTGTTGTTTTGTT
The DNA here is from genome assembly GCA_035583135.1 of Lophotriccus pileatus. Lineage (NCBI taxonomy): Eukaryota > Metazoa > Chordata > Aves > Passeriformes > Tyrannidae > Lophotriccus > Lophotriccus pileatus. Next base: position 48,111,515 of record JAWWES010000133.1, on the reverse strand, counting down.
TGTTTTTTGTGACAGACCCCAATGTAATACTGCTGATCCATTGAAAGCCTTAGTATTTGACTCCACCTTTGACCACTACCGAGGTGTCGTAGCTAATGTTGCACTCTTTGGTGGGGAGATTGCAAAAGGGAATAAAATTGTGTCTGCACACACAAAGAAAAGATACGAAGTCAGTGAAGTCGGAATTCTGACTCCAGATGAACAGCCAACACATAAGCTGTAAGTAAAAATTTCTTACGGTGGAACAAATCGCAAGTTGGTGTCAGCTATAAAATCCTGCCTTTCTCTTTGATTTTTGCTTTGAGTGGTAAAAGCTGGGAGATGTCTAGGTTTTTTGTTTTTGTTATTTGGTGGTGGATTTTTAAATAATTATTATTTGTAATTTAATGTTCAGTGTCAATCTTTTTCATTTTGGCCATGCTGAGGCAGAAGGTTTTGGGGACTGCTTTTTGGGCATTGCTGAGGGAGGAAGCCACTCTGTAGGACATGGAACATCTGGACAGCTACTTTTTTTAAGACTAGCATTTGATATTCTTATTCAGCTGTCCAATTTATTTCTAGGAACTGCCTTGCTTGAGAGTGGAAGGGAATGGGGCTTCATCTTAGTTATTGCTGCAGCATATGTTGAGGGTGGAAAACTTAAAATCCATGAATACAACAGCTTCCAGAAACTGGCTTCTCATGGCAGCAGTGGGAAGAATATCAGGTACTTAGAATTAGTGGAGAAGTTTTACCAGTTTTACCATATTTACCAAATATGTGTTAATTGCTTTTGGGGGATTCTCAGTGAGACTACGTTACTGTGTCTGGTGGGTTGAGCCCAGCCAGAAACAACCACCCATTTGCTTCTTTTTTATTGCGAAGCATGAGGTTATATGTCGTGGAATATCTCTTTGACCAGATTTGGGTCTGCTGTTCTGGCTCTGTCACTTCCCAATCTCTTTCCCGCTCCCAACATACTTGTTGGGCAAGTGAGAAACACAGGAGGGGCAGAGTGAGAAACACAGAGGACCTTCATGCTGTACAAGCCGTGTTCACCAATAGCTAAAACATTGGTGTGTTATCAAGACTGTTTAGTCACGAATCCCAAACACATCATCGTACAGGGCTGCTCTGAATGTAGTTAACTCCATCCTAGCCAAAACCAGTACACTGCGTATTCTACTTGGTGTCTACCATGGATTCCCCTCCAGTTAGCATTATGTGCTGATGGAAGGTGTTTGTCTCGTTTCTTCCTCTTAATATACGAAACTTGCTGAGTTGGCAGCTGGGAACTGTTCCGGCTTCTGTGTCTTTGAAGGAGCTTCTTAAGGGCCTAGCTCCATCTTTCAAACTGGAAATAATACAGAATTCAAAATTAAGGACCATAAATGTACTGCTCAGCTGTAACAGAAATAGAACTGCTTGAGACAGTTCACGACTTGGAGGTGAAACAACTTAAATCTGGCTTCTGGACTATGGATGTGGTGTCTAGTGGGGTGATTTATTTGAATTTCTGTCTGAGCTAAATCAAGTAGGAAAATACTGGAAATACTGCTAATACCAAGAAGCATGTCTATATAACAACAATTTTATTTAGATATGCAGGACAGGTGGGGTACCTGATTGCTGGAATGAAAGAAGTAACAGAAGCCCAAATAGGAGACACACTCTTTTTGTATAAACAGCCAGTGGAGCCTTTTCCTGGCTTTAAGTCAGCGAAGCCAATGGTTTTTGCAGGTGAGAAGTAAACCAGTATAAAGTGGAATTACTTTCTTTTCCCAATTACAAGAGTAAGAGAGCTGTTACAGCTTTTAAAAAAATACATGTGTATATTGAGAGTTGTGAAGATTAGACTTTTAGCAATGAGGTGTGTCATGTAGTTTTGTGTAATTTTCCCTGTAACTTAACAGACAGGATTAATGATAGTTGCTGGCTGGTTTTATATGAATACAAGACTAACATGTATTTTTTGCCATGATTATTGTTTCCAATGCCAGCAAACTCTTAATAGCTGGAAAAGAAGGACTGAGACTTAAAAAAATTAAAAAAAAGTAACTTGGGGGGAATTCTTCATATTGATAATCAGGTTTCCATAATCACTGTACTAATATAAATGCTACAGAAGGTGGCTTTAGAAGGAAATAAATTCTGTATATAATTTTCAAGACTTGTGAAGCAATGTGTAAAAACTCACTTGAACTGTCTCATTGAGATTAGGCAATTCAGTCAGTGAATGTAGAGAAGTGTAATCTTGTAAATAATGTTTTTGTGGGCACATGTGTTGCTTCCTGGTGTAATCTATATTTTCTGAAGATACAGTGGTGTGAAAAGTGATAAAGTAGAACCTCTTTTGTACAGTAATTATACAAACAGCCATTTGTATTTATTTCAAATATAGAAACATTTGCAACTTTCAGGTGACACGTTTTATTTTCCATTCAGTCTTACCTTTGAAGAAACATCTCAGTGAAATCTGTCCACTTTTTCATGCATGCTTAAGCTATATGTTTACACTGCAGCCCTGCAAAACAGTGGTTATACTCAATTGTGCATCTTCCACAACTGTGAAGGATTAGATGAGTACAGGGATCCCACCATTATGCTTTAAATGTTAATTCTGAGGTAATCTAAAACTTTATGTTTTGACTAATTTTTTTAAGAAAAAAGAATCCTTATATTCTTTTTCATGTTTTTGTTTAAAAACAATTGGAACACAAATTAAGCTATTTCTGATTTTATTACTGTGTTCACTGTAAGAGGCATATTTGAAAACTAAGTACACTCTAGATAAAGCTCTCTATCACATTGTTTCTATCTAATATATTTTGACAGGAATGTATCCTGTAGATCAAACAGAATATAATAACCTCAAAAGTGCTTTGGAAAGGCTGACATTGAATGACTCCAGTGTAACTGTTCATCGTGACAGTAGTCTTGCCTTAGGAGCTGGATGGAGGTGAGGCTTTTAAACTGCTTTCATTTTTGGAACTGTTCATAAATTGAGAATGCAGGTTTAAGTCATCTGAAGATAGAATTAAATGAATTCCAGATTTGAAGCTTTAATTCAAAGTAATGATAGCTAAAGATCAAAAGCATTTAATTTTCTTACATTCTCTTATTGCACAGAGTGAATTTTTTTGTGATTGATAGTTTTTGTTCTCCAAGACACATATTATTCAACTTCAGGAATATTTTGTTCCTTGGAGGTTGTTTGGTATGCTTGAGATTGCCACGCTAGCAGTGCAAATATGCTGGAGGGTGAAAAAAATCCACTCACATTCTAGGGGATATACAAATACTTTTACCAACAGGATATTTATTTTCCAGATTGGGTTTCCTTGGTCTTCTACATATGGAGGTTTTTAATCAACGTTTGGAACAAGAGTATAATATGTCAGTTATTTTGACTGCACCGACAGTTCCATATAAAGCTGTTCTTTCCTCAGCAAAGTTGATAAAGGTATGTTAAATTCATTACAAATTTATACAAATAGCAGATTAAAATCCTTCTATAATAAACACCTGCAGTCTGTGCTTAAATGTAGGCTAGCACTGTATTTCATAGGAAACATTACAATCACCAGTATTTAGCTTACAACTTCTTTTAATTTTTTTTTTTTTAAGGATGTTAACTATTCTTCCCCATACACTTCAAGCACTCTCTTTCTATGTCTTACACTTGTCCTTGAAAATGGGAATACAGGACACATATCATGTGGCATTCATTTAAGTGCATACTGAGTGGACTGTGTTAAAAGCAGGTGAAATAATCTTCCGGGCTTTGTCAGTTAAAAAACATGAATGTTTTTAGGAACAGCTTGTAATGCTACTGTAGGCTGGCAGGGTCTTACTAACTTAGAGGATAAGGATGAAGTAAGAAGGAAGATCCTCACTTTACAGGTGAAAGACCTGGAATGATGTATAGAAAGGCTTTTTGTATTTCTCTCATTTCCCAAGTAAAAAGTAAATCCTATAATATTTCTGTATAATAATATTTAAAGATATGCTGATGAGGGACTTCTATATGTGATGTAGAAATCTCTTCTGAAATTGTTGTTGGTTTAAACTTGGGTTGCATAATGCACAAACGTTTTCAGGCAATCAAAACAATTTTTTTAGCATTTTTTCAATGCTGTATTGGTCTCCTTTACTTTTCAGTCTACTTACTTGTAAAATTATGCTGTCTGGTTTATTTGTTTGTTTTTAGGAGTATGGAAAAGATGAGATTACTATTATCAACCCCGCTCAGTTTCCTGATAAACTTTCAGTATCAGAATATTTGGAGCCAACTGTTCTCGGTACTATTGTAACGCCTCATGAATATATTGGGAAAATTATTGCTTTGTGTCAGGTCAGTATATAGTTTTAGTTTGTCTTTTGCTCTTTACCTCATACCTAAAGTGAAAATACTAGATAGTATGATAATAGATAGTACTTAAATAGTATCTTTGACAGTAGTTATTAAATACTTTTGAAAGAAAAAATTCTTTTTAACTTATTTGCAAAATACTGAACTACAGAATCCATATATTGAAAGTTAGTGATGAAGCTCAGTGACAGTAAAGTGCTTGGTCTGTACTAGACTAACTCATAGCTTGTTCTGTTCTCCTGAAAGAATGGAATCTGTAGCAGGGGAATAAGATGTATTGCTTTTTTAGAAGTATATGGAAGAAAATACCACTTCTGTTAACACTTTAGTGTGCACTCATGTATTTTTTTCAGTACTTCACTGAAGTAAATTTAAAATAGGGATGGCCAAATTCATTTCCCCAAGTGTATTTGGAATATTTCTAATTGAAAATGTTTTAACTGTCATGCATATTGTCTTTATATTATTTTTTCACAATATTTTTCTTAGCATTTAATATTGCAGAATACATAATACAAAACAGTACAGTACTTGTATGTCAGTACAGTGAAGAATAAAATCTATTAAAAAGAATTCCTAAAATAACTTTTAAGAACACCCTCATGGGAGGAAAGAAGATGAGCCTGCAAACCCTACTGTGTAATACTCCAGTTTGTGGGAAAATCTAATTTCAGTGAGACTTTATGGACAAATAATTATACATTTAAAAGGCAGCAGGAAGCAGAAGTTGTTAAGGATTTCAGCAATTCAGCATTTAGAGAGGATAGGCTTGGATCATATGTCCAGTGAAGTTACAACCACTTCATTTATTGTAGTGCTGCTGTTTGTCCTGGGACTTCAGTGAACTACCAATAAGAAGGTTACTCAGGGGCTTGCCATGCAGGAAATCTCTTTTGTAGCTGGATAGCTGTTAATTTGCTTTCTACTTTTTTGTAGAAAATTTCTGTCAAGGGGAACTGAAACAATTTTTATTTGTCTAGGATCGCAGGGCAGTCCAGAAGGATATGTTGTACATTGATGAAAACAGGGTTATGCTAAAATACCTCTTTCCACTGAATGAAATTGTGTTGGATTTTTATGATGCTCTTAAGTCTCTGTCTTCTGGCTATGCAAGGTAACTACCTCCCCTGTTCCCCCTTCCTCCCTGAAGAGAGGTGTGGTGAAAAAAGATGTGAGGAACAGTTATGGAAGGGCACGAGTGAAGAATATTCCTTTACAATGGAAAATCTACGATGCAAATCTAGTCTCTCTTCACCTTTAATGGATTAGATTTACTGTGAAAATGGATGGAAATAAGTCTGAAAAACATCAAAAGTGTATCAGTACCTTATAATCATTGTCTTTGGTCATGTGTTTATTTTTCAAGTACACCTTCTGGTGTGGCACTGGCTCATCTCTATGAGTTAGGTGGTGCTTACTTGTCTGAAGAGAGGCAAGGTAGAAGAAACAAGGGGATAGAGATTTTGAATTTTCTCTCCAGATCTAGCTGCCCAACTACATAAAACCCAACCTGTTTATCAAAGGTTATCTCATTAGCAGAATTATGCTGGTTTTCCTTTGATTCAGGTGTGATTGCAAACAATGTCACATTATCTTATTTTTTAATTTATATTTCCTAATTGACTCCTTAATATCGCTGGTGTATTTAATGCTCTCAATAATCATTCTTCTGTTATACAAATCATAGGTGTTCAAAGGACTCTGATTTATTAAACCAACTACGACAGAAGAACTTTGAAATAATCTCAAAGGAATTTCCCCTTCCTGTTCTGATATTTCAGATTTGACCAAATTATAATGGTATTGGTGATCCTCCACATTTGTACTTACACACAAGATCTATCTATCTGTCTGCCTATCTATATCTTGCATCCTTTACCTCTGTAACTCTTGCATTTTAAGAATTTTTGCAAAGTGACACACAGACAGCAAGTTCCATACCTACCAAAGAAGAATTTGGCAATTAAGCGGAAAACTTAGTTGTCAGAGAGAATGATACTAGGGGTCATATAAATGAGAGGATGAAAAGAAAGCAGCCCAGGATTAATGTTTGATTCCTTTGTTATTCAGGACATTTACTGTTCAGAAGCTGTGTTGGAGGGTTCTGTTTCCTGGAGCTTGAAAGAACCTCCAGCTGACAGAAATAAGTTTTTTAATAAACTCTTAAAAAACTCTATTAAGCATGTAGATTTCTGCTTGATTTATCTTGCTCAGTAGATTGGAAGGATATCCTGGAAGTCAGGATGACATCTTCTGCTGCACTGGAGTTGACATTATGTGCAATACATTTCTAGTCTGCTTTTGCACGGGGGAGATGTACTGAGAAACTTTTAAAAGCTGTACTTCCATTTCATTAAAATGTTCAAATGTTTTATTAAGAATTGTGTATATAATTTAAAACTTACGGAACAAAAAATGCAGAATATAATTTTACAATATCATCAGTAACTTCTGCACTGTCTTTTTTTTTTTAGTTTTGATTATGAAGATGCAGGATACCAAGCAGCAGACCTAATCAAAATGGATATTCTTCTGAATGGAAATCCAGTTGAAGAACTGTCTACTATCATACACAAGTAGGTTGACTAGATTCTTTATTCCAAAGAAATAAGACTTCTTATTAACTTCAATGAAAACATTGTCTATTAATAGGACTTGATGATCTTAAGGGACTTTCCTGACCTAAAGAAAGGTTTGATTCTAAATGATTCTAGGTGTAGGTATTACTCTTATATATGACAAATATGTATGAGCATTGAGGATTTGCCACATCACCGCTTTCATCACCACTGAAAAAGAGAGGCATTTTGTAATATGAAAATTAGGGAATACATACCATAATTAATAGCAATTTCTACTTCTATTTCTCAGTTTAAGTGCTGGATATATTTTTTGTGGCAAATGTAGGGCAGAGAGGTTGAAGGAAAAGGCATAATGCCAATCTTCTAAGGGTCTGGAAAAATTTTAAGTGCAGACCAGTCAGTGAGATGCCAGATGAATTTTTTTGGTACTTCATACTGAAAAAGAGTTGGTTTTATTCTCCCAATAATTCCTGTTTTAGAGAAGTTTGTTGTTATTTTGTCTCCAGCCTTAGTACCAGGAAAATGTAAATATTTACTGGATGCAATTACCTCAGAATTTTTTTTTGATAAAATGATTGTTTCCACAACTGTCTCAGAAATTATAGGTGAGGATAATGCCTCTCCCATTTCCAGCCTCTCCTCAAATGCTGAATATAGTTGGATAATTTTTATTAGCAGATGACAAGAGTACATGATTTTTTTTTCTCGTTATATAAATCCAAATATTTTTCAAGTATTTCTGTAATACGTAGATATTTTGACCTTTTGGGCTTACAGTCAATGAAAATTCTCCTTGACCTAGTTTAAAATTTCCTTTGAAGCTGTAACACTATTCAGAATGGCTTCAGTGTGATGGATAATCAGGGTGTCTTTTATAAATATTGTAAGGCCTGCTGTTAATGCAGCGTGTTAGTATGAAACAGGTGACATACAGAGACCACTCAGTAGATGCAAAATTGTAATCTGATCACCTTACCTTTTGAGCTAAAAAGAGGAAAACTTCTACTAAAATCCTTTTATCAAACAGTTTGGTCTATGGAAATATTTTTGATGTTGCATTACTCTTTCTGAAAACACTGTTGACTTCCTTTTTCAGTGATAAGGCATATGCTGCTGGTAAACTCCTGTGTGAACGTTTAAAAGAGGCTATACCTAGACAGTTGTTTGAAATAGCCATCCAGGCTGCTATTGGCAAGAAAATCATTGTAAGAGAAACGTAAGTGAAGACCATCTGTTCCCTTTTTTCCCCTCCATAATTTAAGCTATGTAAAATACAGATTTTTAATGTCTCACCAAGTTCTATACATTACAGTGCTTTGATTTTAGTGTAAAGATGTATTTTTCTTGTATATGCTACCAGACATCTTGAAAAAAAAGAAAAAAAACCCCAAACAAATTTGAGCTGTGACTATGACTAAAGATTTGGAGTTAGTTACATTTATACAAAGAAAACGTATTTTTGTTTTAAGTTGCTTGTGGTCAGCATTGCACTTAGTGGGTAAAGCATAATGTGCAACACTTGTGTGTCCATTTCCTCTTTGACAGTGGAAAAAGTTTCTTCCTACTGAAAAAAAAAATAGCTAGTTGTGGAATAGTTTAATCTCTGGGAGAGTCAGCAAAAAAAGAACTGATTTGTGCTGTTCCAAAGGAAATATGTTCAAGCTGAACATAACTTTTTCTTAAGCAGCATGCACTACTTTAGAGTAAACAGTTTCCTTGATGCTGTGTTTCTCATCACATTTTTCTGTTGCTGTTTAAATAGGATTTAAATTGTGGTAAAATGATTACAGATAAGAATTTAAGCCAAGGCGCTGTAAGAATTTGTGTTTATATCTATATACACATGGATATAACACTTCCTATGAAGTCCAAGATAAAAAGGCAAGATTGTTATTTTTTTATGTACACATTATACACCCTAAGGGGTATTTCTAGAATTAAGAACTGTGAATTGCACCTTCTGCTTCAAACTTCATCTCTTGTATACAAAATGTGAAAATGTTGTGCTGCTGATGCATCTTACAAAACTAGTAGGAAAATAATTAGCATTTTGACAGCTCAGTATTTAGCTTCACATATAGATGTTCTAATGTGTTAAAGTTATATATGTTATTTTATTTTACAGGCTGAAAGCTTACAGGAAAAATGTTGTGGCAAAATGTGTAGGTATTTTTTCTTCCCCTTTTTTTTTTTTTTTTAATGTGTTTGATATTTGTAAACCTGTTAAGATGATAGGCCCATCTTTTCCAAAAAACCCAGCAAAGACATGTTACCTTGCGCTCGTAAGTATCAGTAGAATTTTAACAGATACTTTTAAGCTTTTATTTTAAAGTTTAACTCTTACAACGTCTGGCTGCAACTTGCAGTAAGAGGGGAACAGGAAAAGTAATGACTTTTTCAAAGTTACGTGCTTGAGTGAACTCACCATGTTCTCACAGTTGAAGACCTAGAGTAAATGTGTGTGCGTACACAGGTGTATGTGTAACTTCACATTTCTTAAATTGTTTTTCAGATGATAAAAGAAAGTATAAATGTAATAAAGCTTTTAAATATCGAATAGTTGACTATTGACAAGACTCAACAAAGCTATAGGAAAAATGTGATACCTCTTACTCAGCTTACACTTAGCCCTCTGAAGGAAACGTTGGAAATTATTAACCAAGTGTCCCTTTCTCACAACTGTAACAGAATTCTTCTGCTACCCACAGATGTGGGATGGTGTTTCTTCAGTGTTATACAAGAGTTCAGTTAATTTTTCTAGATAAAAGCACCTAGTGCTAGTCAAGATGCCTCAGTGTATCTGAGCTGGGCATCCTGCTGCTGTTCCAAGGGCATATGGATCTGATGTATAGTCTAGTGTCAGCCAGGCTTATGTGAATATGTGTACTTAAGTAACAGAATTCAACCTTCACGTGTACAAATGAACATGCTTACTTGCCCCCCTGTTTTTAATGAGTGTCCTTTAGGCATAACTATTTGGAGTATAAAATAGTCTTTTATCATAATATAACCAACCTTCTTGGCTTTTTTAAGCCCTTGAATTTAGTGTTGCTGCAATGTACTATAGTTGCATTTGTCATTTAAGCTTACTAAAATATTTTTCCTTTTCACAGTATGGTGGAGATATTACAAGAAGAATGAAGCTTTTAAAGAGGCAGGCAGAAAGCAAGAGGTTGATGAGAAAAATTGGCAACGTGGAAGTACCGAGAGATGCCTTTATACGTGTTCTAAAGAGAGAAACGGACAAGTAGAGATCAGTGACATGATCATTCTCTCAACTTTTTGCAGACAGTAGCAGGGTGAGCTAATACACAATTTATCACTGTGAGAGGGAACATACTTGACTTTTAGTGGTGTAAATTAAGTATATGTGGGAAGATGAAAGGACTGTGTACTTAAAATGTACAGATAATTGTAGATTATTATGAAATTAAAGTTCACTGGACTGAATTTTCATGGTATCATTTTCATTGTATTTCACTGTTTTCATATTTTAATACTTAATGTTTTATTTTTGCATTGCAAGTCTACATATGAAAGAACAGGAACCATATGGCAAAAAGGTTATAAAAATAACTGAAAGGTATGTATAGACAAACAATGCTGTGTTGGTTTGTTTTTTTCTTGTAAAGTTTTAGCTGTTGCCATAACAATATCAAGCTGCTTCCTGTTTTACTTTTTCTAAAGTTGCTGCTGTCAGGAAATCATCATGATGCTGGGAAATCACATCAGAAAAAGAAAAAAAAAATCAAAAACTTTTTAAATGTATCACACTGTGTATTTTAAATACTTGTTGAAATGTGTAAGTTTACCATTAGTACAGCCTAGCTCTACTCAGCTCCGGAGAAATAATAAGTTTTAATATACTAAAACACAGGATATGTAACTGCTGCACCAAAAGACCAATTCAAGCCTTAAAGAATTCTTTTGGCATGAAGGTTTGGTTAGAACATGTCTTTGTGTACTTGGTGAAGTTTTATTTCTGTTGTTAGCGAGTCCTCAGATAAAACCTGCAGTGCAGTGTGCTTAACATAAGGTGTACAGAAAGCAATCACAAATGCAAGTTAATGATGCTACTATATACTGTGTTTAGAACTGCTTGCCCACCTCCAAAAGCTTTTAAGATAGACTCTTACATGCTTTTGTAATTTCACAGAACCATAGAACAGTCCAGGTTTGAAGGGATGTTAAAAGACCATCTGGTCCAACCTTTTATGTGAAAGGTGAGCCTAGATGAGACTCTACCACAGCCTGGGGAGATAATGTGATTTGTAATTAAGGCTACCTGCCTGTCATCTAGGTGAAAAGTTAAATTCTTGAAGTTCTGCTTTGTTGTACTTTCTCTCAGTGAGTATTTTACACAAGGACACAATCCCACTGTTCCCCCAAAAAGTCTAAATGAGTGAACTGTATTTTCCTCCTTTGGTGCCTAATTCCTTCCTGAAGCCCAGAAGTATTTATGCATAACAATTTATATTAGAAATGAAACAATTTTGAAATTAGGTATTTATATTTAAGTTTTACTTATATTCAAAGTAGGAAATAACATTCCTTGTAACAGCTCAATGTTTATAATAATACAATGAGAAAGTGATTAACAGTTGGCTTTAAATGACCATTAAATTTGCAGACATTATGTTCCTGTAACTTAACATCTTTTCAGGCATTTAATCGTAACATCAATTATATAATTAAACAGGTACCTCCAGAAAGGAACATTGAGATTTTCCTTATGTATAAAGCTTGATTACCAAAAATATAAAAATCCTAAAGTAACTTGAAATACATGAGAGGAAAAAGTGCTATGGCAGAAGTTTAATATTTTTATCCGTGGAGTAACTTATAACTTGCAAGAAGAATTTGGTGCATTTTTAGGCACTGTTCTTGTATTTTCATTTGTCTGAACTATACAGTAGGTCTTGAGATGCCCAAAAACTGTTTAGGATAAATTTAAGGCAACCAAGTGCAAAAAGCTCAGTTTATATTAGATACATGTAAACAGAATGTTTCATAGTAGAAATTGTACAACTATTCCAAGTCCATAGTATTAACAAAGGCCAAAAACATTCTGCCTAGAGACACAAATGCAAAATGTAGTTACACTAATCAAGCCAAAAGTTACAAATTCCGGGAAATAAAGTATCATCTTTAATGCAAGGCAGATGCATTACACTGCTGTGCTAGAGTAAGTGCTCTGCTTTCCCCTCACTACATAACATGCAGTCTCTCACAGGTTTGTTTTGTTCCATTTAGTGATGTACCACCCAACAGCAGAGCTCCAAATGTTAAAGCAAAATGCACAACACAGCAAACAGATGGAATGTGAATGTACAGATATTGGACCTTTTAAAAAATACAGTACCTAGGATTCCCCATTTTAAACGGTTTTCAGCATATTGCATAGCAGTGAACTCATCTGCTACCTAAAACAGTTGCTGTTGACCCACATGGAGTTCCTCTTCAAGTCTTCTTTCAGTTTTCTTTCATACTGTACAGTGGGTCCACAAGCTTATTGTGCACATGCATTAAACCTTGGGGGGGAAAGCAACAATGCCAGCTTTACGTTACTTATAATTTTTCAACATGTCCTTCTATCCATATTTTTATTTGGAATTTGCTTTGAAGTATACATTTTAAATACTTCACTGAAGAGAACAATAATGTCTATTTAAAGTAATTTAAAATGAGAGACAGCATATATATGCCTGTATCACTTGCATACTAATGACATCTGCAGTATAAACCAAGCAGGGATCAGATCAGACAGTTCTCTGATAACAGACCCAAAAAGCAGATCGGGAATGCTTCCAAATTCACTGAATATGTCTTTTGTTCTGAATTAAGAACTGCATAACAGAAGATAATTTCCTCATGCCATAATTTGTCATAAAAATCAGATATACACATAGTGATACTTTTACAGCTTGAATTCTTGAATTGCAGTGTTCTAGCATTGTGGTATTACTGTTTTTGTAATTTATAGTATACTTCTGGTCCTAGACAGGCAAAAGCAGACTAAAACTATCCAGACTGTTAATGCAGATTCAGAATTTCAGTAGTTCAACTGTTTTCTTGTTCTAGCTGGGCTTTTTTTTTTTTTTTCTTTCCACATACAAGTCATCCATAGCTATGACTAGGGGCGTTATTTTTTTTCCTACTTGACCGCTTTGATTCTGGAAGGATACTGAAGAGCAGTTAACAAAAAAAGGTGCTTCCCTGTCTACTTTGTTATTATTTAGTAAAAATGTTACCTATATCTACCTATGTATGACACTGGGTCACTGTCAGGTCACCTTAAGGACTAATAACAGTAACTGATCAACATTCACAATCTGCAAAGTAAAAGTCCATTTTGGCATCAAACTAAGACTAACTTCTAAAATTAAAATACGCAACATTTAAGATTAATTTTCTTAAATACCATGAAATAAATATGCAAGTAGTACATAAATACCTTCGCTACATGATGCATCTGGTGGCAACCTTAGTGTCACTGCAGCAACATGCAATTAACTATGCAATTTAAGGTCATTACTGTAGTGACCACAACAAAAGGCATTTTATGCAGCATCTATTACTAATCACTGTGTCGTCACTGAATATAAAATGCAGATATTAGATCAAGTATAGTATTTTTCAGTTTAACAGTGAGAAAAAGTATACATTCGATATAAAGTCATTTGTACTGAAAGAGTAATAGCTGCACACACTGCTCAAACTAGAAACATGTTTTGAGCTTCCTACCAGTGTTTTTTTCTTCTAAAAAGGGGAAATGAAAAGGAGATAATTACCCACTTCCTAGATGCATGAAAAATGCTTACTAAGTATTGCTTCTGCCATACTTAATAAAGAATATTTAAATCCTGTTAGTGAAATTGTTACAGGAAAATCAGTAAGAAACAAAAGGGTTTTTTAAAAGTATGCATTCCACTGTGTATTCAAGTATGCTTTGGATAAACAGATTTCTGCATACAGATTTATGAGGAGCATGCACAAGTATGCAAAAAACTATCCTGAACTAACTTATCTGCAGAAAAATTAGTAAAATCAAATTTCATTTTGTTTCATTCTTCAAGAAAGTTATTTTCCCTTTTACCGTAAGAACATTTAAGTACACTTCATAATTTTAGCCTATAACAGGTTTTCAGAAAGTTAGAAAAAAGTGGAGTAAGTTATTCTATTTACCAGCCAGCGTGGTACTTGATTATAAAAAATAAATAAAATAATGACAGTTTCACATAGTACCTTGAGAATTTTTAAGTGGTGAAAAATCCCAGTAAATCACTATCATAAATAGCAGTATTAAGAACTACCTATCTTCCCTAAGAAGTCCAACCTAAAGATCAAGATTCAGAAATAATTCCAAATTTGACCCCCATTGGTCTCTCCTCCATCTTTAAAAGGGAAAATCTCACTGATTTCAGAGTAGGTAAAATTAAACAAGTTTACAGTAGACAGTCTTTTTTAGAATTCTATTGCTGTGTATTGCAGGGTTATTTAGTACAGTGTGACACAACAGCACATATTCATAAATTGTAGCCCTTGATGTTTTTAAAGCAATGTTCAGTGTCATTCATACCTAGAAATTGTACATTATGTTTATCTTTGCCACATAGCCTCTGTTTATATGAAATACAGGATAATGTTTAAAATCTATCCAAGCTATCGAAGTTAAAGAAGCTTACCTCTGAAAACAACAATATCTAGCAGTGTGATACAGCTAAAGACTAACCCTCCCCCTACCTTGCAAATACATAGCAGAGGACAGCATATTGAAAAAAATCTAAAATTAACAAGTTGGCCACAAGTGATATCAGGATAAAAATCACAGTAATGTCCGAGTTGTAGTCTAATACATATATGAATACTGTTGATATAATGCTTAAAAAAAGAATTTAATAAATTACAATCTTGATCTCTGATACCTCAACTACTACAGGTATCCATGCTAGTGAGAAAGACAACCATTCCACACAATTCCATGTGCTGTGCTAACACAGTCAGGAGAAAACTGCTTTTCTCAGCTTCTACAGTCTCAGTGAAACAATTCAGATTAGGAAGTCGTAAGGACTATCAAATATCCTGACTTCAATTTTGGCCCAATATACCTACTACAAATACGAAAAGCACAGTGCAAGTGTGTAATGTGTTCAGAGTCAGTACAGATTGTTATGCTAATTGCACTGTATGAAAAATGTCCTCACGTGGCTTCAAAGTCTGTATCGTACATTTCCAGTTCACTAGAGACAGCATGTTATACAGCACGTAGCAAAGGCAGCATGAAAATATATCAGGATTAATAAATGTATTGAATTTTTTAAAGTGAAACTTCCCAGTGTAGTTAAGACCTGTATTCTGAATTGCTGCTGTTTGAAGTGGAAGATTACTAAACTATTGTTTCAAACTAGAAGCGAAGGAAATATTTCTCCCAAGTAGATTTGTCAGGAATATAAGCAGCACAAGTTATGCCTCCTAGCAATTTTCCATATACAAGAAATAAGTTAACAGTTAGTATTTTGAATATATAACATTATACATTAGGTACTGTGAAGTGTTGAAGGCTCAGACTTAAATCAATGTAATTTTAAATCTGTTGGGTTTGCATTTTTTTTAAACACGTGTAACCTCTGATTCAGTGCTCACCTTTAAAGTACTTCACAGTTTTAACTCTTAGTTCTAAAGTAGCATCTTCATCACACACAAAGATAGTGCGAGGGTGTTGCTGGAAAGCAGAAACTGTCCACATATGATTGACCCCTTCTTCAATTGCTTTGTACAGTGCAAAAGCCTTATGCGCACCTGTTATAAGAATCATCACCTGCAAAACAAAGGTCTCTTTACTTTCAATCCCAATATCAATACCAACTAGTCTTGAAAACACACATGCAACTAGAACTAAATGAGTTCTTACTTCTCTAGCATCCATCACTGTACCCACACCAACTGTTAGCGCCATAGTTGGTACTTTAGATAAGTCTCCATCAAAGTATTTAGCATTTGCCAAAATGGTGTCCATTGCTAAAGTCTTTAATCTTGTTCTTGAAGACAAACTTGATCCGGGTTCATTGAATGC
The DNA here is from genome assembly GCA_035583135.1 of Lophotriccus pileatus. Lineage (NCBI taxonomy): Eukaryota > Metazoa > Chordata > Aves > Passeriformes > Tyrannidae > Lophotriccus > Lophotriccus pileatus. The sequence goes on along the minus strand of JAWWES010000133.1, from coordinate 48,095,509 downwards.
AATGTGGCCATCTGGACCAATGCCTTTTCAAAGTTAAAAAAAGTAAATCATTCCAGACCTAAGAGTCAACAAATATCCTCAAACATCTTAAACGAATAAACAATTTTTAAGACTCATTCTTTCCTTTCCCCATTTTCAATAAAAAAACATTCAAAACTTACTTAAATTATGCCATTAGAAATTTGGACACCAGCCATTCTGGTTTGGTATTCATACTGATTCTTGGTTAGCCACAGAACCTTCTTGCACCGTAACTGGAAAGTTTGGGTTTAGCCAAGTCATGAAAATATTGATTAAAAAATCAGTGTGTACATGCTTGAATAGAAACTAACTATAGAGCATTTCCTCATACCTCCAACAAACAGATCAATCCCTCCTGCTTCTTCAATTTTCTTTTCAAATGCATCACATTCCGCCTGTAAGTCTGGAGCGTTCCCATCAAGGATATGAGCATTATTTGGATCTATGTCAATATGCTTAAAGAAGTTATTCCACATATAGGAATGATAGCTCTCTGGATGATTTCTGGGAAGCCCTGAAATCATTTAGAGTGAAACTCACATAAGACAAGATTTAACCAAACAGCCTTAATTCTAGTTTATTTGTAACCAATGTAGGGCATGCAAGGCAAACCTAACTGAGTTAGATAAAGCAAGTTTTGAAATTACATTGAGAAGAAAGTTTTCCTGTTGGCATGCACAAGGTAAGTGGTTTGCATTCACTTCACATACGTCTTATCACAAAGAGTATAAAGTCTTCAACAGAAATGCAGTCACATTATTATGTCACAATGTACTTTCTGCACTGAATTTAGCCCAGGATCCACCTGTTTATTTATCTACAAAAAGGCAAAAATAAATAGAGAAAAATGCTTAAGATGACCCCATGGACAGAAATTTAACATACGAGTACAAACATACTAGATTGATCTCGTTCTTAGACAAAGTATTTAGTAGTTCTTATAAGGAGGAAAAAAATAACAGTACGGTGTCTTCTCAAATAATAGCACATCTTACCTACATACTCATCCATGTTGAAAGTCTTTACATATTTGAAAGAGAGATCTCCATTTTTGTGATATTCTATCAGCTTTTTGTAGCATCCCAAAGGCGTACTACCTGTTAAATAAAGGTTTTCTACTGTTCTATGTATCTGCACATTTTCAGTATATTTAAATCTCTTCATAGTCAAATTTTGCTACAATACTTCTAAACATAAATGCAACCTGCTATTTCTCATATTTCTCATTTCTCATTCTTAAACATCACAACTTTTCACACAAAGCAAATCCACATTTAAAAAAAATCATGTTGGAGTATTACTATAATACTTATGTTCTTTTAAATACTGTATCTGCTAGCAATGATAAAAACATTGTTCTAGGTTTACTTATTTACATAGACTTTGAATAAAACTTGCCTGTTGGTAGACCAAGCGTGAAATATCTTCCTTGACTTGGCTTGAACTGGATAATACGATTACAGATGTATTTTGCTGCCCATTCACTAGCCTGATCATAATCTTCAAGAATTACTAGCCTCATTATGGCAGTGAGGAACTTGTATTATAAAACAAATTTAAACCTGGAGAAAATGTCAAAGTTTTAAAAATAAGCACCCTGTGAATAGTTGTAAAACTCTCAGATTACAGTGGAGATAAAAAAAATAACCTTTCATGCCCATGACTTGCATAAGCATACCACATTCTTGCAGTCCTAGTTCAAGCTGGACAATCAAAAGCAAAGCTACAGAATCCAAATGATAAATTCCAGTCAAAATAATTATTAAAATTCACAGACTAATTTAAAGTAACTTATAGGAAAATGCTAAACCAAAATATGAATATGCCATTTTGAACTTCAATATTTTAGTCAAGTATTATTGTTAAAAAAGAGGAAATATTCAAACGCTGAGGTTAATTCCTGTTTCTTATGACCAGCTAGAGGCCTAAAATTTCAAGAACAAGGCCCAAAATAACCCTATGTTTCTCTATTTAAAATACCTAATTGGAAGTAAATAATTAAAATTTCTTTCACTGCCATTCTAGCTCCATAACAACGCTTCAGTACGTTTATTAATCTGCAAAAAAAAAGTTAAAGCATTAGATATTTGAAATGTGACCTCGTACATATCTTTCCCTGTGAATTGTAAACCTTTTTTCTTTTCAAGATAACTTTAAACAGAAGTTTAGAAAGCTTTATTTCGAGTGCAATTGTATCAACTTCTAAGATGAACATCCAGAAAAGAAGCTTGCTCGCTAAAAATATACAAGCATCTCTTACATTTAAGTGAAACTCATTTTACCATGCGTTTCTGTTTAACAGAGTCAGGTAATTACCAGCAAGACTGGGGCTCTTGAGCCAGTTTGTGATATATTATTCTTCTCTTCCTAGGCCTGAGCATGCTTGGCATTAGCCAGAAAACAACACACCTGCCAGAAGCCCAAAGCCAACTAAGTGCCAAACCACCTGTAGCGCACACTACTCTTAGGTGACCCAAAACGAGAGGCTGGTTTTAGGAACAAATATGAATGAAAGTACATTTGTATTTAACAGGGTGGCATCTGTTTGTACCACCAAAGAAGGAAGAAAGTGAACACCGCCGTGTGCTGCCTCCTCTCCACGGGCAGTTGAGCCGTGACAAGTCAAACTCACCTCTGCAGAGGAAACGCTATTCCACAAATACCAAAAAGAGCTCACACACGCCCCCGAGGAGACAGAAAAGCAGGCCAGCAGGAAAAGACCCCGCGGCTTTTAAGGCGGCCTCATAAACCTTCAGCGATTTTGCCCCGGGAACACGGGGATGCTCTTCGGCAGCAGCGACCCGCGGACCGCACCAGGAGGACCACGGATTTTCGGCTGAGGGCACTTTCTTGGGGGGTGCTGGTAAACCCACACTGCTAGAGAAAGAGACCCGCTGCCGGACCGCCGCCAGCGCAGCCCCGGGCCCGCGGCCTCCCCTCCCCTCCCCTCCCCTCCCTCCCCGCCGCCCGCGGGCCCCGCTCACCCCCGAGAGCCCGCGGCGGCCACGGGCGGCACCGGCACGGGCAGGACGAGCAGGAGAGGGTGGAGAGGAGGAGGAGCAGGATGGTGAGCAGGAGGAGGACGGAGAGCGCCGCCCGCCCCGCAGCTCCCGCCCCGCCGCCTCCGGGAGAGCCCAGCGCGACCCGGAAGCGCCTGGCGAGGACGGGAAAGGGCTGGTGTTCCCACTTCCATTTCCGGGCGCTGTGGCCGGTGAGCCGTGGGGGTGAGGGAGTCGGGGATTGAGGGAGTGCCGGTCCGCCGGCAGCCGTGGGGTCGGGAGCTGGTGGGGGCCTTGCCAAAACACTGACGTGCTTCCCGCTCCAGCTGTTGTAAAACGTGGAATATGTAAAATTTTCTTAAGAGAGGATTTTCTTTGATTTTTATATACTTTCCAGCCTAAACAACAAGAAAGGAGATTTAATCAGTGAAACAGAGCAGCTAACAAGCTCTGAGTGTCGTGCAGGTATTACAAATAGAATTGCAGGTAGAACTGCCTTGTTAAGGTTTAGGGCTTGACATGTTTCAATGATCTCAGACCTAGGGGGAGGTTAACAAAGCTTGGGAAGAAGGGTGAACTCCTGGGAGTGGCCACGAAGAATGCAGAATTTATGGGCCACAAGGACATTTGGCAGAAGCTCCGAGATAAGGAAGAAACTAGTAAAACCAACTCAGCAATTGTGCTGTGAACTAGCTCCGAGTGGATAAAAGGTAATTCCGGCAGGGGGAGATCGTGACCACCGACTCATGGACCACTTACCCAGGAAACCTACGGGCTCAAGAGAACGACCGAGCACGCGGACTGATCAGGATGGGAAGCGAGAGAGTCATTAACCAACAGAAGAGAGAATACTAATTAATAAGAGAACTATGTAACTTGTAGCCAATCCTGTGTTTACTGAATTGTATACATAGTGAAAAGTTTTGATAGCTGTGTGCTAGCTTTGTGGATTTGCCACCCAGCACCCCTTTCTGCACAGATTTGTAAATAAATACCTTGACTCTGTGTGGATTGGCCTCTTGCACACTTGGGTGACAGAACGTATTTTGGCAACACAAGCTGGAGCAATGCATAAGCCCTTCTCTTGGAGTCCCTGTTACATGGGAAGTAGGTGGCACTCTAAGATCCTAATGGAAAAAGTTCCCCTCTAACTTAAATGTTTACATGAAGCAGTAACAAAAAGGCTGTTTGTAGTTACTGAAAAAAAAAATAGGTAAAGCATCAACTTTTGGGTGGATGACAAGTTGACCGTGAGCTGGCAGTATGCCCTTTTGGCCAGGAGGGCCAGTGGTATCCTGGGGTGCACTGGAAGAGTGTAGCCAGCCGGTTGAGGGAGGTGATCCTGCCCCTCGACCCTAGTGAGGCCACAGCTGTGGCCAGGTCTGGGCTCAGTACAAGAAAGACAAGGAGCTGTTGGAGAGGGTCCAGCCAAGGGCCACAAAGATGATTAGGAGCATCTCTCTTACGAGGAAAGGCTGCAGGAGCTGGGCCTTTTTAGTCTAGAGAAAAGAAGACTGAAAGGGGATCTCATTAACGCATAATAAATATCTCAAAGGCCTCTGCCAAGAGAATGATGCCAGACTCTTTTTGGCAGTGCCCAGTAACAGGACGAGGAGTGATGGCTGTAAATTAATAGAAGTTCCACCTCAACATGAGAAAGAACTTTACATTGAGGGTGTCAGAGCACTGGAACAGGCTGCCCATGGAGGTTGTGGACATTCAAAACCCATGTGGATTCATTTGTCAGCTACTCTAGCTGACCCTGCCTTGATGGGGGAAAGTGAGATCTGGATGACTTCTAGAGGTCCCTTCCAACCCTAATGATTGTGTCAATCTCTGATTCTGTGATTCTTTCTCTTTTTGCTTTAAAAGCAGTCAAGTAATTTCATAGTCACATTTCATTAAATAGCTGTGGTGTGATAAGTCTTAGTGTCAGGGAAAGGGCAGAAGGTGCTTCAGAAAGAGTGGGGAAACTGGAGTGGCCGGGGTGAGCAAGTAACATAATTTTGAATATATGTGTATGCACATACTCTAGGCTTCACTGAGGCCTTATCATATTAGAAGACCAGGATAAATCTGTTTAGTGGGCAGCAGCATAACTGGCTGTGGAAAAACATCATGGTTGAAGGGTCAAGGAAGGGAAGCTAATAAAGGGGAGTGTGTGTTTCCAAAAAAAAAAAAAAAAAAAAAAAAAAAAGAAATCTGGGGTCATACATGAGTACAACAATACATTTTCTCATAACCTGTCTAGCAAGATTTTAAAATATTGAGAAATACTTTGACAAGGGCATGAAATATGTGTTTACAAGCTTGTGAGGAAAAACAGATCTTACTGAAGTCTTAGGCTTAGCATGCAACCAATAAAAATACCCTTTGTTTCAAAATCTGCCTTTCATTTGAATTTATAATATAAGCAACTTGATTTTAGCTCATGCATGTTATTCTGATAAAGTCTTTATCTCAGAAATTTTGCCAGGTCCTAAAGAATATTTTCTCTTACACCATTTCCTGAGTCATGCTCTGAGCCTCTGATGCTCTCATTGTTTCAGAGTACGTTTGCAATGGAAGTTATTTTCAGATCCTGTGTAATAAATTAAGACTAGTTAACACATTTCTTTGTTATTACTACACAGGTAGGTGCCTACAGGCCTGATACCACACTCCTCCCCTGAATAGTAGGGGAGATTTTTCCCTTGCCTTGGTGAACTATTATTCTCTGATATGTAAACTTAATGTAAGAGATTGCATAATTATTTTGCATGGTCAGGTATCCAGTTGTGCTTCTGTCTCCAACAGCTCCATGTTATCCTGCTAGGATTGTCTGTTCACCTTCTTTGCATCCTTAGTGTTGCCAGCTTCTAAGTGCCAGTGCTTTACAGTGCTCCTGAAGGTAGCAACAATGGGCTCTACCTTGTTAAAATCTTTACTAGCTACCTTGATCTCAAGGTGGTCAGTTGTTTCAGAGGATATTTACTCTAGTGTACACTTGCTACCTGCTACCTTGGCATGGTATGAATGGAGTATGCCCAAATGGATGGTACAGCAAGAATTGCTGGTTTGTGTTATCTGTGTTTTTCTTGGCAGAAAGGCATCAATCAGCTTTCAGGCTTCTCATATCTGACCCCATTCTTAGATGTACTCTGTAGATATGACCCTACCATATATTCCTTATCCTACCATAGTCCATTGGCTTTGCTCATCACTCTGCTTGTGAAGTTGTTATGGGAAACTTGAGGTCTTTCACACAAGTTCTGTTGGTTTCCACAACTTGAAGATACTTTTTTTTTCCATCGCTACAGAAAAACTTAAAATTCACTTAAAAGACTCCTCCATGTTGCATATTCTCCAGGAGGTCCGAGAATATGTGATGTACTGTTCTTCACTCAGTAGAACTTGCCCTTTTTCCTGCTGCCTCTAAATTCTGAACAACTTGTCTGTTGCCTTTTTAGCAAACTTGGCAATGTTATCAAGTGCTTCTATTAGACAGACAAATTGCCTGTCTTTTGTGAGCATATTCAATTCTTACTCCCCTTGTTAGTATGCTAATGCCTAGGGTATGATTTTTCCAAGTCATTCTTCAGATTTTCCTTTCTAATTAGAAGCAGATGGAAAATGCTCTATATGCACTGAATGTTGTTGCTAACAATTACTAATTAAGATTTTGCTAACAAAAAAAAAAAATCTTAATTACTTACTGCTTTTCATTGAGTAGCATGACTAGAGATTTCCTAAAATCTGACAGCTATAGTATTTAAAATCCCAGTATCTCTTGCCTCTGGAAACAGTCTTTCTGTGATAATTTTTTCCTTTTATTTTCTTAATGGCCCTTTCTGTTAAGTATTAATTCATTTACTCTCTTTGTGGTGATCTGACTTTTATACATCTGCTATGATCGGGTGGCTTTTGTGTTTCTTTTTTTAAACCTGCATTTAAGTGACTATGAATTTAAACTGGGTGTATTGCAATAGTAACCCAGCTACATTGAATTTTACCTGAGGAGGGCCACCTCAACTTCAGCTGACTCCAGTCTTTTAACAACGTAGATGTTCCTTCAGATTCACTCCTTTTTAGTTGGGAGAACGAAGGATCCTGCCCAAAGCTGGGACCTATGAAGGAAAATGAATAAAATGGATGCTGACATGCAGGAAAGACTCTGCAAAGAAAAGAAAAGGTTGCAGTGAAGATATTTGCCAAGGCATTAAATGTAGAGGTTGAGAGACAAGTGAAAAGACTTAAAAAGAACAAAACCAAAAACAAACTCACTCTTATCACCTTGGTGAATTAAACTCCTGTAGTGAGTCTGGCTGAGGTGGATTTAATCTTCCCCACAGCAGCCCTCACACTGCTGTGCTTTGCATGTTAACTAGAAAGGCGTGGTTAACACCCCAGTGTTCTGGCTACAGCTGAGCAGCATTCCCCAGCATCAGCATTGTCTCTCCAACATTCCCCATGGCCAGGAAGCTGGGCATGGGCAAGATCTTGGGAGGGGACACAGCCAGAACAGCTGACCCAAGCTGACCAAAGGGATATTCCATAATATGTGACATCTACTCAGATATAAATGTTAAGAGAAAGGGGGAGGGAGGGGCATGCATTTTTATGATGTTTGTCTTCTGTGGCAACTCCGTGTGTACTGAAGCCCCACTTCCTAGGAAGTGGCTGGACATCGCCTGCTGACGGGGAGTAGAAAACAGGTCTTGTGTTTTACTTTGCTTCTGTGTGCAGCCTTTTCTTTACCAAACTGACTGTTTTCCTTGAGCTATGAGGAATTTGTGTCCGTCTTATTTTCTCTCACACTGTCCTGCTGAGGAGGGGAGTGATAGAGAAGCTTGGTCAACACCTGGTGTCCAGCTGGGGTCAACCCACCACAGCTCTGCTGTGTAACATGTGTGCAATCAAGAGTAAGGATGCAAAATAACGTAGCAGCTGAGACCTGTGAGAGGGTAATAACTGTATGGGGAGAAGGAAGAAACATGCAGGAAAGATGTATTTTTTTTTTTCAGAACTCTGAAAGAATGTGAAGATAGTGGTTACTACACCTGGTATTCCATTTAATGGTACGGGGTCAGTAGCCTTCTGTTTTCCTGTGACAAAATCCTACTGAAGCTCTGGTAACTTCATTTGTCTTCTGGACATAAGCCTGAGTGGATTGAATCCACTTGGCAGCTTTGCTTACTTCTCACAATGACTGAAGATAGTTTCACATGCACATTGCATCCCTGTATTTGTCACAGCTCTCTCAAAACTTCCTTGCTTAGATCTCACCATGTTTCTATCAGGTGGGAAGTACATGGCATGTGACATTCCTTTGGATTTATGTTTTATGCAAGAATCTTGTTGCATAAAACCGTTTTCTAGTGCAATAGGAAACATCAGATTCTGTGATGCCAGGAGTATGTCAACAGAGACACAAATGAATCATCTAGCCAATGTTTAGAATCATCTACATTTTCATAGGCAAGGATTTGAGTCAGTTTGTGAAGCTTTATGCAGTAGCAGATAAGCACACTATGCTTTTGCTTTCCATTTCTATTCTTGCCATGTGTTGGTGCTTCCTACATGGATCCCAGTAGAGTCTCTACCAAAACAGTTTCTCAGTACCAGCTGGTTCTGAATCTAAGAGCCATTCCCTACAGAGTAAACGATGAAAACGATAAAGGTGATGACCAGAGAGGTGTGTGACTTAAGTATTTATTATACCAGCACCCTATTACCTTTTTGCTGGTGAACTCTTTAGTTCTTCAGAGTAGGGATTTGCTGTGAGTTCAGTGTAATCATTACTACTTCATTCTGCCATGTAGAGGGAGCTGATGCTGATTGTTTTCCTGTGTGTGCCTGAAGTGCCAGGATATTTCTCGGCAAGTATCTCTGCCAGAATAAGCAGGTAGAGGTGCTTGCTACATTCTCTCCAGATCAGATCTTTCCCTTGTTACTGATGTGAGTGTCAGGTGCCTTGTAGGTATGGTGCATGAATCGCTGCTTGCCTGTGCCCCTGCAGTGTGGGACATTCTTGATGTACACAGGGGTATTGAGAGAAATTTCTGACGGTGCTCACATCTGCTGTTAAAGCCTGCTCCTTTCAGAGTGCACAGTTTCAATGTTTCCCATTTCTGTCCTGTCTTATCTCTCTTCCCTTTCCTAATATGACTGGGCTGAAATGTGTATAACAGGTAGTCCACTTGACTCATCTGGTGTCTTTTGTGAAGTGAAGATGCTTCTAAAGGTACAAATAAAAGGTACAAAGCATGGGGTCTTTGCAGGCTTAAGACAAAAGTTGTTCCTCTACTCAAGTGCTGTGTGATGAGGAGCCTTTTTTTTTCTCTACAGGGAATCCCTCTATGTTCCACTGCTTCATGGAAGTGTTATCAGTGAAGAATTGGTTTTGAGGTCTTTTTGCACGTGGTGTTTTGGTAGCTGTTAAGGAGCAAGAGTGAATGACAAGGGATTTGGATATTTGCTCACTGTGTTGACTCTTGTCTTCCCAGTTAGGCAGTCTGATTAAAATATGGGTGGGCTGATTCACATCATCTGCAGGACCTTCACCAGTGGTGAGTGATGGGGGAATAAGACATCTGTCTTGGGTGGTTGAATTCTAACTAATCTTAAGCATCTCCTTCAGAAAAAAAAGTGAATAGCCTGAATATGAAAGTTTATACAGAATAAGTGAGTATGGAGTGAATATATGAATATGGAGTCAGATGAATTTCAGCCCAAGTGCCAGTATTTCAAAATTTAGCTAGCATAGGTCCTTTCATTTCAGATTTGTACACGGATAGACTTTCAGTTTTAACCGCACATGTGATGGGAAGATAAATTCTATTTTTTCTCAGGAAGTCGCAATGCAGGTACACAGTATATCTGTAGACCTGTGTCACAATATACTGTCAGCCAAATGACTGCTTGCATTTCTCTGCCTCCTCCACCATCACATTTTGAGAGGACAGGGCGGCCATGGTAAAACACAAAGGAAGGGGAGGGACTGACCCTTGTGCTGCATCTAGAATGGCATGTTGCCATGTGCTGCTCAAAGGCAGTGAGAAAGAAGTGGAAGTAGTAGGTGTTTTTGTAGAGATATTATTGAGATTGGGTGCAGAAATATACTGGATGTGTTTAGTACTCCATCCTATTCCAGCCACATAAATGGGAAATAGGTTCTGAGATTTTGCAGCCAGCAAACCTTTTACTACCTTATCCACAGGCTATCCCGTGCCAGCCAGCTGAGTGGTTGTGCATGTTTCTGGGTATATATTATTTATAAGTATCAAGAAACTAAGTCCCTAGTACTCATGAAAATGTTCTCATTTCACAGCGTTTGTGCAAAACTAGACCAGGATTTGAAGTTTCATGCTAGGTATTCGAAGGCGATGGGAAAAGTCATGCTCAGTGTTTTCATTCGCACTCGAAAAGAAAATAATGTTGCATGCCGTTTAATACCGCTGCTTTTTGGGAAGCGGACAGTGCGGGCGGCAATTCGGGCAGTCTGACGGCGCGGGGGACGCGCCCGGCGCGGCCGCCAGGGGGCAGCAGGGGCCCGGCCGCCGCCGCGGTGCGACCCGCACGGACACCGGGACACGCTGCGTCCCTGCTCCTGAGCCCGGAGAGATTAAAAAAGACTCCAGTAGAGTTTCTTTCAATTCACAGAAGCTTATTTTTGGAAATTCTGCCGGTGTCCTTTGCCGTTCTCTCCGGCCGGGCTGAGGTATGGCTTGAGAAGATCAGAAGTGTTTTCACACCCTCGTTTGCAGAATGTGCGGCAAATTGATGATTGCTGCTTATCTGGACTCACTTGATATTTTGTGTGCTATCATTTTAACTAGCGGCTTTCCCAGTCTACTCTCACTTGGCTGCAGCAGCCCGCTATCAAAGTAGTGCTTAGAAAATGGTTATTGTGCAGCGCAGCTGCTGAAGTGTGGGTCCTACCTGGGTCACTGTTTCCTGAAAGGGAAGATAATGGTTCTTGCCCGGTGTGGGGATGTTACAAAAGAACTGAGAAAACAGAAGTCTTAAACAAATTCTTCTCCCAGGAGAATTCCATTTCTGTAATCCTTACAAACAAGAGCAGCTGCCTGTCACCAGAGGGTGGGCTGACTCTACCATTTGCGGTTGTATACGTACCTGTTTCAGAGACAAAACAGCTGATCTACATGTAAGCCCCCTTTTCAAACCGTTTTTCTCTCTTAGCATATAATTGACTTTTTTTTGGTAGGGTTTTTGCTCTCATGTGAGGACCCATGGATCTCCTATGGGAATGCAGGTGTGTGGCTGTTCCCACCCATTCTACCCCTGTCCTGGGACCAGTCAAAACTTCGCATGGACTGTGGCACTTGGAAAGTGCTGATAATTCTCATCAACTTGTTAGTATAATTTTGGACTTTGAGAGATATAAATTATAACAAAGTTAAATATTGCTTTTAGAAATCTATTTATAGGTCTTAAAACTATCTTAGGTTTATGGTGGTCATGTGACGAAACATGGGATGACAGAATATTTGGACATGACAAAGCTTCCAGAAATTATATTGAACTGTACCAAACTGATGGTTTGGGGTGTGTATGTATATATATACATTATATATATGTACACACACAGAGATATATCCTCTGATGATGTATATATATGTATTTATATATAATAGGTCATTATGTTATTCATCTTGATGGATTTCTGTTGCCATCTCTCAAGCTAAGGGGGTGGTGATCAGCAGGCAGAGGAGTTTAAAGACCTGAGGCCAATATTGTCCCTTGCTCTCTAATGCTGCATCCTTTATTTCTTTAACAAAGTCCTTGTAGAGCCAGACTTTCCAAATACATACTCTTTTTGAAGATCTAAAAATATACAGAATGCAACCCATTTACTTCAAAACCTATAAAATCTATTCATACTCTAGAGGTGGGATAATACTGGTACAGAATTTGAAAAAATGTGCATGTCTTAATTCTCCTCGAGGTTAGCACAGTTTGTGAAGGGAAATACATTTATGGTTGACATTACCTTTGGCTTTAAGTGCTTTTAGCAGGCACTAGGGGAAGCTTGAAACTATACCAGGATAGGCAGGCAGAAAGAATCTGCCACTCCAGAATCTCCTGCATCTTCTAAGAGCACAGGGAGACAAATCACAGTCATAAAGTAAGAAAAGCAGGAAAGCGTGGGCAAATGTTTATGATGGCTACTGTTTGCTAAACTCCTGGAGTTGCACCCGGAGACAATTTGTCAAAAAGATTAGTCTCTCTCCCTGTGGGCATGAATGTAAGGGTAGCATAAGCCAAATGACTCACCCAAGAAGGGAGTTCTGTCACTGGTCTTTGGTTAAGAGCTTGCACATAAGACTGAGTGTGCCTCTCCATGGTCAGTGCACTCTCCTTAAAGATCACGCTCATTCTTTTTCCACCTTCCTCTCATAGTCTTTCCCTGCCATGCTAGATATCCTTCTCTGGCAGGAAGGATAGGGCCTCTCCTAGGCTTGCTTTGAATAACGTAGACAATGGGTAAAGACAGTTTTCAGTGAGTAATTTATCTAGCTACATATAAAAATAGTCGCAGGTTTCTAGAGTTGTCACACTGCTTGTTGACATCAGGTTGTTTTCATTCTCTTAGGCAATGGTTATGACAATGCCCCATTTCACTTAATTTGTATGTTATCAGGGATACGAGTCTGTTACTAGAAAACATCCTGTGTGCTGAACTCCTTTCAAAAGTTTCAAGGTGGTTGCTGTCCACGTGTAGTGGGACAACAGCCAGCTGGCACTGGGGAGAAGAAACATGGGGAGACGTTTCTTCAGGCTGCTCCAGCAGTCCTCCAGGATGTTTAGATAACACAGAAAACAGACTTCATGTTACCTTCTGTTGCTTTTGCTGAGGTACAAGACATACTTTGAGAGAGATTCCAGGATGTACTCTGGGAGCTGGGATGACCTGTGGGTTTGTGAAGTGTTTGAAGAATTTGTAGATACTGGCCCTGACTTGTGCTGCAATCTCTTCTGTGTTGATCCTGCTCCCACCTTAGGGGTTTTTATCTTGGAAGGACAGGGGCCTCTGCTTATGGCAATAAGATTGTCAATAGAAAACCAGGTGGGGCAGGCTCAGGCCAGGTCTTAATAGGAGATGTACTAGTCCATATTAATTATTTGAATTAGCATATCCAGCATTTTTAAAATTATTTCCTCTTTTCACCTATGCAGAGCAGAGATATGAATTAAAATGAGGGCACATTTGTGAGTGATGATAGCAAAAGCTTGCAGAAACATTTCTTAAATAGATTTTAACAAGAAGTTCGCCAGTATAATTAATCTCTAAGTTTTATTAGCCTTATTCCTAGAATGACTGTCCTCCTATAGTAGCAATGAGTCTGTGTTTCTAATTGCTTGTTGTCACATCTCCACCTCTCTATTTTTCATACCTCTGGTAAGGTTATAAAGCCTTACGAGGAAATAAAGAGCATTTTTATACTGCGGTATGTATGTGATTCCATGAGGCAGGTGAAAGCAGAGGGTGCTCTGAATGTGAACAATGGCTACAAACTGTGATTTTTAGCTGTTGGTCTGATTTGTGGCTGGAATTGCTGGAACTTATGGCATGTCAGGCTGCTTGCACTCTGAAATTCAGTCTCTTGCCTGTGTTGCTACAACTGACATCTGTTTCGGTAACCTGCAGCCAATGTTCCCCATGAGTTTCTGTAATTGCTGTTGGCAAGTGACACGGCCAGATTATGTCTAGGAGTAGATGCTCCTGCTGATTTCAATTTAGGCAAAGCATGAATTCACAAACAAGAAGCCACAAACAGTTGGAACGAGTCAGCTCTTAACTGATTCATTGATGTATAGGAGGGGTGTACTGAGAACAAATCACATGGACTGTTTTTAGCATACAGATGGCCATGTGCTTAAAGAAGATCTCTGTTCATTTTGGGGATATGTCAAATGCTCTTTGACTAAGAATAAGGGACAGTTGCCTCCATCCTTTCAGCTGCTTCCAATTCAAAACCAAGAAGCACCCACAGTGCTAAATTCCTTTCCCCATCATAGTATCTGCTGGGGTAAATGGACCTTTGGTTTGATCCATTACATCTGTTCTTGTATTCTTATAAAAATAAATTAAAATTTGCTACCTTTCATATTTATCTCCAGATGGGGAACTTTCCTGACACTGAAGCCAGCTGAGAACAACATGCTATTGGTCAGTGCTGCAGAAAAACAGTGTAAGCTGGAAATACAAAGAAAAGCTAAGAGAACCCAACACAGAAGGGAAGATGGGCTTGTGGAAGAGAACCTATAGAGAGAGGAGGTGATACAGAGAAGTATGGTCAAACTGCTTCCCATTCTGCATGGGTTGGGTGTCATTTCTATGCACAGTGGTCCAAAAAAAAAAGTTTTGTGTCAGGGTTTAAGTTACATTGTGGCCTCTTACAGGTTTTCAGTCATGCACATGAATTTAATTTGCAAAGCCTTTTACCTGTAGAAGTTTAATTGTGCTTCTTGTACTACACCATCTCATCTAATGAGCTTCCCCAAAAGACCTCCTCTTTTTCCAGTTCGCTTTCTGTTTCCTCATCAAAGCCCAAATGCAGTGGTTTCCTTTCCTTCCCCAATTCTCAGCTTAAATGTCTCCTACCTCCACCTCTCTCCCAGTTCATAGTGCAGCTGCTCTGCACAACGATATCGGTTTGTGGAGTGATGGGTGTACACAACAAACTATGTAAGTACCTCATTCCAGTGAGAGGCACCACGGGCTGGGCGAGAGACGCTCTGAATCTGAAACTCCTTACTTGAGTTCCAGCTGCTGACACTCTGGTAAAGCAATGTACTGAGGGCAAGCAGCAGTTACATATTTCACTGCAGAATCCCCATAATCCCAGAGGTTTTTCTGAAAGACATGGCATTTAGTTGAAGTGTTTATCTTTCCTGCATGTCTCCTAAGTAGGGAGACACCAAACTTTTGGCTTGGAAATTCCTCTGATGATTCTCCAGTGCGTAGGATCACAAAGAAATGTTATGCTGTGCTATTTAAGCCTGAAAGTTTAATTTGGACAGTAATTGTGAAGTAAAATTCTGATTCAGAGAAAGGATTGGTAAATCATTTGTGATATACCTTTCCTAGCCTACATTTTGAATTTATCCATGTTGTTTATATGGAAATAAGCAGAAAAAACCCCAAGATATTGTTCTTGCTGTTCTTTACCTTTTTTTTTTTTCCCCCTTTGACCTAATTTTTGTTATTTAGGGAAAATATGGATTTTTCTTTGTAGTGAAGAGAAAAAGTTATTGTGTATCTCATTTTTCTGATTTTCTAATTCTGGCACTTGGTAACCTGAAATATGTTCCAGGAAAGACCATTTTGCCTCACAGAATCATAGAATGGTTTAGGTTGGAACAGACCTCTAAGATCAAGTCCAGCCACTAACCTGACATTCTCAAGTGCACCACTAAATCATGTCTTTGAGCACCACATCTGCACATGCTTTTTGGACACTTCCAAGGATGGTGATTCTACCACATCCTTAGGCAGCCTGTTCCAATGCTTAGCAACCTTTTCAGTGAAGAAAATTTTCCTAATATCCAATCTGATCTCCTCTGGCACAACTTGAGCGTGTTTTCTGTTGTCCTATCGTTTGTTACCTGGGAGTAACATCCTTTCAGGCAGTTGTAGAAAGTGGGAAGATCCCCTCTGAGCCTACTTTTCTCCAGGCTAAACACCCCCAGCTCCCTCAGCAGCTCCTTGTAAGACTTGTGCTCCAGACCCTTCACCAGGTTTGTTGCCCTTCTCTGGACTTGCTCCAGCACCTCAGTGTCTTTCTTGTCATGGGGGGCCCAAAACTGAACACTGGCTTCGAGATGGGGCCTCACCAGTGCCAAGTACAGGGGGATGATCACTGCTGGAATAGTCCTGCTGGCCCCACTATTTCTGATACAAGCCATCATGCCATTGGCCTTTGTGGCACACTGCTGGCTCATGTTCAGCTGCTCTTGACCAGCACCCCCAGATCCTTTTCCATCTGGCAGCTTTCCAGCCACTCTTCTGCAACCCTATAGCACTGCAGGGCATTATTGTCACCCAAATGTAGGACCCAGCACTCCACCTGGATGAACCTCATACCATTTGCCTCAGCCCACTCAATCCATCCTGTCCAGATCCCTTTGCAAAGCCTTCCTACGCTCCAGCAGATCTACACTCCCACCCAATTTGGTGTCATCTGTTGACTGGCAGAGTGCAGTCAATCCCCTAATCCAAATCATCAATAAAGATATTAAATGGGATTGGCCCAAATATTGAACCCTGGGGAACACCACTCATGACCAGCTGCCAGCTGGATGTAACTTCATTCACCACCACTCTTGGGGCCTGGCCATCCTGACAGTTATTTACCTAGTGAACACTGCTCCCATCCAAGCCCTGAGCAGACAGTTTCTCTTGGAGAATGCTGTGGAAAATGGTGCAAAAGCTTTACTAAAGTGCAGGTAGGCAGCATCCACAACCTTTCTACTAAGTGTGTCACTTTGTCATAGAAGGAGATCAGGTTGGTCAAACAGAACCTTCCTTTCATGAACCTGTGCTGCTTGGGCCTGATCACCAGACGCTTCTGTATGTGCCATGTGATCTCCTGTAGCGTCTTACAGCAGTCAGGTGCTGTGCCTTGAAAGTTGCATGGAAGGAACTTTTTGACATCTTCTCCTCAAAATCTGTTATTTTCTTTCTCTTTTCCCCTCCTCCTGTCTTGCTCTTTACATAGTAAGGAGCTATTTCGTGTAATATATATAATGCAAAAAATGTTTTATTGACCATCTGAGGGTGCATGGTATTTTTGACAACTGAAACACCTCCATCATAGCTTTAGGAGTTTGAAAGCTTCAGGGACCACATAGCTTTGCATGCATGAGGGAAACATTCTTTGGCATCAGATGTGCAATATCCTACACTGTCAAGAACTAGGATTAAAGGGTTTGCCCTGCAATCTGTCAGGCTGTCATTTTCAATAAACGCTATGTCACTGTGCTATTATTATGGCAGAGACACTGGCCAAAAGGTGATGCACAGATCATAGTAGGAGGATATTTCTGAAGTGAAAAAGAAAGGTGACAAAAATGTGGCATTAAAAAAAAAAAAAAAGAAAGTTTTTGGTTTGTTTGTTTGTTTTGTTTTTTCACACTTGTGGGAGAGAAAAATTTCCAGAACCTGAGAACTTCTGTGGAAACCAAATACTGGACAATGAGGAAAAAGACTCTCTTCTTTTCCCAGTTACATATCATACACAGTATGTCACAGTCATTTGAGACCATCAGCATACTGACACAAGCTTTGGCCTTTTGTCTGTCTTTACCTGTCTCCAAGCTGTGAAGGACACGGTCCAGTGAAAACAGTCACGTAATCACACACCTCTGTTCCTGCTGCATTGCAGGTAGGAAGAAAAAAGCATTCCAGATACTCTTTTGCTGAAGGGTTATTTCTTATGGGAGCTTAGTCAGACTCCTTGAAGTTACAGGCAAGTTCATATTGGTGTTTTTTTTGGCTGTGTGGTGGAGATGCAGCAGAAATTCTAAGATAAAGATAACTTTAATTGATAAAGTCACTTCTTTTTTCCTTGGAATTTGTCAAAAAAGACATTACAGAGGCTGCTGTTGGCAATTCCTCTCAAACTGGTAAATGATTTAAGAAAGACAGTTTAGGGTTTTCACCAAGAGTTGACCTGCTGTGCCCAAATTCCTTTGTCTCCCAGTAACACACAGGGGTATTAGTAATATCCTATGCTCCTTTCTACAGCTGGGTAAAATTATGGAACACAGATAATCACTTTGTTGTGAGTCTCAAAAGTAGTCAGATGGGCTTTTTCTCTGTGTGTTAATGCTGGTCAAGAGTCCCTAGGAAATGCAAGGTGCTCTTGTGTGCCCAGCAGATTGGGCACTTAGGAGATACAGCTTCTCAGTGCTGACTTTCTGGCTTGCAAACAGCTCCAGCCATAAAATGAACACCAAGTCATTAAAAAGCTGTTCTTGGCAGTTCCCAAGAAACAAGGCAAGAATTCCAGAGATTTGCATGTTGTTCTTGTGAATGTAGGGGATTTTATTCTCCTAAAATGCTTTTTCTGCCTACAAATTTTGCTGTGACATTTTTGTGCAGGCTCAGTTTATGAAAGCTGTGCATCTCTCTTTCAGAGTGCTTTTTTAGTCCACTGTTTTCTGCTGCTAGTGCTGGCTTACATAACTTGCAGTATGATAAGGATCCCTTCAGAGACAACAGCAACCCAACCATGAAATCAATATCTTTTGATCACGTTTCAAGGAAGAGCTTGTTTTTCTTCTTTTGCCATTGTATTTTGCTGTCCTTTCTCTTCTGGCATCATGGAAGTTAGGCTGTCATAAGTACAGTTGCTTAATATATGAGATAAAATGTTCATATAGTCCTTAATAAAATGGCTAAATTGTTGTCCATTGTCAGCTATTGTCTCTGCCAATTACCTCATGTTCTATACTAGGAACAAATTTGAACCACTTTGGGCTAAATGAGACATTCTGGAAAATGTGGTGCTAAGTCTTTGTTCCAAAAAAATGCAGCAGACTGTAGCGCGCTGCAGGTGCTACAGATGAGCAACAGGAAGAAGGGTATTTGCTGTCAGACCCCAGGCTCCAACCTATGAGCTCATCGAATGGGTTTTGCCTTAAAAATATACAAGGCTCCAAAAACTCGCCCACTGAGTTTATTCAAAAGGCCTTCAGTTCTTTTAATACCTTGAGATAGAACAAGGGAGAAGACACTACACATATTTTCTCAGGAGGTCCTTTTACTGGTAAACCTTAAAAAATAAAGGAACTTGGAAAAAATTTAAAGGGCAGCATTCAACCAAAATAAAGCACTTCACAAAGCATTGACTTAGAATCATGGAATCATAGAATCAACCAGGTTGGAAAAGACCTTTGAGATCATCAAGTCCAACCCTTGATCCACCACTACCATGGTTACTAGACCGTGGCACTAAGTGCCACATCCAGTCTCATCTTAAAAACCTCTAGGGACAGTGAATCCTAACCCATACAACTTAGCAAAATCCAACCCATCCGGTTTTAAGTTACCCAAAGCATTAAAAAAGGAGATTAGGAAAAGAAGTAGTAGTAAAGAAAGAGGGGAAAAGAGAGAATTATAGCTACCACCCCTAGAACCAGCGTAGATCCAGCTACCAGGAGCCCAGAAGATGGCAGGGTCTGACCACGTGGAGAGTGCGTGTCTTTGTTTTTGTCTGCTCTGGCCCCCTGTGGCCCCTTTTCCCCCTCCCCCAGGTGGGCTCCTGCTGAGCCAGTCATTCTGGGGCTATGTTAGGGGCTCCAGGGGCTGTGGTGTGGAGTAGGACATCCTCACCTTAGTGGAATTCTCCCTGTCCCTTCTCTCCCTACCCCCCTGCACACACTTAAGTTGGTCCGAGCCAATAATCAACGTAATAATCCAGTGTCTCATACTTGCTGGTACCTCCAGGTGCAAAACCTGGATCAAGGTTTCCCACTCATGTATTTGATCCGGAGGAAAAATTGCAGTATGTTTTGTTTTATTATAAAATATAGATTAATTAAGTCTGGGTGTTTAGTTTTACTTCCAGGGAATAATCAAGGGCATGAGTAAGCCATAAGTCTGCATGGCTTTTGAAGTCATTAAAAATATTGGACTCGAGAGACACCTTAAGAGACCATTAAGTCCATGACTCGGCTTCAAATGTAGCCATATCTTTCCAGACTGTTTCTTGTCTAGCCTGTTTTTTAAAGCCTTCTCTGGCGGTTGTTTCGTAGTCTCCTCCAGCGCTCAATTATCCTTGCTATTGTAATGTCTGCTCTGATGTCTAACCTAAATTTCCAGTTTGTGTAATTTGATACAATTACGTTTGCTTCTTACGCAAGGGTCATGGCATCAATGATTCCTTTTGTCATTGCAGAACCCTTTCTTCTCTTTGAAGACCACTGTGATGTTTCCTCTCAGTTCTCCTATCCCTAGACAAAACAGCCTGAGTCTTTCAGTCTTGATAAGATTTTTTTCTCCTTGCTTCTGTGTAGGAGAAGAAAACAGCTTGCTTTTCCAGTTTCTCTGGCTAACTGCATGTTCAGAATATTAAGCATGTTTCACCTTTTCTGTTCAATGACCATTTGGTACAGTTTTCTGAGTGGGTCTGAAACCCACCTAACAAAGACAGGATAGAGGCAGAAACTGCTCCGAAATCATAGTAGGACATACAAAGAGAATAGGACATACAAGCTCGTGTGTAGGGTTTAGTTTAATGTCTAAGAAGGAGTTATGTGTGAAGTGAAAAGAAGTGCATGGGTTGTCTCAGAGGGAGGTAACTTCAGCCTCCATACTAAAATGGTTCTCTTTCCGGTCCCTAGTCCCTATCCTGTCTTCTGTGGCAACTATTGTGGTTCTTGCAACATTTTTGCAAGAGAGTTATGAGTAAACTACATAAAGTTACAGTCACAAAAAGTTACTTGTAAAATCTGTTATAAAGAATAAGAGAAAAATAGTGCTTTCGACCTTGTGGTGAAAAATCACAATGTTTTTTTCTTCCTCTCAAACTGTTGAAGAGTTAATAAGTGTATGCCAGAAAGACAACAAAGCTGGAGCAGGGGGAAAGGAAGGGAAAGAAACCTTAGTGCCACTTCCTGACACAAAGAATTTTCTGTGAGTGCCAAATAGATAGGAGAGTTGTTTTTCTAAGCTTTGTAACAGTAAGCATCAGTGCAAGAGTGTTTAAGTTTGATTCTTCAAATAATTTCAATTTCTCTTATTTTGGTGAAAGCACAGAGTAGAAGGAAATGATTCAGGATAACTACAAAGCTAGAGAAAGTAATGGGTGATGCTCAGATAAGATGAAATCACTCATTTGCACCATCAGAAAGGAGGCAGAACCCATTTCCAGGTCTTTCCACTTCAGCAGCATTGAAGATGAAGATGATCATGATTAAGTACTGAAAAGATGGGACAATTGTTTTATTTCTACACGGATATATCAAAGAATGCCTTTTCATCAACTGTGTTGCTCTGAAGGGGAGACAGCTGAGGTTTCTGATGGAAGCCTTTGCTATTTAGTTAAATCCTTTGCTAACAGAAACTGCATTGAACTGAGTCTGAGACCTATTTGGAAATAAGAAAATAATGTTATTTCTAGCATGTCAATAGAAATGAATCATCACTGAAAACTTAGAATATGCATTACCCACCCCTATTGGAGAACTGATCAGGGATTTATTCTAAAATACAAAATTAGTAGACCACTGACAATTGCAAAAAAAAAAAAAAAAGAGAACTAATATGTAAAAGTTCTTTGCTCTATAAGAAATCTACCAATCTACACTCAGCTTGCATATCTAAATAAAGAAGTTGAAGAATGAACTCTTCTGTGCCCTAGAAATGATGGATGCATGCAAGCTGCGCTGGATGAAACTTGTGTTCCTTCTGATGTATGTACTTCAGCTTGTGCATGTAGTGGAGTCCTTTCCACCAGTCCAGTTTAAAAACAACCCAAAAATCCAATTTTTAAAGTAAGAGTAGTGCACTGAAGAGTTGACTGTGTATCATGGAGGGTGCCAATACATTAGGCAATGGAGTGACCTGTGCTCAATTATATCAGAACTGTTTTGATCTTTTTGGACTTGATGTTCTCCTTACACAGTTTTCATCAGTGAAATGTGTGCCAGCAGCTGCCATGGTGCACACCATGTGTTTCCACATAACAAGCAAGGCAAAGCAGTCATCTGTGTGCCTCGCTTAGAGGCAGTCAGCCTCTGACTCACATCTCTCCAGCCAAAGCTTTCTTTTCTTTTGGTCTGTTCTGCAGTCTGTTCAATCTCTTGAGAATTAGGAAAGCTCACCTTTGCTGTCTTCCCCACTTTGATCTTACTATGCAGATATTTAATTGCTCCCATGTGCTCAGGACAGCGCTGTGGTTTCAGAGTTCAATGATCTGATTGATCCTAATTCTTGAGACTCACAACTCTGTTTTAGGAAAACTGGCAAAAGTTTTCAATCAAGTGTTATGAATAATATGACGGCTTTGTGCAAACTTATGTCTTGCAGCAAGGAGTCCATATGGTTTGAATATATGGCCATACAGCTTGCTTAATTTCATGTGAACAGCAAAATCTGGGCCAGACCTGCCAGTCTGTGCGGTGCTTTGGGCAGGAGGTGGGGAGCACCAGCTCCAGAATTCAGAATAAGAGTGCAATACCTATTGTCATCATGACAGTCTGCTTCATGGTACAAGCTGCATGTCCTCTTCCATGGTGGATAATGAGGTTTTATCTGGGAAATGGCAGATTGTTGACAACAATTTGACAGTGTCTTTTCATCATGATGATGCAAGGAGGAGCACTTACTTCTCAAGCTATCAGCAGCAGGGAGTTACCCGAAGATCATTGAGATGCGAACACTGAAAATGTATTTTCAAGACTCTTGGTCCTATACAAAGAAGCCAGTAAAAGGTTTCAGCTAGGCTGGAGAACTGCCATCTTCTTCAGGGATTGCACATACAGCTAACTGCTACAGTTTGGTCATAGTTCCCACGGGGGTCTAGCAGTATGTGCCATGGTAAACACGTTTCTCAGGGGGGGAAAGAAAGGCTTCACTCTTGCACCCTTTCCATTCTTCACCGTTTCCACTGCAACAGGGTTGTTCTAAAGCTAAAAACAGATTCACTGACATGTTGAGGTCTTCTTTAAATTAATCACATCTCTGTGGCCTACAAGAAAGATGTAGAAGGACTTTTTACATGGGTATATAGTGATAGAACAAGGGGTAATGGCTTTAAACTGAGAGTAGGTTTAGATTGGATATGAGGAAAAAACTCTACTGTGAGTTTGGTGAGACACTGTAATAGGTTGCCCAGAGTAGTTGTGGGTACCCTATCCCTGGAAATGTTCAAGGCCAGGTTGGAAGGAGCTCTGAGAAATGTGATCTAGTGCAAGGTGTCCCTGCCACGGAAGGGGGGTTGGAACAACCTAATCTTTAAGGTGCCTTCCAACCCAAGCCACTCCATGATTCTATTTTGGTTTATGAGATCAGTGAGCTACTACCTGATCATGACCAAGGATGAGACATTTTATCAATCTCTTTGGCACAAGTCAAAACCATTAAATAAGTAGCTGAACAACATTAAAGCCCGAAATAGAAACCAGAAATCTTTATTAGGGCACTATTTTTATTACATTTTTACCAGGCAAAAAAAAAAAAAAGTACCCTGAAAGAAACAATCAAAACAAAGTAAATAGAAAGTAAATAGAAAGCTCCTGAGGTCAGTGGAAGATTCAGCACTGGTGTATAATCACCTACTGGTCTATAATCACCTTAGATATGGGGGTCATGCTGATGTGTTGAACAGAGATTTCTTCAGGAATGGCCACCCTGTGGTAATGATTCAGTGCCAGCTCTGGATCTGGCTGGAGGAAACCCATTCTGAGTGCACCATTGCTGTGCAAAAGCACACGTTACTTGGCTACTGATGTCGACAAAGGTGTGTGTGAAAAGAATCCCACTGTACGGTGTATCACTAATGCAGATAGCAAGGTAATCCAGGGTAAACCAGCAGAGTTGAGGGACTTGACCTACCTTGAGTCCCACTCAGTGAATATCTCCGTTGCCTAGGGACTTAGTAATTTACACTTCTCAGCATTTTAAATGCTAATTTTTGTTTTCAAAATCTTAAATAAGAACCAAACAATGACAATGTACACCAGCAGCTTTACTCTTAGTCTCTAATGAAATCCAGTTGTGACCTTATGAAAGGAGCTGAGAGCACTGAACTGAATCAGCTTCTAGTTCAATATGCATCAATCCTACCTTTATGCTAATGAAGTTCGAGGCATGGACCAAGAATGAAAAATATATTACGAAGTGCTACATGTGTAGAAGTATTAAGTTTTAGAAACGTGCGGGATGAAGATATCCCATTAGGGAGAAAGCAAAACTGAAGAATGGAATAATACATGATGTGGACAGTGGTTTGAATAAAGCAGGAAAGAGAGCAAAGAATGAATGGGACTGAGAGAATGTAAAAAACAACTTTGAAACTCTGGTCCCAGTGTAGCACCTACATAGCAACAGAATTTTAGAAGGTTGAAAGGGTAGGAAGATAAGACCTCTGAAATTTTTTGAGAAAGAGAATGAAATGATCAAGTAAGGAGATAAATCTGATGTCTTTTTTTACTTATGGAAACTGCATACAATTGAGAAGCTAAGAAAAATGTTGTATAGCTGCTGTTAGACCTTCTGATCCTGCTTGTCATCTATACCTATTGCTAAATTATAGTTCAATTAGCACTGAGAAGCACTCATGCTCCTCTCCTCACAGTCGTTCAAATTAAATCTTGTCTTCAGGACTGAATAACTACCTCTCGCCTTCTGGAGCAATCATACTATAGATGCCATCACATATTACTTAGTTTGAAGCTTCAGTAAAAAACATTTATGCAGTTACTGGGATTCTTCCTCTGTAGACTTCATGGACTTTCTGACACTTGTATGAAGTGTATTTCTGAGCCAGACACCTGAGCTCAACTCGCAGGAATTTCTACACTGTTTCATCACATACTGATGAAGAGAACTGTTTAGAAATATATTGTATTGTGAAAGACCTATTGAGAGCAGCTTACTATGTCATGTGGTCTTTTGGGGTTATTGCTGTGTAAAGCTCATGCTTTTACAGCACAGGGTAAACAGCCTTATGCCACATCTAGAACTAGGCTTTCTGAGCTCTTTTGGTAGCCAGATTGTGATCAGGTCTCACCTGAAAATAATGGCCAGGAATGAAGATGGCTCAGAACTGTTAATCAGAGTTTAGACACAAAATGTGCATGTTCTGTGGGTGGAGAAGAGAATTGTGAAATATGGTCAGAAAGAAATTACACTTCCAGGTACAGGTCCTAATAGGGCAGCAGTAATGTGAGGGAAAGGACATTCGAACCAGCTCTAGCTGCTGATGCTAGGCAGCTGTATCCTCACCACTTGGGGGGGGCAGAGGGGCAAATCCACACCAATATGTACTGCTAACTCTGACCTTTAGCAGGAAATAAGAGCATTTTAGTGTTTTTATGGGATTGTTCAGGTTAATCCCATGGTATACATAGCACAATAAATAGAAGATATTCTCAGACTTTTGGAAAAAGATGTCATTCTTCTACATGAATATGTACAGTTAAATCTCAAAATAGCAAGTTTCAGTTTGTTGGGGTTTTTTTTGCAGCTCTCAGCAACAGCAATCTAACACATTATCTTTGCATGTAGGGGTGGGTAATCTTACAGTTAAAAAGTAATGATTTCTTTAGTAATAGCTTCCTTACTTGCTTCACCTAGTGCCATCTGTAAGCTGTGCTACTAGTTCCCCTTAGAGAGCCTGTTTGCACGCCCAACTGCTTTTTGAAATGTAATTTCTAGGGATCAGTGAGTGACACACATCTATAGAGACATAATGAAACCCTATGAATATAAATTACTGTTTTATCCATGATTTTTGTCTATTTCTCTAGGCACTATTTCTTTCTATATATTAAAGAAGCGTGAAAGAAACTGCAGATCCATGTTATGACTCTTTGGGTGACCAACCTAGTTTAAGAAGTTCCAAAGCCTTTTCATCATCACTTTTGAGATGTTATTGGTTCCCTCAGTTGGGCTGATTCAACCATTTGACAGTACCCAGTGTGCTAAATGATCAATTTAGAAAGAATCACCCAACCCGTTTTATTGGACTCTTTTAACAGATTTCATTAACAGTATTGCCACAGAATCATTCCCATAAAAATGCTAAATTTGCTGCTAATCTCAGGAATGAGTGATGGGGATAAAAGGTCTGACCGTGGATCTACTGCTGAGAAAATAGTGACATGGGGCTTGAGTTTCAGTGTGGAAATTTACCTTAAAAGGCAAGACTTTAGGCATATATTTTTAGGTCTGCTTCAGAAAACAGCTCTGATACTCTGCATATATGTGTTACATCAGTACAGATGGCAGACCTTCGATACTTGACAATAGGCAATCCCAAGAGGGTCACTAGAAAGAATTTCCTGTCAAGGAAAGACAAGTTGATCACACTACACCTGAAGGCTTTTAAAAATGAGAGGAATATAGATTTGTGTGCAGGCAGTGGGAGATCTTTTTCAGTTATAATTCAGATAACCTTAGCAAGTACATATCATTGCACTAAAAACATACTGTGATTGCACTATGGTTTTAACTTTTTGAAAATGTAAGCATTGAGATAAATCAGGTCTAGAAAGAAATGGTTGATACAGAAAGCACTTATGCCATTTCCTATTATCTCTGGATCTGATAAAGTTGCATTTTCTTATCAGTACTTTTACACTAATCCAGCTGTAGAAACCATGGAACATCCTCTTCCTAAATGAATTGGACATCGGGAAATTCACCTTTGGGTTTTCATATGTCAAGAGCCTTAAGTTGGAAGTTCTCCACACACTGAGGATGGACAAGATTTCATCACATTCCTTGTCTGCCACATGCTTCCTCCACTTGCCTGCTCCATGTTCCCTGGTTTAATTTCATCAGCCACTTTCCAAGTTTATTCAGGAGAAGATTTACACTCACCTTTCCCACTTCCCAGCAATTTTTCTTGTGTTAGTACACCTGGAAGCCCCACTAATGTAGTAAGGTCTGTAAAGTGGTGCACATCAGGGTCTCTTCATCTATTGCCTTTCCTCCCTTGTTACTGACTCCTTGTTCTTCCCTTGGACACCAGAGAGGTGTGAGAGATCCATATCCCAGCTCTCTCCAAAAACAAGGTAAAATGACTGTTCATTGTGGTATTGCTTGGTCACCAAGATGGGACACAGAGACTGTAAACCAGACAAAGGTGTGGATAGTTATTTTTAAGCCAGAGTATAGAAAGGTGATCTGAGTGTCTTTAAGCTGTCTGACATAATATTTTCAGAAGTATCTCTGAAAAACAATAGGAAAGAACTTTGGCATATAAGGAGGGGAAGTCTGTTCTTTCTTAGAGTCTGAATTATTGAAAGAAAAAAAAAAGAAAGCAGATGTTGGTGTATCCATTACCCTCTAGTGAAATACTGGGTTGTGATCAGCCTTATCTGCTTCTTTTTCAAAGATCCTGAATTACTAAACTCTACTTTGACCTACAGTTACAGTTTTCAAGTCAGTCAACCTGACTTTTAGTATCTACTCTTAAAGAAAAGCCTGTCTTTCAAGTTTCAAGGCATACCAACAAGGTGTTTAAAAGCAAACTAATCTGTAGTAAACCTGGCATTGCTCTTAAAATTTAAGAAGTGATTTGAGTTAGTATAGTGGTCTTTTGTTTCAGGCCAAACTAATTCAAAGCAGCTGTCCTTTGAGATTTCCTAAGTGAGGGGAGTATCTGTATGCGTATATGGACATTAGCTCCTCAGGTGATGGAAAAAGACTGCTGGAGGGAGATACATGGCATGTGCTGGAAGTAAGAAAAACAGCTATATCTTATTTTTACATCTTTTGAAATAATAATGTTTATGTGGGCATTCATTTCAGAGTGCAGTCAAAGGGTATGAGACATCAAATGCTTAAGATTATACTGCTTGAGATAAATGGCTTAATTTTGTATTCATTTTTAGTATTGAGTATTGAATTTTCAATTTCTCTGCCTAGACTAAATTTTAAAGTGGTTCTTAAGGTTAATAACATTGAACATACAGGACTATACTTTTTAAAGTGCCTTAGCTCAATGTATGTACTAGAACCTGGACTATTAGAAAGGGATTCTTCACTTATGCAGCAAAAGTTATTTTAAAGAATTCTTTGCTTACCGCAGTTAAAGATGTAAGTAAAAATAAACTAATCGTGTCCTGGGGGAGAGGTTCTTAAGGGTTTCTTGATTTCTTGATTCAGTATAGAAGTATGTCAGCTTTTCCTCCCAAAAAATGATATTTGAAGACTGATAGGAAGAGACTAAGAATCAATCCTGCTGAAAACAAACAAACTGACCACAAAATAAAAAAAAAATATATCTTGATTCTGTAGAAGGGAGAGATTAAGATGCTAAAGGCAATGAAATAGTAGAATATTCTACCACTACAGCTATTGGTGATGAAATTGGTGATTTTTTTTTTTGAAGAAATACTAAGGGAAAGTTTTAAATCTTTATAAACTAACCAGATTGATGGGAAAGAGCCCCAAGGAAAGTTAGGTGTGAAGTAGCTGGATATGCTTGTAGCATTCTGTACTGTTTTGAAATTAGAGCCCTGAATAATATTATCTAGGGCTAGGTTAAGAAAGGTGGGACTAGAACAGTTTGAAATTATTCTAAAGAGGTAGTGTATCCCTGCAAATTGAGTCAAGGCAGATGCCCAAAGCCAGAAGCAGTACTCTGACTTAACAAATGTCACACAGTTTGCTTTATAATCTTGCTCCTCTCACAGAAGGCAGAACTATTTTCCCATGGCGGGAAGACAGATTCTGCTTTTGTTCTGGTGCATAAGGAAGATTTAAGAGCAGCTATATGCTAATGCAAACCTGAAGTCCTTGCGTACTGTATAACACTGAAGATGGATCTTTGCTTCTGTGCATGTCTTGATGCAATATATGGTGCAATTTGCCTCACTGAACAAAGTGGAAGAAAGAAGGTATCTTTTCGCAAAAAAAACCCCCACACACTCACAACAAACCAACCAACCCAAACCAAACAAATAAACAAAAAACCCCAACCAGCCCCCCAAAATAAAAAAAAAAAAAACTACAAAACAAATAAACCAACAAACCAAACAAAAGCCCCCCTCCCAAATCTCAAATAAAAAACCAACCAAAACAAAAATCCTGTATCCCGGGAGGTTGTTGAGGTCTCACTGCAAGCCTTCCCTGCCTTTGAAGGAGTCAACACCTCCTCCAACTTTTGTGTCAGGCTGTTATTGATCACCACAGAGAAATGCTTCAGAAATTGCTACTCTTTAATAATGTATCATTTTTAATGCAAAACTGGTTTCTTTTTTTCTTAAGTTCATACAAGATATACACTTCTGCATAGATTGGTTGTATATAAACGATCCAGAATATCAACTCAGTTGCTTAGAGAAATTTAGACACTGTCTAGAAGGTGGCAGCATGTCTTTCCTTAGTCTTTCGTACCAATATTTTTATTGTCATTCATAGTCCAGCAATGTGTGCTTTTGATTTAGCTAATAAATCTGCTACAGCCTGTGAAATAAGAAATTACTCGGCCCATTAGAAGCTCTGAAAAATGAAGCATTTCATTTGAGAACCATTAACTTTCAATGCCACTGATTCACTTCCTGGGTTTCCGTCTTAACAGATCTGATTTATCAAGACAGAACGATGAATATTTTTTTAATGTGATGGCCTGAATAAATGATGTGGCATGTCATGATTCACCTACTAGCGGCAACAGTTAAACAAAGGTGATGCTGTCTCATATGCAGTGCTTGGAACAGATGCACATGATGTCTGTTTCTGACTGTTGGCTAGACAAAACAAGACAGTAGTTGGTTGGCAGCACTTAGAATTGGTTTGACAGGTAATGAAATGTAAGAATTTGGTCTCTGTAGAGTGAGAGGGCTTGGAGGTTATCCCTGCTATTAAATTACTGCAGGCTTTAAAAAAAGCTTGCTACAGCAAATCATTTAGCCTTTCCACACAAGAAAAAAGGTAGGGTGAAGATGTGGAAGGAGATTTACTTGCACTAAATGTGATCCCATTAAGATGTATTCAGATTTCTAAATTTTCAAGCTCTTTGTAAAGGACAAAACCATTGCAAAAGATCTCATGCTCTTCTTGTGTTTGGAAGCATTACATTTTAAATTATGTAGGTTCTGCTGCTTTTTCCTAAATCACAGATGAAAATAATGGACAGCTCAGTTCTATTTGAGTACATAAATTGAAATTTGCTTGAACGAACTTGTTAATTTTTCAAAAAGCAAACAAAAAAAAAAAACCAAACAAAAAACCAGCCCCCAAATCTCATGTTTTGACATGAATAATTGCACTGTTTGGGTTAAATTAAAAGTTACATCTTTCTTGGACTGTAAAGGACCAGTTTGCTGTAGGTCATGAGTGTTAGAATACCCGTATAGAAATGGCCATGGGATGAAATATAGCTGTACTAGTGTTTATCTTTATTTCAGTTGTTGCTGGGCATGTGTGTGAGCCTGGCAGTCCTGGGCTTTTTATCTAGTCTGCCAATGCAGAAGCACCAACAATCTGGAAAAAGGGGGATGAGCAGGATGTAACACCAGGATCTTGGGAAGACAGACTGTAACCCCTGCTGGGATTTCAGTCCTGACTAGCACTCGAGGTGAGGTGGGAACATTTCTCTTCCCAGTCTTGTTAGAATATTTTGTACACTGAAAAACCAACAGAAAACATCCTTTGTCATTAAGGTTGTTTTTGTGGTGCATAAGTGTTTTTAAACTAGTATTGCAGCTGAGCTTGTGAGTCTAAATGCCCCAGCCTTGAATGATGGCTGCTGGAGAACTGAAAAACATGTCAGCTCAGGGTCATCCTAACCTGATTTTACTGCACCTGGGTGTGCCCTTAATTGTGCTGTCAAAGGCAGAGCATTAACAAGTCTGGCCACAGCCTCATCCAACAGGGAAACTGTTATTACCTCTCGAGTATGTGACTGAATGAGGTAATGTGGATAATGCAGCTCTGCCCTTGAAAAACCAGGGTGCAGTCTGCTCTCAAAAGATGATTTTGACATTCAGAACCTTGCTACTGACTAGTTGGGACCAGCAGCTTTCTGCATCATAATTGTCTTCTCGGAAACAGGTAAAAACCCCCCCAAAAAACTGCACACAGTGATGGCACTGCTAATTCGTGTCTACAGAAAAGGTTAAACAAAAACTATGCAATTGTCACTCAACCAGCTCAGAGAGTAGCACTTAAAACTGTAAGCAAAGGCACAGTTCAGATTAGGAAAGAGTTAGGTCAGTATCTGAAGGAGAGAACGACCTTGTTTGTTAAGAATTTGTAGCATACTTCAACTTCTTGAGACCTCTTCTGCAACACAGTACAGCTCACAATGCTGACACATTTCTTCTAGGACTAGCAAATTAACTGCACAATCATACTTGTTCTCAGAAATGAAAAATGTTCTGGAGGAGCCAAATGGACACTTCATAAAAATGTACTTTTTTCTGGAAGGAATGCCAGCTTCAGTCTAAAGAGCACCTTTGGTCTTAGTGTTACCAGCACTAACCAGAACTTCTGAACATGCTCATCTGAAGATGCTGATGCTTCTGAGAAGATCATCTAGACACACATTCTGTTCTTCGCTGTATGGCAAGAGATTGCAGCATATGGAAATGCATTATCAGACAGCTAGCTCAAGTGCCAACCTCCTTCTTTCATCCTTCATAAGGCATGAGTTCCAAAAAACTAACAAAAACCTGAGAATTATCCAGGAAACTGTTAAGTGTGAAACTACCTGGATGTACTCCTCTTTGATCTCTGACACATGATCAGTCTGATTACAATTAAGGAAAAAAGATTTATGCCATTTATGCATAACTTGATGGTTGCACCCGGCTCATTCTTAGACTGATTGCTGCCTTTTGAAATATAGCCTATATGTCATCTTATCTCCATATGCCCAGACAACCACCTGTCAGGGAGGCTGATGTCAGCAAATTCAAGAAAGGTGGTGTTATATAGCATAGCTTTGAGGGTGTCATTAGTGAGAAACTGGGCAAAAGATTTTGCTCCATCTGATTCTGCAGTTGTGCCCTAAACACTGAAATAAAGAAGAGGTCAAATATATCTTTTACACTCTTGCCTTAATATTGTAGTCAATATTGTATTTTTCACTGCTCCATTAAAAACCCGTGAGGAGAATTTTACAAGACCTTGTGCCCTGTGATTTCATATGGCTTCAGAAGGAGGATGTGACTAAAGAGAGTCAAATGCATCTAAGAAATATCCTCATATTTCCTTTCATTTCTAATATCATGTCATTTAAAATCGCTTTGCTGTGCTTGTAGTGATACTTCTGTTATTCTGTCCTCAGTGCAGAATTACTCAAGCATTCCTCATGCACTCAGAAGATGTTATTATTAATGCAGCTGAGCAGAAACGCTTCTCAGCCACGGTGGTCCTGGTGCAGCTAAGGAAGCTCTAAGAGAAAATCTGTCTGTAAAGGAGAAGTGATGTTTCCAGTGCTTTTATTTTTTTTCATTGTTTACCCAAATCTCCACTTTCTGATGTTTCTGCTCACCCATGTATAAGATAAAAGTCACATTTCACATGATAACCATTATGTATCTTGTTTATCAGCTCATAGAAACTGGAAGGCTCAGATCAGACTATGTTATGCTGTATAAACATTTATTTTGCAGACAGAGTAGTTCTGGTAGCTATAAGAGCTCCAAACCTCCTCTTAAAACAGGCCAATCTTCTACCAGTAACTAGAAAAAGGTTTTAGGTAAAGGTATTAGCAGGCAAATCTATTAGAGAGCACAGTACACTTTAAGAGGTATGCAGGGATAAAAGGTAACTCAAAAAAGCTCAGTAAACCTCGTGTAACCATTAGAACTTTTTGTACTTGAATAAGTAAGATGTAAAGCTAAGACTGAACTTACTCCCAGTCAGTGTGCAATTTTTTCCATCACAGACATGCCTGCACCCAATAAATAGAGCCCTTATTCTCATGTTGGGTCTGAAGAAAACGCCTTACCCCAGACCCAGCGATTGGCAGCGCTCAGCAGACTTGGGAAGTTATGAAACTCCCACCACCACTGGGCTCTGCTGCAGCTGGTTGAGCACCAAAGCCGTGCTGGGGACTGTGGTGTTCAGTGCAATGGCAGGCTGTAAGGCAACCTTCTGTCCGAGCTCTGGAGTAAACAATGAAGGATGGGGAAGGGGAGAGGGAGTGGATGGGGAGGGTAGTCTTTCTGATCTGCTGGCAAAAGCAACTGCCCAGTTATCAGAAGCAAGTCCTGCTCTTTTTTTGAGGGCAGTCTGTTCTAATGTGCTGGATTGCACAGTCAGCAGAAGTCACTATCAATATGCATCTGAAGAAATGACTTTTCAATGAGATGAGAACCATATTTGAATAGAGAGTATCTGGATTATATCCTCCAAACTATAATGCTTTATAATCAGACAGAGAGAGACATTAAAAAAAAGGCCGGTGTTGAAATTAAATGTGTTATAGTCAGTTGGTGTCTGTTTCAGCAGGGGCATGTTCTCAAGTTGGTCTTCTAATAAACTTTGAAATGTCAGGAACAGTTGGGGAATAATTACTATTTTAAGAAGAAAACACTATTACCTATGCTAGAGGCAATTCAGTTAAAGTCAAATTTATTTAAAGGCATGTGAGTGAGAAGATCTTAAAATGATGCAACAACCCATGTTGGAAGAGACCTTGAAAAATCATCTGTTCCAACCTTTCATGGGAAAGGGAGCCTAGATGAGATTATTCAGCACCCTGTTTAGTTGCTCCCCATTGATGGAGACTCCACCACATCCTTGAGGAGGTTGTTTTAATGCATAATTCTTCTCACTGTAAAAAATCTCTGTATTATATCAAGATGGAAATTCACCTGGGTTTGGGTGTAGATTTATGAAAAATGACAAGGGAGGTTGTATACAGCCACTGTGTGTAGCAGTAGGATATGTTCAATATTCTTTAATCTGGGGTCTGCAATTTTTTAATTTTAACTATGGGGCTACTGAGCTCTTCACAGTGACACTGACAGCAAGGTCAGACCACTTATGCCTGAAAGCTGTTCGTGGAGGTGAAATTGCTTCTTTCTCTGCATACCTCTGAATTTTTACATACTGGTAATCTGCTGGTATATTTTCAATTTGCCTATCTTTGTTATGTCTTCCTGAAGTTTATTCCATTTCTCTGCTGACTGGTTTTTATCACCTCTCTGCTTTGTCCCTCTTTTCAGAGTGTGAACAAAAAAGTCGTTCAGGATTAAGAGGCACAATCTGCTCTTTGCAGGCCCATGCTGTTGCTATTTATTTAGCAGTTGTCTGCCTTGTGTTTCCAGATTAATTCCCTTATCATCTGGTCTGGTTTTATAATTGTTTTCACCAGTACTGATGTCAAACTAAGTGATAATGTTCTAGACTTTGCCCATCTTTATTACAGATTGATGCCATATTTGCACTCTTGGTTGCTTTGTTTCTAATTAATTTTAGATAAGTATGTACTAAAGGTATCTTTTCCTCTCTGACAATTCTAAAAAAAATAAGAGAGGTGTGACGTTGCTGCCTTGGGCTTTATGAGAAAGTAAAGCTTGGGTAGAGGAAGAGCATGAGGGTCTGAGGGGTAAGCATTCCCTTCCAGGGGATGCTGGCTACTCAGCACACAACAGCTAACATCCTTGGATTCAATCCTTGCTCCATTTATTTTAGAAACATAGGCATAAACTCCTGTCACCTCAGGACATAGTGGCCATATCCAAACTTAAATCTGGATGCTGGCAGGGAGCCTAAAGTCCTTTGCCATATGCCATGCTCCTGAAATTCTGCAAATTTTCTGTATTTTGTTTCTCTTAAAATGGAGTCTCCCAAATAGGCTAATTACCTGTATGTTACTTATATGAGTTGCATTCTGCAATCCGGAGGGTATGCCTAGGGGCTCATTCTGGGTTTTGTGCTGTGTATGCTCCAGCTGGCAGTTATATTGCCAGCAGTCAGTAACTTGTATTCATAATGGGAAAGATGTGGAAGAAACTAACAAACACTTTACAGTAAGCAAATTCACTGACAAAATTATGGAAGGAAAATCCA
Organism: Lophotriccus pileatus; assembly: GCA_035583135.1. Lineage (NCBI taxonomy): Eukaryota > Metazoa > Chordata > Aves > Passeriformes > Tyrannidae > Lophotriccus > Lophotriccus pileatus. Next base: position 48,060,778 of record JAWWES010000133.1, on the reverse strand, counting down.
TCTTAAAGTGCAGCCTCTTGTTTGTGCTTTTGTGTAATAGCAATCTTCTGAAAGTGTATCCTCAAAGACATCAAACTCAACATAAGATGGAAATCAGTTATCAGTGATAAATAAAACAGATGACTTATTTTGAAAACTTCCAGCTTCTCATCTGATTCATTAAGAAAAATTCTCAGAAACTACTTAGCATCTGTATTTCCATCCATATTAATTTGTGCATTGAATCACCACTGTGCTTTACAGTGGTGATTGTCTTTTATCTGAGAATTGAGCTGTCAGATTAAACCTCCTCTTAATTCCAAACTGTCAGCATTCTCCTTCCTTCTAATTCTCACCATGAAAAATTAAGTCTTTTCATTGCCTCACCTTAATTTTATATTTATAGATTCGTCACCTTCCTCCCCCTACAATTTTCTTTCTCATTCATCTTCTGCATTTATTTATGCCTCAGCATTATTCCCTTTCTCTGTAACAATGCTCCTTCATTCCACTACTTTTTGTCAAAACATAGTAATGTCTCCCCGTAGAAAACTGCAATGGGCTGAAGAGTTTGTGCTGCTTTATGATAACTCAGATGAATATCTAAAAAAATTAATAAATGTATCCACCCCAGAGCACTGTTTATCTGTCTTCTGCAGGCACAGTAAAACTGTCTCAGATAAAGATTGTGCCTATAGATTAGAATTAGGGCTGTATTTTGTAAATATTAGTTGAATTTCATCTTTTGATACCTGGGAAAAATGGTTTGATCAGTTGCATTTCATTTTATGGGACATTCATATATTTGTGAAATAAATGTATTTCCTCACAGATGTGACTAATAGTAACAGCAAGAACCAGTTTACTGGTTCTTTACCACCTCTGGAATAAAGGCATGACTGCTGTTAACACTAGAATCCTTCTAGTCCAGAGGAAGAAGGCAAGTGGGCATTTGAACTAATACTGTTCTTTAACAGCCAGAAAATGCTATTTAGAGGAGAGCCACAGATTCATTAATAGAAAAGAAGAAATAGCTATCTTATTTTCTTAGTGGTTCTGACTTAGCAAAGTTAGAATATTAATAAAGTATTGAAAAAACTGCTGTAGAACATCTCATATTTACTTTTTTGTTCAGAGATTACCGACTTTATGTGTAGACTATTTAAGTCATAGAGTACCAGTGACAGATTTGTACAAGCCACCCACACATACCTTCTGACCTTTTTACCCAGTCAACAAATAAACTACAGTGAACTTCAGCAGTATCAAAGAGATGTCTTCATAGATGTACAATGAACTGGCCATCTTTAAAAAAAGAACCTATTAGATAAGGGTATTTTGTTTGGCTTGTATGTCTTTTAAGCTCACTAGACCTCAAAACAGAGTATGAAATGGGAAGGAAACAAAAATAACCACAGCGAGCTGGAATTGTGAGTCATCTTATTAGTTGATTGAAATTGTAAACACCTCAGGTGATTATCCATTGTTTCTGATTTGAAGACTATGTGTACAGCACAACTACCAATATTTAACACCTTCACAAGAATACTGTATTCCAGAAGTTGTGTCTTCTGCACTAAGTCGTTCCACCATGATGTGAAAGTCAGGGGGTTGGAGACTGCAGTCAGGAAGAAAATGTCAGCTGCAAAGTGCATGTCCCCTGTTCCTACCACAAACATATACCTGGTTTGGTATATTGCTTACAGTGTTCCAGGTCTTGAAATTAAGGCTAAGGCAGGCTGTCAGCTGGACATTATAAAATGATTGCTATATGCACTGCATTTCAACTCTGTAGTATCAAAGTTACAATTTTTACTTTGGCTCTTGTCCAAGACTTTCCCATATGCCTTTCATTTCCTTCACCTCCTACCAGTTAGAGAAGCCTTCTGTCTTCCCAGCAACAGTTTAGGAGCCAATATATGTAAAGCAACAGCTCCTTTTAAAATGACTTTCCCACTGTTTTGTATTCATGTAATTTTATAATGATCAGACTCTGTTTCTTGTTGCTCTTCCTTAGTGCAGGCGAGTTTTCTTAGCTGTTGAGGGTGTTGCTGCTAAGTAAATGTTGTTTGGGGTTTTTCCTTCAAGTGCAGCTCTCTGAGGAGACATCAGTTGGAACAATCTGGTGTTCTTTCATGAAGATTTTCTCTCTGGTTTGAAAGTGACATATGTGTAGGATTAAAATTACATATTTCTTCAGGAGGATGTGCTATTTTTGGCTATTGTGATCTGTACATTCTGTTCATGTTCCATAAAAGATGAATATAAAAGGCTTTTCTTTCTTTTTTGAAGTTCTTGGAGAAAATCTGCACTATTCTTTCTGATATTACAGAAAGAAATGATGTCTTAGAAATGTATTAAAAAGTAACATGGAACAGATTCTGTTGTGCAAGAGAAATAATAGATATATCCCAGCTGAGTTCCCAGACTCTCTTAATTTTCATTTACTTTCATCCGATCAGTTCTCTGCAGTTCTGTCTGGTAGCTGATACAGTACATCAGGGAAATTACAGCTGATTTCTAAAACCTATTTCATGGAAAATGTTGAATGAAACTAAAGACTCAGCACAGCAGTGACAGAGACAGCTTTCCTACTCCCTCATCTGTAAGGGCTGTACTACAAATCACTATAAATGTTTCCTTCCTTAATTACTGAAATGTTGGCAACAATGCTTAACTAATCACAGTGAAAGATGGGATTAGGACAGATTTTTTTTCCAAGTTTTTGATATAAGTGACAAAAACCTTAAAAATTTCCAAATTCGTAAAAAATAGTTGAAATACCTTTGAAGTTTCTTGTATGAGATATTGTGGCCAAAGATACAATAACCCTCCCATAGATGTTGTGTGTAAAAAAATGCAAGGAAGTACGGAATTTTAAGAATTAATTTTTAGAAAATTCTGTTAAGATGTGCAATACCTATCCTAAATACCCATAAGATGTGTATCTGAATCATAAAGGATAGAAAGTGAGGATAGAAAGTAAGAGTTATGATTTTGCAATCAGTATTTAGATTCTCTTCAGGATTTGAAATGACATTTTTGCTAATTTTTAAATCACTCATGAGTAATGGATGAAGTGAGCAAAATAAAATTGCTTTCCATGGAGAGCTACAGGGCCTTCCTCAAACCTCAGGGAACAGCAGGCTGTGGTGCTGCTTCTCAATACCATCTGTTCTTTGGGTTTGAAATGATTTATGGGAATTGTTCATGTTTTCCTGTTGACTGTTCAACTTCAGCAGTATGTTCTTAGGCAACAATTAAAGTCTAAGCAAATACATACTGCCACTAAAGTTTACTTTTCTGAAAAGATTATACAAGCTATTGAATTTAGAAACTTATATCAATAAAATGTTATCCACTTCAGTATATAAATAGATTGAAAAGAAGATACTAGTGCTTCTTGCTTTTATCTCACCAGGCACTTTGGATAGATATTCAAAGTATTCACTTAAAGTGTTTTAATATAACTGAAAGCTTAGATCAACCTTCACAGCAATAGGATTAATCCAGCGCTAAGTCCTTGTTAGTATCTCTGCTCCTTTCCATCTTTCTTGAAGTTCTTGTATAGAAAAAAATATTGCCACATATCATCCAAATGTGTAGTGCTGCCTCTGGCATGTTATTTAAACCTGTACCTTGTGTGGTTTGAGGATGCTTTTACATTCAGAATAATCACTGTCTTCACACTTGGCTGTTTTTTTCTTAGCTGAGAAAATGGAACAAAATAAATAATATGCCAATTACCAATTTATGTTCTAATATGTATATAACCATTATTATGTAATCAAAGTATAATCAAAATATTTATCTAAATCATGTAGCCATCCATGAGAGAAACAAAATGATTCATAGGAAACTATTTACCAGTTTCCACCATAATCAAAGTATGTGCACTTCTATAAGGCACTAAGTTTAAAACCCTTCTGTATGTAGTAAGAATTTGGTGCAGAGAAAGACTGTAGAGTCAAATCCCTGGCAAACACAGTTGCAAAATGTTAGAACATATAGAGCATATTTGTAAGCATAACTAGTTTGCAAGGAGTAGTAATATCCTGTGATAGATTGATGGAATTTTATTGCCTGTATTGGCAGAAATGTATCCATTAGCAAAAATCACAGATTTAAATCCTGCTTATCTTCAGTGGTAGAGATTATTTAATGGGTGTTCCTACTTTACTTCACTATGAACTTCCTACCAATAAAAGATAATTTTAAATCATGCATGGTCTTTTTTAACTTCTTGTTAAACTTCAAATCTTTTGTGTTTATTCAGAGTGTGCAGTCTGATGAGAGCACATCTTTTCAGAACAGTTTTTTTATAGTGACAATTGATATTCATATTTCCAAAGCATAGAATGTAACAGCTCAGTTCTATTTAATCATCTGGCTTTTTTGTTTCATTTCACATTGAGTTGTAATTACAAATTGAAAAAAAATCTAAAAATCTGATCAAATAACCCAGTAAAAAAATAATTATTTACTGAAGAGACACAGAAGTTGATATTTGATAGGCAGAAAAATGCATTAATTATATAAAACATCATTTTTGTTGTTCAGTGACTGTCCTATTGTCAATATCATCAGTTCACCAGGATCTGACTTAGTGGCTTAAAAGCTGAGCAGCAGGGTGTGTTTTCTCCCTCTGCAGTCCTTGGAAAAAATGTCTTCCTTTAATGTCTACTGAACCTTTCTGGATGACTACATTAATCATATTTCTTCTTTTCTTTTTACAATAGCAAGAACTTGTGTGGGATGAGATAAAATAAATAGTAAAATATGAAACACATTTCTCAGTGTGGGAAGATTCTAGTGTAAGTAATTACTCAAATATAACCTGTAACATCTTCAAATGCCTAATACAAACCCTATGCAATCTAAGAATGCAGAAGAAAATCTGCTTAAGTAACCATCCAACATACAGTAAAGCTTTAAAAATAAAAAATAAATATGAATTTTCAGGCATTCAGTCTAATTCTGATTTCAGTCTGAATTTAACATGGCTCAGTTCCCTAAATTTCTCAGCACACTTCAATTCAACATACAGGAAATACCTGTAGCACCTGCACTGCACCATGGTGCAATCTAATTCAAATAGAAATCACATAATAAGTTTAGTACTCAGAACACCTGCTACCTTAAAACATACTCCTTTGAGACACTTTTACACGAAGCTTTCCTACATCTTCAACAGATTGTGTGAATAGAGCCATGGCTTTTTCAAGAGCTTTAATATTCCCTGAGACAAAAGTGAAAAATACATAAATTGCACTTTGTGAAAACAGGACGAAAAATTTCACAACTTACCACCTAAACCAGCTCTGTTTGACTGTGGAACTCAGTTGTGCATCCTGCATAAAAAACAAATAAATTTTCTGCAGATTTTGTTGGGTGATGACCAGAACTCCTGGTCTTAAAATTAATGCATCCTAATTTTATTGCCTTTCTTTTAGGAGTTCTGATGTCCAGAACTATCCCAAATTTGGCAAAGTGCTTACATCGCTAAGTCCTGTTCTGTGTGCAAAACCAGTGACTAGCGATGGATGTTTCAGTATTTTTTTTTTTGTTCTCTCAGTGACGACTGGATAACTTTGTATAGGAGATCCACCAAGGAGCTCTCATTAGTTTTCCACTTTGCTGGACTTAGCTGACTGCCTTTGACTAGGAAATAATTTTTCAAGAGAAGAATCGCATCTCTTAACACCATTAAGATTTTTGTCAGAACAAGACACCAATGACACCTTTCATTAATTCAGAAAATGTTGAACTGTAGAAAAATGCTAGAGGAGAGACTCAATAGAATCAAAGAATGGCACAGAGCCAGGGAAGGGGTGGAAGAATTGATGTGCAATGCCAGCAGGGCTCGAGTCAAGAACAAAGGGTAATAGTGAATGGGGTGACATCAGACTGGGGACCTGTCACTAGTGGGGCTCTGCAGATCTCCATTTCAGGCCCTGTGCTCTTCAACATCTTCATAAATGACTTGGACACAGGACTGCAAGTGATAATAAGCAAGTTTGCAGATGACACAAAATTCAAAGGAGTTTTTGATTCCCTTGAATGCAGGGAGGCCCCACAGAGAGACCTCGATAACGAGAGACAGTGCTGGATTCTTCACCTGGGATGGATCAACCCCAGATGTTCCTACAGAATGAGATGCTGGAAAGCATTGTCATGGAAAGGGACCAGGGGGTCGTGGTCTATGTCAAGCTGAATATGAGTCAGAAGTGCCCTGGTAGCCAGGAGGATCAACCATGTCCTGGGGGACATCAGGCAAAGCATCACCAGCCAGTCAAGGGAGGGGATTGTCCCACTCTACTCTGCATTGGGGTGGCCTCACCTTGAATATTGTGTGCAGTTTTGGGCACCACAATATAAGAAAGGTATTCAGCTGTTAGAGAGTGTTCAAAGGAGGGCAATGAAGATGGTGAAGGGCCTTGAGGGCCTGGAGGAGACTGAGGGGGGATCTCATTGAAGTCTACTACTTCCTTGTGAGGGGAAGAGGAGGGACTGGCACTGATCTCTTCTGCCTTCTTTCATCCTTTCCAATGCATGGAACTAGTTTGCTGAATGCTGTTTTTTTGAAATTTTTAATGAATTGTCATAGTTCATATATGTTTTTCATAGTGTCTCTTAACATGTTTTTCCTCAGAAGATAAAGAATGCACTTTAAAGTTGTAAAAGTTCTCCATGTTAGGCCGTTTGTTGCAGTGACAGATGACCAAGAACTGGACAAAAAAACAGAGACACAGATGCTCTGCATGGCATGTGTCTGGCAGCCACCAGACATGCTTTCCAAGTCAAAAGGATCAGCTGAGAAGGACTTAGAAGTAGAGTTATATGAATTTCTAGACAAAATACTTTTAGATCCTGGCATAAAATTGCACTTTGCTTAAATTTTTTTTTTCTGTGAAAATATTGTAATAAGGTAACCAAATGTGCCATCCAGATTGGTTGTAAATGTCTCTGTTAGATAACAATTCATGGCTAATTATTTCTAGATATTTCTGGAGGTTTTAATTTTTTTCTGATATATATTTTTATATGTCTTAGGGACCCAGTTGCTAAGCTCTTCCATCTGAGTATTTGCCTTAGCAAAGTGAAAATGGCTATGATAGTTGTGAAAAAGAAAAATAATGCTGTGTTAATTAACAGAAGAAAGGAAAAAAAAAAGGTTAAGCCTAATCACTGTCTTCTGTTAGGAGAGAAACACTGTGTGTGATACAGCACAGCTTTAAAGCACTGAAGCAAGTCAATCAATAACTTCATTAAAAAGAACAAGTGAGGTAGTAAAAATCAGTATTTCACCATCTCCCTTGGCTTCCCTCACTCCTCAGAGCTCAGTAAGAAGAACCTGCTTGCCTGGAGATGTAGCGGAGATAAATAGTAGCACTGAGATTAGAAACCCAGAGTTCCATTTCCTAGAATATATTTATTTGTTTTATTAGTATTTTGTAGAAATCTATTTTACTCTGTTCACCAGACCTGAGGGTTTGGGGCACCAGTAAATTCAGAAGCAAGGTGTGAGAGTAGGGCTTCAAAGTGGTGTGAATTATGCTGCTTTTTCACTGCTTTAGCTATTTCAATTTTCAGCAAAGTGCCATCTGTTACTGAAAATCATATGGAGTATACTACAAGGGAAAACTCAGAAGCTCTCTATCATCTGTGTCAGAGTAGCTGCATTTGGAACCTTTAAAACTACAACAATAATAATCTGAGTTTTGATATTATTCCTTCTAGGATTGTGCCTTTTCGAAATGTGATGTGTTTTGCAATTCCTGACTTTTGCTTGAAAACACTTGATTTTGCCCTAGTTATTCTGTGTCTAACACCTACTAACCCATTTTGAGCTAATGTTAAAATAAGTATATTTTCTTTATTAAAAGATGACACATGTAAGTCTAAATTTATCCCTTAAAACAATTTTTACTAGACTGAATAAAATAGAAGAATGGGAGGCAAAAATACTTAACATTGGCCACTACTTCTAAAGATACTGAATAAGAGTGAGTCACTTCACATTATCATGATTAATTTATATAACAACAGAAATATTTTTAGAATATTATTGCATTGACTACTGACGTCATTGATTTAGTATTGCTTTTAGAGCATACTTGGAATCAGGAATCCAAGAGTATTTATTATTTATTTGGTTGTATTCCTGTCATGATGGTGGCTTGGTAAATTCTGCCTTTCACTCATTTGCAAGTCTAACTGCTGACATAAAGCATTGCTATTAATTTTTATTTCACATAACCAAATGGATTTTGCCCCCCTTCTCTCATTAGTGTTATTCCTACAGGAAATTACTTATGGTTTTAGAAAAACTGAAATTTTAGAGCTTTTAATGCACTCTTCACAATCTGATGTCCCTGGTAATTTACATATTAAAAACATGATTTATACAGCAAATATATGCTATTCTTATCCACAGGGAGAACATGGTATAATTAATTTTTACTCTTTTTTTTTTGCCTTGACAACCTAAGCCTTGATTGCTCAGTATAAATTCTAATTATTGTATAAAGATGACAGATTCAGGATGGAGAATAGAAGGAAGAAGCCAAAGCAAAAGGCTATTCCCAGGATAAAGAAGCCATCAAAATGCTAATAAGCCCTGTTCCAAAAGGGTATTATTGTTTCTTTGTTCAGCTTTATTTATAAACACAAACATCTGAAGCACTGGTTCCATCTGCACAGACTAAAAACTCTGTGTCCAAAATACACACTGCTCCAGAACCTACAGAGAATAAAAAACCCTGCTCAGTGAGACAGCTTTCAGAAAAACACACTGCTCTGAAAATTAACAAAAGTCTCTAGAAATCTAAAGTTTAGGTGGAAAGCCTGCTTTCTACAGAAGTTGTTCTGAATCAACTAGACAGGAGAGAACTGAATTCTCTGTATGATCTCAGTCTGGTGGATGTTGCAATGAGGGTAATTAGTAATCTAACATCAGCCTTTATAAGATCCTAGAAGAAAAGAGAACTGTCTGATTTATCTGATTATATATATATATAATCATATATATATATAATCATATTATTTTTATATATGTATATATATATATATAAAATCAATTATTATATATATAATCTGACAGACAGGTTGGGTTGTATTTTGGGAGAGGAGAACGGAATCCATACAAGTTCTTGATGTATCATCATGGCACTTCTTAAAAATTATAGGGGAAACAGGAAAAAGGAATGGACAGGACAGAAGTAGGCAAGGAAGAAATAAAAAACAATAAAACAACAAACAACCCTAACTCAAAGGTAAAGGAAAATCAGGAAGGGATAACTCCCAAGCAGAATACAGAACTGGGTTGAAGAGCTCTTCTAACCCTTGCCTCAAGGAACATTCCTTTAGCTTTCATTGCAGAGGTAAAAAGGGAGCAAGATAGTCTCACTGTCACAGCAGTAGTAGAATCAACAGTCTGAGTCTTATTTATTGATTATATAGGTAAAGATGACATGTACTTGGCTTTATGAAAAATATTTTTCCACATTTTTGTAGAAAACAGAGGACAAATTCAACACCCTCTTGGAAGACATGTTTTCCTCAAAGTGTAATTTCAGGGCATTTTAATTTTTATTTTTGAAACATTTAACAGAAAAAGTACTGTAGGCACTTGAGAACAGGGAGGTGTGTGCAGGTTTACAGGTATGTTACTTTGATCTTCAGAGGCAATCCACTTCAGAGGCTTTGTGTCTTCTCGGAAAGGGACAAAAACATTTAGCTGAAGTGAACCAGACATGCATTAGACATGATATACCTCAAGAATAATTAACATAGTGATATGTATGGATAGATTATAAATAACCTGCTTGCAAACAGTCCTGCCTTGTGCTTGAAAAAAACCCCACACCTGTGGTAGACAGGGATGAGAGATTTCACTGCCTAAAGCAGCAGTCTGGAAATGCTTCAAGAACCTATCTTAGTCTAGAGATATGAAAAAAGACAAAAAAAAAGATGACAATGGAATTTTCATGTTATTAAAATAGTGAGCCTGATGATGAGAAACAGTTTACAATTGCTCTGTAATGTATTTGTTACATTAAGTGAAAGCGAATTTCCCTTCAAGTTGTTAACATTCATGGCATTGACATAAGTTTAGTTTTAGGACATAATTCGAAAAGAAAAGAAAAGAAAGAAAAGAAAAAAGAAAAGAAAAGAAAAGAAAAGAAAAGAAAAGAAAAGAAAAGAAAAGAAAAGAAAAGA
>JAWWES010000133.1:47921395-48050478 GCA_035583135.1 Lophotriccus pileatus | reverse complement strand
AAAAGAAAAGAAAAGAAAAGAAAAGAAAAGAAAAGAAAAGAAAAGAAAAGAAAAGAAAAGAAAAGAAAAGAAGAAAACTAGCAACTATATCATAGTGAATGCTTCCAAAAATAAATTTCTTGTCTGATTAAGCTTGGCATATCTCTTTTAAAGAAAGTATTTATTTTTATTTCTTTTAGAATTTATTGGTAGGTTAGCAGAGTAATTGTTAGTAATTATTGATATAAAACCTTATTTTAAAACAAAACCAAACAAAAGATTACTTGAATTATTATATATAAATCCATAGTGAGTTCTTAATCATTTATAATATTCAATATATTTTTTTAATAATCTGATCCCTAAACAAGTTATCATGATTTTTTTCTCTTTATCTATTTTATGTATTTATGATATGTTGTTCTGTCCTGAAGAGATGGATTCATAAGTCAGAACCTGCTTACTATATTGCTGTGGCTACCAAGCCGATTAATTCGTAATACTTCCTCATATTTCTGTCTCTAATACACAGTCAGTGGATCCCAGTAAGTCTAGGCATGCGTAAAAACATTTCTTTTAATTGCTTTTATAGTCATCAGGTATTTGCTTTCTCAGGCACCAAAGCAAATACAGGTGAACTTGATGCCTGGGCCGTACTGTGTCAACATTACAGCAGTGAGACTGTATGAAAATCCAGAAGAGATGTGATGGGAGGAACTGTAGATTTTGGTTACAAAGAAGTTAGAAGATTCTAGTTAACTTCCTGCTGTCTTCCAAAAGAGGGAGTCGTTTCTTTGATGCTCTACAAGCTTTCACATCCCTCAGTGAATCAGGAGACAGCATTTAAAATGGAGATTTGCAACCTGTAGCTTCTCCAAATTGTTACGTTATTTAGTACGCTGCACCCTTCTCGTTGGTGTAGTAAGTAAATAGCTGCAGTGAGTAAATTTGCCTTTGAATTTTTCTGCCTTTTTGTGCAATGCTTCAGATAATGGTAACTCTAAACTTTTCATACTGCTTCTTAATCCAGTCTTTCTTCTGGTGTTATAAAATTACTTGGTCTATTTCTGCATAGCAGCTCAGTTCTCATGAACATGTGAAGTGAAATTTGATACACTGGTGTATTTGTCAGCCTCTTGTGTTGTGAGCAATGCTCAATAAGAGAAGGGAAAGACTTTTCAGCTTGATGACTATGTTAAAACATTAGTTTGATAGAATTTTCTTGCATGAAATCCAGTTTAACTATTTTTCTTCAAGTGCTTCCTTTATTTTGTGAGAGATTATATTACACAAAAACTGATCAGGTTTTTTGGTACATAGTTATTATTCCATTATTTCCTTCTTGATTTTGTGAGTTGTTTTATAACCGTGGACTATCACTATTTTGATTAGTGTTGAACCTCACATTTTGTAGGTTTGGACATTGTTATTGTCTTACCTTTTTTGCCTCTGATAAAGATGTTGTGATGCCTGATGTTAACTTATGGTGGTACTAGTGTATTTCTCATTTCCTGAAAGTAATCTAGTCTTTGCCTTATGATGGTACCCTGTTACTTGTCTTCAAGAGATCCTCTGGGTGGTACAAGCTTGCCACCTATTTTGCCACCCATTTGACTTATTTTACTATCCCCTGCTCTTAATAGGAACTTCAGCTTTGGAGTTAGCCATGCATTTCCTCTTATTGTCTTCTTTTACCTCTGGAGACATATATATATATTTATGTGTATTTAGCTAAGTATTCTGGTTTTTTATGTTCCCACAACTTCCATCACTGCTGTTGCTCTCTGGTGACTGCACATCATTTCAAACTGGGCAAGACATTGAAGCAAAAGGGCTTTGACAACGTGGGTTTTGTTTTGTTTTTGCATGTGTCTCTTTCTTTTTGCTCTCAAAATATCAGCCAGTGACATTTGTTTATTTAAAGGATGGGTTGTCAGAATAGGAACAAAAAAATGGCATTAAAGATCTGGACTTCTTGTATAATGCACTCCTAGCCAGCAAAAATAAAATGGTTTTACCAGAAAGCAAAATGCACAGACAGTTTGCATTCAGTTGAAGCGATACATCTACAGAAGACAACCTTATCTGGGGGTACGCTTTATGTCCCTCTGCCTTGAAATAAAGGAAGAAATAATTTAGATTCTGTTGGATAGAATTCTAGCTTCCCATATATGAAACTCCTGGTTTTCACAAATTTTTTTTAAAGCCCTTTATCTCATGTAGTATAGATGGTTACTTTCTCAATTTTAAAATGGATCTGGTATTTCATCATCACCCAGTAACTCAAGGATATAACTACCACACTTTTATTATAGACTCCATCTTTGTGTATTGTTGGTGAAATGGTCCTAGTATTTATCAGGATAATGTGTGATATGCTTGATATAATGTACTTTCATGACCAAAGGTTTTACATGGAAATTCAGAGTAGACAGAAAAATAATGTGTCTGTATTTGTCACAATACAAGATGAGTATTCTTTTGTTGTGGTCCCAGGTTAGTTCCTTGACCACAGGGAAGTAATGTCATTTGGATTTGGAACTGGGAAATGGCAGCGGTTACATGAGGTAGCCAGTCATCTTAAGTACAGTTTGCTTTCAGAAGTGCAGAAGCATTTGTCACAACCCATCTGTAGGGGCATGACATTTATTATGAATTTTCCTTATGCTGAACAGAAGACACCAGACGTGTTTATTATCCAGTCGCCATAACTTCAGCAACCAGTCCACTGCTTACATTCAAAAGGTGTTGGCTTTCAAGACCTTAAACAATTAACACCTTCCACAAGAGTGGACGCTAGCAAGTCCTTAATTTTGTACAGTGCACTTCAATAAGTTCTCAACTCCTGCAACAACATCCTCAAAAGGTGCTGGCTCACAAGCCACAACACACAAGCTGCCCACAACCACAATAAACTCCAGCGCAGAGTACGGAGTAGAATATGATAGCTGTGCTTTGCCCAGGCAAAACTAGGGAAGAGAACAAAAAATATCACCAGTCCATAGATCCTGCATTGGTCCTGCTGCATGGGTGGTCTGGAGCTGGTTGCGAGACAAAGAGTGAAAGAGAAAGAGAGGGAAAAAAAAATCAATGGGGCCCACACCACTTCCTCTTATAGTTAACCTGGTGCATGCCTCTTATGAAAACTAGAGTTTTCATGCTGTTTTGTTCACAGCTGCACAGCCAGCCCTTCACTTTATGTGACTACTTATCTCACCACCCTGTAGTTGGGAAGATGTGGAGCTTTTCAAGTGGAAATCAGGAGATAAAACTAAGAAGTCTGAGTCTAAGGGGTCTTTGATTTCTATGATCAGATTTTGATGCCTTTCAGTTGGAGGCATGTTGAATCTCTTGATTTTAAAGTATTTGTGTTTATGATTGACCAGCAACAACTGATTTGTGGTTTTGTTCTATTTCTTCATTCAGAACCCAGCTTTTAGCCAGAGATTTTGTGTGGATGTGTGTAGTTCTGGTGGTTCTCTAAAACTTCAGTGTGTCTACATAACAGACAGAGTAGATGGAAGTTCACAATAAATTGTCTTATAAATGAACATATTCATGGATGCTCATGTTCACTCATTTTGAAGAGATCAGAACAATATTTTATCTTCAAAGATTATTTCAAATAAGATGTGTATTTTCTTTAAAATAAAGACAAATAATCTTACAGACTGAAGAAAATAGAAAAAAAAATCATAAAATTGGGTAGAAATGTGACACTGACATATCACAGCTGAATGTGTGGTAAAGCATGCCACAAGAATAGCATTGATTTCAATGTAAATGGACTCATGGAGTTGATACTTTTGAAGGCAAAGTGCTAAATGCTTCCACAAGATTTTGCATTGAAGAAATTAAGAGATAGGTCAAATCTTTATGCAATTATGTGTATGCTATTGCAGACATCAGTGGAAAGCAGAATTTTAAAATACTGGGCAGGTGAGTGCTTATGACAGATCTGAGAACTTGGTTGTGTGAACATGTTTATTGTTCATTACTGTGAGTATTGTAGCAATGGCCAGCAAACTAGATCTAAAAACCTCTGAACAAGCCATCAACTCTTCTTTGACCATGATTAAATTCATAGGTTCATGGGATAATTCAGCTTGGAATGGACCACAGGAGGTCTCTAGTCCAGCCTCCTGCTTGTCTACTGACACGTGAAAAATCTTCTATAGGAAGAACAAAAGTTAGAGAAGGTGTCAATCCCTATTTACTAAACACTATGATGTGTGAATATTTAGCCATATTGACTGCAAGGAGAAAAAGAGGCTAAAGAGAACTCCAGGGATGCACTCGGGACTATGATGAAACCACACACAAACATCTGTTTCTGCAGCTTTTAAATCTCTTCTATTTTTGCCAGTGAAGACTCAACATTTTGTGTGTATCTCCCTTCAGGATGTTCTATGCAAATCCTGCATTTCTAGTATTTACTGCCACATCATCCTAAAGTTGTAGAAATAAATAAGTATGAAGTGCTCAGAAGACTCCCAGTAGACTCTCAGAATAGCTTGGGTTCACCAGTACCAGCTGAAACACAGGACTGGTCTGTCAAAAGAGGCTGTTTATGATGCAGGGTGGGATGTAGTAACAGGCCAAAACTGAAGACAGTGTTTACATGGTTTCAAAAACCACCTGATTTGGAAGGACATAAGACCTATCATTTGTGTGTAACATAGCTGACTGTCCTTGCACAGGACCTTTGCAGGAACTTAACACCCTGTCCTTTAAATAAAATGAGGAATAAAGTATATGTTACCTAGTCAAAAAAATAATAAAAAAAATCGGTGGGGAGTGACACTCCTCTACAGATGTTTGCATCTCAGAAGAGCTGTCTGCCTTTCTTCAGAAGGAATTAGTTAATACATGGATTAATTCTTTTCAGATGAAAACACCTGTATTCTCTGTTCACTTTAGAAACTCCCAAGGCAAAGCATGTTCTAGCCAGTCCATCCACCGGAACACAGCATTGTGTCACATCACATCTAATAACGTGTGTATCCTTTGAAATGAAATTGTTAGTTTCTGCTTTGTTTTACTCATTCCTGTTTAATCAAGCATTACTGGGAGAGCTAACAAATGAAGAGACGTCAGAACCTTGTCAAAACTGTTGTATGCAGCCTACTTAGATTTTACATGGAAATTTTGAAAGCAGAAAAATTGGAATTTTGTTGCAGGAAGAAGCTTATATCCTATTTAGGCTACAGACCTGTAGTAGAGCTATTGCCATGCTCTGAGAGTTCCTTACCTATCATGACATTTTTGTTTCAGTGCATGTCTATAGTTTTGTTGTGTGTTTACATATTCAAGTCCTGTATATCCCATTCTGATCATATTTTGGTGGGTGAAATGTCCTCTGTATCACCCTCTCTGTCCTGTGACAGAATTTAATGCAGTTAGAGCAAGATGATGTCCATATACCTCATTTCCATTTACTAAACACATCTTACAAGGGAGATCATAGACCTCTGTAAGTTAACTGCCTTCCATCTGAACGCATTGTTGTCACTAAGTGTGTTTAAATAGTGGTTTTACTGCAACAGCCCCAAAGCACAAGTAATGAAAAATAGCACCAAGAGTCACTTAGATATTGAGACAATGCAGATCAATATGAGACAGTTGGATGCTGCACTTATTCCAGCTGAGAAGACCCTTTTTCTCTGAAAGGCTCCAGAACAACTGATGTTCCTATAGAAGTGAATTACTTATTAGTGCATATATGATATTTTTAGTATCTTGCTATTAATTTTGGGGAGAAGAAGTTTCCTTCCTTAACAACATAAAAAAAGGACTTCTCTACAGCAGCAGTTGACTTACAACAAAGATTGTATTGTATGCCTAATAGGATGATATAGGAGCAGACACATCCTTTCTTCACAGTAAGGGTGCTAATAGGAAAACTTTTTTGCAAGTGCTCCTATAGACTTTGTAAAATACAATGTACCAGAGAAACATGTACGAGGTTTAGCTTGCTTGGAAGTGCTTTGCAATATCTGTATTAAGAGTAGCTTCAAGTCATTTGATGAAATAGTGTTTGAGATCTAGTCTTCAAATACAGATTAACCCCCAGCAGGTTTGAGGGTTGTTACAGACCTTGAAGTGGAATCCCAAGTTGCCACGTGACTATTCAGGAAGCCACCTATCTGTCACTGCTTCCAGGTAATGGAGAGAAATTTCTTCGATACCATACTATAAAGACTGAGGCATGGTTAAAAAGAAGAACATCATAGAACCATAGAATTTTATAATGGTTAGGATTGGAAGGCACCTTAAAGATCACCCAGTTCCAACCCTGCTGCCATAGGCAGGGACACCTGTCACTAGACCATATTGCTCAGAGCCCCATCCCACATGAACATTTCCAGGAATGGGTCATTCACCAGTTTTTTGGGCAATCTGTTCCAATGTCTTACTGATGAAAAGAGGTGCCAGCCTTGCTGGCTGCTGTCCTTCATGGAGACATTTGTAGGGCGAGTTTGTGCTGAGACTGCCAGTCAGGAGTCCCTCTGCTAATAACAAGAAGGGGGATACCTTGTGTAGGCATTAGGCAGTCATGAAACTGCTCAGCATTATATAGACTGAAATGCAACTGGAATAATTCTGGAGAACTAGAAGATAAGTGGACTGAAATGCTTACAGAAGAAACAGACCCTTAGGGCCAGAGAGCAGCTGAGCACAGAAGACTGCAAAGTCCATGCAAGACTAATTTTAAATTCCTAACCGCAGTTCCATTTTGTGTCTGGTCCTCAGAGTCTAATTTTTTCTTGGGCATAGATCAAATCAGCAGAAGTTAAAAAAGCTGATTTGTACTCTATGCTGTTACCTTTTATATTTTTCAGAAGTATTTGGACTTTTTAATATTTTTGTAAAGTGCTGATATCAATGACATCTGTACTGAGATAGATCCCTGTGCTTTCATTCTTCTAGACTTTTATTAAAACTTTCATGTATTAGCTCAAAAACATTTACAAATTCTCTTTTGGCCTACTTAGTCTCTTTTTAGTAACTGTATAATGCCCTGAAGCTTTAATAGCATACTTACCCCTAAACTGAATACGTATGAGCAAAAATATTATATTAGCATATTAAGCTATCAGTAATTTGAACCTTAACCCAATCTCCCAATCTCTTTTCACTGTCTAATGAGGATGATTTTTTTGTGTGTGTATACTTGAATAACTTCTTTGTTATTTAAGCAGTATTTTTCATTTAAACTAGACTTTCTGATTATTATACCCTTTGGAATGTATTGTTAGCAGAAAAATCACCACTTTCAACTGGATGGGTAGTGACAAGAAAAAGAAAGACTTTGATAACTGTTTGCCTCTGTCATCATCTCTAAAACCTGAAAAATAATATTTCCCTACTTCGTAGCTGTACATCCAAACAATTTAATGGTTATGAGACACTCAGATGTTATGGTGACTATCAATAAAGTAAGCTGTACAAACAAAGTGTGTGATGTCATAAAACAAGGATCTTATTGCAGAAAATGGTTGCATAGACTTATAACCTGCATATTAAACAATGCATTTTTAATGCACACAATTTCTGAAGGCAGCAATACAAATTAAAGCCAAATTAGGGAGGGAGGTTGGGCCAAGCTTTACAGGGAGTGTTTTTCTTTGATGTTATTTTTTCATACTATTGTTTGCTTTTGAGATAAATATATACATATCTTTTAATGAGGAATTATACTACTTTAAAAAAATGGTTCACATGCTCATTTTGTGCCTGCAGAGTCCTTGCTTTATATAAAAGTGACAAGCTCCTAGAAAGAAATTATCTGTGGCAGTGTTATATAAATTCAGCTAACCTGCTGAGACATTTTATTCTCATAAGACACCACAAAATTCCATTTTTGCTCATACCTTTGACAGTGATTCTTTGAGCTATCTAAGTCACTCATTTGTGACAAATTGGCATAGTCGGCAGGATCCCAAATCAGGATTCACAACATGGTATGATAAATTACATAAAAGAGTGTTAAAAATAGAATCAAGCTCTAATAACGAAAGTGTATAAAATTATAGGTTTCTCACACAGAAGAAAACATTTTATTTCTAGGTTTAACATTTGAGTTTCTTTACTAAGATCACAAAAGCATTCTTTATTTTATATGAACTGGCGTATTTTTATATGACGCAGAAAGTAACCTTAGCTAGTGGTGTGCAAAGAAGTTTTCTTACCACTTCATTTGATAATTTTTTTCCCACATCAGCCTTCACAGCCCCTCCAAGTACTTCAGAGTTTTTCAGATGATGTGTTCTACAATGGCAGTTCAGCCTAACCCAAACAGGTTAAGTAGGTCATGTAGGCAGATTGTTCTTTATCAGGATTCACTCTAAAGAAGTCTGACTAGGAGTAAACTGATGAACAGAAAGACGTCAAGACTGAAGGTTTTCTTTTCAGAAGATGACTAAGAAAACTCTTCACCCCTCTGAAGGAACTCCAGGCTAAATCTTTGTTTCCCTAAATGGTAGATATTAGAAAAATTGCTCCTACACAGTATGAGACAGAAAGGGAAGTTCCTTGATAGAGAGGTGGTTCCATTGCAGATTGAACATGAAAAATAATGGTCAAAGAAAGAATAGGCAAAAGTAGGAACCAGAGAGCAGATTAGCATTTAGCACAGGGGAAAAGAAAAAGGAGGACTAGCAAGAAAATTAAAGAGTAAAGAAAATAAAGCAAATTTCTATCCAAGACTGTAAGACACATTTCCTATTTCCTACCAAAGCAGTATTCTTGCACATCCATATGTTAGAATGCCAGTAAATCATGAAAGCAATCTTCCTGCTGTGTTGCATTATTAATCTGAATACAGATTAACCATACTCAGCTAGGACATCCTCTCCTATCAACCTTAGCATCTCATCCAAGCTTGTAGTGACTTGTGACTTGTCTATGCTCCAGACCAGTTTTGTTTTCTGTTACTCACTGAGTGTATTCTCATCAGTGAATCCCAATGAAACTAAATCTGATTGCTTTCTGGCATGGTTGGGGATGTGAATTGTGCACAACACTTATTACTGTGTAGGCTTTATGCGGTTCCAGTTATGATTTTCATCCTCTGCTGCCACCATCATGAATGGGGGATAATGGTGTGTTGCCTAAGCCAATCGAGCTTTGGCTCAGTTTCCTGACCCGACAGTGTCACAGATCTCTTTTCTCTGTGGGAATCATCCAGTTTTCTCATTCTCGTATAGTCATAAAATACTAATCCATTTCTCTAGCATTTACTGTCCTTCCCCCTCTTTTTGGTTAATTATTTTTGTTGCTGGATCTGTGGTGATAGAAGCTGAATGAACTTCCAACTCGTTATTTACAGGGAGCAACAGCTGCTTTTCTCTAGCAAAATAATTTCATCCAAACTAAGGCTCTCCACTCCATGTGCAGAAATATTTTTTTGTCTTTCAGGACAAATACTTTTAGCTGTTCTTCCATTGACCATTACTGTCTTTGAAACATACATTTGCAGACATATGCAAAGAAGGCAAGCATCTGATTTGAGGAGAAAATTTGGTTGACAACTGGAAACGCACAGGTATTTTCACTATGCATTTAAGTGGTCAGCATCCTCCTTTGGCAGAAAGAAGCCAGTTATTCTTACGATCTCATCCACTTTTCACAGTCTGAATTGTCAAAGAAGCAAAGCAATGATACTAAACCAAAAATATGGGCAACTATGACAATTGGCCAGCCTTTTTTCTCTTGCAGCAGTGATCATGAATATAAATATGGCAGAGTACAGCAGAATCCCTTTCTGCAAGTGCAGGCTGGAGAAAACCTCCCTTTGCTGTCTTCCCTTATCAGAGTTCTGAGACCTGATGTCTGATGATGATACTACTCCTGATGCCTTGATTTAACTGAACATGTATTTTGGACTGTCCCTCCTTTGAAAATGAGATAGAAATTCTTCCATCTGAAGTTTGAGAGATGCTAAAAAATGCCATGCTTTTAACAGCTCAAAATATACTAATAATTTTTCATTATAAGTAGTCTCCTCTTCCTTGATATTTGCTTACTACTAAATGAATGCCATAAAGGTCTGATGTTTTGGATTGTCACTCATGGTGGGATTGAGCTCTCTAAGTGACATTATCTAAATGTCAGCTGCCCATATGAATTCTTTGTAGGCAATGGACAGAGCGAGGCACAGCCAAATGCTAATTAAACCCATTTACTTGAGGCATCTCTTTTTAAGACGGAAGAATATGTCATTGGAGCTGCCTCCATTTGTCCTTTTCCTCTCCATTATCTCCGGAGGGGAAATGTCACAAGTATCTTATCGTAAATACCTAAGTTTCACACAGAAGGAATGATTCTTTCCCTTGCTGGTCTGTCATTCTCCACTCTTCTGTGGTTTGTTAAATGATCTTTACTTACAAAAATTGCTGAATGTTAATTCACTGTCAGTGTCCCTTGCCTGAAAACATGCTGCTTCACCTTAAGACTGGCTGTTTTGTCTACCATTTCCTAAAGGTCCTGACTTTTCAGATTCTGTAACTCGTGCATTTAGATATGTTTAATAGACTTTTGAATTACATGGCCACCAGATGTCAGCAGAGGATAAAGAGAAATAGGAACGGTCCAGTATATTTCTGAAGCAATGGTCTTTGAGAACTATTCTGATATTAAAGACTTGGCTGTATTTTCCCTTTTTTCCTTATAGTCTTATATTTATATTTATACTCTTTATTTATGCTTAGAAATTATTTTAAATTTATTCAACCAAATTGATTTCTAATATGGGCAGGAATAATTTTCCACTGCTGATATGTCTATTTGAAACCTCCATGTAGATTTATTTTAAATCACCTAATATGCAGTTTTGTTTTGGTTTGATTTTTTTATCCTCTACTGTGTTTGCTACTGACAGTGAGAGACAAAAAATGTAGTCCTGGAGATATGCAAATAAGACAAGATTATCATGGTTGCACTGGAGGCTTTTCATCTTCTGATTCTTAAATGATTGAGGGTCATGTTTATCTCATACACTTTTTTCTGTCTTGTCTTTCCTAGAGGGACCAAGGCATCAGGGTTTTTTTTTGGTTTTTTTTTTGTTTTTTTTTTTCCCCCCAAGGCTTTGGAGTAAGATATTCATTAAATCTGCTCTTTATTTTGAGGACTGGTGCTTCAAACCCATTTTGCATGAAGCAGCTTCTGTGGAGAGTGGTAGAGACAGGAGGTTTCCAGGCTGGGGAGAGTTTCTGTATGTGGAGCCCTCTCCTGTGAGCTGCACTCTGCATACTCTCAGACTGCAGCACTCCCTGGCCAAAACCCCTGTGAATATCCACACCAAGCTTATAATTATCCTCAAGTCCTTCTTTCTAGGAACCATCTGCTAGTGGCATTTTACAAAGCTTTGCAGCACAGAGTACTCAGAAAACCTGCTAGTGAGACTTTGAGCAGTCATGGGGTGCTTCTGTCTGTTCCTTCCATGCAGGCTCTGATACGTTCCGTGGCTCCTCACTGCAAGCTCCAGCTGCTTTGTCTGCATTTCGCCCACAAAAGGGATGATGTGCTTACTGCTAAGTTAAAATGCATTAAATATGCCACTAGTATTTTTCCATGTTGGCAGTTACAGTAGTTGCCATGGGAATGTCACATCATGTAAATGGGTGAAGAGGCAGCTCACAAAATAGTATAGATTAGAGATGTGGCCCAAAGTATTAAAAATATGTACAAACTGTCTTCTGTACATAACCACACCAACTTCTGTCACTAAGAGGCTTCAGGAAAATCAATTGATACTTCTCTATGCCTGTTTTATAAATGAGCCTCTTAAATAAATAAAGCATTTAACTGTGATGAGTAATCTCAGTTCTTTAATAAAGGATGGAGTTATGCTAATTGAACAGCAAAGTTGTTTGTCAGGGCTGACAGATATCTGCATCCTTCATTTATTCCATTAATTCATTTTCTGCAGCATATAATTATGATCCCTTGCACAAGTGACAGAAACACAGATAGCATTTCAGTGCAGGGCTATATATCTATTTTGCTGTGATCAGTGGAGTATAGGAGTTATATCATTTTTATCAGGAGCATGATGAGAATAACCGAAGGAGAAATCTAATGATGATGGGCTTGTAAATCTTGCATTTATTCATTAAGCAGCTCATGGAAAGACATGAATTTATTTTAAATTAATGTGTTGATTTTTTTCTTTTGTTGATTCTCAGGAATTAAAAGTTAGAGAGAGACTGGCACTAGGAACTATTAAAAACATTAAACTCAATAATCCTTAAGCAGTTAGGGAGAAAGAAATAACATCTTTTAAACAATATATTTATGGATAAGGGAATAACTGTTATTTTAGCTTATGCCATGGCAAAAATAAGTTGAATTCCATCTATACTGACTAATCTTTTTAGTTTGCATTTCATTTTTTTTCTTTCTAAAATCTTGTTTATTTCATATTGAGACTGTTCTCTTATGTATGAATCATCTAAATTAGAGCAGCTGAATAGATGTCCCACCTCTCTGGTGAAATGCCCTAATCACAAAATGTTCTCTTTCTCACATTCTATAAACAAGCTCTGCTTTTCAATGCTCTTAAAGAGTTACTGTAAAATAGGACTTTGTTCCAGATAGGACTGGATTTGTTCCTTACCATAATATCTGAATGTCATCTCTAAGTTTCTTTCTAGTAAATCTGTGTGCAAGTCCACTCTGAAAAAGGAATTAAACAATGGGCAAACTCGGTAAATCATCAGCCTCAGGGATAAGACCTTCTAATAATAGGAATTAGTTATTGTGTCCTGGTGAACATAGAAGTCTAATTTTTGCTAGATAAATATTTTCTAGGGTTGCTCAACAGAAGAATTAATTTCAGACTAAAAAATGCATTGAGGTCTAAATGTAATCATAATTGTTACCTATTTTTACTAAATGTCTAAAAATTCGTGTTCAAGTTGAAGTGATACCTTCAGGTTAAAATATACTGTTTTCTTGGGCATGATTGCCCAATCTTTTCCTGGAAAAGAACCACTTGTAAATGTCAGAGAAAAATATATGCCATACTTTTTATGTGTCTAGTATGATAATAACTGACTTATTTGTATTGGGACAAGAATGCTGTGGCTAGTGCATCCAGGTGAGCGTCTTTGGCATGCATAGAAAACACCCTCTGTGACAAGACTTGGGTTTATTTTAGAACCAGTGCAGGGATTTCCAGTACCAGGTTAGTACCTTTTATTTTTGATGATCTCCCAGGAAGAATGTCAAACTGCTTCTGAGCTCATATACAATATGAGCTGGCCTCTGCTGTGTCAGATTATAGGACAGGAAAGATGTTTCTTACTGGTAGTTCTCAGAATATCTCAGTAAAGTGACTTTGCATTTGAAGGTCAAAGACTGAACTATGGATATTTTTTAACATGACCTGACCAAATGTACTGCATTGCTAAAATAATTCTGCCCTTTTTCATGTTTAGAGGTATTTGTTTTGGAGGTATTTTTGTACCAGATTTCAATTTTTGGGCCACTTTTAAATCTTCAGTAGTTCCTCAAGGGCTGCCAAACCTCCACAGAATCATAGAGTGGTTGGAGTTGGAAGTGACCTTAAAGATATCTAGTCCCAACTCCTTTGCCATGGGCAGGGACATATTCCAATAACCCAGACTGTTTAGGGCGCCATCCAACCTGGCCTTGAACACTTCCAGGGATGTGGCATCCACAACTTCTCTGGGCAACCTATGCCCCACCAACCTCATTGTAAAGAATTTGTATCTAATACCTAGCCTAAACTTACCCTCTTTCAGTCTAAAGCCATTACCCCTTGTCCTGTACTACAGGACCTTGTTATAAAGTTTTTTTACATCTTTCATAGAAGTCCCCTTTACATACTGAAAGGCCACAGTAAGGACTCCCCAGAGCTTTCTCTTCTCTAGGCTGAACAACATCAGCTCTCTCAGACTGTCTTAACAGCAGAGGTGCTCCAGCCCTCTGATCATATTTGTGGGTGATACTGGTAACAGGCCCATGTCCTTCTTATGCTGGGGACCCCAGAGCTGGACACAGCACTCCAAGTGGGGTCTCACCAGAGTGGAGAAGAAGGGGGGAGTCACCTCCCTTGACCTGCTGGCATGGCCATGCTGCTTTTGATGCAGCCCAGGATACGACTAGCTTTCTGGGCTGCAAGTGCACATTGCTTGCTCATGACCAGCCTCTCATACACCAGCACCCCTAAGTCTTTCTTCTCAGGACTGCTCTCAGTCCATTAGCTGTCTATCATATATTTCTGCTTGGGATTGTTCTGACTCAAATATAGGACTCTTGGCCTGTAGTGCTCTTGGCCTCATTGAATCTCATGAGTTTTGCACTGATCCACTCTCAAGCCATCTTAAGCATGACAGTCTGAAAGGTAAAAGGCAAAAAATTCCAACCAAGTGAACACACTCAAGCAAACCCCCAAAATGTCCTATCAAGTGAACTATCAGAATTTAAAGATTTCCTTTCTGAGTCAAAACCAGAAAAAAAATCTATATTAAATGCAGGTATGCTGTCTGTCTCATTCTTGGAGCAAAAATACAGCTGTGTCTTAAATTTGTCATTAATGAAATGTACATCAATCAATATATCTTGTGTCCTAGATTACTTTTGAATATATGAAGTCTTGTATGATGGAGCATGAACTAAAGAACAGAAAACTGGAGGTTATGACCACTACTCTGGCTTTTGACCATGAGAAAATCAGGTAGTGTCTGTGTGGTTTCGTTTATTGAGCACTATAATGAATACATAACACTGAGCTGTAACATATTATGAAGATTATATGGCGTGGTTATTAAGTATTATGAAGATTTACAATAATTCCAGAACTTCTTTGACACTTAATGATCCTTGGAAAGTATTATTGAATTGGGTAGGCCTTTTCTCATTTTGTAATGAAGTAAATGAGGAAATCTCAGTGTTTATCATGAAACATTTGACTATTAATCATTAGGAAATGAAGAATCATATAATATTAAAACTTGTGCTATCAGCCTACTCTAGGGTCATTTTACTCTTGATCTGAATGCCTCACATGAGACCCTTCTGGGTATTTTTCAGCAGAAGTAGTCTAATGTTTTGCTGCCCTGCATGCTACACGGGTGTGAAGTAATTTCTCAGCCATATCTTTCTGAGTCACGCCTTAATGTGGGAAAAAGTACCTTCTGAGGAAATCTTCACAGGTGAATAAATCATCAGAGCCACCTACTTTCTTTTAAACAATGCAATTACAATTAGAAAACCCTCCTTGCTAAATTATCAAATGAAAAAAAAAAAGACTTGGAGGTGCCCTTGCAGACATAATTTGGTGTATTTTTTGTGTACTATAATTAGTGTTGATTGGATATTGCAATGAAATGTCTAAAAATAGTACATGGAAAAACCTTGTCAAGTGCTTTATCTTTAGTTATGTACATATTACATTATGTACACACTAAAAATGCAATAAATGCCATCAATAAACATTTTGCACTATGCACAGATGTTCTTAACGTTATAATAGTTGTGTTACTAATTACATTTACACTTGGGTACCAATTCAATGAACTTTGTTTTAGAATAAGAGTTCTCAATTATACAGGCAAAATAACATTCATGCTTTGGTGGAACTGAAAGGCTAAGGAGAAATGTAAAATGTATACAGGATCAACTGCAAAAATTATTTTACATAGTTAAATTGATTTTACTGCAATATATTAGACTATTTTCTGGTGGCTAATATCAAAGGGAATAGATAACCACATAACAAGCAATGGGACCTTAGCTACTGGGTTTTTTTCCTACTAGCATGTGGCACAGATGCCTTGAGGAGAACCAGTTGTTCATAAACACTGCAATTTTATTTTTGTTTTAATTACTAAAGAAATAGGAAGCTTCTGAAATTTGCAGATAATGAGCAAGCTACATTCATTTTAGTGACCCTCTCTGGATACATATTGGGTGAGACAAAAAAGCAAAGTGCTTTTGAAATTTTAAGCATGTGTGCAGCTTCCTCTGTTGTGATATGATAATTCATAAAATTAGACATGTTCTGAAATTCTCTGGTGACTTGGGCCTGCATGTTGCAATCTTCTCTGGTGAACAGCTTAAGGCTACAGAAAATCATCAAAGAAATTACAAAATGAGCAGAATTTCTATTACTTTGATCAGGGAATAATAGGGGAAACCAGAAAGAGAGCTGTAACATTTATTTGAAGTAGTGGGAGGACAACTGTAGATAATGTGTATTACATATTTATCACTAATGTTTTTCTCAGCTATATTTATTTGCATCTTCATTTTACATTAATTTTTTGTTATTCACAGGAATTGTAGGAAAAAATTGTGTGATACAATATCTCAGATTTTAAATATAATTTATTATTTGAAAAAGCTACAACTTCAACTCTTCTTAGTTAAGCCTTTGAAATATAACTCCATATACTAGAAATCACATTTTCCATATGTTTGAAACTTTTTAAAACAGAAAATTTCCTAGTTTATATTTATCAAATGTGGTGAATTGTTGGTTTTAAATATTGATTACATATTTAATAAGAACATTGAAATATTGATTAGAAAAAGCGAGATGAATCAGGAAGGAAGGGGAGTGGATAGGACCCTTCAACAGCACCCTCTGTTTGCATAAACTGGTCAGACTGCTTCCTTCCTGCCCACCTCCACAGGCAGGGCCAGCTGATGTGCTACAAGGCTCATCAGATCTTCTCTAGGGCTGATGCCAGCTGGACCAAAGTGAACCTCTGTGTCCCCAGTGACACCTAGCCCCAGCCCAAGGAAAGGGGCAGGAATACACAGTGGGGCAGTAAATCTGGTGGCAACTTGTCCTTGGGTCAGCTAAAGCTTCTTTGGAAGCAGCAGTGTCAGTTAGTAGCAGCTGCTGGGGTGGCCCCAGCTGGCAGCCAAGCTCATACACAGCTGTTCACTCTCCTCCTCCTATGGAAGTGAGATGGGAAGAGGGAAAACCAGAAAGATCAGGAGCAAGAGAACTCATGTGAAACGCCACGCTTTCACTCCAGACCCCTCTCCCTGCCCATTACTGGCACTGTAGGTCACATTGCTTTGAGTGAGAACATGGGGAGGAGGGTGTCAGAGTTTCTAAGAGCGCACAGAGGCTCCTTTCCGCCACTCCTTCCTCACGCTTTTCCTCTGCTTCAACGTGGGCTCTCCACAGGCGTCAGAGATTATCTGCTGTGTCATGGACCACCCCCTTTTTCTCACAGAGGTGCCACCAGCTTGGCTGAGGGACTGAGTTGTGGCACTGTCTGGAACCAGCTGTGTCCAACACAGGGCAGTCTCTGGCCTCTCCCCAGCCGCACCTGCAGCCCTTATTTTGATGCTGCAGTCCTGAAATAAGCCTCAGACATTGTAGGTGCAAGTGGAGCAGTCAGGATCTCAGTAGCTTTTACAAAAAAGGCTAAAACGTTTTGCAGAAGTAAATTCCAGATTCATTTGCTGACTCAAAATGTGTGGGATTAATCATGATTTCCCCTTCTCAAAACACGTTTGAAGTTTGTTGTGTTGTAGATTATACATTGCATGCGGATAAGGTTTTCATGGTTTCTTAACAGTGACTCATACCAGGAGGCTTTTTTGCCTCTTTCTTCATGCATCTTCGTCCCAAAGTGTGTCTGACTGGTAAAACTTCTTTGCTCATGCCCCTTGTCTTTTCTCAGACTTCAGCCGTCATGAAGCAGTGAGGAATCAGAGGCACAGCTGCAGGAGGTGCAGGAAAGGCTGATTTACCGCAACCATTATTACAGTCCACTCAGGGAGCTTGAATATTTTGGAGGACATTATATGAATGTGAATTTTTGACATTCAAAGCATCAGTAACTACTGAAGAATTTAGGTGCATTAAAAACTGACATGCTACCACTTCTACCACTGCTTATAAATTTGGTATTTAATTGTTCTGTAATATGTGTTCTAGGAATGTAATTTGATAAAAATGTTGAATAGGATACCTGGCTAAGGTGGTGCCATTTCACAGTTGCTTTTGATGACAGTGAGTACAGTGGAATTTTTGTTACTAGTGAAAGTGAATCCTATAACTGTAGTATATACGCATGAGGAGAGTAACACTGAGAAATGCAGATTCATTTGAGTGTAATAGTGAGTTGCTCACTGTAAGTTGATAGTGAGTTGTTTATTATGTCTTGAGGCACAGTTACTTAACCTATACAGTACCTATGCTGTCTGATTTTGAGCTGTTTAAACACTGACCCACTAAATCACTTGCCTGGGCTGGGATATCTACTGATCCCTCGGGAGTTGTGAAGGGGCTCCAAAGTCTCCTTTGATTAAGGAGTTTGGAAGATCTCACTTTGGGAATTAAGGAACAGCTGTTCAGTACTAATGTAGGGAAAACCTCTCTTGGCTTAATAAATATCAGAATTTGAATAATAAACCAACATATAGATCAATAGGTGTCACAGGCATGAGATGAGTAACTAATTTCATGCTCTATGTATGAGCATAATTAGTTGTGATTTATTACAGGAGTCAAGCCCTAAGCTCCTTCACTGGGCAGTAAAACAGCATTTACTGTCTAAAAGAGGGTCAGCCGGAGGAGGTGCTGATGTTGAATACCCACAGTAGCAGCAGGCATTCTCTTCATCATCTGTGTGGTGTGGATTGGTTTGTAACCTTGGCTTTGACCTCCACGTTTAAGATAATGCAAAACTAAGTAGAAAGGGCTGAAAGTGATCCAGACTTCTAAGAATATAAGAAAGCCATAACTGCCTGGGTTTTATCTTTAATTAATTTAGGCTAAGAAAATAGAAACAACCTGTAAACAGGAAAACAAGAAGATGCAAAAGTGAGAAGTACCAAAACGGAAAGATAGCTGGAACTTCCATGGGGCAAGTCTATGAGAGCAAGTTTGACTGCAGGTAATACAGTAAGCCTGTCTGTTTTCAGAATTATAAGTTTATAACAACAAGTAAGGTACTAAACAAGTAGTTCTGCTCTGATGTGGGTTCCTTTTCTTTTTCTGAGCTGGTGTGCCTTTGGAGATTCCTATTGCAGGATGTTTTGAGATCTTAACTGTCTGCTTCTGGAAAAGGTAACTAAGGTTGGCCTTCTTCCCTAGTGGGCTGTCCATATGTTAGAGATTTTTAATGTAGAATTATTTTGTGATAACTTATCTTGAGGTACAAACAAAAGATGTATTTGTTTCATAAATAAAATCTTTATGCTTTTTTTGTAACACGTTATTCTTTATTACTTGTGTCGTGCATTTACAATTTTACATGAGGTACTTTTTGATCTGCTACTGTAAATTCTGTTTTCTCTGAAGCTGTCCTTGAAATCTCTTGGTTCTGAGTTCATGTTTGGGTACCAACAATGAAGAGTCAGGTTTTGGCAGTCCTAGATGATGCCTTGTCTGAACTGCTCAGCCACCACCTACACAGGTGACCTAGTAGTCATGCTGACTAAATAGAGCATCAAGCTGTGGGTGTTGTCAGCATGGCTCAGAATAACTGTTGATGTCTGGGTGCAGTTCAGGGAGCCTGTTGTATTTTAATCTTAAATTATTCATACACTTGATCTGTAGCAAGATTCAGAAATGTCTGCAGCTCACAATGCAGAAACAGCAATTTCAAATTCCCCAACACAAAGACTTGTGGCTTTTTTTGTTTCTAGGTTTTTGGATGACTCTTTGCATTAAATCAGAACTAGCTTGATGTAAGTTCTTTTTTTAGGGAAGCACATGTCATTTTTTGTAAATTTCTAAAGGCAAAAATGCCAAGAAATTTACTCAAAACCTTGTCACAAAATAAGTGGTGTTTTTCAGAAACAACTGTTACTGAAAATTCAGGGGTAAGATGGTAAGTCTATCATCATCTGTTTACTAGTGAGAAATTTATACACAAGGATATCTTTCCTGATGGAATGAAAACAGCAAGGCTGCAAGTGATGGAAAAGCAGAGTTGATTTAGTGTAGTAATATTTTTCACTAGAAAGGATTTGCCTGCTTTGTTGTTCAAAAAGTCATTTGGTTTATGATAGGAAGGTTGTTTCTTGCTGCAGGAGAGCCCAACCTTCATATCACAGAAAAACCCTTGTATTGCCTCTAATCACATCCTGGTGTTCTTCAGGTTTTGACCAAATTCTCAGATACGCACACTGCAGGTAGGATGGATGCTGCTCTGGAAATCATAAACCACTACCTATCAAATCTGTTGAAGACAGCACAGAGGTAGTCATTGCCTATATTCCTGAGCTCAAGTGTTTGCACATGTTGAGTGTTGCCAGTCTGTACACATGCAATTAATCCACTGCCAAGTGTCTAACATAGTTACAGAAAATACTTCTTTCCAAAGGTGGTGTACGTAAGGAGCCAGAACCTGGCAGACTGTTCAAATCGTGCAAGCTGCCTTCAACTTCACTGCTGTAATTGTTATAATGCCTAACTTCTCTATAATAGACCACCCATTGTCTGCCTCTGTAAGCAATGAAAATGTTTTAGTCAAAATACAGAACAGTATAGAAGCATTAATTCCTTCAGCAGCAGCTTGCATTGCAAAGTTGTTGAATGTGTGTAACTTCTTGTAGCTGCTCAGGCACAATCATACAGCATCTGTGGTTAACTCTTGATTGAAGTCTGAGCTGTTTTGGGAGCACTGCTTTGCTTGAACCAGCCACTGAAATAACTGGGAGAATAATTCATTATATAATGAATTCAGTGAGGTGTCTTTTTTATGTTTTCCCATTTATCAGTTTTTCTAAGCTGGCAATTTTTCTAAGCTTTTTGAAAGTATTTGCCCATAACTCCTACAAACGATGCCTAGTTCGATATGTCTTTGTTATTTATGCTTTTTTGTGTGTGTGTGTTCCAAATGCATGCTGTTTTGCTTGGTGGCATATTGTATGCTAAGCCAGATGAGCATAACTAGTAGAATGAAGTTTCGCATACAAATGTGTTTCAGTTCAATTGATCTGGAAGCAATTCTGACAAGCTCGCTTCCTAGAACAAACACAGAGAAGCAGTACAATGAGAAAAAATAGTTAAAATTATTTTTTCCTTTAAATGTTTAGTATCATTAGAAAATGTTTTTCAGAGTAAAACTTCCAGTCCACCACACCATCACTTCGTTTTTCTGGTTTTCATTTTCTTTCCAGCACCTCTCCTAAGCCTTCTGCCAAAATAAAGCATTCCACAAAGCATTGACTTAGCACATGCTAAGACATACAATTTAGGAAAGTCCAACCCATCTGGCTGTGAGTTATCCAAAATATCAAGAAAGGAGATCAGGAAGAGAAGAAGAAGTAAAAAAAGAGACAGAAAAAGAGAGAATCATAGCTACCACCTTGAGTCCCACGCAAGTCCAGCTTCCACATTCCAGATGGTAGGGTGTGACTACACAATGGCCACATGGTGCTGGTTTTGTTTGCTCTGGCCCCCTGTGGCCACCCCCCACCCCCAGGCAGGCCAGCCATTCTGGGGCTGGGTTAGGAGCTCTGGGGCAGTGCTCCCAGTGTGACAGGGACTGACAGCTGCTCCCGGGCTGCCCGAGCAGGCTCCAAGGGGCTGGGATATGGAACAGGGTATCACCACACCTGTGTGAAATTCAACCTGTACCTTCCCCCCCCACCCCCCACGCTTCAGCCAATAGAAGCACAGAGAATACATGCAACTTATAATTAATCTGATCAAAACCTTGATAATGGGAGAATGCTGAGAAGGACCAAGAAGGGCCAAAGGACTTGTAAAAATTGAGCCTTTCAACTTCAGTTTAAAACCTTAGTTTGAACATAAATTGTATGATCAGTCATGAAGAAAGGCCACAATATTACAATGCAAATTAAATAAGCAAAACTTGAAGAGCCAATGTTATTTTTTACTATAATCTCTGTAAGCCTTTCTTGTACTAATTGGACATGGATAGTAGTGACATAAAAAGTATATCAACATTTTATAAAGATCTGCATTATATTTTCTATTATTTTATGCAAGACTTTTTTCTTCCCAAGGATAACTGAAGCATAAAGGAGAACTTGTTTTCTAGTTCTAGTACTAGTTCTAGACAACACTTGAGGCAGTTGTCTCTGTGATTCCCAAATGATCAGGGAAATATTTCAGTTGTTGATGTTCTTTTTAGGCATAAAAAGGATGTCTTTTATTAACAGAGTCCTCCTTACTCAAAGAACTTCTCTTTTTCTTTTTTTTTAGCCCAGAAACAAACTATGAAAAATTACTTTGGAAATTAGCGATAGCTATTAGTACTCAAGGACAAGGTGAAATTCCTTTTGCTGTGCCCCTTTACTAGTTTAATAATATCTCACAAAAATATGGAGTCCTGTAGTGTCTGTTAAAAGCTCTTACCTAGTCACGTGCAAGACAAGGATAAAATCAATTCAATTTCCTAAGTGTGAATGACATTTCTATGAGAATGATTCATGCATATATTAAACTCTCCATTGATTGAGATCCATAATGATTGGGGGTATTCTGTGTAATCTTGCTGCTTGTATCTTTCCATGCTGAAAGTTGAGAGCCTGCGTAGATTTTGACTCCTTTTGAAATTAATCAGTTGACATTTGTCAATGACATATTTTTAATGACCAGGCCTGTTTCCCAGACTTCCAGATTTCCTTTTTTTTCACCAGAGTAGAAATGTATCTACTCAGTTTAAAAAAAAATCTTTAAAATATAAGTGAGGATGTTAAATAGCTATTTATAATAAATACATATTAAAATGAAATTAGAAGAAAACAGGGACTGAAAAAAGACAGTGAGTTAGCATTTATTAATTGCAATTAACAATTTAATGTATCTGTACTAATTGCTTACAGAATATGTTTTGTCTCAATAAGTCCATTATAACTATTTTCATGGAAACAAAAAATTCCACAGGAGAAAAAATATACGAGAAAAAAAAAAACAACAAACCCTCAACTGACTTTTAGCTTGCAAAGTAGTCATGAACTGTGGTTGGAATCTTAGCCCATTTCCTTCAGTAGCACATTCTTTAATTAAAAGCATAAAATGTTTATTTTTATTTAAGAACTAAGGCTGTTATTAGCACATTCAGGTTACTGTCTACAAAAGCATTATATTCTGCTTTAAAATGCCCAAAAGACTTCAATATTTGTAAAATTAGTCACAGGTGAAGAAGTCCTCCTGGACAATAGTTACAAATTGATACCTGGATAGCAGATGAAGTTTATGCTGACACTGAACAGTATGGTAAGAAGAGTTTGGGAATATAAAGCTGCCCATATACTGAAATCTCAATCAGTTTTGATTGGCAATAAAGTGCAAACCAGTAGCATTTGACTATAGACTGGTTGTCAGTTTCTGAGTGGTGTGTGTGTGTTCCAGTGCCTTTGGACTGTCAGAAACACAGACAAGCTCTTGGAAGAAAAAGATCTGGAGCGTAGTTATATATCAGTGCTGATTTTTAAAATATTTTAAAATATTTTCAAGTAAGAGATGATGGATTTAATGTGATTTTCCTGATTTTCTTCAGTTTGATCACTGAATTAAAAAAAAAGAAATTGTGTTAGAGTAAAAATAGATGCTTTTAATTAATGGAAAAGATAACAAATCTGGTTTTACATATAGAAATGCTGTTTTATTTGGTACTTAAAAGATCCATTAGATGTGTTTGGAATTGGATAAAAATCATCCTTATTCAGATGAAAATAACATCAATGCTTGCATTATAAATTTTTAGTTCGGTTTATAAATTCTCAAAAAGCACCCTCTTGAAATCTGTTATTGCTCCCTTCTGGGCATTCACAGATATTTAAATTTTCTTTCTTTGTATCTTTCAACTAATATGCTAATAGCAAATTTGAACCATCTGCCATGTAAACAGAGAAGTGGATAATACGAAAAACCTTGACAGCATAGTCTCTCATTTAACCAATTTACATAAGTTATTATTCATAAAATTAAAATTGTCCTTGAGTTACTTGGAAATTTTGTGGCTGTTACATTTTTTCCCTAATCATCTACTAATTGCAATAAGGAGACAAAACTGCAGTAGAACAAAGTGCGTTTGTTATGAATTGCAGAATGATATTTATCATTGAGTAAGCAGGTTAGTTGCACAAATGCTGGGGTTAATTTCTCAGCATAGGGAACATACGTATTTCTAGCCCATGAATTGTTTATTTATCTGGACTACTTTGTATATTCTGTATGAATTGCTGTTTAATTGATGGGCATCCTTTAGGTTGTGGACCTTCTGGGCTTGTACAAGATCTTTTGCACCTTTAAGAGTTTTTTTTGAGTTTTTTTTAAAGGAGTCTTTGCACCTTTAAGTAACCTTGATGTTACCTTTAAAGTAGTAAACAAAATATTTGTAAAATGCAGGAAGACATTTATTTTCAGCCTTGAAAGGCATTGCAATAAAAATAAAACCAAACTTTCTGTATAGATTCATTGCATGCTCATTATTCTTGACTAACATTAAGCTTGTTCTATTTCAGATTTGCTCTGTAGATACAGGAAGATACCTTTGCATCATCATGAACTGTAACAGGGGCATTAAGTAGGATTAAAATATCTCCAAAATGAAGGAAAACTAGTGAGGATTGATTTTAAAATTAAAAGGAACATGGTAAATATAAGAGAAGCAGTACAGTACAAATGATTATTTTGTACCAACTGATAGTGTCTCTTTGTCTACAAGGACCTCTTTTTGCAAGTTTTTATACTGACAGCTAAAATTACATTATATTCTTAAAGTGTTGACTATGTACTATGTGCTGTTAGTCCTTTTTCAGTAACAAGAGTGAAAAGGAGTGGTATAGAATATTTTGAATGTAAGTAAGAATTATATAGTCCTTAAGAAGAAAAAAAAACCTGAAAAAAAAAGCTAAACCACAATATTATACAGCAATATTGGAGATAAGGAAAAGTGCCAATTTCCGTGAGAATAATGACTTTGTAAAATGCGTCCTATGTGAAACCAACTGATTTACCTAGTGCTATTTCTTAAAATGAAAAGAGAGTTATATACTAGGGAGTCCAGAAAATAGCCTTTCTAGTCACAGACTAGTGTTTCTATTAATTTCACAATTTACTGACACCCCTGCCATTTTCTTCAGTTTATGTACATCTGTCTCTCAGTCTTCTCTTCTTGTACAGCAGCTCTATAATGGGCTGATAATTATATTTCAAGCCTTCCTTTGCTACTTGATTGTATCACAAATGGATTCTTTACAGGATCAGGTAAAGTGAGGCAAGTGCTGCAAATTTGAGCTCTCAGATTTGAGTATAGCTGGTTGTTAGTTTCACTTAACAGAACAAAATATCCTGGTTATATTGCCTTGCAAAGGAATTACATTAGGGCAGAATTTTCATGTCTGCTAGCTACTGACTAGGTATGTGTTGTGAAGGTTGCTTAATGAGGATGTTAAGCTGTGTAAGAAGTGATTCACCACCATTCTGTGATCACAGCAGGTGATGAGGGGCACCTTCACAGTCACCTATTATCAACACAAAAAAAGTTGGGTACGATATAATCTTTTCTCTAATAGCCAAGGGTTGGCTTATTGACTCAAATAATCACAAAAAATATCCTGAATAATTTTAATTTTTAAAACTCACAATGTCCACTTTTATACAGGATTGCTTTTGTGTTTTTACTCTGATGAAGGAATGTGACTTGCAATGAATAATTTTATAGAGCTTAGATAAGAATGCTGTGACGTACTTTGATTTCTTCAAGTTCACAGAATCCCAGAATCCCAGAATGGGTAAGATTGGGAGAGATCACAGTGGGTCATCTGGTCCAACCTTCCTGCTGAAGCAGGGCCATCATAGAACATCATTTCCTGTGCATCAGTGTCTGCCCACTGCCTCTTGTCCTATTGCTTGGCACCACCAGAAAGAGCCTGGTTCCTTCCACTTGACATCTGCTTTTCAGAAACTTCTGTACATTGTTGAGGTCCCCTCTCAGTTGCCTCTTCTCAAGGCTGAATAGACCCAACTCCCTCAGCCTTTCCTCATAGGAGAGGTGCTCCAGTCCCTTAATCATCTTTGTTGTCCTCTGCTGGATCTTCAATTTGTTTCACTCTGGCAAACACACCTACTCTGATCAGAACATAAGATATTCTCGAATACCTTTAGGAGTGGATGAAAATGTTGTAAGTTTGATTCCCCTCTTGTGCTGATTCTATATTACCCACCTCTTTCTCTTTACAGTGTGGTAAGTAAAGAATTCTTCACTCTGTTTCTCTACATTTAGAACAAAATTTCAGACCTTCTGCTACAGTTATTTTGCATGTATATAGATTAGTTAAAAAGTAAAGCGTACTTGTTGATAATCATAGATTAAAGGATGGGGAATCTCTATGAAAAAATGTAATGAAAATAATAAATACTTTCCAGAAAGGTGGTTGTGCTTTGATTTCCTCATACACCCTTTAGTTTTCTGTTCCTGATTTTTTTGTAAATTTTCCACAAGATTCCCAAAAAAGTGCAGCATATGTCCTCCAGTAGGTAAGCACAGAAACCATACACTGTTATGCAGCTAATCACAATTACTTACATATAAATTTTAATCAGTCCATTAAAAATCACATAGGCTGTTTGGTTCTGCCAAATGTAAATATAATTCATACAGGGCCAGGATCCAGAAATATGTTGCTCAGCACAAAGGGCAAAGTGCTAACCTCAGTGTTGGAGCTGAAACTCTAACAGATGCATTCATTAATCTGCTGAAGTATGTTACTATGTTTGATATTCCACCCCCCTGCCCACCCCATGCAGTTCAAGAAGGAAACATCCCCCAGGGTCTGTATGTGAGATCTAAATAAGACTCCAACACAAGATGCCTTACCTAATATTGAATAGTTTCAGCTGAAATCACTAGCTGTGTAATTACCACCATTTGTTAGTCTTCCTGACTTAGAGTCAGCACCTTGGCCCACTCCTGCTGTGTGTATTCCTATGCTGCATGTACCAGGAGGAAGGTTCCTCCTCCTCCTCAGAATTTGGCATGTGGGACTGACACTTTCTACAAAAGGTATGAGGCTCTGGAACTAGAAGGCCAGGCAACTAATGAGGCAGGTGAAGGTCTTCTGGGCTACTGGGGCCTCCTAAAACAACACCACCTGTACTCTGCATCAAGACCTCCTCTGTTAACAGGAAAAGAAGGGTAGTTGTAATAGGAGGAAGGGGAATTCCAAGGGGAATGGAGGGCTTTGATATGCAGACTGGACACATCTCACAGGGAAGTCTGCTGAGGGCATTTGGTCTGTTCAGCCTGGACAAAAGGAGATTGAGGGGAGATCTCATTGCAGTCACAACTTCCTCGTGAGGGGAAGAGGAGGGTCAGACACTGATCTCTTCTTTGTGGTGACCAGTGATGAGACCTGAGGGATTGGCCTGAAGTTGTGTCTGGGGAGGTTTTAGGTTGGATATTAGAGAAAGGTTTTTCACCCAAAGGGTGTTTGGGCACTGGAACGGGCTCCCCAGGGAAGTGGTCACAGCACCAAGCCTGACAGAGCTCAAGAAGTGTTTGCATGGTACTCTGAGGCATATGGTGTGACTCTTGGTGATGGTCCCGTGCAGGGCAAGAAGTTGGACTTGATGATCCTTAGAGGTCCCTTCCAACTCAGCATATTCTGTGATAAAACAGTCAAAAGACAAAAAAACTTTATTGGAAAATAAAGAGAGAATTGTAGGAATATGCTCAGCTGGGCTGGACTAGGAGGCTGATTTTGTAATTCTCTAAATCAAACTTTCAAAGCAAAACATAATTCTGAAAAAAATGTAACACTGAACTTTCCTGTTATTTCTAGCAGTTGGAGCAGCTGTTAGAGGTTACCCCAAGATTATATTGTCACTGAAATTATTAGCAGAACATATTCTTTTTTTCTCTATAACTCCATAAACTCTTGTACTCTTGAGTTAATGATTTCCATTTATTCTATGCATATTCTTTAAAATGTATCTCGCTTTTCCTTTTTTTCTGAGGGTTTTTGAGACCAAGATATAGCAGCGGTTCATTTGCTGTTTTTCTTCTTCCAGTGACATAGTGTAGCTTTGACTGGACTCTAGAAATCCATCTTTAAGAGCAGTGTCTCATCATCCAGCAGTACCTTTTCTTATCTATATGTCTGCACATTCACATCAACTGCCCAGTAACTGTAAACATGTGTAACAATCCTATGATATTTTAAAAAGAATTTGTCAACAGCACATTCCAACTTGCTCTCTTGTCAGACCAGTTGCTAAAGCCCATTTGAAGAAGCGATCTCAGTTCAATTCTGGGCTGACTAGATTCAATTTCACAGAATAAGCAGTACCATCATAACCAGTCTGGGCTTTGTGAGGAGGACAAGGTCTGAACTCCTCCCCCATGTAATCAGCAGGATACTAAAAGGCAGGGTAATCTTAGGAAAAAATAAAGTGTTTTCAGCACCACACTCACTTTTGAGTCAGGTAAAATGATATTCTCTTCTTTGGAAGAGAAGTTCATTGACTAAACACATAATAAAGTATGCAGGTATGCTTTTCATTTGAAGTGTCATTTAATTAAATTAGAAGGAAGGAAGATCAAGACAAACAAAAGGAGGTTGCTTTTGATACAGCATATAAATAAGTTGTGGAGCTTCTTGCTGCAGGATGTATAAATTAAAAGTGACTCTTGAAGTTCATAGAAGAAAATCTATTAAAAATGTATGCAATTATACAATCCTGAGAAGTCCCTGAGTCACTTACTAGTAGAAACAGTATAAGAAACTTTTATCATGTCCTTCATTGCTATTCCCTTGGGAAGTGCTTTGGAGGCACATATTGGATGACAGACCTTTGGTCTGACCTAATATAGCTGTTTTTTCTTTTTAAGATCTTAGAAGACCTGAAAGAGTAGTTTCATAAATCAAGATAATGCATTAATTCACTAATTTAGCTAAGCATAATTAAATAATTGGCAATAAGATTTTGCACTTATAGAATTTCTCTCTAATAATATAAACAAAATTTATAAAAAAAATTGGAAAAAATCTTATTCAGGAATTTGAAAATTAATCTAAGTATGTGTACTTACTAGAGTTAGTATCTCCAAGTCAAACTAAATTGTTCTTAATTTGCAAATATATCTTGTGGAGAAATTCACATACAACTCAGATACTGAATAAAAATCTTATTATTTGCTATTTCTATGGAGTATGTCTGGGAGAACTCTCTTTTTATGTTCAGTCTCTCACCCACTTCCTGAGAAACAATTACTACTTAGTTACATTTCAGAAGTACATATGAAAGAAAAATCACAGCTAAATTATTCAGTAAAACAAAGAGAACCATTATTTTGTTCTGGTTTGTTTGTTTGTTTGTTTGTTTGTTTTTTCCTTAGAATTATCTTAACCTGTTCAGATATTGATTCAGAGAAATTGAATGAAGAAATGACAAATCTCTTGTCATCAACTGAGCAGACAAAAAGTGAACCTAGAAACTGTGAGCCAGTAGCACTGTGCTTTTCCTATTGACCAAAGTTGTTTCCAGACACATTTAATGTTATCTCATAGCCAACCTTATGTTCCTATTTCCTGTGGACCTCAAGAACTGAATGCATTTTTCTATAGTTGCTCACTATCCCGAAGGCCCCTACCTGAAACATTTGTGCACTTTCCCTTTTGGCAGATTGTAGTGCCTCTGTTAAGGTGAAAAGATCATTTTTTGGGTGTTCTAAACTGAGTAGGTATCTTGGGCAGTAGTTTAAAGCATGATAGTATATGTTGAAGGTTAAGTCTCTTGCAGGTGGAGAAAAAGAACTTGTTAAATCCTGTTTTCACAAGTGGATTTATTAGAAAGCCTAATGATGAGAAAGGAAGCTGTCTTCCTCACCCTTTGGCTTTGAATGCACCATGACTATTCAAAACTGTGGAAGGCCACAGAGGGATACACTGGAATTCAGGCAGATACTGTCAGGGCAATAATTATGAGTTGCAGACATGGACTCAGTTATAGTTGCATCAAAATAGCATGAAACTAGAGGAAGGCTGTTTTCAGTTAAGAGGATGGAAGAGCCATAGCACTTTAAAATAACCATTTGGACTCCAGCAATTTGGAAATCAAACCACAATGTGAACTCAGTCTCATTACATTACTTATTCCCTTCATTATTACAACATTATTACATATAATTACATAATAATCCATTATTACACATACGATATACCAACTGAAATGAATGCAGTGGAACTGTTCTGTCACACATCTGAGTGTTCGATGTGGTGTTACTTAGGTGTTCATTCTGCATAGTGGTAAAGATTCTCCTTTACACTTTAAAGGAGTGTTTCTTTGCTTTTGCCTTGCGCTTTTGCCTTTAAGTGTCTTTTATCAGCGCAATCAAGGCAGTTACCCATTAAAATGTTGTCAGATACAATAACCAAAGCTGTTTTTTTAAACCTGCTGAGGAGAGTTTTAGCTTTAATATGTGTACAGACTGAGACTAACCTCATCTGTCTTTGTGAAGCATATGACACTCAAAAAAGAAACTAATTGTAATCTTCCTATCCCTTCATTCAAAATAGTTTCTGACTCGCTTAATTCTTTATTTTATTTTGACAGCAGGTTGTAGACACCTGTGGTTTCTTTTGTGCTGCTTCCCCACTGATCTAAACACTTACCTCACGTCTGTCTGCCAGTGCCATCAAATGTCTGTTGCAAAAGAAACAATTGAGCAAGAGTCAGTGAATTTTCTGACCTGTGAATGAATGGTGGGAACTTGATATGGCATCCAATGGGAATGAAA
This sequence comes from Lophotriccus pileatus, assembly GCA_035583135.1. Classification (NCBI taxonomy): domain Eukaryota; kingdom Metazoa; phylum Chordata; class Aves; order Passeriformes; family Tyrannidae; genus Lophotriccus; species Lophotriccus pileatus. The sequence continues at coordinate 48,019,780 of JAWWES010000133.1, read as the reverse complement.
AAGGAAAGGAAAATTACTCCTTTGAAGAGAGTCCTGCAGCTCCCAGAATAGAGCAAAAGCACGATTAGCTGCTATCCAGCCAGACATCACAGCTTTACGGAGAGCAGATTCTAGGAGAGTTTTTCTGTAGGATCAGCAGGTAACCCCTAAAACAAACAAAAACTTTATGGAGACATCATGAAGTACATATGCAAAGCCAGAACTTATCCTTTATTTCTTTTTTTTTTTTTTTTTTTTTGCCTGCTAGATTTCTAGGACTCCGTCTGCAACTGGGAAGTAGTTTCCCTGACGTTTCTGAAATAACTGCAGTCTGAGACACCACAAAATGTAAAAGTTAAAACCAATAACTACCTTCAAACTGTATTACAAATACAGGTGTATTCTATATTGGCATAATTTCTGGAGGCAAAACAAAGTCCTAAAGCATTTTATTTTTTCTCCATCTTTTCTCAAGCAGGAGTCACTGTAATTTAATCTTGCTTAGGATACTGACTTATCTGTGTCCCTCCCCAGACATTAGCTATCAATAAAAATACTTTCTCCAGAGCTGCTATGCTACCTTTCAGCCATGGCAATGTAATTGCTATGCCTTCTCAAGCGTTTTTGATTGTTAGTGATGTCTTTCTTCGGCAGTATTTTATGGCAGGATCATGAGGAACAGTCCTGAGGTTTCTGACATATCCAAGTGTTGTACCTTAGGATTTGAGAGGTTGTGCTTAGGGGGCATCAGGGCTGTGCACATATGGGTCAGGAGTGTGCCTTTTGCCCTTATGCTTTAGTAAGGAAACTGAAACAATAACATAGTAAAAAAAAACACACCAGAAAAACAGACAACTGGACTGAGAAAGTTGTTTACTGCAGTTCTTATGCTTATTATTGCTTATAGGTTAGGAAAAAGAACTGTGAAAAAGGCTTGAGATTGTATCCCAGATATTTAATTTTATTTATGTATGCCACAAGTTGTTAAATTTGCCATGCTGCCCCTCCTTCTTGAGTGTCAGGTCAGGGTTTTCTGTATCACACCTATAGCCGTGTGTTAACCTGCACATAGAGTTTCTTCTGATCAAAAGACTCATAAAATACTTGAAATTAAATAACAACTATGTGGAAAGTGTCTTAATAAACATTGGAGTATAAATATGCCATAAACATAAAAATTGAATAAAAAAGATTCAGTTACAGTTCAGTCTACATTATTTTTTCCAGGTATAATCAAAGAACCATAATATTCAGATATATAGTCACTCTTTATAAAAAAAACTAAAGCAGGAAAGAAGCTTTTTTTTCCAGCTTTGATGATAGTGAACGTAAATGCACCTTCAAACCTCAGTTCCGCAGTCCTTGCTAAAATTCAAGAAATCTGTAGATTGGACCAAGTCATATATTGTTCTGTAAGAACACAAAAAGAGTAAGTCAGAACATCAATATGTAATGGACTGAGAAATAATATTGATAAACCAAAAAAGGTTTAGGATCAACATCATTAAAATGTCCTGTTGGACACTATGGAACTGATGGAGTGATCTGCCTTTGTTTCTTATGCTCTCAGAGAGACATCTATCTGACAGAGTACAGCTAAAATATTGCCTGAAGTGTGAAAACTATATGTGGTTAAAAAGGCAGCAGAGAGGTGTGTGAGCATAAATAGGCCCTATAATTGACAAAACTGTTCTGTACTGTTTGTGCTGGACAGATCACAAACTCTCCTTCATGAAGGATAATGAATCTTTCGCAGCATATGAAAATTCTTTTCTTGTGGGAACAAATAAGATATCTCTTCACACCTAAGTCCTGCCTTAGAATGAGATAAAAATAAGTGGTTGGTTGTTTGTTTGGGTTTTTTTTTCCAGAAGTATTTTTCTGAAAACAATGTTGTCCTAGATCCTAGAATCATAGAATGAATCCATAGAATAGTTAAGGTTGGAATGGACTTTAAGATTGTCTGGTTCCAACCACCTGGCCACAAACAGGGGCACCTTTCACTAGGCCAGGTTCATCAAAACCCCATCCAAACCGACCTTGAACACTTCCTGTGATGGGACATCCACAATTTTCTGGGCAACCTGTTCCAGTGCCTCACCACCCTCTGAGTAAATAATTTCTTAGCATCTAAGCTAAACCTAACCTCGTTCAGTTTAAAACCATTACCCCTTGTCTTGACACTATCTGCTCATACAAAAAGTTCCTTTCCCTCCTTTTTATAAGCCCCCTTATGGTACTAGAAGGCCATAAGCAAGTGATAAAGTTTGTCACCATCTTTCTTTATAAGTCCCCTTTAAGTACTGAAAGGCTGCAACAAGGACTGCTTGACACCTTCTCTTCTCCAGGCTGAATAACTCTCTAGGAGACGTGATCCTTCCCTCTGATCATCTTCATGACATCCTCTAGACCTGATCTAACACGTCAACATATTTCTTGTGCTGAGCTGACACAGCACTCCAGGTGGGGTCTCACCAGAGCAGAGTAGAGGAGCAGAATCACCTCACCCGACCTGCTGGGCCGTCCTCTTTTGATGCACCTCAGGATGCCTCTGGCCTTCTGGGCTGTGTGCGCACATTGCTGTCTCATGTCCAGATTTTCATCCATGAGAATTCTCAGGTCCTTCTCTGCAGAGCTGAGCTCAATGACTTCTTCTCCCAGTCTGGTCTCATGTCTGGGATTGCCCCAACCCAGCAGAAGGACATTGCCCTCGTGCTTGTTGAATTTCATAAGGTTCTCATGGGCCACTTCTCATGTTTATCCAGGTCTCTCTGGAAGTCATCCTGTCCTTCAGTTGTATCAACTTCACCACTCAGCTTCGTGTCATCTAAAGGTGTACTCAATCTCACTCTCTATGGTATTGATGAAGACATTGAAGAGCACTGATCACAAGACAGAGCCCATAATTCTGAACAACAGAAGTATTTTCTGTATGTTCCTTCTATATGCTACATTTTCAAAGATTAATTTTTGTCTTGCTAATTGTGGGACTTGTGTATCTTCCATACTAATGTAGGGATTCACTCTTCTCAGTTGTAGAGTCTGAATGTATGCCTTTGTTTCAATATTTTGTGCAATATTTTTTTCAGTCTATGGTTTTCTGAAATAGAACCTGCTCTATTAGTGAAATAACTCAATGATGCATTTGAGTGCAAACTATCCACAAGACATCAAGTATTAAGAATTATTATAAGTGACAGAAATGTTCAAACAATGTGCAACTTTCAACATAATTCACTCAGAGTATATTTCAGATTTTCAAATAGAAATCTTGATGGATCAAAACACTACATAACTGCAGGGCAGTTCACAAGTCCCACGTGTAAAAGCATTGTTCCTACTGCTGTTGATACAGGTCATGTTTGCAGCTAGCAAATTGTTTGTGTTTCATTGTATCAGGGTATTTTGTGGAGAAAATTTGTCTTTTTCTGAGGGTCTTGCAACAAATTTATTAGAATTAAATTTAGAAAAGAGCACTAAGTTTTTTTTTTAAAAAAAGTAATCTAGGCAGAGAACTATACAGTATTAATTGCTTAAGCGTGTTGCCACATGTAAGCACATCACAACATGACTAAAATGCACATTTGGGGGGACTAAACATATTTGCCCATTAAATGTTCTAACTTATTGTCCTATGAAAAAAACTGTGTGTGTTGTATTTCTCCCCTGTGTGTATATATCTATGTATGTATAGTTTATGTAGTTATACTTTTCTATTTAATAAAATGTTTGGTCTTCAGACATTGAGATTTAATTGAATATGTAATCATTTGCATCTCAGCAGGAATCAGAAAAAAGCCAGAGAGTTAACACTGAAGTCAAGGAGAACACTTGTGAGCATCAAGAAGTCAGTCAAGTAGGAACTCCATATGGGTCATCTCTGTGATCAGAAAGAAATATCACTATTAAAGAAAACACGCATCAGATTATTCTTTTAACTTTGTTTTTTGATGGCTTTTTAAAGCACTGTCTTGAGATATGGTTAGCTTGAAATGTGCTTTTGAGAAAAAAAGATAATTGGCATAGATAAAGACTTACACAGGCTTATGCTTCAACTGTTGAAACTGATGAAACAAATGTTTAGTTATTTTATAAATTGGCCCAACAGAATATGAAGTATTGGGTTGAAAACTTGGAGTTTATCTGAAAGATAATCAACAGTGTTTTGATTACTCAGTAATTCTCTCAAAGAAATAATGACAATAGAAGCAATCATTTGTAAGTGTTAATTCCTTTAAACGGTCCTTGTTCTAGTTTCAACTACTCACTTTCTTTTCACAGTTGTGATGCATGATGTCCACATTTACTTTCAGTATTCCTCAAGCCTTTTATACTGCTTGGAGCGGTGGCAAAACATCAGGATTCTGACCAGTTTGGCTGCACTCTGTAATCGCAGCTCAGATCAGATGGTGAGCCTCAGCTGCAGTGTGAAACAAGTAAAAAAATCCCAAAATCTAAAAACCTATGAATCCTTAAAATATTGTTGTGAGTTTCATAAAAGATAAGTTCCAGACAACAGGTGTTCATATACATATATTTTTAAAAATATTTATGACACTGCATATCATTTAGAGCTAGTGGAAGTTGATTGCTGATGACCAATGTTATCCTTTTAGTCTTCTATGGACTTTAGTTCTTTTTTAACCATAACCTCTGCAGCATATTGTAATATGCATAACTTCTTATAACTTGAAGGGTTACAAGAGAGGTTGCAGGGAGGACTAGGGTTTGATTTTATAAATAAATGAAGACATTAAATTACTGCACTTTAAAATTAAATTACTGTAATTTTTTACTATATGATGCATGCAGGACTGGAACCAATACAAGCACAAGTAAGCTGATAAATTACCCAGAGCAACAGATATAGGTTTAAGACATTTCTAAGGGAAAAAGGGGTGTTGAGTGAGTGACATGTTTACCCTTGGTGCAACAGAAGTTCTTTGCATTGTTTGAAGGAGGACAGATTTATTTTTTTCCATCAGTATTAATGAGATTAAGTTGCTATATGAGATTAAATTGCTATATGTTTTGTTCCTTGTTGATGTGGAAAAGAAATTCAAACCTTGATTGCTCTGATACTGGTTGGATGTCTGAAGGAAATATGACTAATTACAAAGGAGTAGGATACATGGTGCAATAGTAGGGTGCACGGAGAACTGCTTTTGGATGTTGTCACCCCTCCTAGGATTACACCATCGGCACTACCACTGGACCTTTTATTTTGTTCTCCTTTCTGCATGCTCACTTTTGCTCCCCATTCTGTTCTCTTGTTATTGCTCTTTGTTCTGCTCCTTCACCAAAGCTTCCAAACCTAGAAGAAAAAAAAAAAACAAACTTCACAAATGGACTGTGACAGTTAAGTTCCTAATTTTGGTGGTTTTTGTTGTTTTTTTTTTTAAAGTTACATTAGGACTTTGAATCCTGTTACATTTGAAAATATATAGCTAGAAAAACCTGACTGTAAGCAGTCAACTAGGATATATTTAATTTATTTAATTTGTCTTTTTTTTTTTTTTTTTTTTTTTTTTTTTTTTTTTTTAATGCCAGAAAGGAATGTTACATCTAAATGCACCTTCTTGTTCGAGAGCTTTTAGCTGGTTCATTTAATGAAGGTCCCTCATGAAAATTTGCGTCATGTTTGGGAGGACTGTATAAGAAAAGTGTCAGTATGTATTAAATTTTCAAAGCAGAAGCTTTGCTCAGAAACTGGAGACAAGCGAAGCAGAAAGTCCATGGTTAACCCTGAGGTCAACAGAAGATGGAAACCTATTACAGATTCAATAGATCCTTTAAAAGAGTGAGTGAAATCTGCTTAGCAAGACTGTGTTACAAAATAAATCACTGAAGTTTCAAAATAGCATTATTCTAGTTTTTCTGTCCACACTGTCTGTAAGATTCATTGTTTACAGTCTTCAAAGGTTTACAGTCTTCAATGAAGGTTTAAGAATTCTGCTAATAAAACCAAAATTTTTCTGAAATTTGTGATTTTATTAGAGTAACTGGTTTTTTGATTAAGTGACACTTTGCAGTCTGAAAGCAAATAATGTTAGTTAAAAAACCCCCACAAAATAACCCAACAACAACAAAACAAAACAAAAAAATCTTAGTTCTCCTTCCTGAAAATGCTTTTAACTGGTAACAATTGGACCAATCATTCCTTTGTATATATGGATAAATGAGTGGGTTCTATTTCTTATTCTATTTCTTGTTATATTCTATTTCTTGTTGAATGCAAAATCTAAAGAATTCTAGATTCCTTAAAGGCATCTCAAACCCTTCTTGCTAAAACCATGGGAATGCCAAGCGGTGGATATTTGGATAGGTCCTTCATTATCTTCCTAATGGTTTTCATTTCAACAACTGTAATCATAATTTAGTAAAATGATACTTAAAACAACCTGAGTAGCAAAGCAACATACCAAATAAAATCACCATTCTGTTGGCAGCATGCGTGGCTCATATGAATGCTGAGCTCTAAAGGCAGTGTCAGACTGGTTAAAGCTCTTAAAGCCCATTCTGCTGTGGCCAACGAGTGCATCCACAACTCTGGGGCATATCCATCTGGATAGGGAACTCTGTTGCAGGAACCAGCAGCCTTTAGCACTGAAAGCCATACACAGAACCACCTGCTGTTTACATGGCTATACTTTATTCAGCAACATAACATGACATAACTTAACAAACATATAAGATAACATAAGATAACGTAACGTAGCAACCTATCCTTGAACAAATACGCCTGCTGTGATTGAAACTGTTCTTTGCTTCTGTTTGTGAGTGCAGCAACATCATCTTGCTCTGCTATAATCACGATTGCAGTTGCTGTGCAGGGTCTTTTGTAACAGCACTATGGAAAAAAAATCAGCTTGCTGCCATTTTATGTGAATGCAATGAAACAAAGTCCAAGTCTAGAATGAACTAACGTGCTCCCAGTCAATCTGCTTCTGATGCAGAAGGATCTGAAAGTGAATGTAGCCTTTAGGAACTACATAAAATATTTATAGTATCTTGTTCTTTATTTATCAATGCCACCAGCAACAAAACACTGCCTCATTTTAAAGAGGCTCCATTTATATAGCACTGCATAAAAGAAGCAAGCAAAAGTAAAGGGATAGAGAAATAACCCTGCCTTTTAAAATGAAATTTAAATTAAAAAACAGACAAATACAGCTCTGAAAAACAATTCCAATCTTTGAGCTAAATCTCTACATTACATATGTATAAGTATGCATATATCTCATGCATATATATCATGCACATTTATCATGCTTTTAGCTGTTTGATGCAAATCTGTGTACGGTATTCTTTATTTGATCCCTTCTGACTGCTTGTGTTAAAAGACTGATTTCAGTTTGGATAAATTATTTCAGTATAAATGCTCCGTGTAGAAAAAAATATATAGAATTTCTATCAGATCATGGTGGCCATCTGCAATCCCAATGGCTTGCAATAATGAGCTCATTTAAAAGCACAAGGAGAAGAAAAAATGCTCATTCAGAAAATAATGTTCAGAAGTTTGTGCACATGAGGAATTTTGTATATAACATTTGCATTTCAGTTTATTCATTTAAGCGAACAGCACACAAAATTAAGAAAAATTAGAACAATTTTGGTGTGTTGCTTTAATGCTTGTTTTAACTAATTAAAAAGCAAAATACAAGTGCAAGTGAATTTCAAACCACAGAATTATGGATGGCCTTTCATGTTCATTCTCAGCAGAGAAAGAATTCACTTTTGATTCCTTTCTACCTTTGCAATACTGATCACATCAGTCACAGGCAGACAGAGAGCCAGTTACCCTCTATCATTCATTTTTATTTTGCATCATTTATAAGATGGAGCACCAAGAAGAAATAATGTTCTGAATAACCCTAACCCAAAACCTAACATGCACTTTTCTTTTTGTATGTTATTCTTTCTGAGATGGACATGAACTAACATTTTATATCAAACTGGACACTATCAGATCATACAGGACTACAACACTCCTAAACTATTTGTTGTGCATCAATAGGGCAACAGACTAGCTTACAAAAGGGAAAGAAAAGCACAGTCTCTTTTTGTTGTCACATTTCAAAATGCCTGGCATTAAGTCTTTGTGTATGTCTGGTTTTTTTCTGGCTAAACAATGTTAATTTTCTGTTGTCATGGAAAAGCAGTGATCAACCAGAGAGAAAAATGCATAAATGGTTAAGAAAGCTTTCCGGGGACTCCTCCCATGATGACGAATTGAAGGATTATGCTGCTGACTAGTTTTTTGTAGAATGGCTTATTTAAAATAGAGCAAAAATCCTGACATAGCTAAAACTTTACTCAGTTCCCTGAGCTTTATGCAGTCAGTGTCTTTTAAATGCTGTTATATAAAGCAGCTCTCATCCTATTTTAATAGTTAAGGCTTTTGAAACAAGCTCTTTTGACAGCGCAAGAAACATTTTAAAAAATCTGATTTTAAGAGAGTGTTTCTGCTAGCAGGATATGTGTGTTCGGTGGTCTTTTTTTTTCTGTATGACCCACTATCTTTTACCAGTGTTAGTCCCAGAGATGAAACCGTAGTTATTCATATTCTGCAGTGAACAACAATTATGTTGATCTGGCCTTTTCTAAGGTAGGATAAAAGCTGCAAAGAGAAATGAAAGTAACTTTTGCTGCAGTTGTGAAGGAGAAAAAAAAATCTCAAGAGAAAATGAAAAGAACTCAAAGGCTTACATTATAATAGGAGGGATTTGGGTTTTTTTGTTTGGTTTTCGTTTTGGCTTTTTTTTTTTTTTTTTTTTCTTTTTTGTGTCTGGATATAGCTTGTATTCTTCCCCTCCTTATGACCCCTCATCATAAGGAGAAATGTGAAGAAGTCCCTCATCTCTTTTGAAAACAGTAGTGATACAATTTAAACTTAGCAGCTCTCTAGGTAACACTGTCAATTCTGCTTTGATAATTAGTGATGAAGGAAAGTGTCCTGAAGCAAGTGATGTTAATATTTCAGTAGGTGGCATCTTCTCTGCTAAGTCAGTATTGCTAGGAGGCATTTTGATGTTGGTGTTTCAAAATGTAAAGCTGATGTCTTGTTCCCTTGTAGTTGTTGAGATGCAAGGCAGGGGTACTTTTACAAAGATGAATAATAATAGGGAAATATACATGTGATTTTCATCATTTTCACTTAATGTAAATGAGGGGAACATATGCTCCTAAAGACCTTTACTCTTTACCTTTTCCAGTGATCTGTGCACTAATGTTAATTAAGGTGTACTTAATTAACATTAATATTGGATTTATATCCTTAGGCTAGTGGAGAACAATCAATTCATATGAATCAGAAATTTTATTGAGATCTAAGTAACCACAGGCCTAGAATGGAAAGAAAATGCTTTGGGAAGAAAAATAAATGCTTGTTGCTTAGCCTTTATGAGGCTCCTTTCTCAAAACCTTTAAGCAGGTCTCTCCTATTGTAACTCCCACACTCCAAAGTTTTTTGTCTGAACAGTTCTGCTTCTGAACAGTTTGTCAGTCTGAGTTGGGATAATGGGCACTGTGTTCACATTTACCCTCTCTTATGAAAATTGATTTATATGTTCTCAGTGTGTTGTGGGGAAAAGTCACAACTCAAAATGTCATTCTGCAAATGAAGCCTGAGTTTTTAAAAATCCCATCTATTCCTGTGTACAAAGCAGCAACTGACAGTACTGTAACCATGGAGACCTGAAGCAGATTCAGGAGTTGATTTTAACTCTCATGCTTCAGACCAGAAAATGTTAGATACTCTGCATCACATAGGTGACAAAGTCAGCCTGAGGGGAGGGCCGCTGGATGTGCAGCGTGATGGAGACCCTCTGGAATCACCAGATCAAAGTCTATTCTCAGAAAAGACTTTCACTGGGTCAACATCACTGCATTCCTGGGACCATACTTAGAGTCTTAAGACTGAAAAAACCTCTTATGCTATTTGATTTTCAAAAATATTTAGAATCCTGGCTGTGACCTGGAAGTCCATATTTTATCTTCCCTTACAAGAGACCTACCTCGTCCTAGCCTTTCTAGTGATTAGAATTAACTTGTAGTAAGACTATAGAAATAAGTTATATTGCCATGAAAGTCTGCTTATTAATAGGATATGTCAGGAGAGAATTCACAGTATGGTATAAACTACTGCTTTCAATGTTGTTGCATTAGAGATACATTTGATGTAATGCAAATATTTTTTATGCTGTGGCTCTACATCTTTTCCATGTTCCTCCACAGTATCCTCCTATCTTAGCAATCCTTATTAGAGAAATTTACTTAGGCCAGCTCATACGCAAATAGCAGCTTTAAGTAATAATTCCAATAGTGTCTCTAAATTGTGTTAGTTACATTTTGGCAGAAACAGCTTCTGGATGTTCTTTGCTGGGTATGATCAGAAATAGGGATCAAACAGTTTTAAACATTGATTTAGCATGAGAAGCTGTACAAAATCAAGGCTGTTTAAACAGCAGAAAATCTAAAAGCAAGTCAGAGATTGAAAATAGATTAATGACTACCTGGGGAGTATAAAATAAAAGTATATTGGTGAGGGAAATAGAGGGGAAAAGCTGACCCACAGTATCTATCAATCTTATTCTTCTATTCAAACAGGAGAGCTTTCAGCATTTGGCTTGTCTTATCAGTATCACCAGCTCTGATATTCCAGTAAGTGATATTTGGCTACATTCCCCAGAATGAATGAGATATATTGATGCTTGCGGCTAATATTTCTCCTGGATATACCTCTATTATTGAACAGTTCAAGTGATTCTTTAGAATGCTACTGCCTAATTGAGTATAGATGTTGGGAAGAAAAGGTTAGACTTGAAAATTAGAGTCTTTTCTATGTAGCCATATTTAAGGTTTCAATCCCTGAACTTTAGACTACTCAGAGGGTGTACAGTATGTTTTTTGCCTTTCCTCGCTCATTTTCAGATAATTCTCATGCAATACCTAATCAAATATTGACTTTCTCTACACTCCTGTCTATGCACAGGAAATTCTATATTTTGTGTGGGTGGAAAAAAAAAACATCTGCACCCACTATTCTTCCCTGATTCTGCTCATTGTAATACATTATAAACAGAGAGAAGGGAGTGTTACTCTTTTGGTTTAACAATGGGGAGTGATTTAGAGCATTAAATGCTTTCTGTACTTGTAGGCTATGAGCGTTTCTTAATATAACTAATAAGGAGGAATCTGAACAGAATCTATCATGGCCTTTACTAAAATAACAGCTTTTCCCTGCTTACTGCCAGCCCACCTCTTAAGATGCAGATCCAGGATGTTGATGCAAGAGTTCTCCTCTCTGACAATGAGGCACTCTCAGACATTTTTCCTGCCCTGTGATACATAAGGGCTAGAGATTTTTGCCTGGCCATGAATCCTGCAAAAGCGTCTTTCTTTCTAATAATCCTCTGGCATAAATTGCCCAGATGTGTAACCTAGAATTTTATCTTGTTGAACTTCACCAGAAGTGTCAAAGAAAGACGGGAGATTCACTGCAAGATAAGAAAAAAATATGCAAAAATCAGAGGTGAGGAAAGAAAAGAAAGAAGAGAGAAAAGGAAATATTTGGAAGGTAAAAGTCATGGAAGATCAAAAAACTGATGAAAAGGAAATTAAAAAAACAAACATGCATTTTTATGGCTGTTGCATTTTTATATTGCATTGTCATTCCAGGAGCATAGCAGATCTAGACAACAGGGATAAAAAGAAGTTTCTGTGTTATATTTATAATCTTACATTTTTTCTTGCGACAGTGGGATAAAACATAGAAAGGTTTGTATGGTGCCATGGGATTCTGAAGCTACTGGAAGTTCTCTGATGGAATCTGTCAAATGTAAAAGCATATTCATTAAGGTCATGCACTTCTCTGCTTCCAGCTCTTTGCAGCTGTGGCATTTTTCCATCTGTGTTTCTTGTTAAAGATCTGAATGACTCATCCTTGTATTTGCCTTTGAGGTAGACAGTTTTCCTATGGCAATGAAATCCAGCTGGTACACAAAAAATTTGTGTGTCAGTATCAAGGAAGGATCATTCTTCAAAAAGTTCAACTCAGTCTTAAAGCTGGAATTTTAATTTTCATTCTCAGTCATATTTTATTGCTTTGCAGTATCTTTTGTATAACAATATTTTAAAGTAAGACATCAAATATTAAAAACTCCATATATTATTAGTTAAACACTTCCTATGGATTTTCAAATAGCATTAGAAAGATGAATCTAAATCCTACTGAACCTCAATTTTCTTCTCTGAAAATATCAATATTTTCTAATCATGATTAGTTCTACTCATAAACACAAAAAACTGTTTGTTGACAAATCAAACAAAATTCAAAATTTCAGTATAATTTTAACATTATTATTTAACAATGAAAAGGAAAAATCAATTATGCACCAGTTTAGTTGACTAATTGTACTTCACGGACTCCAACATAGTCTTTGTTATTAGGAAATGCTTTTATCTAAGTGTTTAAAAGTTTGGTGTTTATGCAAGCCTTCCTAAGTGTCTGTGCATTATTAAGATCTTTTGTTCTCAGATTTTTTTCAGCTCAGCAATTAACCAATTTCTTTGCAAAAGCATTAACTGAATTGATTCACAGGGGAGCTGACAGAATATGCAACATGACACTGACTCTTATGTGAATTCTGGAAGACTTACAATGAGTACTATAATATATATTACACTGCATTTAAACAGTTTGAGAAATTCATTCTGTTCACTATAGGAAAATCAGGTGTCTGGAGAAAAGCAGGCTCAGTTTCTAAAACTACCTTAAAGGACGCTGCCACAAGGTGGGGAGGGTATCTCCTAAGTAACAGGTGATAGGACAAGAGGAAATGGCCTCAAGTAGCACCAAAGGAGGTATAGATTCGATATTAGAAAAATGTCCTTCACTGAAAGAGTGGTCAGGCATTGAACAGGCTTCCCAGAGTAGTAGGAGGGTCACCAACCCTGGAAGTATTCAAAAAAAGTTTGATTGTTGTACTTGGGTGGTGGTTTAGTGGTTTAGGGCTTCACACGGTAGTGCTACATTAGCAGTTGGACTCCATGATCTTAGAGTCTTTTGCAACTTTAACAATTCTATGATTCTACAACTCTTTGCAAAGATAAAGCTAGTGTAAAAATTATTTGCGTCTCTCCTAATAAAGAACCACAAGCCAGTGAGCACCACATTTCTGCAGTCAGTATAATTGTTAATCCAAATATGTCAAGGAGGTATTCAGACAGATTGAAAGCAGAATCGCTTCTGAGAATAGATTAGGGCAAAATGCCCTTACTCAAAACAAGATAATACCACATTTATCACAAACAGAGCATTTCTAAAGAAAGATTCCTTCTGATAGCAACTGCAATAGTCACAAATAACCAGAAGAAAACAACTGCAAGATGATAAATCTGAATGCATGGGAAAGCATACTGACCAATGTGAAACACAGACAAAACACGCCATCAGAACATATAGATGTATTTGAATACTGAGAGGAAACTCTACAAATCAATATCTTGCAGTTTAGCATAACAGAAAAATCAATGCTTCAGGAAGCAAACTCACTACCTACTTCAGTTTCTAGGATATTTCAGGTAGCACAAAAAGTCATTCATATGGCTTAAAAAAAATGAAAAACGGAATGTAATACTAGAAGTAACCTTAAAACACTTGTGACTATCTCTAATAATAAACCTAGCAGAATTCACCACACGGGTGTCTTGGCACTTGAAAGTTCCTGTAATCTATGACATGAATTTCTGCAGCTGCTGTCACCTGATAGTCAGCCTCAATGCTTCTGAATTCTAACAGTTTCTAAAGAAAGTTAATGCTGAAGTTAATGCTACAAACAATAATTACACATTTAAGAGTAAATCCATACTGTAATCATCTGTTCAGTGATCTTATCTAGTGCATTTAGATCATGGAGTTATGGAAAGGTTTGGATTGGAAGGGACCATCTAATTCCGACCTCTCTGCCATGGGCAGGAATGCCATTCACTTGAGCAGGTTGCTCAGAGCCCCATTGCAACCTGGCCTTGAAAATTTTCAGGGATGGGGCATCCACAGATTTTCTGGGCTCAGTGAAACACAGCGAGTTACCAGAATAACACTGATATCTCTGCATGCTGTTTCAACAGAAAACAGGTATTTCCCCGTGTAACTAAGAGTTATGGAATAATTATCCCTAAAGGCCTTTTTTTGTGTCTTTCAAATAACAAAACATATCAAACTTCAGTAAAATATGTACTTTGTTGTGCAAGGTAGAAATGAAAATGGCACTCACCTTTAGACATGAAGATTTACAGAATGTGTATATAGCAGGGCAATATTTTGAAGTGTTCACCTGCAGCAGATGGTATATGCTGTTGTTATTTTGTTACAAGTGTGTTAAGTCCCAAATGTCTGACTGCACGCATTGACCGTGAATGTTAAAACACACGTGTACCATTGCCAACAGCAGAGACACTCTTCCCATGGCATTCTTATGGCAAGAAGGATGACTGAGCTTTACTCTTTGCCCTTTCTCATTTAAAAAATGTCCTTGCAAGTCAGAAAACATGACATACTTTGCAGAACATCTGCTGTTAACAGAGTCACCGGTGTGCCTAGAATTTTTCAAAGATTTGGCAGATTTTGTACAAGCCACAAGCAGGAACAATGCAAAACAACCTAATTTTCATTCAAAGTTAATTTTGATTTTGATGTTTGTTTACCTTTAATAGTGACTCATATGCTGATGGTAAAAACTATGAATTAAAATGCATTTTGCACACAGTAAGCTGTGAAATTGTCCTTATACCCAGGCAAAGGGACTCTGGGGGACACTGCAACACTTACAGGATACTTTCTTGCCTCTGAACAGCTTTCATAAAAATCTGCAAAGTGGGGTAAATGCACATCTGATGAGCTAAAGCAGGTTTCTACTGAATGTAGAACTATCCTCAAGATAGCAACTGCTTTGTTTTCTAGTTAGCTCCTGGTGTTGTAGCCCACATGTGATTTTGGTGATGAGACAAGGGCAACAGCGTAGCTCATCACCTTCTCTTTGACTCTGTGGGATCTTTAGTAACAGAAATAGAGCAAAACTTTTTTTTTTTTTTTTTTTTTTTTTTTTTTTTTTTTTTTTTTTTTTTGTGTGCATTCCCCAGTTACATTTTGAATGTGTGCAAGGAAAGGGTCAGGTAAAGAAAGCATAGTCAAGACTTGATCCTGCTGAATACAAGACAGCAGCTATAGCTCAGGAGGCGATGCAGAGAAAGCAACTTTCTTCCTCTTTGGGGCACATGTATTACTGGCAGTAACAGGACAAAAGCAACCCAGCAAACTGTAGTAAGATTACTTCATGATGTGATTATACAAGCATCATTCTCAAAGGTGATACACAAAAGCAGGTTTGTACTCAGTTCGAGATATCATTTACATAAAATTTATTTTTTGATAAGTGACCCATTCTCAAGTTTCAAAACATTTTAATATTACAAGCCTAAAAATATTCTTCTTCTAGGGTACCACTGGATAGTAGTGAATAATAGTAATAAAGATTAGTCAGGGTCTATTTGATGCTCTTTTATTGATGGGAAGTTGTAATTCCTTTTAGAATATTTAGAGAAATAGATAGCCTTGCTGACTTTATGGAATGTGGATTTGAAGTGTTCACTTTAATCATGATCAAAACCCAAATGTGGTAAACCCTTTAAACTACCCCACAGTTCCTCAGAATTTGCCACCTTTATGAAGAGGTGGGTGAAAGGAAGTAGGAAAGTACTATACAAATACAGATACTTGCCAAATTCTGTGACAGCTGTAATAGTAATGTTGAGATATATATTACATAACTGAAAAAATATTGCACACATGCAGAAATTATTTATTTATCCTCACAACACTGATACAAGAAAACTGTAAACTTACTTAAACTTACTCTAAACTATTGGCTACCTGAGGCAGTGTAACAAGTCTTGATATTTAATAGATCTTTTAATAGAAAAATATCAAGTAGACCTTAGCTCTTTGCACATTTTATCAAGTCTATCTGAACTATACTTACTTTAAAATCATTAGAGAATATTTAGTGAACATAAGAATTGAAATGAGATTGAATTGCAAAATTAATGTTCTATTTTAATTTATATGTAATCGAGGTTTAGCATTATCCTAGTAAACACTGGAGTTCTTAAGTGGAATGGGCTAGACTCATCAAAATTTTTGATCTAAAATGTATTTTCTCCTTAAATGGGTTAAAACCTTAGAGAGTTTTGTGTTCAGAGTGATTTTTATTAGTGGAGAAATGAAAAGAGCATTTCTGTAATGCTTTTATTAGAAGATTCATGTAAAGACTTGTAGGAAAATTTGTTTCCCAGAACCAATATTATTTGGATACAATAAAATGCATTTTTTTCTTTGCATATTTTTGAAAAGGACTGGTATATAGAGGGTGAGAATATTATTAATCTGCCCCAGTACTGTGGGAATAAACACTTTAGCCTGCTCAGGAAAATTTCACTTTTTTGAATTTTTTGGGGTGTGAACTTGATGGAGTTGATGTCTTTAACAGGCATAAAAATATGCCAATCTGGGGGCTTTCCTTCCTTGGTTTCGTATGAGGAATATTTGTTTGTCAATGCACATAGATAATAATGACCACCTTGATCCAAGAGGCAGTCATTACAACCAACACCACAGGGAATGGCCTGATTTATCATCTGTCTCTGCACTTGAAAGAGGAATTATATATTCTTTTCCATGCCTGTCCTTAATTTCAGAGAAGGAACAGGTCTAATTAAGGTCTTCTGAATCACCTCCATCTTTGTATATTGGTTACTGAGACAATTAGAGAGGACTAGCTTGCCGGTGTCTGATTTCTTGTGTCTCCTAGCCTTGAGACGCTTTAACATGAATCTTATTCTCATGGGTTCTATAAGGAGTTAAAAATCAGTTTGCCTTTCTCAAACACTGGCAAGGCCACAGGAAGACTTTCATGAGACAAGGAGGAGGAGAAAGAATGGTGCTAACTCCAGGCCTGGTAAAGGTGAGATCTGGTGAGCATACCCTGGGTAATGCATCCAGAAAAATTTCCCTCTGTGGCAAACTATGTAAAGAAACAACTGCTCGTACACATATTACTGCTCAAACAAAGGTCACCCCAAGTTATGGGACAGGTGGCATCTGCAGCCACTGAAGCCCTTTCCTGAATATGCCTTTGTGGATACCTGAAATTTGGACAGTAAGGTAAACTCCCACAGCAGGACCTTGAGATAAGATAAAGGTGTTACTATTGTCTGGGTGTTATCTCAGACTAGAGAAGGTTAAGAAAGCTGAGGGAGAAGAATGTATCACTGATAATGGATGCAAAGAATGAAGAACTTATAGGCCCTATGGAAAGCCAACTCAGCAACTGTGCTGAAATCAGCTCCAACTGGTTAGAAGGTAATTCTGGCAGGGGGAGATCGTGACCACCAACTCAAGGCTCACAGACCCGAGAAACCCACTGACTCAAAAGAAGAGAAAGACTGAGCATGCGGACTAATTAGCTTAGAAGCAAAGGAATCAATTAACCAATAGAATAAGAGAACTGTGTAACCAAGAACATTATTCCTCTGTTTGCTAAGATGTATAAATAGCAAAAAGTTTTAAACTACCTCGGGACACCCATCAGCAAGAAACCCAGGGTGAAGAAGGACCAGTGATATGCCAGTGGATCCATGGGTGGTGCATATCTTCTGCTTGATCTCTCTCTCTCTCTTTCTCTCTCTCTCCTCCTTCCTTTCCCTCTCCTCCCTATTTTCTCTTTCTATTTCCTTACCTCACATTTACTGTTAAATAAAATCCATATTATTCACTTTGGCATATGGTCTCATTTACACCTTAATTTGATCAGATCTATCTCTCACTAATTGGATCTTAGCAGGTTGGAGGTGGATTCATTTGGAAATATGATTAATTTTTGGACGAGGTTGAGGGGAGACCTCACTGCAGACACTGATCTCTTCTCTGTGGTGACCAGTGACAGGACCTGAGGGAATGGCCTGAAGTTGTGTCAGGGGAGGTTTAGGTTGGATATTAGAAAAAGGTTCTTCACCAGAGGGTTTACCAAAAAAAAAAGGTGCTTTGCAAACCAAACTGGGTATTGGATAGAATGGTTAGAGCATTTTTCAGAAGCATAAAGGATTGAAGGCCATAATGAAAAGTGAAAAACAAAGAAAAACCTTTTAAAACACATAGAACACAAATCACGAGAGTATTAACAGCCTTAAAAGAAGCGTCATGTAAATTAAACGCTTGGTTTGGCTGTGGCATATTCACAAACTCAGGTGTTCATTCATAACTAGTTTTTTGCCCATCATGGCATCCCTTTCAAAAGACAGCAATTTTGTAGTCTGCACAGCACTAATTGCTCAAATATTATCTGAGAAGTAGGATCTCTTTCGTTTTAGAAACATGATAGTCCTGCAGTGTTGTGGAGTAGAGTGAAACATATAAAGCTTAAAAAATGTGCATTGGGGTCCTGGGAGCTGTGACCAGGTCAAGAACAGACATAGTATGCATTTGTGATGAAAATCAGTAATTACAAATATGAATGATGACAAATTAAAGTGCATTGTAGTCACAGAAGTTTGCCATGCTGGGTGCGTATCCACTGAGGTACAACAGGCAATCTTTTCTTTAGTTTCTAGAGGAGAGGATATATAAAAGATTTTTATGTTTTCCTTAACTTTATCTCATTGGGGCACCATAAAAAATTCTGATATACAACAGCAATGGACATTCACACCAGCCCATCAAGCACTGATACTTCATAAATCTGCAAGCCCAGTTGGAACTATCTCAGAGATGTCTGAGAGTAGTTACATATATCTTGGTTCTTGATGTTTGTCATTGTGTATGTAGTATCAATTGTGATGATGGAAGACATGGTAATAGGAGTATATTTTTTGGTGACTGAGCTTTACACAGAGAAAGTCTGAGCTGCAGCTGCAGATTTTTGCACTCCCTGATGCAGTCAGAACTGGATACCGAATATGGAGTATCTCCTTTGAGTGTTTTGTCCCCAATATGTTTGCTGAATCAACAGTGGCAGACCAAAAGGGCCTTCAAAGAGGAAAAGGGTCTTACTGAGATCATAGTAGAAGTGGTAGACAGCGATTTCTCTACAGTTCCATCCTTGCTACTGCCACAATGTATGATGTTCATAAGGTAAGATCTGTTAAGAGACTGAGTGTGATGCTTACCACTGCAATGATTCAGGTGTCTGCCCAAGGGAGTCTCAAATCTGCAGGTGGCTCAGGGAAGCAGAAGAGCTCTTGCCAAAGACCTATTTTGAAACAGAAAGGACATTCAGATGAAAATGTACCAGGTGTGTATGTTGTCAGAATGCCAAACTGATTAGGATCATCAATAACTCTCCACAGGTAAGTACCATAAGTATCATAAGTACCTAAGATCCTTCCCCAATGGTGTAAAATCTGTCATTTATTTAAATGGGTATTACATTCTTTCTCTGTGTCTCTGTCTCACAAACACTGTGGACTGTATAAGCCACCCAATGTTGCAAGTAATACTTTATTTTTAAATTAAATCCTTTGTAACACCAGAGCATTGTCAGATCAGTACAAATTCTGCTTACTTCTGATTTTTTTACCTTAGAAGAGTTCTGCTTTTGAAATAAGTTCTGCTAAGAACATCTCAGTGAGTGCATCCTTATGGTGTCTGCATATTCCTTATAAATGTTTGTCTCAGAATTGCATATCAATACAAAGAGTTATTCTAACAACCATATAAAATAAATGGTAGTGCTTGTTGCTTCACTGAATTGTTCACAGCTGGAGTCAGGGATGCCTAGACAACCACTTGAATGAAATTTTCTGTCTTTAAGGTACTTTATTGTTACATGTAACTTTTCAATACATATATTTTACAAATAAGGTTCGAAAGTATATATTCTTTTACTTATTTTAATATGATGAAAAAGTACCACGAATTACAAAAAAATTACTCGTCACCCAACAGTGATCAAGTATTTAATGGCACTCCAGCTCTTCAGAATCTTATCCTAGGCCTTATCTATATTAACACACTGAATTTGAAAATGAAGAAATACAGACACTTCTTATTCTCTTGTTATTACTAATCCTGGCATTCAATAAATAGATGTAATCATGTAACTATAAATATAAAAGTAGAAGAAGTACTCAAATTCCCTTAGGAGATGCTATTGTGAATATATATTGTCGGGGTTTGGAAGTTTGTTAACTCGTCTATCATTGGTTTCTATGTTGCCATGGTTATTATATTGTCTCATTGCATTGGCCAGCTGAATAGCCAATCCCGCTCCTTCCCCCAGCTTGCCTATATAAGCTGCGGGAGATTTGAATAAACTCTTTTTCTTTGCTGCTGCATTCCGGGTGTACTGCGTGGTTTGTGTCTCCCCGCCGTCTGTCCCCTGCCACGAGGGGCGGGCGGCGGAGGGGTGATACCAGCCCTGAAAACCTCCACAGAGCTGCCTACAGGACCCTCACCAGGAGATACCCCCCTAACCTTCAACAGATACCCTAATTTCTACAATATATGACTTGCACCATCAGTAACGAGCATCTCTGGAAGAGCTGTCAGAGGTGCTTTTTCTGGTCCATGTGAAAAGAACAGTTTTGTCTTCTGAATCTAGGGAATCTAATGTATTTGTTTTAATTGGGGAAGGGGAGAGAATGCTTTAATTATTTTTGAAGTACACTTATAGAATATTAGCAATTATTTGAGAAATGCATAAAACCAGAAATAGTAGTTTTAATTTTTTGACTTTTTCCTGATATGACTGACATTTCTTCTGAGATGTTCATATAGTTGTCTAAATTCTTGTCAAAACATATTGGTGTCATTGACATTGTTTTCCTTTTGACAAATTCATATCTAGCTAGCTAGATTTAGTTTTCCCTGACAGAAAGTGTTACATGTTGATGGTTGCACTGTCAACCAAGATTTCAAGAGCAAATATAGTATTCACAAAGATTTTTTTAAATTTCAAAATTACATTCTACAGCCACATTGTGTAAATGTAGGAATCCCTAAGTAATGCTGCTGGTTAAAATAATATTGACCATTCATTTAGTATATAACTATTACGAAGCAAACATTACATCAATTACAGTCTATTATCAAAGAAATGTTATTTGCAAGCAGAGAAATCAAGGTAATCAGTGTTCCTTCTAAGCTTGGCTGTGAAATTATCTGGGATATAAAGTGTACTGAAATTTACTGGACTGTGTTGTGTGCATTTGTCTGTTCCTATATGTATATGAGACCCTTGAAAATACTGGAAGCCTTGTTAAAGACTCATGTCCCAGCTATTTGAAAAGAAATAAAGCAAGATCATCCCCACAGGATTGTGCAAATACCTCGATAGTCTAAGATGCCAGGATCTGCCTCCTTCATCTCACTTTTAGATTGAGAGACTGCAGGAGCCACCTTGGTCTGAACATAATTACTAGTCTCTTCTCCCTGGGATTCAGTCAGAGCGCATGTCGGAATGGTTCAATCCCCCTGCACCAGGGGATGTTTAGACAACATTAGGAAGTGTTTGTTTACTGACAGGGTGATCAAACACTGGAATAAGCTTCCTACAGAGGTGGTTGATACCCTAAGCCTTTCAGTGTTTAAAAGTCATTTGGACAACACCCTTAATAACATGATTGAACTTTTGGTCACCCCTGAAGTGGTCAGGCAGTTGCAGGTCCCTTCCAGTTGGTGAAGAGTCTAGAGAGTAAGTCACATGGGGAGCAGCTGAGGGAGCTGGGGTTGTTTAGCCTGATGAAAAAGAGATCTTGGGCAAGACCTTATCACTCTCTACAATTACCTGAAGAGCTGAGCAAGATGGGGGTCAGTCTCTTCTCCCAGGCAACTATTGATAGGACAAGAGGACATAGCCTCAAGCTGCGCCAGCAGAGATTTGGGTTGGACATCAGGAAGAATTTCTTTATGGAAAGGGTTGTCAGGCATTGAAATGGACTTCCTAGGGGGTGGTGGGGTGTGTTCAAGAAGCAGCTGGTCATGGCATTTAGTGCTCTGGTCTAGTTGACAAAGTGGTGATCAGTCAAAGCTTGGACTTGATGACCTTGGAGGTTTTTTCCAACCTAAATGATTCTATGATTCTATAAGAATCTTTCTTAACTTGTGGTCCTGTGAAGTTGTTACACAATTACATGTTTAATTTCTGCATGTGAATTAAAATTAAAAAAAACCCAAAACTTCACTTATCCTAGAAATGCATTATCTTAGTAATTAGAACATTGGCCTGAATTCAAATCCCCATTCTGCTGAATTCAGTTCATGAATTGCAATCTATATCCTCCAGGAATACCCATCATTAAATGACTGAGTGTTTTAGCTTGAGCACCTGATTTCTCTCTTTGGAACTCTTCCACTTTATATAAATAATTAATCAAGCATTGAAAGAGTGATGTGAACTTGCAGCTCTTATATCCTGATTGAACCTCTAACTACTGGCCTGGCTGTAGCCAACTCATGCCTATTTGCATTAGGTATTCTCCATTTGGAAAAAAATGTGCTTATAAAACATTTTTCACCTGAGCAAAACAGGGCAGTGAAGAAGAGGTCTATATTAAGAACCTAATCACCCAGGGTATCTAGAGCTTCAAATAGGATCAAAACCCTTTGCAAGATACATGAAGGCCTGAGGCCTTCCTAGTCAGTAAGTGGTTGAATCTGAATTAGTTAAGGAGCTACAAACCATCAGTGCTGGATAGCAAAAAAGCATCATTGGCTCAGGAGTGCAGCCCATCTCAACATGAGGAAGAGAGTTTGTCTTCACTAGACAGACTTGGCTGGAAAGGTAACATTAAGGATCTAATTCAGATAATTCTGTAAAAGCAGATATGCCTGGATATTAGCCAGGATATTGTCAAGGGAAGCTGCTGGATAGAATATAGATTAATATTCCAAATTTAATTTTTATTATTTATTGATGGGACTCCACCCCAAAAAAAAGAAAATGATTAAGAACTTTTAATTCCTATATTGCTAACTAGAATCATTACAGCAAATGACTACATTCAAGATTCTAGAATCGGTTGAAATGAGCAGTCTATATGGCCTTGACTGTAAATTCAAACTTTTAAGTTGGGGTTTTTTTCCCATTTGTATCAAACACCCTGAGATTCTCTCCTACGAAGCTTTGCCTTTCCTCTTATGCTGTGTAATGTACCTTACATTTTTGTCAGACATTAGTCTGAAAAACATTGAGTAAAGGAAAAGACAAAAATTTTGTTTGCTTGATTTAGCTGTCATTCAGTTGTTGGGACTGTATTCCATACACAGCTTTCAGAAATTTCTTATTTCCCTTTTACTTTTGTGACATTACCAAGGTAATTTTGAATTTATGTTTGGCACTTTCTTTGTAGTCAGTGGATGCAAGCTACATTATTTTGAAGGTCTACATTTTAAAGAAATACTGGTAAAGAAAGGAACCCACACAGTTTTAAAAACCTTGTCTGGCACCCTATCTATAAATAAATGCTGTAGAAATGAACAGATAGATGTACAGGTAACTTCATGTTAGTGTTGTATGGATATCTCCATCAAAGCATTCACAGCAAAGTAGTAAATGCATATAAATTTTGCATTTGCTGGTGATGCTTCACAGGTCCATTACTCTCAGTGTGACTACTCAGGAAGAGATGAACACTAGTGATTACTGAAGGGCCCTAAAATAAACCCTTTTTCTTCTGCCTGATTTAGGT
Source organism: Lophotriccus pileatus (assembly GCA_035583135.1). NCBI lineage: Eukaryota > Metazoa > Chordata > Aves > Passeriformes > Tyrannidae > Lophotriccus > Lophotriccus pileatus. The sequence goes on along the minus strand of JAWWES010000133.1, from coordinate 47,996,059 downwards.
TGTACCCACATTCTCTTCACTCTTCTGTCTAGTTTAATCTACTTTTTTGTGTATGTGATGGAAGTCTGCCAAAACAGGGACTTTAGCAGTCAGGAACACCAAAATATCTTCCTTTTATACAGCTAAATCTTAAAATATTGTTACAGCAGTATCTGAATAGTCTAGTGTCTTTTACAGCTGAAATATATAGTGCATGAGGAGGCCAGGGAAGAAGATATCTTCAGTAGGAAGGAGTAACAAGCATTAAAGAGAAAATAAAAAAGTATAAGTTATGGAGGAAACATGAAAAATACAAGTAAAGAGCAGCTTTAAACAGAAACCATACAGATATCAACATTACTGTGTCAAGAAATACTTATCATACAAAAACCTCTTTAACCTCTTTATGCTATTTAAAGGGTATCAGTAGGGAAAAACTGTCACAGAACCTGAAGTTCACCACAGAATTTCACTTAGCAGTTGCTCCTAAGTGCAGTTCCTGAACAGTTGCCTAGCAGAGTCCATATTTCAGATTGTATTTGTATAAAAAAGAAGGTGGTGTTGTCCTCTGCAAGGATCATCTGGGGCTGAGTCTCATCTCAGGCCATTAGAAGTCAAAATTTTCTCAGCTGGAATTTATGGTGGCACTCCTCTAAGGGGAAATTGGGCCTCGTATTAAAAGAATGAATTAGAATATTGTGTTGAGGTTTTTTTTCTCCTTTATCCCTAAATATGATAGCTTTTCTTCATTTGCATTAGCTATAGTGAAGTATATTCAAGATGAAGTATGCAGGCCTCTCATACAAGTCAGCATATACTCATTATTCTGAATATCTCCCCAAGCACATAATGTGTGTTTGCTTGAAGTGCACAATGATTTTTTCCACTGCTCTGTTTTTGCTGGAATATCAAGTTATTTTATTTTTTTAAGAATTCCTTGTTTTATGTAAGGCTAGTATTGAACTTTTCCTTTTTCCACAAGTTTTAAAGAAAGAACAATTTTAAATATCTGTAATTATAGAACTTAAACTGTTAAGCAGATAACACAAATTTACTGATGATGCATATTTGCTCTCAGTGGGGATATTGACTTTATCATTTAATGGGTTAGTCCTGAAGTTATTAAAACATTAACTGTTTTCCCAATAGCTATTATAACAACTGCTTTTGCTAAATAAATCTGATGTGATTCAGGCCTAAGAGACAGCTTTATACTGATACTCTGTTCTATCTCACTCTTCTCTTGACTGCCCCTTTTTTTTCTATTTCAGATTATGCCATTGCTACTGCTTCTTGTTCTTTTCTCCTTTTTCATTTCTCAGAAACAGCACACACAAGTCATGGGAAATGAGAGCTCGAAGAGACCTTGAGAGGCCACATTATTATCTTCCTTCTGTTCTTCTCATCATGTGGACTCTAAAGAAAGGACACAGATATGGAGAACTCAAGGTAATGCTTGGTTTACTTGGATATTCTGTGATGAAGAAAGCTCTCATTTCTTCCTTTTTGCTCTGTGAATTTCACCGTGAATACATCCTGTAAACAGAACTGCTCTTTCTTCCAAGAAAACTAAACACATGGCCAAATAAAAACAACTGTGCAATGTTCAACCTGTAACAGATAAAAAAATACGCCAGGCTGAACTAATTTCTAATAATCGATTTCTATCAGTTGAGGTGTATTATGTACTTTAAGGTTGATTTGCCAGAGTGGTTTTCATTATTTATCAATTAAGTGTAGACTTGAAAAGGCAACATTTTTCCCCTCTGGAAAGCCCATCAAGATCTTCTGATCCTTGTCTAATGCTCAGCACTCATTTTTCTCTGTTGAAGCTTATGCCATTTACTGGTGTTTTTTTTTAATGCAATGGAGAATGGTTCCCTTAGAAGCATAAAATAAAGTATTGTTTTAAGTTAGAGTCAAACTATAATTTTGTAAGCAAGTATTGAGACACTACTAATATATTTAGGCAAAGGATTATGTGATTCCTAGTGGGTAGTCATCCCACTGATGCCATTGGGACTACCCATCAAATTATGATGCGTCTGGAGCAAATGTGACACAACAGAATTACATGAATGCCAAGGAAAAAAAAAAAAAGAAAAAAAGAAAAGTAATTCTGCATGATTAATGCAAAAGATTGGAAAATTATATCAGACTTCTAATGAGCCTTGACCTAGCCACAATAATCAAGTACTGGAGGTGGCCATGACATCCATCAGTTATGCCTCTCTTGCTATGAAGGAATATTTTCAAATCAGTAAAATGTGATTGTATTTTATGAGTATATAACTGCAGTAAAATATAATTTCTGGTCAATAACTTATTAAAAAAAATTAATTAACGTCTGAATATAAACATAATAGTTCCTCATCATTTGTGCTCTTGCTCTGATTAATTTACTAAGACTTTTCAAATATGGAGTAACCTTGATTTGCTAGAGTAGGTTTGCATTTCTTAAATTTATTTGAAGGTTTAAACATACTAGTATCTGTTTAAATAAAATATTAAAGTGTTATTTTATATGTAATGAGCCATGAATTTGTGTTCATCTGATGCTAATGTAATACTACTGAGATCAAACAGAGAAATGTTTCTTTTTGGAATATGTAATGTAGGATTTTATTTGTTGAACAAGCATACAGCATAATGACTGTAACCACCTAAAAAACCCTACTAAAGTCTGATAAAGCTGTAACAAAACCTGTGTTGTTTGTGATGAGATTAGGATCTCTGTAGGATTAATAACCCTGAGGAGGGTGTTTGACTTGGAACTGGCCTCTGCTGAGCTGCAGGTACTGAAGAGCACTATATACAATGTAGTCTAGAGAAGGACAGTTTGGTGGCCAGAGGAATGTGCAGAATGAAGGCTGCAGAAAGATGACGACTTCAGGCCAGGAGACATGGTATCAAGCAATGATCAGGCTTAATGGCTGAAGTTGGACATTTGTTAGGAGAGAAAGGCATGAACAAAAGCAAGGGTTTGAGGAAAATTTAGGGGCAAGGTCCTGGTGAGCAAAGCCAGACTGTTTCTAGGAGGTTGCTGGTGTTAGGATCTGATTATTTAAAGATGCCTCTGCCTGAATTAAGGTGCAAATGGGACCATATGCCAAAGTCAATAGTATGGTTTTTATTTAACAGTAAATATGAGATAGAGACAGAGAAACAGGAAGAGAGAGAGACAAGGGGGAGAGACAGAGAATGGGAGTGAGACAGATTAAGTAAAAAGGTAAACATATCATCACCACGTGGATTCCAACAGCATCTTGACAGTCCTTCTTCTGGTCTTGTTGGTGGTGAGGGTCCCAAAGTCATGCTTCTGGGTACCACCTTAATACAGTCCAAGTCCCAGATAGTCATGGGGCATCACAGGTGTTCCCACAACGTGGGATGGCATGGGTGTATGCAATTGTTTTCTTTTCCACAGCTTGCACAATAGAATTTTGTCCAGTGTGCTAATTTCAAACCTTCACCTTCATTTAGGTCTGGAATTAATGCTTTTCTTTCTCACAGTTTTTCACTCTGGGAATTTTTCTCCAGATAGGTTACCCAGATCTGCTTTACCAGGCCTGGTTCATCTTGTTGCCATCTGCTCTTATCACAAGTTCTTGTCATGGTGGCTTAGCTTATGGGAATTTCCTTCTTTGGCAGTGTTTTGAGACAATTAACTGCAATCTTTAAGTCCTGAGAGCTGGCTCTTACAACACTTTGTGCCTTCCCTTACAAGCAATGTCTGTGGTAGAGACAAGATGTACTTCTACTGTATTTTAGACATTTGGAAGCTACTTGAACTTTCTGTAATCACTCCCTGGCCACAGTGACTTCACATAGTTGCCTAATGCCTTCCAGCCTGCAAAGATGTATATTACTGAATAATACATATGTCTTATAATAAGCTTTTAGCTTATGGTGGCACAGCATAAGCCAGTATATTATTGCATAGTTGTGATATGTTACAAATTGAAAGAGAGAACTGTTCTGCACAAGTATTGGGAGTGGTGAGAGGATTCTTCCTGGATTTCTATGAGAAAGGGTTAGCAACAAATGACTTGTTAAAATAGCTGTCTTAACAAAACAGAATCAAAACAGGAATACAGATAGAGAATAAATTTTCCATCTCTCAGATGCTAGGAACCTTGTTTTCATGCAGCATCAGACAGGTCCTGTAGATTTTCCCATGACACTCTGCACAGCTGCCAACCATGGAGGGCTTCCTCCCCCCTCTCATGCTGGAGAGTTCAATCCTTTGTAATGGATTTTTGTGTGCATTTAAGCTTTTTAATTATTTTTTTCAAAACTCAGCAGACAAGTTATCCCAAAGAATGCAATTATAGGTCATACATATTGTATGGGTTTGTTGGTATTGAACTGACTTCTACTGATTTAGTGTAATCCAGGTTGCTTCACTAAAACCTGTGTGAAACATTTAATGCTTCTGTGATGATGGTGCTGCATTTGGTAGGAAATGAAGCACGATGCAAATTAAGAAGTGAAGCTTTCTATCTTCAGCTGATGATGCAACATAAAAGCAAAGTACTTGGTGCTCCATTTTTATTTAAAGACATCAATAAGACCACATAATCATGGTGTTCAGATATTTCAGTTCTAGTTTGGTTCACATAAATGCCTTGAATGCAACACGTAAAGGATATAAATACTAGATATGTTTAAAAATTAGGAAGACTCAGAATCTTATCCTTGGTGAATTAAAGTTTAAAGAAAATCAAACAAAAATAAAATATTTTGCTTTCAAACATCTGGTTTTTCAAGTGCCTGATGACTTCAGCCAGTAACTAAATAGCCTTTTCTATTGCCAGTTGTTGATCTTTAAGTATGTCTTCCCAGTTCTAGGACCACATATGTTTAAGTAACTGTGTCTGCATCTTGAATGTGTGCGAGTTGGGGGTTGTTTGTAAATTCCAAACATTGCACTAAGTGATTTTTCTGAAAACTGGTCATAAAGATTTATTGCTTCCTTATCCACTGCCTTTATTATAATATAGTGAATAATGTTTCCCAAGAAAAAAAGTTCTGTATTTTAGCTCAATATAAAATCTTTTGTTTCACTACTCTTAAGTAAAAAGGTAAAGCTGAAATCAGCATCAAATGAAAGTATCATTCTAAATGGAAAAATCAAGAAATTTAATTTTGAAAATATTAGAACATGTTGTTCTCATGTTTTGTAGTCATACTATTTCTTACTCAAAAATGTACATTGTGATTTTTTTTAAATCTTAGTAATAGAAATTGTTTCAATAGCATCTATTTTCAAAAAAGTCCAAAGATTAACAATTACATATTTCAGAATAAATATCTTCTGTAATTTCAGAATTTTATTTTGTTTCATGAAACCTAAGTACCTATTTAGTTATGTCTCTTACTTCCGATCACCACTAAATAAATATTACTAAAAATTCTATGTTTTCTGAAGTTCTGTTTAAATTAATAAATAGACTTAAATGTCCCAAAATAGTAATTTTTCCTGCAATGCGTTTCACAGTACATGAAAAAAGACTTTTTGCAACTTAGATTTTTGTAAAAATAAGCTAGATAAAAATAGCATTTCTTCCCCACCACCGCTCCCCTTGCCCCCCATTTACAAAATTCTTATTAGCAGCTATTTGGAAGTATTTACTTTAAAAAGTCCCTGCAATCCTTCTTCCTGCTGCAAATTGTATTCTTTCCCATTTCTCAAGTAATTTTCTGTGATAGGTTCCTCATGACATAGATTGACAGAAATTAAATGATTAAGTCAAGGAGATGAGGTAACAACAACAACAACAGCAATAATAATAATACCATTATATTTAAACAGATTGTTTAATCTTCAAAGTGCTTTCCAAGTCCTAACTAATTAAACAACGAAGGAAGAAAATAACTTTAAGCTTAAGGCACTGGTTTTGCATTTGTCTCTACTGGCTGCCCGAAGGACAATAAAAGCTGAACACCTCTGAGAAAATAGTTGGGCATGACACTGTGCTTGTTCTCACATTTTGTCCTTAAGCATGCCTCTTGGCTTGAGAGGTACTGAAAATGTTCATATGTAGACAGCAGTGTGGACTTTTAAATAATGTCACGTACTTGTTGTAAACAACTAAACACCACTTTGGCAAAATTGCTCTTGCACTTCTTTGTGTGGCAGCAATGATGCAGCTTTTTTCTGGGGAATTAAGTATCTGTGATTTTGTACTAGTTGAGTCCTCATGGTCTTCAAAGACTGTGTCTTTATCTTTGAAATTTTATGGTTGACATCAGAGGAATCAATCAGACTGGGGTCTGATGGTTTCTTGACTTTGGCTACTTATTCCACTGTTGTAAGAAGACTCTCAGGTAGTCTGGATTGTCCTTCTTTTGAGTGTGAGGGGTAAAAAAAAGCACTTGCTGAGGAATGATTTGCTATTTCCTTGTTTAAAGCAAACTTTCTGGATGTAATTCTGTGCAGTGTGCTCTAGGATAGCCCTACTTGAGCAGGGAGGTTGGACCAGTAGCCCCACTTCCAACCTTACCCATTCTGTGATTCTGTGATTCTGTGATTCTGTGAGAGGGTTTCCTTAGTGTATTTCCGTTGCTGTTCTCATAATTGGAATCTAATTTGTAACCTTTTCCCGAACATCTTAACTGAATGTCAGAAAATTAGGTAATAATATTGATAGTGTAGATATCTTGGAATTTACACAAGCAGAAAGAAAAAGATCTTCATCTTGCCTTTACAGGAAGGCAGAGAAATTAAAAGCATGGTTCTGTTCATCTATGATTCTGTTGAAATCCTGATGACAGCATAAACTCTGGAAGGAGAAGAGATTATTTAGGTGTAACTTAACAGGATAAAAACATTCCTAATGAGCCCAACACATCTAATGATGAAATACGGAAGCATGCTGGCATCTCTTATATGGCTGTTCTTCATTGTATTCCACTGCTCTTTTTGCTCCTTGTTTATAAGAGTATATTAAAAGATAAGTTATTTGAGATTTGATATGACCAAGACTTTAATAGCATCTGATTTTCTTTTTTTTTTTGCTTCATCCCACTTGATGCCTTTCTGATGGACATAGGGAGTCCTTAGGTGATGTTCTTGCTTATGTGACACGCAGTCAATCCACCATTCGTGCTTTGGGGAAATGTGAGGAGCTGTAGCAATGAAACACCATGAGCATTTTGCAGTTAAGCAGGTATTGATGTTTAGGATAAGTTGCAGAAAGGATCTCAAAAAATCTGAGTTCAGTTCTCTTTTTCATGAAGTACTTTATTCTAACAGAAAACGTTGGGGGAGACTTTATAAGAGGAACCAGCACATCATCTTTTACATCATTTGGAGAGTGATGTCAGGAGTATATCTGGTAATGGAGGGGAAGAGTGAGTAATCTAGAAGGATTTGATGAAACCTATAATTGGGTTTGGATTTATTGGTTGTTTTCCTGTCCTAATACCACTCTTCATCAATACATGACTTTTTCATAAGATAATAAGGAAAAGAGATGTGGGAAGGAGAGAAAATGTAAGGACTACAAGGCTAACTTGTTAATCTTTAAGTATCAGTTTGACCATCTCAGCAACTGGTATTTTTCATTAACAAGATGGGCAATTATCACTACAGTTTAGCTGGGCTTTTTGTCTTTTTATTTTCAGATCTTTTTAGAAACATATTTAACACAGAAGAGTATACAGTCTTTGATTTCTTTTTTGGATGCTGTCTAGTGAATGCACTTTTCAGCAGAATGGCTCTGACCATTGCTTCTTTGCAAAGTGCTTTGTTATTTCTATAGAGATTTTCCTTTTACTTTTCAGGGGCTGAAGGAAACCTCATATATCCAGCAGACAGCAAAATAGATGGTGTTTGATTCTGTTGAAATAAAGGTATTTTTTGTCCTATGCACAGTTAGGTTCAGAAAGCCCATTCTTTTACTGGGTTGTTTAATCAAACACTTTGTTTGACCCTTCATTTTCATTCCCTCTTGTTTTGTTTTTTTTTTAGCTTCAGAAATTCCCTAAAGGAATTCAGTCCTCAGTTAACTATAACATAATGTCATTGGCAAAACTGAAAATATTATTTCTTATACAACATGATATATTGTTGGGTTTCAAATATATTTTTCACCACCACTTTTCAATGAACCTTCCATAAATCCAGCTGAGGGCAGGCAAGATCCATGCAGCTCTGAAAGAAAGAATAAATGCAATTTACTAAAGATTCATGAGTTGTTTCCTCACAGCCTGCCAGCTATTATACCCAAGTATAGTATATCTGATGGAATTATGCTGAACGTGAAATAATGTTTCTGCAGCAACTGAATTTGAAAAAGATCACCGCTAGTCTCAAAAGGAATAGAATCTCTTTCTCTTAATTTACCATAAAATATAAACTCATTTTAGCATATGAGTTTAAAATTAACTGTAATGGCAGTTTAATTCTTTAAAGACAACATTGTACTCCTGCCTTACATGATCTCTGTGAGTTTACGTACATTGTAAATCATTCCCTGCGTACTCAGAATATGGAGTGCATGCACAGCACATAAGATTTGAATAAAAGTGGAACAACAGACATTTTTCCACTGACTTTAGTTATTTAAATCTGCAAGTTTTTGCATCTTTGTATCAAAGACTTGCTTTCTTTTTTTTTCCCCTCTCCATTAAGCGCCGTGTTTTTAGGTCCCAGTAAAACAACTTCACAGGGGCAGCAGCAGCCATATTCACTTTCATTAGGCATTCAACTCTTGTTGCTCTCCTCATCCCTGCAAGGCAAAGCATGGTCATGTAAATTCTCTTCTCAGTGGTAACAGGTGCTTGAGAAAGAAGTATGTCTGTGCCCTTTCTTCCCTTCTTGGACCTATCCTGCCTGACACTCTTTGCATTAAGAACAGGCCATCCAGCCAGGAAAAGCTGCAGCATCCCTGGCAGTCAGGCAGCCTGGGGTAATTTCCTTCTCTTTCTGTATTATAGGGAAAAGTCATAGAGGCAGGAGACACTTTGCCAAAGTGTGATATTCCCATCTTCTACCATTTAGCCTGCTATGTTGCTCTAGTACTGAGGACAAAGAAATTTTCCATATGTAGTTGTTTGAAAATAAACATATTTAAAATAGAAAAGCAGAATTTCTTGTGTTGTAGTATGTCTATTAGCTATATTAGGGAAATAATTAAAAACCTTTCCATATGCAATTAAGAGAGTTGCTTCCTCATATATAATCTTAAATTCATGTTCTAAAAATCAAGAATGTAAATGCAGTTTATGCCTAGGGCAAGTCTTTACTGTCTATCCCCTACCTCCCCAGGAAAGCTCAAACACACAATGTTTTCTAAAGCTGAGAAAGGATTTAACTATCAGAAGGCTGGTTTTCCATCTTTATTTGGGTTGGACAGGCCATTTAGAGAGAGGAAAAAAAAAGCAGACATATCTCTTCATATCTTCTCCCTGAGTCATGAATACCTCAAACAAGGAGCTACAACACTCCTAAGTGATTTTTAATGGTAGAAATACCTTGTGGATAATAAATACATTGAATATGTTATTAGAAGGTTGATCTCAAAACTATTTATAAGGTAAAAATGAATCATTCATCCTCTTCTTACTTTTGAGTTTACTGCACCAAATACGTCAATCTTTCCCACTGTACCTTACCATTACACTTCACTTGCCATGTGCATTTCAAGGGAATCAGATTTCAAGAAACTAGATGTTAAGGAATTATATTAAAACAAATCAATCTGCATAAGGAGTGGAGTAGCCTTGATGAGAACATATTTATGGATTTAAAACTGTATTATTTATGTGGAGGTTTGGGCAGGAACAGTATTCTATGAAATTGTGATCTCAGCATAACATAAAGCAAACAAGCCTTTTCAAGTGGATTAAGAGTACTCAAGTGGTCTGAGCAGAGAGCTATAACAAATATTGACTACCAAACTGAAGAGAGGAACGTAGTGAGCTACATTAGACAAGTTCATCCCTGTCTATATTTATTTTATGTATCCCTGGCAATTGAAAATAATGAAAGGAATATGGCTTTATAAATAGGGAAACAAGAATATTAGCCTTGTTAAGTGGCTGCCAAAGAGCTCTGTTATAACTTTACGTCCTAGAGTGGAAAAGATTTCTTTTCTGCTCTTCTCCTCCCTGAGGAACCCTCTGCCCTGCTTTCTTATTCCAGTGCACAGCCCTGTGACTCAGGCTGTGCTGCGAGATAACTCCTTGACCCCACAAGGCCAGATAATATTCCTTATATATGCTGTACTGTTTCAGTCCTCCTAACATGAAATGATAGCTCCTAAGGGGATAAAGGGTGTTGTTATCAAGTTAAGTTTCTTTAACAAGCCAATGGTCCAATCCAATATAAAAATCAATTTTTCATAGCTTCACAATGAAGAAGCATAATGTAGTTTTATTGGATATAGCCCTGAGCTATCTTGTCAAAAGTTAGAAAAATATTGTTCAAAACCCCTTATCAAATCAGGGGCTTCTAAGCTTTGCTTGTTTTCCCAAACACAGAGGAACCTAAAGCATCATAAATCTGTGAAAGAGTACAAAAAGTGAGTTGTGCTAGGTGACAGAAGTTGGTTATGCATTATCTAAGTTGACAGTTTTCTGGAAGGGATAACTTAATAAGTTTTGGTTTGGCTATTTTATTTTTTAAGTTCCATCAAAAATCCAGATTCACTGACAGAGATAGACACAAATGACACTAGAAACTAATAAGACCATGTAAATGACCTTATACTTTTCACAAATGAGGACAGTTTCCCCAGTCAGGAGAGTTCTAGGTCACTAATTAATATAGAGCAGCATCATTTACCTTCTTTCTCTTCAGAAGACTGCACAAGAGAAACTTCTGAATTTTAATAAGTATTTGTGCTGGAGGGAAGGGGTAAAAGATTTTTTAATAATTTAGCTTGGAGATAGTTTAATCATATTTATTATAATGAATTATATTTGACAGTCATTGTATAATTTTAACATCATCCTAATTAGAGAGGGGAAAAAAGCTGAAGTCACATTACCAAACCTCTTTCTCTCATTATTATTATTTTGTAAATAAGTCATTTGATCATGATCTACATTTTAGACATTCACCTCTATTTTGTTATTTAGATAAATATCAAGCAACAGTTAGTTGCTGTCCAAATCATCAGGTTTTTTTCAGTGTATTCTCTCAATTGTTCTTATACCCATCCTTTTGCAAGAATATGCATTCAATGAACATCACTGAAATGCAGATGAAGACCAGCGCTGGAATCTTAGGACTCCTGAATCTCCTGAGTTTCTTGTGTTTGTTCTATAACAGCACAGTCTTATCTCCATTTTGACATATCTTTTAAATCAGCCAGTTGGTCATTGAAATGATGGCAACTTAGAAATAGGGAGTTTAATGGGACAACATGAGAAGAATTTTCTTGGAGAACACGGAAATACTCTACATGGGATTAGAGACATATAAAGACATTCAATCAGAAAACTGGCCAAAACGCAGGTGCAAATTTATTTCAAATCATTATTTTTTCCTCAAGCCAGAGAGGAACTTAAATCATTACTCTGATCTTCTGTTGAACTCAAAGAGAAAGAACTGAAATTACTTGAGTGTTGTCTAAACCTGAGAACTATCGGAAGAAGAAATTTCTGAGTTGAATGATGCAGATATCCAGAACAGACACTAAAGGGAAATTACTCATAGACTTTTCTACCATAGTAGGATTTTAAGAATTATTTTAACTTGGTTCAAATTAGGCTTTTACATGCACAGTTTTTGTCTTCACCAGCTGGGAAAAAGAATATGCTATTTTGTGCCAAGTTTGACTTAATAGTTTAAGACTAGCTTCTCACTGAGGTATTTTCTCTATTCCTTATTCTCTGATACACAAATCCTAAGATTTTTTGTCAATTAATCACTCGTAGCAATTGAGGCACTCCACTGTTACTTCAGCCATTTAAGAAAACCTGACATGTTATCCAGTAAACATGCTGAGTAATCAGAGCTGGAGAAGCAAAACTGCATCATTTTAGTTGAAAATCTGTTATGAATTTTACAATGGTGCTGATTTTGGCTAAATAATGTCTTTTGAAATTTCTTATAAATATATCTTGTTTTTATTGCCATGTCAGAGCAGCAAACATTGCATTGTATCTGAGTCCTCGATTTTTTTTTTCCCTCAGATGTACCTTAGGTTTCAGGAATTATGCCTTTTTGCATTTTTTTTTAAACTATACAGGTTTTGGGGTCAGTTCCCTCGACCTGTCATTCAAACATGAAGTCAGATTACCTTCAGTGGGCTTTCTTATGTTAGCTGAAAATCTTGGGCAAGTTTTGCTTAAATGTTTGAGGTATATTTCTCCTTACAAATGTCTGTTACTGGAGATACAGAAAACACAAATCTTTAACTGAAGGCTTTTCAGTGCTTCCTCTGTTAAAAAATACATATCTTCGTCTTCTTGATTGACTACAAATGACTAAATCCTTTTTTTTTTTAAAGTCATTGGTTCTACCTTAATCCTCCAAGAGCACATTAGGTATTTGAAATTGTATTTTTTTTTTTAAGTCTTTCTTCACTAGCAGAAATGACAACAATCTGGATTCTTTATCTGGACTGCATGAAAGAGTTTTAGATCTTCATACATTTCTGCTTTTAAAAATCAAGATTGCTTTCTCAGCTTTCGAGGACAATTATCTCTTCATAGTTATACATTCTCCCATTTATATACAATACTGAAATGCAATGTTTTTCCCAAGTTCTGCAGATTTCTGATAAACGGACTTTTGTAGTGTCATAGCAAGCTTATTAAAATAACTAGGAGTTGTTATAAGCAAGGCCAAAGGTAAAATGCAAGTCACATACTTGCATGAATAACATTAGAAAATAACTTCTGCCGTTCGGCTGGAGCCAGGTTTGTGAGATATCTTTGAAATTACTAAATGGTTAAAATGAGAAAAAATGGTTTCAGGAACAGATGACAATATCCTGCCTGGATTTCAGATACTCCTTACAGCAATGTGCTGACAATCATAAGTACATAATAGTTTGGTTCCTTCTGTCCCAAGTCCTTTATCTAAATGTCATTCTTCAGCAGGTGAAGAGGCATGATGAAATGTTAGATTTTGATTTTTCATCTTGAGTATCTGTATGAAGGTTTTTGGATTAGCACCACTGCGTGCTTAATTATCAAAGAGTGAAATTATGTGTAGAAAACAATCTAAAAGCAGTGATTTCCCAGTTTTTCTTGGGTAAGATAACTGACCGTTTCTGATACGATTTATCTCCTTGAAAGTGCTACTACCCAGGAAAAAAAAACGTTTTCTCACATAAATGATCATCCAGTAGAGGAACATAAAATCCTATTTTTTTAATTGGACAAACCCTTGCCCCCTTAATATCATTCAGTAGTACAAATTGAGGTGTTTGAATTCCAATAAATGAGAGTCTATGAGCTATTGCCAGACAAAGGTCAAGTGTTTGAAAAGAATGACCATTGGGAGCTGGAACTAGATCATCTCTAAGGTCCCTCCCAACACAAACCATTCTGTGGTCCTGTTTTTCAGGGGGTTAAGAAGTTTGTAACTTTATTTGTCAGTACTCCCTAAAAGGATATGGAAACTTTTACTCAACCATAAACCTCTTTCTCTTTCTGTTCTTATTATTCCAACTTAAATTTATTTATTTTCTAGAACTTGTACTATTTGATTCATTTTGAGTGTTGTGTTGATATGACAAAGCTCAGTCAGAGCAGAGATGTGCTGTGCTGTCCTTTCCCAGACTAGGGTATATAGGTGGTCATTTCCCCAAGGAGATAGCAATCTGCAGCCCTAAAACTACATTGTGATTTTTACAGGACTCCTGCTGCCTTTGGATGTGATCTCTCACCATCAGAAAATTTCTGTATAGGGACAGCAACACTCTCTTCCATCTCAGTGAAGAGCTGTTGACTGGGGAAAATATGGAAGAAATCTAGGAAGAGAGAGAGATGGAGAGTTAAAAAACCTGGAGAGAAAGTACGTGGAGAGAAAAAAATGTATAGTAATTTTATTTTTACCTGCTTTTAGAGTTATTTGTTCATGCTTTGGCAGCAGACTGCATTAGTTGAGAAACATAATTTCTTTGGGCTTTGTGAATCTAGATCTTTTAACTGTGAAAATAGAATGACAACATTTTTAATAACCTACCACTGAGTAATCTGAAGTACAGTTTTTATTAAGTCTAGAAAGCATAATATTATCTTGTCTATTTTCATGTTCTGTAAAAGGCTCTAAAATGGCAAGATCAATTAGTTTTGATTTCCATACCAATCAGTCCAGATGGTTCCCATTATTTGCTGAAGATAGTTGCAAATTGAATTTTTCAAACCCATAATTCACATTTTGTAAAAGGTGAACTATCTTTTTGCAGAAAATCAGAGCTGAACCCTGTCTAAGCTCATCTTTCTTCAGACTTGGAAGCAACTTTGGAAAGTACAATGTACTATTTCAGGACAGAGGAAAAACAGGCTATGTTACATTCTTTTCAGGGAAGATGGACAAATGTTTGCTTAGATAATGTATTAAGAGGTTTGCATGATATCTTCTTCAAAGATATTAAAAATTAAATTGGATTTTACAAAGTGTTTGTAACTTACTCTTCTGGGCGTAAGCCATTACTAGCACTTCAGATATATCTGTAGCTGAACACAATCTACAGTCTATTTCATATCATAGCAAAACACTTAGAAAAATCTTTATAGACAATGTTAATTTAGCAGTCAGTACAAGCTTTTTTGTAAAGAGCCCCCCACAATCAACCATACTCATAAAATGTATCTGAGCAGTAGTTAATAAGCAGTTCTGGTTCCTCAACATTTAGAGCATCTGAGTCTATATCTCTTCCTTATATCACGTAGTGTATCTTAGATCCATAAATAATGCAGATTTCAGCCCTCAGATGATGCATAAGGTTATGTGCATCACTTTGATCCAGGACTACTGTTGCAATATTTATTGTACTTTATTGTACTTTCTAACTTTGCCCATGAGTAATAAGAATTGCCAAAAGATTTATATATATGTGTGCATGCACACAAACTATATATAGATGTATATTATATCTTTACATATATTATCTTTATATATCTTTTATATGTATTGACAGTATCTTTAAAGGTACCACTTTATTCTTCTCTTGAGTTCCTATCTTTAGCTGTTTATGAGTCAACTGGAAGTTTTGTTTTAAAATATCTAGAGGAGTTGTACATTTTTTCCTGATCAAATAGTTGAAGCAATCAACAACCTAAGAACGTGACCTGTTTGAGCCAAATTACTGTTAAATAGCAAGATGATACCTACATGGAGACAGGTATCGGTCATTATTACTGGTATCCTTTTTTATCTGTTTTAGAAACTATTGAAGCATTAATCATATCATTTGCATAACTCAAGAGGGAGTTTGAAACATCCTCAGCTGCCTTGCAGTACTCCAAAGAAATGGGAATTTCAAAGGCTAAACATGGAGTTAGAACAGGGCTTTGTAGTATTTGCTTCTGATAACAAATTTATCTTTGCACGCCAATTAACTATTAGGCATTTATTCCACTATTACTAACAAGTACTTTCCCAGTTCCGTGATTTTTCTTTAAGGTTTTTAACCTGATTGCCAACAAAAACAAGAGTTGTGTGATTACATTGTCAGCCTCTTTTTTTCCCCTTTGATAGCATTTAAATTCACTGACTAATTGCAATCCAATTTTGACAGGTGGACAAAACTTTCAAAAATAATTAAGTTCTTAAAAGCTTTGTAGAAACAAGCAGCTGAGAAGAGAAGGGAGAATCTGTGAGTGCCTGGATGAAGGGAATGGCAACTGTGAGTATGTAGCTAATGCGGCACTGGCAAACACACAGAAGTGAGAGATGTGTCTCCACTGCTGGAAAATCTTCAGCAGGATCTTGTACCTTTGCATACACCAAAATAATTGCAACCCTGCAAGTAGGAAATGAAACTTTTTTTTTTTTTGAAATTTTTTATTTTTATTTAATTCTTTGAAAAGGAGGTTGAACCATCTAGCTGTTATCATTAGAAGCATTTGGGAACCAGATGCTGTTTCAATAGTTGATTTTTTTTTCCCTGAAAAAATCAACACCTACTACTTATTATGCCCTGAGAAGTTTTACATTTGGATGCTGCTGCTTAGAGAAGCTGTGAGCTAAATGAGATTAACTGGAACAACTAATCAAGTACCTCAGAGACTGTCAGACCTGAAGCCTAATAAACACCTTGCAATGTCAGTAGAGATAATAGGTCTGCAGCTGCTGAAGAGGTAGTTGAGTTTTAGGGGCAAAGAGAAAGAAAAGGTTTCTTAAGCATAAACTACTGGGTCATGCCATCAGGTACCTGTGCCTGGAGAATAATTGATGAAGGAGAACTTCTTAGCAAATTAAAAATTTCACAGTGTGGAATGTCACTGCAGATCCCGTCTGAACCAGGCAGAGTCACCCTTAAAGGACTTTCATTCTCCAGGGCAACCTCTTTTCATATTTTTGGTGGATTCCTCTTTGGTCCATACCCTTTAAAGCACAAAGGTACAAAGTGTCCCATCCTGTAACTTTTACAGTGCCCTCATATTTTTTATTTAGTTCCTAAAGATTGTTTCCCCTCTATTTCATTTGGAAACAACACTTGAAAGCTAATGGATGTTCACGGCAATGAATATTCTTTATATTTTACTTATGCAAACCACAGCCAGGAGAACGCTTACAATAAATCAACTGCTTTTGCAGCAGACATGAGCAGGACTTGCCTGCCACCACATTTCTGGTTTAAAATGAGTTAAGCTGTGCCCTAGAGCTGCAGCGGTTTCCTGGGCTGGTACTTCCTTGTACGGAGTGCAACCTTACATCCCAGCGGATGTTCCCAAGTGCAGGCATGCTCCTACAGCAGCTGAAGCACAATCACAGCTCGTGGACCACTTCATTAAAAAGAGTCTTTGGAGAACCACAGCAATTATGGTCCATATACTAGAGTGCCTGCCTGTAGGTGACATGTCACAGGGCTTTGACTTGGTTTAAAGAGAGATGAATCAATGTGTTTAGATACAAACTTATGGCACAGTGAATTACAGAACTCCTTCTATCTCCAGTAAATTTATCTTCTGCTCATGGGATGGTGTAGATGACACACTATCTCATTTTTATTATAAGATTCCCTCTTACAACTCATAGTCAGCTGTAGGAGAGAGGTGTGGGCTGAGGAGTGTTGGAAAGGGGAGCAGTCAAAGGTGCCTGTGTGTGATGTTCGGGGTGACCAGGGTTTCCTGCCATGCAACATGTCTGGCTGGGCTCTTCCACATTCATTAGGACAGAAGGAGAGGAACACATTCCTTCTCAGACATCTCTACTGATTCTTTTTCACTAGAAGTCTTTGGTTTCCTTCTCCAAAGTCTCTGGGAGGACTGAGACTTGCATTGATAAGATAAATGTTTATTACAGCACAGGATGGGCCAGGGCCTCTTTACAAGCCATTACTCAGCAGCTGATTGAGCTTTTCACAGGTTGTCAAAATTAGTCATGTAAAGCTGCAAAGCTCTGAAGGATCTCCACCTGTACACCTGTGTGTGTGACAGAGAGCGGAAAAGGAAGAAAAGGAAAAATGGAAGGGAAGGTGAAGGGAAGGGAAAGGAGAAAACCAGTGAATTAAAAAAGTGACCAATAATCTGTCTTTATTGCTGATGTGACTCGTTATCTCTTCAACATCATTTTGAGGTAAAGTTATTTCTCACAGAAGGTGAGAAGTAACTGGGGGGTTGCTGTGTGGGAAGTGATCCCGTGGTTCATGCACTGAGGAATCCTGTCCCCCAGTATGTGTTTCTGTGTTTTCTACTATTTATATGCTCTTTCCATATCAACAGTACCAACATTCCATATTTCATTATTCAAAAGAGCTAATGGTCATATGTGCGCATAAAAGTGCATATATACATATAGATATGCAAATATATATACATATACACACCATATATATATATATATGGTGTAACACCTTGTTTCCATTTTGTAATTTTAAGTGACTTTAGGTCTGCAGTTTAATAAAGATGGATCTTTAGCATAGAAACTAAATTTATTCTAACACAGTTGAGATTGCATCTTCTCTATGTTGAGCTCATGTCTTAGAATATGGAAAGAAAATTTGAGAAAAATTTTAAATTGGTCTTAAAAGTACAATAAAATGTTAAAAGTATAACTTTATCATAAATATTTTACAGCAGAGCCATATAAGTTCACAGTATTCCCATTATAGCTTTTAATTTATTCACTTTCTGTATGAGGCACTTCTGTACATGATCCCTCTTTACTGTAAGTTCACAGATGAATGGAATTAATTTTATCCTCACATCTTGCAGTTTTAACATAAATATTTGTTCCCATTTGTACCACCTGTCCTTGAATACTGCTGAGGAAGAGAATAATCAAAAGTGTAACTTTCACCCCTACTTTTTCAGGATGTTATAACCAAATATAAAGATGCATATTAGTCCATGATCTGCAATAAGTTCATTTTCACAACCCACAATGTCAGAAAGGAGTTAAGGTGAATGAAACCTGTAAAAATGACAACCTATTCCCCAGTATTATATTGTGAAAATTAACTTTAATATGTTATAAAACCTCTTCAGAGCTTTTTGACCTGATCACTTTCAAAGAAACACAAATCTTTGGCTCTGTATAGAAAATGACATGGATCTGATTCATTAGAACAGGAAATTAAGAAAGAAGAAAACATTGTTGTCTTCCATGATAGAGTCATAGAATCATAAAATAGTTTGAGTTGGAACATTTAAAGGTCATCTAGTCTGACACCCCTGCAATAAGCAGGGCCATCTCCAAGTAGATCGCGTTGCTCCATCCAACAGGACCATAACTCTTTCCAGGTATGGGGCATCTACCTCTTCTCTGGGAAATCTGGTCCAGTGTTTCACCACCCTCACAGTAAAAAAAAAAAAAAAAAAAAAAAAATCCTTATTACATCTAAGTTAAATCTACCCTCTTTTAATTTAAAGTATTACCAGTTGCCCTATCAGAACAGACCCTGTTAAAGAATCTGTCTACATCTTTCTTAGAACTCCATTTAAGTATTGAAAGACCAAAGAAGAACTCAACATAAGGTGCACATGAATAGAAAATGAAAGGTACAATCAGACTCCTAAATTGTATTATGCATTTTATAGTCTTTTACAAGCTATTCCATAGCATTTTGGCATGAATAGGTGTTAAACAAACAGTTAACTGCCTCATCAAAGCAACAATAAAATTATGCTACATTGTGAGCATAATTCACCATACATTTTCTGAAAAGGAGAATCAATCAGCCCAGCAAACTGAATATGCCAACTGGTTTAGCAGTTACACATCCCTGTGGCCAAGGCAATAAATGCAATATAAAATGAACATCTAATAGACAAATATAGTCAGTTTTTCAGTCTGCAGTTATTGCAATTTTTTTTGTCCCAATAAATGCACAGGAAGAAAAGGGATTTAAATTCTGATGAACTGTTTTATAATTCCAGTTTCAAATACCAGAGTTATCACAATGTATGGAGTGGTATTACAATGGATAGGTACCTGGTCAACTCACTCATGAATTTTTCGTTCAAAATTAATGAATGCATGTTATTCTGTAAGTGGGATGGGGTCAAGCAGAATATTCTCTGCTTGAAAGGCTAGGTGAAACCCACACTTGTTCTTACAGGCTGCAAATAAAACTGGGATAAGCTGTGGTCCTTGAACAACTCACAGTTTCAAAGGTCAGAAAATTGGGAGCATTCTCTGCAAACTTTGGAATTTGTGTTCTCCACTGTCAGACTAGTTTTGACCTTTAAACGACTGAAAAAGTCCTGTCCCTCAAAAATAGTAAGACTTCTGATACCCAAACACCTCCAATCCTTACTAGACTTAATGGAGCAAATATTTGCTCATGCATGTAATCTACCACTGATTTACTTCTGATATATACTTTCTGATGGAAGTTAATTATATTACAGTAGGCAGAATGAGAGTGAGCAGGTTTTAACGGGTGTTTGTCAGCATTGAAAAGTCAGAGAAGGAGAAATACAAACTTGCTGCAAAGTTGTTTGATATGCCCCTTCACAGGATTTACCCCCTCAGTGATTTGCCTCATAACAAGTGAAATTGATATCTTGATCAATACTATTTCAAAGACTATACTTACTTTGCTTGTAATACGTATTCATATTACAAAATGCAATCTCTTTGGCTGTTTCTTAAAATCCTATGGAGAACTTAACCCTGCATTATATACAACTCAATAAAGTAGTTTTGGCCACCCAAAGCTTTGTAGGTATCGACTCAGATGGTCAGTACACGGTCACTCTAAATTTCTTTGCCATCAGAATTTGGGTATTTCAACTCTGTCCGAGACAAAGGCTGTCAGAAACACTTCCTTCTCTCTGTTATCTTCAGTTGCCCAGTCTCTTTGAATTGCTCTTTAAGTAGGGTCAGTGCTATTGACCCTTGTGCAGGTTGTGAAAGGGTGGCTTTGTGCCTGATTGCTGATTCCCATCACAATTTTGGATGAAGTTCATTAAATATGTACAGGAAAAAAACAAGTTCCATTATTGCTGTTTATCCTCCTTGTGGAACTTCCATGTAGTAATTCTGTAAGAAGGACAAACTGCACATACAGATAAAGCACGAGGACTTGTGTAGATAATAAAGTGTACCAAAGAATTTAATTCAATCAATATAAACACCAGTAGAGAAAATCATCTCTGACTTAACTGTTCAGTGAGAAAGGGTAAGATAATCCTGAGAAAACATTATTACTGACTGGCCTTATTTAAAAAATCACTTTGCACGTTGAAATTCTCATCAGATAAAGGCCAGTTTATTTGGTTAGGAAAGTTGCTTTCAAAGTAAGGAACAATATTATACCATTTACATTCAAACAGCAGAGCAATTGTCTTTCGTATGAGCATAACTTTTTTAATATAGAAAAGTACAATAGTTTACTACAAAACAGCAGCAGTGTAAGGAATTATTGCTCCCATTGTATTGTGTACAATAAGTGGTTAGGGATGGTTAATTTTTTCAGAAGTTAATTTTGGTCCTTGATTTTTTATTGGTGCTCTGAAAGTAGAATATATCTTTCTTCAAAATAGGATTTCATTTTTGTTTGTGATCTCTGATCCTCTAAGCAACAACAGCCTTTATTTTTTCTTGACAAAAATCATGACTACCCTATCCAATTTAATTTTTCTGTATTTCTCTGAAAGGCTTAGAATTTGTAAAATGCATTTCTCTCACTGAAAACAATTACTTTATAAAAATGGTTTCAAATGGGTACTCAGGTAGCTGATAAAACAAAATGGATTAGTAAATCAAAGGAAAATATGACTTGAAGTGAAGAGGATAGTAATTTTCTCCCTATTTAAGTCAGGAGTCACTGAAAAGGGACACTTGCAGCTTAATGCAACATTTTGAATACAGGATAGTGCTATGATGATATCTTTAAAGTGAAATAATTATGTTTTAAGTATTGAAAACCTGAAGTATGCAAGCCTTACTCTGGAGAAGGACAAAGGGGCTGAAAGGAGAAAACTACATTATATTATTACACACTGTCACAGACACCATTCTGACTGGAAAGCAATATAGTCTAACAAATTAGGTCTGAGGCATGGAATGAGAAAACCTGTTTTCTATTCTTGGCACTGCTGATGACTAATGGAGTGACCCTAGTGAGTCATTTCAAGTCACTGTTTCTCTCTTTTCAGGACTGGATTGAAAACAGTTCTGGGGAGGGAATGCCTTCTTGGGTTTTTGTTTTGTTTTGTTTTGTTTTGTTTTGTTGTTTTTTGGGGTTTTTTTGTTTTGTTGGGTTTTTTTGTTGTTTTGGTTTGGGTTTTTTTTGTTTTTGTTTTGTTTTTTTGTTTGTTTGGTTTTTTTAGGGTCTGTATAGTGCCAAAACACTGGGTCTTCTAAAACTGTGATAATATGAATGTTCTTAGAGAAATGCTTCACTGAAACTTGAGGTGACCTGAACCAGATATTTCTGGAGCATCAAAAACTGTATGAAGAAATGTCTTTCCTTGTTTCATTGTGTGTTCTTCTAAGATGTTTTTCTTGACTTCGTATAGAGAAGCAAAAAATCAGCCTTTAAAATATCTCAGTAAAGCCTGCCTTCCAGTATTTCTCTGCAATTTTGCACCCCAGAGTATTTCAATCATCCAGACTTTTAGGTCTTTAATTACACAATGTCACTGAAGTGAACTTTTGAACCTAAGAGAGATGTTAAAAAAAAAAAAATTGAAGTAGCTTTTATGTACAATATTTCTGTGCTGAATTCACAGCATTTTCATGATTTTTTCAGATTATTAAACACTGACTTCAAAAACTATTTCTTCAAAGACTTGTCTGTCTTCAGAAATAATGAGAGGCATTTCTCACTTTAGAAACATTCCTCTCCAACTGTAAGCACAGACAAAATTTAACTTTAAATAGTGTAAGGGTTTTGCTGCCTGAAGTTTGCATATAACCATGAAAGGAAAAAAAAGTGATGCTTATCTCCTTTGATAGCACTGCTACTGCTCTGTAAGTAGTTGGAACAGTCACTTGTTAAATCCCTGACCAGAGGACAAGGAGAAAGTAAAAGTCTTTAATCATTTCAAAGTTAAGGTTAGCCACACATAGCAGTGAATTCAGGGCAAGAGGACTACCATTAGCAAAACCAGTTGTTTCTAAAGGTCAAAAAGTAAAATTTTTTGAAACCCATATATTTTGCATCATGCTAATTTTTTAGGGAAAAGAAATGAAAGTTGATGTACTCCTTTTTCTCTAGATTTAACAGTCACACAAAGCTATAAAATCTCCCCATCAGTATGTTGGAGTTCTCCTCAATCCTTGTAAAACTCAGGAGACTTACTAAGCTTCTCTCTGAAACCCTATGTGCTTGCTCAGGAATCTGATAGCCCACAGTCCTTACACAACCTTTACAAAGCTCTTTTGGAACTTCTTAAGCATCCACCCCCTCCTGAGATCCGTTGGAGGAGATAGCTGATGATCTCACACTGCTAGTGGGTCAGGAGTTCTATCAATGCATTTTTTCCTCCATCCGTACAAGTTTTCCTAGTTTTACTAAGTTACATTTGTAATTGTGGTAAGCTGTTGGGAATGTTCATGTATTGCTTGATTAAACTCACTATTTTTAAGCAGTCAAACAATGCCTCCTCTTTGTACAGCTCATAATGATCGTTTGTGAAACTAACACGAAGGCTGTACTAAACTCTTTTAGCATCTGTCAAACATTAAGATCATAGTGATAATGATACCAGGCTTATCTAAATAGAAGAAACTGACAATGTTTTTCCAGGAGCTATTGTTGCCAGAAATTAGTCTTTTGGATGGACTCACAAGATCTGTCATTAAGACTTACCTATCATCAGCTGTTTATAATTTAAACTTAAGGCTGCACCAGCTATTCAAGGCTCCATTTGTAATCAGTGGGGATATATGCAATCAGTGAGGATATATGCAGGAGAGTCAATGAAATTAAAAGTGTGATTCATCCTACCAGAGGTTTAATTTCCTTCATGGTAAGATGAACTATGTTTCTAGACTCTTAAATTTGCATTTAGTAGGAATCCAAGAAATGCAGTGAAGTCCAGGCAGTTTTAAATAGAATCCAAACTTCTTTTATTATTCCCATCTTACCCTGCTGTGCTAGAAGTTATTTGGGAGGTGTTCTATTTTGGGGCTACCCACTGTTTCCTCAGTAGCAGTCTGGAATGTACTGGAACTACTAGAACTTTCTGGAAAACCCACATAAATCTAGATCTCTCTAAATAAGACATTTCCAGAAGAACGGACTGTGCTGGTTTTGGTTGAAGTAGAGTTAAATTTATTCCCAGTGGCTGGTATGGGGCTGTGTTTTGCATTTGTGCTGAACATAGGGCTGATAATATTGGGAAGGTTTTGTTATTGCAGTGCTAGCACAGAGCCAAGGCCTTTTCTGCTTTTTGTACTGCCACGCTGGTGAGGAGGCTGGGGGTGCTTGGGAAACTGGGAGGAGACACAGCTGGGACAGGTGACCCCAACTGACCAAAGGGACATCCCGTACCATATGACATCATGATCAGTGTACAAAGCAGGAGGGGAAGGAGGGGAGACGTTTGGAGTGATGGTGTTTGTCTTCCCAAGTAACTGTTATGTGAGGTGCGACCCTGCTTTCCTGGGGGTGGCTGAACACCTGCCTGCCCTCGGGAAGCAGTGAATTAATCCCTTGTTTTCCTTCTCACATGAGCACAGCTTTTGCTCTCCCTATTGAACTGTCTTTACAAGACAAACCTATGAGTTTTCTGGCTTTTACCCTTCTGATTCTCTCCTGGGTCCTGCTGGTCAGGGAGTGGGTGGGCAGCTGTGTGGGGCTTGGATGCTGTGTAGGGTTAAATCAGAACACTGATACATGTCTGTTATCCATTCGAGTGAATTAAAGTTGTATTTTCCATCAGTAAACTCAAGATCCATCTTATACTTGGAATTCACCCATGAGAAAAGGTATTTTGTGTCTTGATATCTCAAATATCAAGGAGTTAGTGCAAATATTTTTGATTCATAGTAATTTTAAGGGTATTATCAAAGGTATTAATTTAACAGTTTTTATTCAAGTATTTAATCTTTACCACATGCACTGCAGCTTGGGTCTATGAATGCTGTAAATTAAATCTTTTTCCATGCTCTTATATTTTGCTTCAGATTAAAAATAAATCTTTTTCATCTGTAGTAAATATCTCTATATTTAGATCACCATGATCTCAAAATCACTTTTAAATGGCAGTCAAATCAAGTACAAAAGTCCTAATACAAATCATGCTTTACTTTGTTTCTTGTAACAAAAAAGTACAAAGACATCCATTCTTATTTTTTCTTTCTCCCTCTCACATAATCAGCCATACATAAGGCTGACTAGCTATTCTCATTCTGTGCTTTTCAGCTCATTTCTACCATTACTTAACAGCCTCTCCTTTTGGAGAAAAACAGCTGTGGAGAGTAAGCAAATTTAGCAGTTCAGTCCTTCAAACAAAATAAAGCAGATTTCTTCATGCAGAGGTACAGAATGTATGACATTGCATGTTTTCCCATCTGGTGACTTATAAAAAAAAGTCCTTCTGCTTTATAATCAAGATCTGATTAACAGATTTATCCTGATTTTTAAATTCATGCAGGTTACAGAGATCTGAAACAAAAGTAATGTCAAGTAATTGGCATTTGATGTCTTCTAAAATATTCCTAAATTTCTTTTTTACTTGCACTGTTTGCCCAGGCTTTTATATATTTTTTTTTTCAGTCACGTGAGCCTCCATATACAGTTTTGACAGACATACCAGTATGCTAGCAGTACAGCTATATGATGTATGATTTTTCAAAATAGTTTTTTTCAATTTGGGTTCTTTTATTCCCTTGAAAAATCTGTCCTGAGTAAATAAGTGTGTGTTATTAGAAAGAATAAGATGTGTTCTGGTTTAGAGTTCTGTTTTCAGTTTGGTTTTTGTCATACAGTGCCCAAAACATTGGGTTTTTTGCTTATGTTCTACTTATATTTTCACAGGAAGGCTTTTAACAGCACCATTTATAGTAATAGGAGAAGAGCTAAACAAATAGGATAAACCTCTGCAGGTCAGTGAACAATTCTTTTGTTTCTCTAGTACATCTAGTACATTTTACAGAGATTGAAACAGAGGAAAAGTTCTTTCCAAGACAAATGTGTACATTTTTCAAGTGAGACTTTCACTGAGAGAGAGCTCTGCATCTTCAGCACTTTAGAGTTACATGGGAATGGGAAATATATATATTTTTTTTCGAAGTGTAATTTAATACCTCTAGCCATGCATTTCAAAAACTCTGCAGATAAGTAGACTCATAAAGAACCCATGGAGCTGAAAAGTAGAATCAACTGTCTGGAGCGTGGGTATCCTTGCACAGTGCAGGTCTACAGAGAGGCTGAGCGAAACAGCAATTATGGTTTGTCAGGCAGGTTGTTTAGTGTACCCAAGTCCAGAAAAGCCTTGTGTTTCTATAGTTTTCTGTGTTTATGCTCACCTGTTATGTCTCACCTTCTGACTCTGCAAAGATGGTTTCTGTGTTTTTTGTTGATACTTCTAACATCTACACTGTTGATTGTTTTTTAATTTCTGAATTGCACCCATATTATCCTACAAACTTCTTAAAAACTGCTTCTTTCCAGATCTGCACTGGAGATTTCTGCTTCTTTTTGTTTTGCTGCAAATTGATTAATTTCTTAAACATAATGTTTGTTAGGAACCCCCCAACAGAAATTTACTTTAACTCTGGTTCCCTCTTCCGCTAATTTTGATTGTTTCCTTGTTGCCCCATGCACTTCACTAATTTTGGGCTACAAATTGCTCTTTCTATGTTTCCTATTAGTCATGGCCCTTTCCTAGTACTAGTCCTTCAAAAGTATCTTTAAAGTCAAGCATAAGAACCATGGGCTCTTTGCATTAGTGTGGTGTATACAGCTTCCAGTCACTGAAATGATACTGTACAGAGACTGGCTATAAACACAGGTAACTTACATGTAGATATTGCCACAAACCTGAAAACATCTCACAAAACTCCCAGAGTCCACGTTTCTTTTTTATTTGTATATAAAATCCAAGAAATAAACAAATAGGAAAAACCCTCTCCAGAAGCTCCATATTGCTGTCACTGATCCAGAAAAGAGAATTTATTTTTAAAATTAAGAAATTTTCACACTGTATAAGCTTTCCCCAGTCTCCCTTGGATTAACAAACTCATTTTTTTTCTCTCACTTATCCTCTGTCTGATGAATTAAAGTAATTAATTTTGTCTAAACGACTGTGCTTTCTGCAATTTTGAAATTATTTATAACTTGAAGCTACTTTACACCATCTGATATTCACCACTGACAAGTTGTTCTGTATGTTCATTGTTGAATACTCAGTCCTGCTACGAGTATGATCTACTACTTTGCCACACTTATCTTTATATAATTTATTTTGAAATATTTTTAAAAGTTAAGATTAATTTCGCCTTTTTTTCTTTCTTGCTTCCAAAAGGTTGTTATGTTGTCCCAGAAGGAGGACAAGAGTTAGTGGAGACAGTTACACCTGGACATAGCTTTTCTGGGCAATAGCTGCAAACAAAGCATCTGGGACAGGCTATCACTCCTTCCTGAGCTGTGTCTGCCTCAGGAAGTCTCCCAGTCTAGTCATGGCAAAGTTCCATCCCTGCTCTTCCAAGGCACTAAGGGAAAGCAAGAGGGCCTTCTTGCTGTGGTTGGTACCACATTAACTCAGCCCCCAAGCACACTGGAGAGCTTTATATATTTACTAGCTACAGAGCAATTCATAGGAGTATTTATATTACTTTAAGTGGGCCCAACTGTGTCTGATTTGTTTGACTTTATGGTTACACGCCAGAGAGTTCAGCAGCAGCAGCTTGTGACACAGGTCCTTGTGACACTGCTGGTCTGCTGGGCAGAAGTCTGAGAGGAGTGGTGAGTCCTTCTGCTCTGCTTAGCTCTGCCCCACAGGGATGGGCAGAGCAGAGTGAGCTGGGAAGGGGAATGCCCCCTGTCTCACCCAGATGTGCATTCAGGGCAAGGCCACATGGCATCGAGAGCTTTGGTGTACAAAGGAATGATCTGGTGATTAACCATAAATAGAACCTGCAAGAACTCTAACAGGGATTTTCCTGCAATTAATTTGTCCCGAAGTTGCTTTTCAGAAGTTGCTTGCAAGAGCTTATTATTTACAAACAATACAGGCTTGTCTGCTTGAATCTGATACATGAAACCATACACCATTTTCCTCTTTGGTAAATTAATGATACTGCCTTTTATATTTTTTCTTATTAATAATAACAATGTGTTCTGATCCAAGATACTGTTTCTCAGATAAAGCTAGAGACTAGTGCTAAAATTAATAAGATAACATTCTGTGCGCTCAAGGAAACTTTATATTCTATCCAAATAGAGCATTTATCAAATTGGTAATTCTATTTTGCAGGCAAAAAAAATAAAAAGCAGCCTGGGAAGTGCATGACATCAGCTTTGCAATTCAGCAACTGCAAAAATAAATGCAGTTATACATCTCTTTTCTCTACCCTAACCCCAAATATAAAGACAGCCCTATTTTCTCCATGGCTCTGAAAAGATGACCTTTTTCTGGTAATTTCTTTTTCATCCAATAAATTCTATTATTTATTTCAAATCCCACTGGCTGACCATTTCAGACTGATGGATATGCTAATCTTGGTCTTCATCAAACCTTCTCTTGACTCTAAGACCTTCTTGCTCGGCTAAAGCAGACTGAAGTAAACATAGGTGCCTTGGTTTTAATGCTTATAAGAGTTTCTTACAGACTATAGAATCAAGTACTGTGTTGAGTAACATAGTTTATTCATGAATATTTTAAAAAGACTTGAACAGGGGAAGGAGTCAAATATTGAAGAAAAAATGTTGAGGTGCAGCTACTTAAATACTGGATGGTAATAAAAAAATCTCACACACTAGAGCAGAACTAAAAAAAGAAGGATACTACAGTGTAGCATTCAGCTTACTTTATAATGAGAAAAAGAAAACAATTCCTTCATAATGTATATCATGATATAATATATGTCTAACCTGATTTTAAACATATATTGCGATGTATGTTTCTATTCCCATGTGAATCTAGAGAGAAAACCTTGTTAAAATATAGCTGTACTGTCAGTCTTGGTCATGTGATTATTTATGTTCTGGGAAAACCAAGGCAGCTGGGTAACATATAGGCCCTAATAAGTTGAACATGTGCAGGGGTCAGAAGCATACACCGAAAAGACTGGAAGATTTACTTTGTCTTTCAAAGTGAAAAGTCAATTGCATGTCCTTTTTTTTTTTGTTTGTTTTTTTAGTGATGATTGATCCACAATCCTATAAATCAGCTCCGTATGCTAGGACTGATTTCAACCCCCTTTGAATATTTCACTGATATTTCCTGAGTTATTCTCACCCAAGTCACACAGGTGGTAATGCAATGAAATGGACAATTTAGAAGAATGCCTTTAATAAACAGTGTATAGTAAAGAGAGTATTAGTATGTGTACTTATATTACAGTTCAACTAATGTTCTTGTCTTGAACTAAAAAGAAAACTTGACACAATAATTAAATGAAGTCACTACAAATAACCTTGTAGATATGCAGGAAAATCTCAAGACTTAAATGTCCTTACTCCATTGGAAAACGTTAGGTACCAGTGGTTGATACCCCAAGACATTATATAGGAAGTGTTTTATCTGCTTAACATGTTTGGATTGTTCATTATTTACTTTGTTTTAGTATTTATAGGCTTATATCATGTTTGTACACTAGAGAAACTAGCTTGGATCTGTGATGTGTGACACCAGGGTTTGGACAATGCGTTAAGAAATGTAGTACCCCTTCTCAGTGGTATACCCTGAAACACCTTTGGGTTTTTTGCTTCTAAAATCTCCTCATTAACCCACATGGGAATTTAGAAAAATTACATTCATGGCCTTTAAAAATTAATCTTCTTCTGTTCCCTGCCAAGAGCTGTATTATGACTTATTTCACTGTGGTTTTCCCTTTCTTTTGTTAAATCTCAAAAAGGTACACTGACTCTCCATGGCATATTTTATATATATGAGACATAAGCATGTGAGCTCATTTTGGGGTTTCATTTAGGCACTGGGACTTGCAGAGCAATTTCGGATTTGTAACATTGCTTGTAAAGTTTTATCTTTATGCACTATAATGTTTCCCTTGACATTGAGGTCTCACAGTACACTGAGACCTCCATTATTTTAGGCTTATACAAACCCATGGCAAATACTGTTCTTTCCTTGCATCCTGCTCTTCTCCTTGATTCATTCACATCTGCCTACCCCCAGCAAAAGTCACAGTTCTGTATTACAGAGAGGGCATTATGTTATTTTTCTTTCTGTTCTGAGTTCAGCATTCCACTGGCCAAGGTACAAACTGTTTTCTTTTTCTCTCCACCCTTTCCTTCTTCACTTCATACTTCCCTCCTTTTCCTCTCCTGTCCTTCCTTCCCTTCATTTACCCAGATTTACAAGTATTTGGAAATAACTGATAATCTTACTGTGTGACTTTTCACTCTCCCTTTGTGCACAGAGCAACGTGCATAAGTAGAGAGAGGAAAACGATAGTGTAGATACTTGTTCACAAGAGCCTGTATAGATCTACTGCTTCCTAGTTTGGAATAATTTCATTAGGAAATATATTTTTTTCTCTTCTTTTGAGTGGATTAATCAAGAGTTCAAGTTTGATGCACTTGCAGTTTGACACTTAGAGACCAAGGGTTACCTACAGCTTGGTAAATGTCTGTTCATAGCAGCATTTATAAGAAACTGCTTGCTTTCTGTTGTGACAAACAATTTTCTGGCCTGCAGCATATATCTGGGGCAGCAATAAGTTGAGCAGAACACAAGCAGAGATATCTTTAAAAAATTATTTTGTAGGTCATGTACTGTTTTGTAACTGTGGCTATACAAAACTGTTAGAAATGTGAGGGTTTTATTAGGACAGTATTTGGAGATAACAGGGTGATGGAGATTTTACAATCTTTTGGAAGAATAAAGGTAAAAGACACTCAAAGCTGATGCTCCCAAACACCTTTATCTGAGTTTTCTCTAGTGCTTTTAGCACAGGTAAAGGCTGGCCATACCACAACGAAAACTACCTTTCCACAGTTTTATTGCGACTTCTTTCACAAAACATCACAATTTGACTTGATAGGGAGGATGAGAAAATATTTTAGTGGAAGGTTTTTGGAGAGAAAAGAAAACATGCCACACATATTTGTCACTGACATTTTCAGTTGCTTTTTCTGCTTCCAAAAAAAGTTATGTACATTTATTGCACACATATATAATATCTTTCTGTATAAAGAGAAAAAAAAAAAAAAAGCACACCACATTTAACAGCTATCAAACTATAACTTAACTTGCATCATATAAAACTAACCACAATAAGCTGCCTATCATTCAGATGTACAAGTGCCATATTTTTGTACTTGTCTATCTTGAAGCATTGCACAAGTTCTTCAACACTCCTGCAGCATCCTGCAGTGCTCTGGGACCAGGTGAGGGTCTAGAGCAAGAGAATGTAAATCTGATTCACTGTACCTTCCCTGGTTGTTCCCTGTCCCCATACAAGCAGCATACTTGTAGAGAACCAGGAACCTCTAAATACTGAAGTATGGTCAGTAAGTGCAGCAGGTAGTAGAATGGCATGAACCCAAAGAATGCACGCTACATGTGTTTCATCTGCTATTTTTTTTGGTAGTTTCTATTTTTATGAGCTTTTTTCATTATTTTTGACCATAAAAGTCAGTGATTCTGGAAAATTTTGAATTATTTCTCTGTTCTCTAGTATAGCTTTTTTTTATATGTGTGAGAAAGCCAATACATGCTCATGAACATACAAGGAAGAATTTCTGCTCTACCCTCCCTCGAGCCTTTTTAGAGAGATTCTGTAAGTCTAAAGCTGATCAGTAAAAGTAAAATATAGTTCAGACTACAGGGTGGGTTTAGTGCAGGTATGTATACTTTGTTTATATCAATGCTCTCTTACAAAGTTTGTGTTAAAAGAGACTGCTATTTTGTTGTGCTTTTTTTCCGAGCCTCTGGTGCATGATTAGAAATATTTGTCCCCCTCATGTTGCAATTAAATTTGTCATGAAAGTTGGGAAAAAAAGAAGAAATGTTAGTGATTGCAAATATCTTCAAAATGTGACCTGGTAAAACATAAAATATTCTTCAATGTTTCCTTTTTACAGCTGTTTTACAGCTGTATTACTGACTTGTGTAGTCTACCATGTCAGGAGTAACTTAAAGGCCTTTGCATTTATGAAGTATCTTCTTAAGTAGACCAGACTATCTCCTGTTAAAAGCAGGATCTGACTGACATCTCTGTTGGTCATCTGAAAGACAGCTGCCAGCCAGCATCATCATCCCAAGGCAGCATCTCTTCTCTGCTGCAGGGAGCGATAGTAACCCTGGCAGGACTGAGAGCAGCCTCTGTACCTCTTTCTGTGTTTTTTAGTATGTTTCATGACTTAAAATTTATAATTACACATGAGGATTGTTATTTTAGTTGCACATTTTGCTCAGCAATGAAGCACTAAAACCCCCCTGAATT
Organism: Lophotriccus pileatus; assembly: GCA_035583135.1. Lineage (NCBI taxonomy): Eukaryota > Metazoa > Chordata > Aves > Passeriformes > Tyrannidae > Lophotriccus > Lophotriccus pileatus. The sequence goes on along the minus strand of JAWWES010000133.1, from coordinate 47,963,916 downwards.
AAGATCTTTGCCTTATTCTGTTACAGTGATGGAGCCTAAGTAATTTCCACTTACACTGGTTTAATGGCACCTTCACGAATGAGTGACAGTATAGTGGTGTAAATAAGATGTTTTAAAGGAAAGAAGCACAACACTCAATCTGTAATGATTTATGTAAATGCTGATGAATCCCTGAAAATCAATTACAAGACAGAGTAACTATTTTTGATACTGTAAATTACTTGCAAAATAGCTGTGGGCCTCAGTACACCTCTTTGGTGTCTTAATTTCTAATAAATTTGAATATGTTTATATGAGTAGCTTCATAAAGAATTTCTGCTAAGGCTGTCAGTGACAACATTATTGCATCTTCAACTTTAATTGGTCCAAGACATCATCCTCTTTGGGGTCTTCTAGTAAAAACAGACCTGAGAAACAGGGATTTATCTGAGACATATTTGATAACTATATCTTCAGGACATTTCTTTGTCACAATACAGAATGTAGCTAAAATTAATTCCTCAGTGTGGTTGAACTTAATTCCTTATATGCGGTTGACATATAAGCTGGCCAGAGGTAAAATTATTTGTTGAAAAATATGCCCATGTAACTAAATTTCTACACACAAAATATAAGTGAGTGAAACAAAATATCAAATAGTCCAGGATTGTAGAGTTTTTCAGCACTGAATCTAATCCAACTCAAATTAGTTAAAAAAATCCTATTGTGCAAGGATGGTTTGGTACCATATGTAATATCTTAGCCCTCAGTTCACTTCCTGGCAGACAAATGTCCAGTTTGGATTGAAAGGGGAAAAAAACAGGCAGGAAAAAAAGACAGAAAACAGAAAAAACTGAGAGAAATATCACGAGGGGACAATCCACAGAAACCCCCCCACCATCACCATATATATATATGTATATATATAAATATCAGCAATTTTTAACAGGCATTATTATTTTCTGCAAAGCTAATCTTAGACTGACATTTGAAATAGGATATTACAATACTTTTTGGCAGATTTCCACACAGAAAATTTTAGTCTCTGATGGTGCTGCTGTTACCCACAAAAGGCTATAACTCTGCAGCAATTGAAGCCAAACCTTTTGCTACCCCTGTGAACTAAGGTCCTGCTGGCCACCTTGTTTCGAGCTGGTTTCTGAGAAACAACTCAGAGCTAAAGGAACCCAGCAGTGCAAAGCGAAATGAAAAACAGTCGAGTAAAGTAATTCAGCCAAAGACACTGCTAATATTTCTGCTGGGTTTAAAGTTTTCCTGAAACCAGTTTATACGAACTTAACCCTCCATATGCTGAATGAGAGCTGTGTGCCCTAGAAGGAACAAAAGCAAACTATCTCCTTGACTATCTTCTTGAGCAGGCTGAGCTCAAGAAGCAATAGGTCGAGGGAAGTGATGATTAGATCACAGAAAGATACTGCATCAATACTAGGTTCCACAATGCAAGAAAGGCGTAGCTAAACTGGAGCAAATTCAACAGAGGCTCAGGGGAAGACGTCACCTGAGAGGATAAGTGAGAGACAGAAGTTTGTTGAAGAGATGGCTTTGAGGACTCCCAATGACATCCTCCCATAACTACAGTGATGTGATCAAAATGACAGAGCCAGACTTCTTGTGCTGGTGCACAGCAGGAGAATGAAACAAGGGTCATAAACTGAAAGAGAAAATATCCAGGATGAATTTCAGTAAAGCTTTCACTCCATGGGGACAGTCCAGCAGAGATACATGATGTCCAGGGAGGTTAAGCAATCTTCATGCTTGGGGATCAGCAAGACCCAACTAGATCAAGCTCTGAGCCACTTGACCTGACATGAAAGCTGTCCCTGCCTAGGGGAGGAGACTGTTCTAGACATCCCCTATGATCCCTCTTCTGTTTACTTATTCACAGAACTGGATGGGTTTTTTCAGCTCACCTGTTGATTCTGTTTAAATAGAGATCTCCTGGATTTTGGAAGCTGGAAAGATACTGTGTTCATCATACTGGAAGCTCTCTGAGATCCTCCATGTAAAGCGATACCATAAGACTTCCTAAGAGCTTGACAGATACATGTTTTCTATCTCTGATCACTGAAGGTGCACAAAGCTGAAAATAGTTCGTATACCTAAAAGGGATATGAAGGTAACTTGGAACTAAATACATCATACCCAGCAGTTTAAAACAGGGATTTGGTCTGCAAGCTGACCTTAAAGCAAATATATGAATTTCTGCACTGGATACTGTTAGTATTTGTAGCATTTTGTATGAGAATATGGTTCGTGGCAGATAGTCTCTCTGAATGATCTCCCAGCTCCTTAATCTGAAAGCATGAAGCTGATCCTAGAGCATGAAAAACAGCTACCTCCCTCTAAGATAAACTGAATGTCTAAGAGGAAAAGTGAAGAGGGCTTTCAATTTTTTTTTTTTTTTTTTTTTCTTTTACATGGGTTAGTCCCCAGGATAGATCCACACTTTAAACCAGGTCTCTTTGAAAAATGTTAAAAAGTTACAGGCCACAAATTGAGGACTTAATTATACCTCTGGAACTTATTCTTGCACAGATGAAAAGTTGTATATTATTTGCTCTCCGGTGATTTTTTTATAGTTGTCCATATAAATCTACTGAAGTCTTGATTTAGAAATCATCACCACAAATGTGTTTCTAGGTTAATTCAATTGGCTGCAGTCGTCACTTTTGCCCACATGCTGTATCCATAGACAGTGTTCAGCCTAAACAATAAAAAAAAAAAACCACAAATGCTAGATAAAGTATTAGACAGCAAGGAAATTAATTTGTTTGAGGAAAGTAATATTTAGAGGAACTGGAGTCAAACTCATGGTTTAATATCTTTTTGTTTCAATTATCTGGCTGTAAATTGAGGGCCTTAGCAACATCTGTTTTCCTGTATATTCAATCTTTGGTTTGAGAGGTTTATTCTCTAAATAACAAAGCACCCTTACACATATACATGTACAAGATATGTGACAAAATGCTATTGCTGGGTTGCTAGATGCTCCCGTGATCATCAATGCAAGTAATTAAATAACATCTGAGTTGAACACTACCATCTAATTCTGCAGCTGGGCTTATTTCTTATAATTGTTGAATATCACATAGACATGCAGCCCACTGGGAGTATGTTTGGAGGTTCAATCTTTAAAACTGCTGCAGTCATGAAAAATTACACATTGAGCAATCTTCTCACTTGCTAGCTGAATGAAACTACTTTTGGATAGTTACAGTAATTAAAGAGAAAGAAGATATTTCTGTTGCAGTTTGAATAATAAGGTTATTTCCTAATTGATTTCCTATGTAAATTGATGAAGATTTAAAATTTCAGCTACCTATGTGCATGTGAAGAGCATATAAACTCAGTAGATGAACATTTCAACATATATCATCCTCTTGCAGAAGGAATATATAAGTTGTTAACTGGTTTATTATAGTTTCTTAGAGAAAGGATTTTGAATACTCCAGTACATTTTTTTGATTAGTTATTTGCCACCAGCAACCAGGGATTAGACATGCAGATTGAATTTTCAATTAAAATTAGTCTATCTTTCAAAAACATTCTTTGTCTGCAGTCAAAACCTATGAGTACAAAGGTTTCTCAACAGTCAGTGATTTTCAACATCAAATTCATCTTTTGGTATAGCTGAAATAAACAGCATTATACTAATGGTTATAAAAAAAGGCAATGAAATTTTGAGTCCTTTAATTTGATTCTGAGCTCAGGATAAAAAGGTGGTATTAATAGAAGTTATTTGCTTTACACCTATCAATTTACTCTTATTTGTGTGCAGAGGAAAAATGCCTAGATTTTAAAGGGAATTCGCTGCTCACACAAAGGTTTTAATGACAGCTTTGGAGGCTGAACTTCTTTACATAGCCACAAAGTATATGTGAGTAAGCTGCATAAAACTTGCAGCACTGCCCTGCCAATGTGGCACTCATCTGACAAAAGCAAGAACTGTTTTCAAAGTGCATTTGGTGAACACCATGATCAGAAGGCATTTTCTATAAGATACAGGTATCTGAAAAGCAATCTGGTTCAATGTTCCATTTTGGACATGAAATACTCCATCTGACAGTCTTTGAGACTGCAAATGATTCCAAGGCAGGAGGAGAGAAGTAAATATCTTTGTGTTACACCTTTTGGTCCTTTTGCTGTCTGTATCAGGTGTTGATCAGATCTTAAGGACAAGGACATGTAAAACAATTTCCTGTTATGTTTTGCTAAAGTGTTTTAAAATTTGTAAACATGTTATATAAATGCTAGTCTCTGAAGAATCTCACATATCCAGAATATCAGAGACTTGGAAACAAAGGCAAAGAGCAATACAGTGACTAGATTGCTCTGAAAATTTAAAAAAAGTCAAAGTGTTGGTTTTTTTTCTTGTAAAGCAAGACAATAGGACAACTGAAAATGTTCAAAAAGTATTACCTCTGTGATGACACTAGGTGTGAGTTATTTCTATTCAAAGGCTATGACTGACTGAGAATAGATGTACCTTAAATCCTGAGCCATTATTCTGGGACTAATGGTGTATGGATCTATATCTACACATAAAAACCCTAAGCAATATCAATCTACCAGAAGACATCTTAAACATCTTCTCTGCCCTTTGTATAATAATGTAGCTTATGTCTAAAAATAATTCATGTCACATTTTATTTTCAGAAAGGATCAGAATGTCAAATCTAGGAACAGTTTTAGTACAGATACTATTGTGTCTCTTAAATTAAAATAATGCAAAGGTCTCTGAATAAATTAGCACAGTTGCCATAGAAACATAGTGGGCAAGAAATATTTATAGTTGCTGCAAGCAACAATTTTGCAGTTTAATACTTTAAAATGTCAAGCAACACATAATCTCTAAAACAAAATAATTTTTTTTGTCAGTGTGTATACGCACAAATTTCTGTTAAAATATATTTTCACTTCCTGCCTCCAGAAAAAATTAAAGATCACAAACTCTCACAAAATATCAGACCCCAATATGTAGTCCAGTTGGCTAAAAGCATTTTTCAGCTATAAAGACAAATAACATCTTGTCAGACTTAGATGTGCTATTTTACACATGTGATCATTAAAATCAACAACTGCAAATTGTTCAAAGCTAATTAAGTTTAGAATCTTTTTAAAGTCTAAGCTCCAACAGTAATTGCAACTACAAAAATTGTACATGCTTTATTCATAAATGCAAGATAGCAAGTATCTTATATTCTTATTAAAATGAGTGTTATTCCAATTTGTTAATTGAAATTTGAAATTTGTTAATTACTTTATAAGAACACGTAGAGAAGCACTAGTAAATTATGTAGGTATACATTGGATAATGTAGGTCTGACAGATTTCCTTATATATCCTGTATCCATTCTCAGCTAAATCCAGTAATCTTCCCAGGGAAACAACACAATTAGCTTCATTATGTTGGTATAAACATTGAGCTTCATAACAAGGGTGGACTGGGTCCTCCTTTATCCTTAGTGCTACCCATCCACAGCATTTGAAGATGGTTTGTTACAGTTCTGCATTCTCTTAACACCTATGTAGAAAGGACTCAGAATAGTGCAGAGGAGTGTGCATTGTTGTGATGTACAAACACATGGGAGAAAGGAGAAAAGTGAGCGTTGAGAGGGATGAGAAGGGTGCATAGTGGTATACTGAAATGTCTTTAGAAGACGCTCTCAGAAGACAGTAGGAACAAAATCAGTCTTGAGATCTAAGTGCTAATAGCAATGCTTCTGGCACTCATCCCCCAAGTCTCTGTCACAGATGCTTTGTGACATGCTGCACCATCCATGATCTTGAAATGCTGCCTCTTCTCAACATACTTTATTTGATTGTAAGTATTTTGCAACACTGAGAGAAAACATCAGAATTATTAACTATCCAGTTTTCAGAAACTGTGTGCTGCTCTAAGTCTCAGTAACACAGATGGGCACTATGATAGCTGGTAGTTAAGACTTTCCTTGAAGGACCTTACAATCTAAAGATAATGAAGTTGAAGGCTCTGTCCTTCACCTCTCACTATGGGATTAAGGAAGAAAAGTTCTCATGTATTTCAAAGTAACAGAGGTGGATGAAAAATTAAAGTACTTCCTTAAATTAATTAATTCCTAACTTATGTACCCCAACATCACATTAGATAGAAATGTTTTTAAAGTCAGATTTAGCATTTGAGGAACTGCCCTGCAAGTTCTGCACATCTCTAAATATGGGCACACTTGCACAAGGGTAATTATGTCTGAGGAAATCAGAGTGAGTCAGGAAGATGGAGAAGAAAAACTACAAAATAAGCTAAATATATTCAACTGAGTTCCTTGAATGAGAAAGAAATCCCTTTTAAAGCTAGAGGGATTCTTCCCTTATAGTTCTTCTATCTGAATAAGGGGTAAAAGCAGAATTAGTCTTACCTGTCATAAATTGTGTGAAAGAAGCCAGATATTCACTTCTGATGTACAATCATTAATTTTCAGGATTTTATACTTCAATAACTGCAAAATGCTGTCCATTGTAACAAGAAGTCAGTTCTTAGCAGGATGAAGTATTATATACCTTATTGCATTGAATAGAACCATAGGCCACACCTTCTAAAAGTTCATCTTCTGCCATTTAGCACTCACTGCAGATCCTGAAGTATTAAGAAGATTGCTCAGAAACAGGCAAAAAGCACCGAACAGAAGGAAGAAGGGCTCAGGTTTTGTCATCTCAGGAAAACCTTCGAGGACTGAGGCCATCATACACAATAGCAAGTGCTGTCTGCTCTTTTTGCTAAATTAGAAACAATAATTTCATTATTTATGTAACATTCAGAGAGAAAAATGAACGTGGTATTTGTGCTCGCATACTGAAAGTGAAATTTCTGCTTGCTAAGTTTGTAAATAACAGGAAGGCTTCATGTTAAAAGAAAATTGATTTCTTGACGATTTAACCATGTGCAGAAGATGTTTTCTTGTTTTTTCATGTTCCTCATCTTGCCAATTATAGTTTTGTTATGGCATTTCCACGTTAGAGAACTGTTTTTCCCTATAGTTTTGAAGATGTGCCTGTAGCACAATTTCTCTTGCTCTTTCAGTTTAAAAAAACCTACTTAACTAAAGGCTTTTAGGAATAAAGACATCACCACTTAGCTAGATTGTTAAATTCTGTTGTTTACTCATAGTGAAACACATTCGGATTCTTATTGTCATTGTCGTACACCATATTCTTAAAAAATCATTTTGATTTTTTTCTTTTAATGGATGAAATTATTTTAGTGTGTGTGTAATGAGTATCTTAATGTGCTAAATGGCAGCAGTATATTCAAGGTATGCAGCACCACTGCTGATTCAGTGAACTGGAACATTTTTCATGGCAGCAGCAATGTGAGAAATAACTGTGTATTCAAGGAACATCAAAGATATTTTCAAAAAATGAATTGCATATTAAATAATGTACTGTGAAGTGAAGGATAGAAGAGAAAGTATGTAGCATTGCTTCTGATCTTCTGAAGAATCTGGATTAGGAAACACTGTCTCATATTTACATGTCAGCCTCTAGCAAGATGCAGCTTGACCTGAGGTTGACTCCAGAGTCACAGGCTAAAAGGAACGGTTACGCAACTAAGAGTGGCTAAAATTAACCATGTGAAACCCCAGAAGACTGGGGTAAGGGTGCCCAGAAACCAAGTAACTGTAAGGAATTATGTTCACTTCTTTCACTGAAAGAACAGACTTGCATTATTTCAGTGTCCATCTTTACTGTCCTTAGAGACTATTGTGTTTCAATTTCATGGCATAATTTTCTATTTGCCAGTTCATTTGTTGCAAAATACAATACTCTTCCTGTTAGGTAGAAGTTGTTTAGTGAATGCCCAGGAGCTCTGCATCAATTTAAAAAAAAAAAGGAAAAGAAAAAAAGAGAAAGGAATAAAAAGACATAAAAACACAGCTAGAACCTTTCTTTGAAAGCTTCAACTCTTTATTATTATCTGTATTCTGCTCTACTCTTTATTCAGTAAGAAAAGTAGAATTCCTCTATCAGAAAGGGGAATACTGTTGGGAGGACAGAGATGGGAGGAGGAGCAAATCCTCCATTTCACAATATTGCCCTTCCTGTGGACCAGTGCAAAATTACCCACAGGTGGTGTAAAGCAGATCTATTGCTCCCCAGCATCACTTAGGAAAGGAGGAATTACTCCCCTTAATCATTTTGGTCCAGAATCAAGACTCTGGAAATTTCCAGTAGCTGGTTTGGAGGCCCATAGCATCTACTGAGAGCCCCTGTGAGTTCTTCCAGGATGACAGAAGGACAGAGATCATCACAGGTGACTCCTCTGAAATTTGTGCTGCCATGTCAATGAGTAGTTTAGGAGTAATAGCAGTTATTGATTGACCACTACATAGCCTTTCTTTGCTGAAAAACTGAGATTCATCACATGTTTATGCAGGTGCTACACTCCCATAACCAATAGCACTGGCTTCTGGACTGAAACCTGAATTTCCAGTTCTGCCCTCAGAAACAGAGACATCCAGCCTAGCTTATTACATAATAACAGCATGGACTAATCAGAAAAATCTGACAAGAAGAAAAAAAAAATATTGTAAAAAAATCCTGCCTCTTTGTGTGATCCACAGTCTATGCCATTAAAAAAAATAAAAAATAGTATGACATCAGTAAACAGTAGATCAGACTTATGTTACAAAATGGGCCTAACTAGAATTAATCTAGGTGAAGAAAAGACCGCTCCGTCCACTGTTACTTTTAGATACCATTGTAGGAGGGAAAAGAAACAGAATGTAGCAAGGTTTATTATGATTAGAGGCACCATGCCTTGCTTTCAGACTCAGAATTCACATCCCGGCTTTGGCAATGAGATCTGTCCTGGAGCTTCGCTAGTGTTGGGAAAGTAAAAAGCCTTAAGAAAAGGTTGGGTGAGAAAGATTAACAGAAACATCAGTGCTACCTGCTTCTTTGTAGTCTTGAACAGCATTTGGAACATGAGGCTTGTGTTATTTCACTCAGATCTTCCTTACATCTCCTTTCCTTTCACCATGAATTTATTTGCTTTTCTTTTTTTTTTCCTTCTTTCACCTTCAATTTTATAAAAGCAAGTCATTATCTTTTGCACACTTCTCTGCACCAGTGACTGGAGACACTAAAAAACATAAAGTTTAAAATAGTTCACGGCTAGTACAGGCTACAGCTGACAAATTCTGTTATGTGGAAAGATGATGCCTTCAAATTAACACAGATGCAGAACAGTTCAGCACAGCAGAGCCTCATGATGGAGCTCAGGAGGTAGAAACTGCAACTACAAACAGTCTGTCCCCAACTCCCTCATCTGTGGGAACCTTGCTGTAGTAAAATTATGCAGGAAACTCTACTGATACTTCCCTGCAGAACACTGGTACTGTGCTGAATTTGCTTTTTTCCAGAACCAAGGTTGCAAGTGCCTCAGCATTAGAAAAATAAACTGTTTTCTCTTTGCAATGCTTTTGTTTGTTTTGAATGTTCTTACGGGTTGTTGTCGACTCTGATGATAAGAGAGAGCACAGATATTTCAGCTGATTTTAGCTTTTTGGTTTTCTTTCCCACCCAAAATAGAGTTACTATTTTCATGGTCACAAACAAGTCTTTTGAACTAAAAGCTATGGAGAGAGAGAAGAGACCCTAAAATGGAAAGCTTAATTATTCAAAATACAAGTCTTTAACTGTATTTCTGGTTTTGTGTGGGTTTTTTTGTTTGTTGGTGTAGTTTGGTTTTGGTGTTTTGGTTTTGCTTTTTTTAAAATCTTGGGGTTTTTCTAAGAAGTAAAAAAAAAATTGTAATGGTCATTATCTGACAAAATTCTTTAAAAGCCTTTCTCTAGAGTCAGAGCTTCAAATCTCTAATATTATAGAGTAAAAGGTTCACATAGACTATTGGGTGAAATATGAACATTTTCCGGTAAATGAATATGATCCAGGGATATTAGTAAGCTGAAATTCATAAAATCTCCGTCAGCAAGACATTTGTTCAGTCTTAGAGAATGATAAATTTACTGAAGTTCTGACAGCATATTAATGTTTCGTAAAAAAAAAAGGGTACATCTGAAAAACTCAAGGAATATGCAAATTATAAAGATAGATGATAAAAATGTCAATGGCATACTCTACAATACAATTAGACAGTAGGGTTTAACATAAGTGTATAAAGAATTTGAGCATATTCTTTTCCTTTCCCCTGAATAATGAAGCTACAGTTAAAATTTCCCAGGCTCTGAATTTTAAGCTACCAAGTATACCTAGGAAAAAAAGAGGAGACTATTTCAAAATGAAATCCTGACCAGTTTTTATACTGCAAGGCAACAGATGGTAAAATCTACATCACATTACGAACTTCTTGTTCTAGGCCAGTAGCAGACTTTATTATACAGCTGTCTGTCTAGAAGTGCTAACTACAATATCATAGATAAAAAGGAATTAGCAGAGTAGCATGCCCAGGATTACCACCTAAAAAGAGAAAACACCAAGAGCTCATTTTTCATTGATTGAGATTCCTGTGTAGGTTCTAGAGCTAATAAATAGGACTCAACAATATTTTGCAGGAAGGAAAGCACTGAATTGAAGAGTCTTTAGGGAGATGTTTTGTGGAAAACTCTTAAATTCACACCACCTTTGCTCTCCTTGTTATTGTCCTTGATTGGAATATCAAAATGAACACATATTGGCATTTATGGCAGATATGGGGTGACAGTAAAAGGAATGATGTGACATGATGTCTACTGTAATGAGAGCCTGAACACAGGGATGTAGAAAGTCCCTTACAATCAAGTATCACCATGCACTCAAGATAGGATTTTTTTCCTGATCTCAAAAGGATTCACTTATATGTTCAATTCAAAAGATGAAAGCTAATGGAAAATGAAAGAAGCATATTTTTTATTTTTTTTTTTTGAGTAATGCATAGTTATATTAAAAAAATGTCTGAGTATAGTACAGCAAATCCTACACACATTCCTATATAGAAAAAGAAAATCTCACTGAAGCATGTCATTAAAAATTAATATTAAATAGAAATCATTAGTAAACATTTTATTTTCCCTATCTGTTTAGTAAAACAGTCACGGGCTTCTTCCAAGATGAATGTTCAAACTTCTTATTTCTTATAATGTATTTTCTAATTTTTGAGATAATAAAATACCTGTAAAGGTTTATTTAAATACTTTTTTTCTTTTATCTGGGTACAATAATGCAGTACTGAAATATGCAAACAACTTCTGAAAAAAATTGCTTTACAAAAAAAAGTAATTCTTCTTTGAACTCAGAAAGAAGGTAGATTATATCTGTAAGTATGCTGTTTCACAATAAAAGAATAAATGTTGTTAGAGAATTTTATAAACTTGCATGATTAACAGAAAATATTTGATAAAGCTCACTTTCATTCTCTATTACGAGACAGATATTTTTTTGACTTAAAATCTGCCTTTTTTATTTTTCATGCCTTCTTCCATCACCATGAAGGCTTTGCAAAAAAGTGAAGCTCACAGTTTGCAACTTTAACAATTATCAATTTTAAATGATTTGGGGAAAAAATGCAGCACAGGATCCAAGCAAGTTCTTTTTCCTGTATGGCTGGGTACATGTTTGTGTATATATACATGTCTGTGTATGTGGGAGATGGGTGAGACTGTAGCATTTGAGCTGACAACTTCCCTTACAAAGTTAAAGACTTGGCCAAAACCAAAATGTTTGGACCAAAATTTTCCACAGTAGGTTTATGCATCAGACAAACTTTTATTCAAAACACTCAGGCAAAATAGTTCATCTATTTCAGAGAATGGGATTAGGCAAAGTATGTTGTTTTAGCAGTTTTAAAGAACATTAGAGAACAGTGTCTTGTAAAAGCTGGAACAGAACCCAGAAGCTGTTAGTTGTGCCATCTTTTTCTGGCAGTAAAGAGCGAAAGCAGGAAAGCAGCTGTTCAGCAAACGTCTTTGCTTTCTGATCCATACAGAGGAGAGTGGGTTATTTTTGCTACCACACCCAGAAATTGTGGTGCTGCAGGTTAATTTTATGAGTGTTGCCGTTGTGCCTCACAAGTATGATATTTCACTTTAAATACAAGTTAGAGTATTCCTCTCAACCCAAACCGCTCTGTGATTCTATGATAATCTTTGTGCAGTTCCAGTAACTTGACTAGGCCCAGAATTTTATTTCTGTTACATATTGGATAATTGTTCAGAATTAATTCCTATAACATGAAATTAATTAATATCTCAAATACAGAAATATTAAAGACATTTTAACCATATTCTGCATCTTAATATTACTCAAAAGTTCATAGGATCATAGAGTCATTTGGGTTGGAAAGGACCTCAAAGATCATCTAGTTCCAACTCCTCTGCCATGGGCAAGGACACTTTGTGCTAGACCAGATTACTCAGAGCCCCATCCAACCCATCCTTGAAAACTTCCAGGGATGGGGCATCGGCAACTTCTCTGGGAAACCTGTTCCAGTGTCTCACCACCCTCGCAGTAAAGAATTTCTTCCTAATTTCCAATTTGAACCTACCCTCTTTGGGTTTAAAGCTATTGCCCATTGTTCTATCACCACACACCCTTGTAAAAAGTCCCTCACCAGCTTTCTGTTGTTTTCTTTTTCCTTCCCCAGCATTCCTGGGCTAAGCCCATTCCCTAGTGCATGTCAAAAGTCTCACTAAGTCCAGCCAAACCCCAGAAATAAATGGTTGTGGGAGAGAGACTGCTCATCTTCCAGGTTAGTGAGACATGATTACTCCCTTCCAGATGTGCTTGCATCAGTCATCACTAGTAGAACTGGAGCTGGCTTCTGTTGACAAATTCACACCTAACTCCCAGTACAGACACTGGAACATGACAGAAACCATCTGCAGTGCTGCCTCTGTTTGCAAAATGTTGTGTCCTAATTAAACACCACAAAATCCAGCAAGGGTTTTGTTGAACAATCTGTCAATTACCAAAAAGTAGGTATAGCTCTGTTTCAGAACATATTCCCTCTTTTAATAACTCTGCCAATAGCTAGGTGAGGCAGCAGCATCCAGTAAAGCCACATTTATACCACAGAATCAGAGAATCATAAAATAGTTTGGGTTGGAAGGGACCTTTCAAGGCCATCTAGTCCAACCCCCATTGCAATGAGCAGTGACATCAACTAGATGTGGATACTTAGATCCCCATCTAAATTCACCTTGAATGTTTCTGGGGATGGAACATTTACCACCTCTCCAGATACCTGTTCCAGTGTTTCACTACCCTCATTGTAAAAATTGTCTTCCTTATATCTAGTCTAAATCTACCCTCCTTTAGTTTAAAACCATTACCTTTTGTCCTATTATGATATGTTCAGTTATAAAGTTTGTCCACATATTTCTTGTAAGTTCTCTTTAATTACTGGATGGCCACAGTGAGGTCTCCCTGGCTCCAGGCTGAACAACCCCAACTCTCTCAGCCTTTTCTCAAAGCAGAAGTCCTCCATCCCTCTGATTATCTTCATGGCCCCCTCTGGACTTGCTCCAACAGGTCGATGTCCTTCCTGTGCTGGGAATCCCAGAGCTGGATGCAGCACTGCAGGTGGGGTCTCACAAGAGCTGAGCAGAGAGGCAGAATCACCTCCCTCAATCTTCTAGTCGTGCCTCTTTTGACGCAGTCCAGGAAAACAAATTATTTTTGAAACCTAGTTGGCACATTATGAGGCAGGTGTGATTTCATTGGGAAGCATTTGAAAGCCAAGACAATAGACACTACAAAAGGTTATCAGCCAAACTGATAATCAGTACTTGCAACTGCCATAGTAAGTCTGCTAGTGTTTACATTTTTATCTTGTATTAAAGGCTGCTTCCTTTGAACTAAAAATATAATTAGTGGCTAATAAAAAAGCATATTAGATTATTCACAGTGTAAATTGATATGGTATAAATTAACTGAGCTGTGTCAGCTGAGGTTCAGACTTGAGTTTAATGTGATAGTGAGGGAATTTGCAGACCGCATCAAAAGAAATTCTGATAATATCAAAATAACTGAAAATTCATAAGCAAATCTTGTAAATTCTTTTGCTCTCTATACAATTATTTAAAAATTCAGATTAAAAGATAATTAAGATAATGTATCTAAATATAAAGGATATCTATGGCTGGAAGCTGAACTAGTGATTTATTTTTGTATGTTATTCAGATTGCTTAATTGGATTAGAATTCTTTTCTATAACATTTATTGTATTGAATATATTCCATGTGTATTAAAAGTCTTTTCCCATGGAATTTTTATTCATTGACGTTATGAATAGTTTTGTATTTCTTAGTAAGATTACTGTTAAAATAAAGCTTTGGATGCCTGCAAAGTTATCCCTATCTGAGACCTGCATTCAATCCAGTTTGTATGTACTAGACACACAGTGGCAGAACTGTACTTTAGAAACAGAATTATTTAGGTTGGGATAGAACCTGAAGATCATCAAGTCTAACCATAATTTGACACTTCAAAGTCCACTACTAAACGATTCCCCTAAACACCACAACTACATGTGTTTTAAATGGTGACTCCACCAATTTCCTGGTCAGGCTTTCCAATCCTTGATCACTCTTTCTTTGAAGAAATTTTTTTTAATATCCAATTTAAACCTCCCCTGGGGCAATTTGAGGCTTTTTCCTCTTGTCCTATTGCTTGTTACTTGAGAGAAGAGTCCAACCTGCACATATCTACAACCTCCTTTCAGGTAGTTTTAGACAGCAATAAGGTCCCCTCTGAGCCTTAAGAAATTATTCCAAAATGTGTCACTTACCAGTGACCCAGGGGTGGGCTAATTTGGTGTAAAAACCCAAAACTCAGAGAAAATCAGGCAAAGTGCCTCCAAACCAATCTACAAGCTAGCAATGCCTCAAACACCACAACATTTTCCTCTAATTAGGTCAGCATCCCACAGCATGAAGAGTGCAGCTCGTACCCTGACTCACTGCACTTCAGTGACCTGTTTCAAATCAACAGAGAATGTATTCATGCCTTTTATCAGCTAAACAATGTGGACTGCATTTTCAAACATTTTCATCTTTGTAGATTACATTTTTAGAATTCAAAAAAGCTCAATTACTGTCTTCTCCTGTTTTTCAGCAAACCGGAAAGTAGAGACTGAAGAGTGTGATTGTGTTATATCTAAGCCACTATTGAGCTTTCACCATCTTTTACTCCAGATCTGCAGGTGCTCTAAATATTCTGCCCCAGGTAGCTTGACAATCTGTCCTGATTTAGGTGTGGGGGCTGGCAAGAAATGATACCCACTTGATCAAGTGAGTAACAACTTGTCTGCCAGCAGGCTTGCCATCTTGTTGAGGAGGCCTTTAACCCTGACATCCTGGGGCCTGGTGATAGCATCTTGTACATAGGTGAATGAACAAGAGGCCAGAGGTGGTAAAGACATGAGGCAGGAAAATGAGAGATACAGATCCCTCAGGATGAGCAAGATGGTTCAAAAGGGGCCCATCTCGATATGGATAAGCAAACAAAGTGTGTGGATTGACGTTTGCATGAGCAAAGAGCAGCTCAAATGTCTGGAGCTGAGTGATGCGAAATAGGAACTGGCCCTATCCATGCCTCTTCTGTTACTTACTATTCTCCTTATGCTTTATACTGTAAGATCTTTATCTCAGGTTTTTGAAGCTATGACAAAGTGCTGTTCACCAACAGCCCACAGGAAAAAGTTAAACACAGTAAGATAGGAATTGTGCTCCTTATGGTGATGTCATTATCCCATCATCAAAACTTCATGTAGTAATCATGTGGTGTTTTGAATTACATTTTGACATAGTGTAAAAATATCAGATTGCAGCAATGCATTTTGAAATACATAATCCTTTTATTTTCTTTGTGTTTCTGCTGCACAAGACACTTTTACCTAGGTATAAGCAGAATTGATCCGTTTAATCTTTATCTCTTACCGCTATTTTTTTTCTTGATTTTTTTCCCCTCAGAGGGGTTTACTTAACAGCTTAATCCAGCTGGTTTTAGGTTGTGAGAGAGAGTTCTCTGAGGGGTGGCGAACAAATAAACTGTTTATAGAAAAAGTGAGATTATTGCCAATAAGCTTAAATTTGCTGCATAATATTCCCTTATCTTCAATGAAGCATGTGTAAAATGTTATGAACTGAAATATGCTTTAATTTTGTACCTTAATTAGTACTTTCCTTAGTAAATTTACAATCTTAAAATAAGATTAACAGTCATAGGAATAGCAATAGCAACAGTAGTTGCTACCTCCACTACTATTATTATTGCTACAACTAGTGTTATTTTGGCTGTTATGCTTTCCCGAAGTCAGAAATCAGGATTTGAATTGGAAGTTCTCCATTGATTTCAGAGCTACTTGTGATTTATATTAGCTGATGAACTGTCTCTAAACATCACAGTCAGCTCCCAGTGCTTTCCTCATTGCTCGTTAGTATAGTACTTTGCACCAAAGTCAGCAAGACCACTCAGAGGATATAAAAGCTGTGGAGTTTGTCTCTCGTCATGTTGCTGTTGATCACAGTAGGCAAAACAAATTTTTGATGTGCCTTTACCCTTAGACAAGTGCCTGTGACTTGACACCAAGCAGGAAACATAAAATACATCTGCTGTTTGTTTTTGAAGTGAGACGTAATGTCTACTTCCTGTATTTTAATAAAGTTAGTATACATACTAAATTAGCCAAATATTTCATATTAGAACAATAATGTTATCATAGTACTGTATTGTGATGCCTTTGATTCTCCTGTCATTCACACAAATGCAAAGACATCTAATGAATTAAATAGAATGACACTACCTACTACTATCACAAGTATACCTAAAAGTAAAGTCATGTTACATGAACATAAACTGTCAAGAGTTACCATAAATTTTAAAAATGATGGCATCTTTTCATTGTGTGAAAGTAAAGAGACACAGAATATTTTTATATTGATCTTAGGAAACACAAGCAAATTACACTAGAAAAGTAAAATATAAGTGTAAAAGAAAGCAAAATAGGGAAAAAAGTTTTTTTTAAAACAGTTAAACATTTTTTTATCTCTCTATAGAATGAAGTAAAGCAAAATTTCTCACTGTGTTTAAATTTAGATTAAGTCCCAGATTCATAATAAGGAATGAAAACATGGTTTTTAAAAGTTTAAAGATTTTTTGACACAATGGCCTTCGCATGCAAATATTTGTGATTTTCTAAATTACACATACTTTCTGGAAATCTAGTGTTAATATAATGATAGCAACGTTGTGTTACAGATGAACAGTACGTAGCATTCTGAGGGTCATTCTGAAGTGTTTTCCTCAAGGCTTAACTTACTTAACTCTGCATTAAACTCGCCCACTTTCTACTGAATTAATTGAAACAGTGGAAAAAACAGCACAACACTGTGAGAAAAGCCAGAAGAAGTTCCTCAGGATGTGAGAACTTTGACTCATGAGCACAAGTTGAATAGTCAAAGTGTCTAGGTCAGAAAACACGTGCATGCCAATTATCTCATTGTGAGCTATCCCATCATGACTCCGTGTGTGCTTAAAGCTACAGAGCTACATGCACAGCACTCTGAAGAACAAGCTGTGGCCTTATCCTTGCAGTGTTCTCTGAAGTAAGTATAGACTTAGGGAACTGTAAGCAGAAATAAATACTGTAAGTTCATTACCCTTACTATTTAAGACAAAATTTAAGCCAATTGAATCAACTTTTGGATGGAATGTACTAACCTTAAAGCTGTGAGATGAGTTAGCCCGGTCTTGGTACTTTTTTTACACTTGCAAGTTGACTCTGTAACACAGAGAATGTGCTGACCAAGGGATGCAAGTCTTCCTGCAGAACTTGAATGACATCTGCTCCTTCCTTTCTCCCACAGAAAAAGTTTACTACTAATTGTGTAGAAAATGTTTTCACTTTTCAGTATTGATTTTCCTACATTTCCAATTCACTGAAGTTTTTTTATTTCTCTATTATGGGAAAAGATTAATTCAAATTCCTCAGCTGCCTTTTCTATCATGGTCCATTTTGCCTCCCTTTTGTCCTGAACTAAACAGTGTCTTTTCAGTCTCTCTTGCTAGCAGGGTCTTCCCATGTCTCTATCTTCTCATGATTATATGTCAGAAAGAAAGTCAGTGGTCTGAATGTGCCCCTTGGGGTGATCAGCTCACAGGATTAACATTACATAAGGAGAAGAAATAATGAACTGAGACACAGGGTTATACATTTTAAATAAGTTTTGTATTTCCATCTCTTTTCTATTTTTGTTTTTTAAATTCTAGATTTTAAATACAATTGCATTATAATATAACTAAGAAAAACTAATGCTTTTTTAAACTGATAAAGACCCTGCCTAAGGCAATATTGAAGTTCTTGAATTGAGTGGGTGGTTTGGGCTATAACAATATTTATTCATGCATTTAACTCAACAAGACATTTTCTAGTGGTTTACAGAAGAAAAAAAAGGAAAGAGTTTAATGTGATTACTTCATATGTGGCTTTAAAACTGAATATGGTGAAGGTTAAGACTGTTTATTTTATTAAGTGATTAAAAATTCAGTATTTAAAAACAGTGATTGAAGTTCCTTCAATTTTAAGCACAAAAAACCCCCCATAAAACTTTCAAATACTCCATAGGGGTACTGGATAAACATGCAAAAATAACCCAAATTTCTCTTTGTGACTGCAATACTTTCATCCTTGTCGTAGTTTAACCCCAGTCTGCAGGGGTGCAGCCAAAGTCAACCCACAACATAGAAATAAAAGTGTCTATCATCTAACGAAAAGTTGTGTTAATTAAGGTCCCAAACAACTGGAAAAAAGCAAATGTTATGTCCATCTAAAGAACAGCCAGAAGGAACCAGGAAAGGATAGTCTTCACCTCAATACCTGATCAGGAAACATGTCCTTTTGGAATTAATTTCCAAGAAAGAAATCAAATTAGTCACCACAGGTTTACCAGGGCAAATCTTACTTGACTCAGCTGCTTGCCTTTTCTCTGAAGATCAAATATGTAGCTTAAGAAGAGTGTGTTAATGCATCTTGAGTCTAGCAATGCCTTTGACCCTGGCTTCTGGGCATTCTCACTTGGAAACAGAGGAACCATGGGCTGTGCAAATGGACTGTTACACTGGTTGAAAAGCAGCTGTGCTGCCAACCTGCCAAGCTCATTGTGCAGTAATCAATAGCTTGATGTTCATTTGGCAGAGGTAACAGAGCTACCCTAGGGTCAATACTGGGGCTGATAATATTCAATATCTTCATCAGCAGCCTGGATGACGTGACAGAATACACTCTCAGCAAATTTATGGATGATGCTACATCAAAGAGAAAATTGACTGACATGCCAAATGGCAGAATTTGGATCCAGAAGGACAAAAGTAAAATTAAAAAATGGACCCAGCTGAAGCCTCATAGTGTTCAGTATGAAAAGTATAAATGTCTCAACCCAGAGACAAATAACCATGTAAATCTTCACAGGCTGGGGACCGACTGGCTGAGTAGCCAATCTGTCAAGGAGGACCTGAGCAGTCAGAGTGGACACCAATTTGAGTATCAGCCAATATTTTGCTCCCATTTCAGATAAGACAAACTTCACAAACCAGATTAGTTGAAACATAGAGGAACATTAAAAGGAACATGACCAGCGGATCAAAGAAAATTTTTAGAGTTGTTATTTCCTTTGGTTTGTCACTGGTGAGTTCACACCTGAATTCATCACTTTTGGGCCCACATTTCAAGAGGGATGTTGAGAAAACAGGAAAGTGTTGTGTGGATTGCTGCTCAGGTGGTCAGGAATGGGGGAAAAAAAAGTCATGAATTGTCATGACTGTTGATAAACATGTAGATTGACATAATATTGATACCCTATGTATGTGGTTTCATCATCTCATGCTTACAATGTATATTTGAAGATTTGTTTTTGTATTACTGAGCTGATTTTCAGGGACAGCCATTTTCAGAGTCAGATTATTACATAGAATATCAATGGGTATGACCTTTTATGCCTTTCCCAGATGATCTCAGCTGGGGAGCAGTAGGATTCAAAGATAATGTGAATAGGGTTTTCCACTCCTGAAAAAATGTTAAGATGTCAGTAGATTCATATAGAAATTTATTGAGTTATGTTTTGAATTTTTACTTCTCATTGCACATAGCTAAGATGTCTTTTTTAAGTATAATCATTGATTTTCATGTAGTGACAAATGATACCAGCAACTGGGACCTTTAGTGCCTGTCTTAATTTAGTCTTTTTCTGTATCTGCAGGCATAATTTTTCATCTATAATGATGTGCTGCAAGGATATGCAGATGACTGCTTCTAGAAAATCATGTAATAATCTATCTGACATTACAGTTAGTGTCCTCAATTCAGTGCAAGGATTTATTTTTTGTGAGTATGAAACCACATCACCAAACCAGTGACCTGGTTTAGTTTAAAAAGCAAGTCTAGCTGCACAGAGCTCTTTGCAATATCTGGGTCTTATTTTTACCATATGGATAGTGTGTACAAAAGAAAATAGCATAGTCATGCTGAGAGTGGCCTACTTTGCAGTGTGCCTGGATACTGGAAGGGCTCAGCAGGGCTACTTATCTACTGTGATTCTGTTCTCACTGAAGTGAATGATCTTGGCATGCGGTGTGTAGATAATAACTACAGATTCTATATCCATGGCTACAGCATTTGGACCACTAATTGTGTCACTGTCAGAGTGGGCACTGAATTTAGCTCTAAGAGGTCTTCAAGCCAAGTTAGGACTTGCTGCATATTTTGCACACAGCTTTGTATATTCTTCCCTTATGGTTGGTCATTATGTATTCAGTTGCTATTATGGACATAATGCTCTTCGCTTCTTGTCTGAACACCTTGTTCTTTCTATAAGGTTCCAGACCTGTTGGGAAATCAGCCAGAGATGCTGAAGCTCTCCCCTCTGGAATTTAATGGGCCATGGTAAGTCTGTGCAGGCAGGCTCTCTGGACCCCTTTGGGGTTTTACGGGCTTATAAAAATAGGGTGGCTGACTTTCCTTCACGAGCTATGACAACAAAGTGGCAGTGTAATCTCAGGGAAATGATTTCTCACTCATACAGAAGCCTGATGTATACCTGACATTGGCCTTTGGCACAGAGCACCCACTTTCCATCTTTTCTATTATATTGATGAGTCTGATAGTACTTTAGCAAGAAACCTGATTCCAGGAAGTTACTCCTCTTCAACTGGAGGCATGTCTTGGTGCTGCTCTACTTGGTTACTTGGACGCGCTCCTGCCACGGCTGTCTGTGAGATACTTGCCCATATATGGGCACCAAGCATGCTGATAATTCTGCAGGAATTTGTTTCTGATTAATTTTAAGACAAATTTAGTTTAAGATCTGGGGAAAATATAAGGACATCAATGATTCTGGAAAAGAAGGTGGCTCTAAAATCTGAAAAATAAATATGTGTTTAAACGGTCTGAAACCAGATCTTCCTAGAAAAGGATTGGAAATACATATATTAGTTCCTTGGTTTTGAAGCTGTCCTCCAACATCAAAAAGCTAAAAGAAATTACATTGATGTAGATGAGAGGAAGGAGCATAGATTATTATTTAAACTACAATGTAATGATTTTAAGGAGTGCTAAATGATTCTCAAACCATAAGGATGGACTGATTGAATCACTCTGTGTTGCTTTGAAAATGTAGTTAAAAATTGGCAAGCAGCTAGGAGCATAATTCTGAGAAAGGAAGAGACCTTTAAACTTTTTCTTTCTTTAAGGTTCTTAAATAATAAATAAAATGCAAAATTTATTTTAAAAAGTACTATTTCTGAAGCACAATACATTAATGAAATCTGCCTGCTGATTTTGTTTTCCACTACTCAAAATCATAATCAAATAAAGAAAGAATAGGGAGATATTTTACCTGAGGAGATTAGACCCTTTAGTTGGTACATTATGTGTCATTTGTTCTGTTGGAAACTAGTGTTAGCACAGTCAGTAATATCAGGGCATTGGTCATGCAATTTAAAAGTGGACAAGAACTGACTTGGAATATGGTCATAAATCAAATAGCATTTTAATATACACTATAAATGTGTATGTAATTTTATAGAATAACACGAGTTTTGTGAGAGGAACTTCTGATAGGGATGTCACAGTACATAAAACTAGGTTTCTATATGTCTTACAATTTAGAAGAGCTAAAAATTTTTTACCCTGACAGGAGCCACCTCCACAACTTTGGCAGTCAGTTCTTGTCTCACCATCAGTCCCATGGAATGCACCACAACACAGGGAGATCTATTTCATAAGAGGTCATTCACGTCGGGCCATCTTATTCATATTTCCTATAAAAGGGAGAAAGATGGTGGAAAGAGCCTTTTTTTCCCCTAGCATTCTTTTAGTTTGGAATCCAAGTGTTCATAAGCTATAATCCACTAATTTCACTGAAAGAGGATTGCCTTCAGTTTAGGAAAAAAAATCAAAAAGTCAATTTGGTTAACTTTTAACATGTATTTACTGTGAGATACCTTCAATTTGCCTTATTTCCAGTTCCTGGTTTCCTGCTCATCTGCCTTGTATGTAAATTGTTTACTTCTCTCTTCTCCTTTGGGGTGAGCCAACTGGACTTTGTGAGATAAAATCCACTTTTGTTCTGGGGATAATTTGGTCCGGTGATTTCTCACAACCAGAGGTACAACTAAGACTGCAGAGTGCTATTCCAGTAGGTCTTATGTCCTCAGCCTCTCCCACATGTCCTCCAGTCATATCTTGGGGTGTATAACAGAGCAGCAGTGGCCATGCTACTGAAGAGAGATGATGTTGTGAGGGCCTGCCCTGTTCTGGGTGAATGTAAATCAAGGCGGGGCATGTGGATAGACTTTAAGAACTTTCAAAGACAGGAACATTGAAAGCTCTAGAAGGCTAGTTACAAACATCAAACTACTCATTGACATTGTACTTCTGAAAGAGAAGTGAAACATTCATTCTGAAAAGCTTATTTTCCCCATCCATGGAAATTTTGTCACTAGCATCATAATTACAAAAATTAGTTCTATAGCTACAGAAGTCATGAAGGTTAAACTGATATGTTATGTTTCTAGAGGCAATAATTACAATTGTTCTGTATCTAACTTCTGGGGTTATGATCTTGTCATGTACCCAGAATCACTGTTGGTATCTACTGGGAGCTGGAGCCTCAAGGAAAACGTCAATACCGGTCTCATTCTGTAGTTGTAGCTGAACATCTTTCCTCAACATTACTACTGAGCATTGTTAGTGAGGCTTTGAGCATTGGTAGTGTTTCCTTAAGCATATGGGTACTATTTATTCCTGGACAACTTGTGAAAAAGTGAACTGGATTCTTGTAAATCAGATTCACTAGTATAGATTAATTCAAAGGAAGTTGTCATATGCACAGTCCTGCTGTAGCAACTCCAAAATATTAATCATGAAGAATTCTACAGGATAAGTGATTTAGCCTGCTGGACAGGAAAGAGAAAAAAAAAGGGGGGGGGGGGAAGGTGCAAACCTTTGTTTGTAAGGAAAAAAGGAAAACAAAAATCAAGTGCTTAGTGAAGGAGACAATGTGGCAGTATAGCAATCAGAACAGGAGATGGAGGTGTGAGCCATGACCAATGTGGAAAGGATATTGTGCAGAAGTTCTAAAGCAAGGGCATAGAGTCAGAACTTAATTCAGAACAAAGCATGGAACTACAAAAAAAGAAAAAAAGGTAGAAGATTTTTATGCTATGGAAATAACACAAAAGTCAATTAAGGCTTAAATATATGTAGACTATTACACAGAACTGAATGCTGAGAAAAGAAGAATGGCCAGCTTGCAAATGCAGAGACAAGTAAGGGAAGCAAGGACTGGATTCCAAAGAGGTAAGTAAATTTGTGGGTATGAAAGTGAAAGTCTGAATGTGAAGGGAAAGGAACAATGAGGATTAATTTTGACTTTGCAGTCTAGTTTCAGTGATTGATTAAAAGAAGGAAAAAATACTGAAAACTATATAGAGGTATGTCTTCTGAAGTTCAGTTTTAGAGTTTCTATTTTAATGATTTGAAAAAGTTAAAAAGGTAATCTGAGGAGAGACAAAATCCTGATTAAAGGCAAAGTGATGACAGAAGTCAAGTTGACAAAAGGCAGTGGCTGAATACAAAACTCATTATTTTCTGAGTTCCCCCCCTTCCTCTGCTTTGCATATACGAAATAGAAAACTAGTGTTAACTGCAAGTCCAGGTAGTCAGAGGAGTTTGGCTTATCACTGCTATGAATCTATAGTATCAGACCAGAAAAGCTTATAAATATATTAAAAAAGAGTTTTGAAATGCCCATTCCTCCTAGGCATACTAGCTGCTATGTACATATTTATTTATTTATTTATTTATTTCTAGCTAATCAGGAAATAGCATGATATCTCAAAGGAAGAGTTTGGCAACTAGTCTAATGTGTAGTCACGTTCAAAGTATGTTAATGCAGCTTCTGAAAATGGCTGTCATAAGCAGGAAGGTATCATCCTAGTAGAGAGAGAGAAAAATAAAGAAGGAAAGGCCTAATTCTTGCTGCTCCCTCCTGGAGCAGCAGCAGCAGCAGCTTGCTGGAGGGAGACTTCTCTGTTACTGCCCTATTTTATTTCAGGGATGAGTTGATGTGGACATGAACTGTGAATGTAGTCCCTTGGGAAACTTCAAAAAGTGGAAACATACAAACAAAAATAATCATTTTTGCTATTGAAAGAAAAATTATAAGGGTGTGTTCCACCATCTGGGAATGCCTTCTGGTGAATTAGTCATGGCCACCTACAACAGATAGCCAGAAAGTCTATTCCTGGCTTCTGCTTTCTTTCTGATTTGCTCCCTGCTAGTACCTATTTCTGGCTCATAAATTCTTCAAAAGGCAAAATGAAGGCAGTTAAAAACCTTGATACTTCTCCACAATGTCCGTTCAGCTAAAAGTTCTGAGAGACAGATCAGGACAAATGGTTGCTTTTTCAGAGGGAGTTCTGCCCAGTAGGTGACTGTTTTATATCTATGTTTTTACATCAGTACTTTGGTAGTGACCAGAGAAAACTACTGTTTGGCCTTGGGCAGATAACATAATCTAAAATTATTTGGGAGGGATACTTTCACAGCACAAACTCCTCAGAGCACAGAGCACTTGAAGGGTTGTGTTTCCACTGACGTTCCATTAGTGCCAACAGAAGCTGTACTTGTAACTCCCTGTATAATTTGGGAAGCTTCAGTAAGAACTGTAAGCAACCTGTCACCTTACTGATTTTTAAGAAATCTTTTATTCATCTCAGTAAGGTTTTACCTCACAATCTCAGCTGATGATTTGTCTTTTTGCTAAAATTTTATGGGGTTATTTTTCTGTAAACAAAATTGAAAAGGACAATTTTCTTCTGACTAAACTTTATTAACTTTTTGTCTCTATCCTAGTAAAATTGATTTTCTGTACAGAAAGATTTAACAAATTATATTAATTTAAATACACTAAAAGCCGTGATGTTTATTAATGATACAGCAAATTTGCCTCTCAGCTTGCAAGATGTAACTACTTAATCTTGCAGTTCTCTGCTGGACTGCTTGCCAAAAGCAAATACATGTTCTGTGAATTCTATAAAATGTGTAATAGTTATTTCCCATTACTCATTATGACTGTAGTTAATGTCAAAACAGAAGTTTAGAGGCATTCGTAGGACGATGTAGAAATCCTGGTGAGAAGTCATTGTGAGTTATAGCCTGTGCCTAGAAGGTGTCAGCACAGTTGACAGGAGCCAGGGGATAATCACGGGCTGGTACAGATCTCAGCTGGGGACCTCTTCCTTCCCTGAGTGTTTCTCTTCTCTCCAAATCTTTCTGAGAATACCTGGTCCAGGCTATTCTTACCCTTTGCAGATATTTGAAATGGCAAGAACTGTTGAAAAGGGGATATTCCTGAGCAAAGCAAGGAGGAATGAACATTTTCCTTGTGCCAGAGCAACAACCCTTGTGACTCGGAGAAGAATGTATTGGTGTTTGAGCTGAAGAGATGAAAAGATGGGAAAAATGCTATTATTATAAGATGTAGATACACTTTTACCATTTGTAGCCACAAAAATATTATCAAACTAATATTTAAGCCTTGGCACTATTAGACACGGGACATTGCCATCTAGAAAGAATGTTTAGGATTAAATAGACCATTTTTGGTTGCTGAAGACCTTAAACAATTTCAGTGTCTTCCCTTTTTTTGGGTGGGGAGGGAGGAGCCTTTTTCTTTTTGAAAGGATGGATAGGACTTGCAAACTAAAACCTGAACTGCTTGTGTATTAACTTGCTAAAGAGATTACAGTTTCTTATGCAAAGGAATGACTATCTGAATAGGAGAAAAAAAAAAAGAAAGAATGAAATGTAATGGAAATTTCAATTAGTGCTCAGACAAAATAGGACCACTGACTATAACATGACTCAGTCAAACTTCTATTTGTTCTTTCATTTCAGTAGGATTGAGTCTGATGGGATTTCAATACTTCCTAGTCGTGAGGTCGAAACTGTAAGCTTTCCTTTATCTGTGAAAACTGACATTTTTCATTTTCTTCTTGAAATAGCATTTTGAAGCTATACTATATGTAATACAGGGCTTCTGTGTTCTTTTCCAGAGATACCTAGAGCCCACTACCCTAGGGAATGACCTCTATGTTTATTTTTTGAAGTACTTAGGTATTTTGAAATACAACTTGCTGTGTAAGAATGTCACTTTCTGTTACCATTCAGTCAGGATCTTGAGAGTTTCACACTTCTACTGTTTCTGCTTGCTATTGCTGCTAAAAAAAAAAAAAAAAGTAGATAAAATGTCATAAATTTCACACTCAGAGAGGGATGGACAAATCCTTGTCTCTGGATTTGTAAATGCTCATACAGAACTGACAACATGTCTTATGTGCTTCCACTGCAGAGGCTTTGCTCCTGGTCTGACATAGTCAGAAACTAAATCATTTTGTACATTTTTCACCCAGTGAAAATACAGGAAGGTCACCAAAATCAGGAGCAAAAGTGATTTTATCCACTAAAGAAGATAAAGAAGATTAACTTGCTGACAGAAACTGCAAAGCTATATAATACTCATCTGGAAGTAAGTACTGCTACTGGTTAGCCAGGCTTAAGCGAGATAGTTAATGAAAGGATTCTTCTTTGAGTAAATGGCCTTTCAGGAGATACTTAGACAAGAGCATCGAGCTCCTGTCTGATGGCTTCACAATCCTCTTGGTCCAAGAAGGAATTGAGAATCAATCAATCCTGAATACAGCTGTGCATTGGGTCTGGCTGAGCTGGAGTTCATTTTCCCATAGCAGCCCTCAGCGTCGTGCTTTGCATTGGTACCTAGAAAGGTATTGATACCACATCAGTGTTTTGGCTGCTGCTGAGCAGTGCTGGCACAGCATCACCTGTGTCTATCAACATTCTCCCATGCTCCACCAAGGGTGGGCAAGATCCTGAGAGGGGACACAACTAGGCCAGCTGACCCAGACTAACCAAAGGGATATTCCATACTGTATGAGGTGAGCTCAGATATAAATGCTAAGGAAAAGAGGAGGAAGTGGGGGGCATTCTTTGTTTACACTGTTTGCCCTCCAGAGCAACTGCTATGCCTGCTGGAGCTCTGCTTCCCAGGAAGTAGCTGAACATGGTTTGTTGATGGGAAGTAGAAAATAAACTTTTTGCTTTTGCTTTAGTAAACTACCTTATCTCAATCTACAAGTTGTTTTTCATCTTATTTTCTCTACCCTGTCTAGCTTGGAAGCTGAGTGATAGAGCGGCTTGGTAGATGCCTGGCATCCAGCCAAGGCCAACCCACCACTATGTGTAATAGTATTTATACAGGGCTGAAATTTAGCTCAGCTCAATAGCTTCCATTATTAATATTTATATTGTACTGGTGGCCAGAGACCCCAGTTACAGATCACAATTGCAGTGGGATGAAATGGTTCAAGCCGGGGCTAATTTTACATATAGAAGGGAAAGGCAGAATCTGTCTAAGTAGAGTATTGATGAATGGAGAGTTAAAAAGTTGTATTTCTCTGCATCCTGTATGGAAACTCTGTGGGACACAAAACTTTGTCACATCAGAACTTGAATTCTCACTTGCTATTCCAAGCTACTCACTCTGTCCTCACTCATTGCTGCGCAAAATTATCTTTCTTTCCTACTCAAAGGCATCCTGAGTTTTATGCTATTCCAATACATGCAAAATTCTGACAGAATACACCTTAGTCATGAAACAGCAACCACCTATTCCAACGACAGCAATTCAGGACATGATATTGAATGAATATAGTCATGCCACAGAAGACTTTTCATTAAAGCTTTTTCTTATCTATGAAGTCTTTACACTTTAATTACATGATTGTCATATTTTGCCTTTTTATGAGAAAGAATATAAAATCAAGGAGAAAAATATTCTGTGAAGAATAGGAACTTGTAGCAAGTATTCTTATAATTCAAGTCACACCTTCTATTTAGTAGGTTTTCAAATGTATATACATACATACTTATATATTCATACACATATATATATAGTTCACACTATAAGGACACACTGAATTTAACCACATGGGTTGAGAACTAAAATGATTTAAAAAAAAAAAACAGGAAAAGAAAAGCAAAAAAGGAAGTAAAGAGGAACTTCAGGTGTGATATTTCACTGACTTTCCCAAATTCATTTGTGCAAGCCTTTGCTTCCAATGTGCAGATTAAGGAAGCACTAAATATTGAAAGTAGAGAAGGATAGTTTGTATTCAAGGAAAATGAGTGCAGATTGAAAAAGAAATTGTGCTCATCTGTTTGTGAAACACAATTTGTATGATCCTGGACATACTTTGTAGAAAGAGGCATTTTGATGAATCCGCATTTTGATGAATCCATCCTCCCATTTGGCATATGTAGAGAAAGTCTTAAACTTCAGACTAAACCATTCCTGGAGAGAACAGTCTGGTACTCGAAACTGATACTTGTCTCTAAATGTAGACTCACATTTACCCAACAAAAGGAAGGTTCTGCAATTTCTTATCACACTAAGGGTTTATTCTGCAACACTACTGTCTGTGTCAACTGCTAAGAATACTGCAGTTGTCTATCTCAGTATTAATTACCTGTGCAACTCTTAGCACCATAGTTTGGGATGTGTGGGATGTGTGGGATATATAACCAACAAAAAAACCCTGTTTCAAGTTCAGTGTTCCAGTTCCAAAATATAACTTTTTGACTTTGCGACTGAGGCAATTAAGGAAATTCTACGATATTAATAGGTTATTAATTCAATTTCAGTTTTAAAATTTGCTGCATCCTGGAATATTCTAGAGGTGAAGCCAACACTAAGGTGTCAGGCCTGGCCTTCCTGAGTTAGGGAGATGAAGATGTTGGAGAACAGTTTGCAAGGAAGGAAGTAAAAAATGCTGGGATTCCTTCACCCAACCCTCTATTTCTGGAGGTAGCAGGTGGACAGACCCAGAAAGTTCACAGAAGTAGAGAAAGGTCAGGCAGGGGTATGTTTTCATACTACAATAAATATTTAATTGTCGGAGCAGTGTAAGGAGAAGGAAACTCATTAAACACAGAAGCTGTGCTCTTGTGGTGAAGACATACACGTAGGATGGACACATGCTGCTTTTTAAGAAGGGGTCATAAGCCTCAGAGCCTGGGTATCTCGTTGGTTGTTGCAGTGGGAACTACTGGACGAACAGCTGTTCCTTACTCTGTGCATATACAGGGAGGAATTACACGTTCTTGGACAGTAGTCATGAACTATTTTGCAGCAGCTGCTAAGACAAAGTCTATGTGGTATCCTTTGGGAATACTTACGCTGGAAAACTTTCATAGATCAGGAACCCACATTTACAAAAGTGCACATGGGTGTTATTTTCAGTCTTTGTTTTAAAATGTTTTGTAATACAAAAGAGTTATGTTCAGAGTCTTTGTAAAGACTATGGTTCTGAAGGGTGAACTTTAAAATCAATACACTTCCAAGGTTTCAGCTCTAGAAAAAAATATTTAAACTAAAAATTTTGTAATGGGCTTGAGCCACCTGACTCAATTTGTCGATCATTCCTTACCAGATTGTTAACACAGGTTTATGCTGTCAAAATTGCACACAGATGGAGAATAAACTGTTTCCCATGTGAGATACTCCATTTTATATTCATGTGCACAACCAGTATTTGCACAGTACTCTGTTCATTTAATTTTAATACCATATTGTAAATGCTATCATTAATATTAAACCTTGTATTAATATTAATGATCCACTGCTTTCAAAAAGTGCTGCAAAAAACCCGCTCCAGCAATAGCCCCTTAACATTTCCATCACTTCAGAAGAGAATACTGTACTCTCTGGTTTGGTTTAAGATCTTTAGTGCTTCCTCTCCTTTTCATTGCTAAATTCATCCTTGGAGACCTGGAGAGGGAGAGAAGTAAACTGCTTTTAAACATGTACTAATAAAAGTTTTCATGTGGTGAGCCCTATCTAGGATTTACCCCTATCATCTGAAGTCACTGGGAGCAGTATCAGAAGCTGTAAGGGGAAGAGGCTTCATATATTCTGTGTTGTCAAGTTCACTTTCATTGGCATGAGATTTTGCTGAAGCTAACCCTTGAAAATCCATGAGAGAAATGACAAATATAATAGTTTTCAGATTTACTTTGCAGATTTAAGTCAGAGACCTCTGGTGCTGTGATACATCCGCTCCTTTTTAGAATACCAAAGAGAATTTTTTCTAGATATTATAGTACATTATAAGCAATGTTAAGACAGATTTAGTTGAAAATAAATATCTGTGAGATATTCATGATTACAAGTAGAAAGAGAGAAATGTGACCTTGTCTGAAAGAGAAAATACAAACATGAATCCATATGAAATGCACTAGGATGGTTCTTACATGGTCATATGAGACACTTATGAGGCATTACAAACCAGGAAATAGATAATTAATTTTTTAGCAAGGATATGGAAACACATTTTCCATCTCTTCTTAGCTAAAGCATAGACTTAAAAATTATTATAATCAAGAAGTTAGCAGTCAGCATCTTATTCAAAGCATGGTTAAAATAACAGAAACAATGACTAATTAGAAAGTAATAATCTCATTTTGCAAAATGTTTTCTAGGTATTTGATTTTATGAAATATGGGAATGGAACAGATGTTTTTTGAATTATTTCATGGAATATGAGAGACACCATACTCTTCAATAACCCCAACCTTTTTGAACCTAGCATAGGCTTACCTACTTATTTAGATATGAAATCCCCAAAACAACTCCTGAAGGGAATAAGTTGCTTTTCAGACTGGGAGGGATTACAGAATCTGGCCTACATGAGTCAGAAACTTAAATGTTTGCTGTTAACAAACTGTGTAAAATTTCTGTACTTCAAACAACTTCAAAGGAATCTGCAAAGTATTGTTCCTCAAGAAAACCTGTTGCATCCTGATGATTTCTCTCCTAAATTTGAACTGAATACTCTTTTGAAGGTATAGGTAATCTTACACATTTGTCACGTGTTAATGTATATTTACAAAATTCCTATATTTCTCTAGTCATTTCCTGGATTAGCTTCCTTTGAAGAATATGGTAGCATTAGCTTGAAAAAATGTACCTATGATCATAAAAGAATGTTCGAATATCGCATCTCAGCAATCTGGAGGCTAACCACTTTCTAGATGGAGGTCCTTCTCTAGGTGATCCACTGTTTTAGTCTTCATGAAACAACCGAAGGAGATTGAATGAGCATAATATTGGCACTCACATTATACAGAAAATATAAAGTATGCACATCTGAAATAGAACTAGTTATGATTAAGGATGAAGTATCTCTATCCCTTGATGCTAGGAAGAACAGAGCTTTTCTAAAGCAAAGATTAGTCTGTGGTCTAAATTATTTTGATGGTATCAGAGACATGGACGTTAGAATACTGAGTTAAACATCTTTAACCTATCATTCAACTATATAGCCTAGGAGTAAAATTTACAAGGATTTTTCCAGTCTGATATATTATGCACTTATTTACATAAAATATCAATATTTATATTCACTGATGGAACAACAACATGACTTGGTTTTCTAAATAAAGATGGCACATATCAGTTTGACAGACACAGCTGAGACAGCTGAGTTTATGTTTCTTAAAAAGTATTCATGTTGTACTTTTTTATAGGATACTGACAAGGGAATTGCTAATGAAGATAAAAATTATAAGGGTGGGATGTGTAACAGACATGTGGTTCTGTAGAAACTAGGAAAAGATATAAAACTCTGTTTTACTTGCCAGTACTATGCTGAACATTGTCAGTGTTACTATTTTAAAAGAAATGAGATGCATAGTGTGCTATAAGAAAGAAAATTTTGGGTTTTTAATTCTACAAGTTACAAACCATATCCCAGAATTTTCTAATTTGCATGTTGTAATTAGAATACAGACCTGATCTAACAAAAGGCTTCCAAAAACTTTTGCAAAAACTTTTCATGTAACTATCTGTATAAGCTATCTTTAAATTTCTTCAATCAAGCCATTACTGCAAATAACTACATTTTGATGATTTTATTTCCATAAAAATCTTGGGGTTTAAAGCCAAGGAAACAAATATTTTAAAGTTTTGACCTTTTATTGCTGTAATTTAAGCTGTTAAAAATAAATCAGAAATAAAAAGGAGAATTATGTGGTGTTTTCTTCACTTACATGGACTTAAAAGTTTTTAACAATGTGCAACTAACAGTAGGAATTTTCCGTCAAGGATCAGTTACCTTATTTGTGTTAGAGTAAGTGCAGACACCTTAAGTCTTTTGCTGTTTTATATTGGATTCACAATAACAATGAAGTTGCAAATATATTTTTTGTTTTCACCAGTGAGAACTTCAACATACCATCATTTTAAAAAAGAAATCTTCCTTGGATTCACCAAGTAATGTGTAGGTAAAAATAATGACCTTTCTGATACTGCATCAGGTTTCATGTCATCTTGTATTACCTCACCCAGGCTGTTTAAGACTGCATGAATCAGACATGATTCAAACAATTTGACATTCTTTGATAGAACTTGACACTGTCACCACACTCTAATGAATCACATAAATAATTAGAAAACAGACTTCCATAATTCCAGAAGATTGTAACTATTTATTTTACGTGCCTATATTGTTTTTGTAAGTGTCAAAGGACACATAAACAAGTTGAAAACCCTAACGAATATAACAATCTTACTTGAATTGATTCTATATATTAGATTATGCACATGACGACATCAACAGCCTCTAGTCAGCAGCAGGGGAAAACCATTCTGTATTATGTTCTAATTGGCTATTAAATTATAATTCCAAATGTTTCTGTGTGACTTCCATGCCTAAATTAATAAAAATTTAGATCCCTCAACTCTTAAATACTCCTAAAAATTTATCCATTGTCTTCAAACAGCAGCAATTTTTTTGACAAAATGAGATTTTTTTCCCCCTCTGCTATTTATTTAAAAGGACAATAAATCAGTCATTGGAATAATTTAAAATGAGTTTTCTTTCAAATGGTCTACTCCAGTTGAATTACAGCTCAGGAGTTGCAGGATGACAGTC
Source organism: Lophotriccus pileatus (assembly GCA_035583135.1). NCBI lineage: Eukaryota > Metazoa > Chordata > Aves > Passeriformes > Tyrannidae > Lophotriccus > Lophotriccus pileatus. Next base: position 47,930,376 of record JAWWES010000133.1, on the reverse strand, counting down.
TATCACTTTTTTTGCTTTACATCAGAGATAATAACAATTCTGGCCCTAACATCTTTAAAAGAAACTGTGTCTCAAATCAAAGTGTTGAAAGTGCTGTCACTGAGGCAAGCAAGGTTTTCAGCCTGTCAATCTATGAACTTTGCCAAGACTGCATTTCTTTGTCTTTCATTTAGCACATTGTAGTGTTCTTTATGAAAACAGTTCTTTACTAGCTTGAACGTGTGCAGACTGATTACAAAGTTGAGTGACCAGTAGAAAAGTAAAATAGTATTGCTCACACTCTTGTTCTAAGTAACACTGCTCACACTTTTGCTCTGTGGATGCAAATATGTACAGCATAGGCAAAACAGTGCAGAGTCAGAACTTCTATTCTCTCCCCAAGCAAGATTTTGTATCTGTTTCACATATTCTCTGTATGTTTTAGAACTAGTTCTTTCCCTCTTTTGCCTTGCCATTGAGGGCTTCTGTAAGGAAGATTGCATAACAGAAACAAAAGGGGATTTAGATAAGCTTTTTTGTTTGCCATTCCAGAACCATAGCCAAACAGACACAGAACAACTGCTTTATTCTGTAGCAATCTGATGTTTTTAAAATGCATTAACTGACCTCTAAAATTTAGAGGTGTGTGTATGAGTGTGTGCAAGGTGGGACAAGGGGAAATGGTGTCAAGTTGCACTAGCAGAGATTTAAATTGGATAGTAGGAAATTTTCTTCACTGACAGGATGATCAGATATTGGAACAGGCTGCCCAGGGAAGTGGTGGAGTCATCATCTATGGAGGTAGTTAGAAGATGTATAGGTGTGGGGGGTTGAGGAACGTGGTTTAATGGTGGACTTGGCAGTGCTGGGTTAATGGTTGGAGTCAATAACCTTAAAGGTCTTTTCGAGTCTAAATGATTATGTGGTTCTGTGATTCTATTATGGTAACAAAAAAAAGCACTATTTAATTTATAATGAATAGTTTGGTATTTATTAGCACATCAGCTATTTATTTTGTGCACTTACCTATTCTAAAATTTTTTAAAAACAGCCTCCACCAACATTTATTGTGTTTTCTCAGAAAATGTATTGAAATGTTAATTTAAGTATTACCTTAATTTATAGGGAACAAAAATCCCTAGCTCTGATGTTGTCTTCACATATTTAACAAGAATTCATACTTTTTAAAGAACATGTTCTCATAGTAATTCCATTTTTCCAAGTCATATATTGGTGATTAAGATTTCATTAACTACCTCAGGTACCAACACTGCTACATGGGAACTATATTACTTTCCAGTTTTTTACAAGTGATCTTATTTGGAAGCATAAAATTTCCCAGGTTCAAAAGTTGAAGTGCAAACAACATTTTTTCTTCTCTGAACATTTTAGCTGACATGTTAGAGGTGGCCTTCCTTGTTTTTTTTATTGGGGTCCTCCACTTCTCCACCATGCATCCCACCAGTTTACACCTAAGTTCCATCTTGGAGCACATCTCTTCCTGGAACAATTAAGGTTTGATCTCAGGCACTGTTTATGCCTATATAGCTTAATAGCTGTCAGGTAATTTACCCCTGTGTAAGAGACAGAAATTGGCACTTACAAATGACCTGATGGTCTAAGAAGCATAAGTTTTGGGAGGAAGGGAGGAAGGCTGTGGTACAGATTCGTCTACTGTCAAACACTGCAGTCTGGTCCTGGTTTCCATAGTAGATCCCTAAAATCTGGAGCTGTATGTGAATCTACCTCAGTGTCCATAATATTGAAAAAGCTGAGAAAAAGGGAGAAAGAGTCCCTATTTTTAACTATGTGTCTTTTCCTTCTCCCAAAAAACAAGTAGATAATGACTGTTTTTAACATGGGTACTCACATTTGTGTTGGTAGTTGGTTGAGAAAACATAGTAAATGTGGTGTCAGAATAGGGAATGACACTTTTTAGGTAGTGGGCAGCCCTTGAAACACAAGAGAAATGTTGCCACCGAGATAGACATCATTAGATGGGAAGCTCATCATCTGTCTGGGTCCTATATTAGTCACACAGAAAGGAAAGACCTTATTTCACAGAATCGCAGAATATGCTGAGTTAGAAGTGACTCCTAAGGATCATCAAGTCCAACTCCTGGCCCTGCACAGGACCATCACCAAGAGTCAAACCATGTGCCTGAGAGTACCATGCAAAGGCTTCTTGAACTCTGTCAGGCTTCGTGCAGTGACCACTTCTCCCGGGAGCCTGTTCCAGTGCCCAACCACCCTGTTGGAAAAGAACCTTTTTCTAATATCCAACCCAAACCTTCCCTGACACAACTTGAGGCCATTCCCTCGGGTTGTATCACTGATCACCAGAGGGCATCTGGCACTCCTCTTCCCCTCAAAAGGAAGTTGTAGACTGCAATGAGGTCTCCCCTCAGTTTCATCTTCTCCAGGCTGAACACAAGTGACCTCAGCTGCTCCTCATACAGCTTCCACTCTTCCACTCAAGGCCCTTCACCACCTTTGTTACTCTCCTTTAGATGCTCTCTAGTGGCTTAATATTTTTCTTATATTTTGGTGCCCAAAACTGCACACAATACTCAAGGTAGGTTGCACGAGTTTACAGGTAGAGGGCTCGTGCCTTCTTGGTCCAGTGGTCATCCTCCAGATCTGTAGTGGGCATCTGCTTCTCAAAGTTAGTATTCAAGTAATGCCTAGAGACATAGCCTAGAACTAAAAGTAGCCTTAGTAAAGAAATCTATAGACAGTAGTTAAAATCTATCCCTGAAACAGATACTTTTAACTTGAATCAACAAGACAGGCAAACGGGAAATAGAAACAAAAAGAAGTTAAATCACTTGCCCAGGACCATAAAGCAGCTTAATGGAAGAGCTGAGAATAGCACCTGGCTTCACAGAGATTTAAATACCTGCCCCTCACTATTCATTAATCTATGTCGCAGCATCACCTCATGGTTCTAGCTGGGATGTATGTGCCAGAATAAAACAGTCCTTAAGTTTTCCTGTGTGCAAGGACACTTGACAAAGCTCAACATTGCCCAGAGAAAAGGCAATGAAGTAGGGTCATGTCTCAGCTTCTTTTCTTTATGATTTCTCCCTATTTTTAGACGATGATGAAAGCTCTTAATGAGTAATTGTATGTACTAATCAAACTATCACTTTGTTGCTTCCCTGTATCTCAGTAGTAGTCTTCCACTACTACTTCTGCTACAGAGTGAGAGTGAGATTTCTGAACATGCTTTAGAAATACTTTTTGCAGAGGTATGGCTTTTTAGCAATTTAAGCTATTAAGAGAAAGCTTTCAACATCCCTTTTAAATGCTTGCAGCCCTACATGAAAAATACACGTAAGATATACTGTTGAAATTTCAGCATGAATTTTTAAATGTGAAGTGGTTAATTTTAGAACTAACACATACAAAGGATTTCCAGTTAACTTCATTCCCTTCCTCCAAATGACTGTCAGTTATCTTAGTTGCACTTTGAAAAGATTTTCAAAGTTTTGAAATATTTACAAACCTGGAGTTTGTAAAACTTTGATATTGAGTTCTATCCATTTCTTGCTGCTCTCCTGAAAGATGAAAGATTTGAGAGAGAAGGTGATGACCCTGCATCATTGCACATTTTCCTATGTGTCAGTTAAAGAATAGTGAGTCTAGTGTTCTGGAGGTTCAGCATTATCAACCTACAGGTTTATTATGAAACTGCTGTAGAAACCTGGGGCAAAATCCTATAAAATTCCCAAAAATGACAGTGAGAAATGTAAGAAACTGGCTATAATGAATTTATAACTGCAATATTATTTTTGCTGCTGATATTAACAATGTTTATAAGAATACTTAAAGCACATATTCCTTAATCTAAGTTAAAAGTACATGTATAGAAAGAAGGTTATATCTGGCCTCCACTGAATTTTGGAGTCTCTTGTTTTTGTTTTGTTTTGTTTTGTTTTTTTTCACCAGACATTTTTGGCTAAACTCTAGCTCAAACTATAAGGATAAAACAAGACAAGTTATTCTGGTGATACAGAAAACTCGTTCCTTGAAAGAAATTCTTCAGGGGAAGCATCCCTGGCACTGAACACATTAATAGCTCTGACAGTTACCAGAGAGCAATTGGAAAAATCCACAGGCAGCATGTTACTTACTCTTACTAATAGCTTCACTGGTGACCATTTTTATTGAGTATTAAACAGAACGAGGAGTCTGGGGATTCCAGACTCTGGGTATTTGCGATTTTAGATTAGTCAGGACTGCACAGTGGCACAGAAAGGTAAATCCAAGAAACAGAAATGACAGCTTCCCTACACTTACCAGCACACTTGCTCATAGCTGCTTCACTTTTAATTTATTTTTTATTATTTCTTAGTTTAGTGCTGTGTTAGCCTGGGGCACATCGCTCCTGCCTCAGATGAAACGTGCTATGCAGCTTGCTCAGCTTCAGCTCGGGGCTTTTCCATTGCTATACAGAGAACAGATACCCTCATCCTTTTTTCCATCCCTTTAAGAAAATGGGATTACAGTCTCAATCCAAGACAAAAATCAGCTGAGAAAACTGTAGAGAGCAGAAAGAAAAAATATGCAGATCATGCAGATAAATCTTAGGAGCTGTGGACCATCTAAATGCATAGAGTGGGCTACTGGTGTTCACTGTTACTACCAGTGACTGCAGGAAAATTCACGCTCTTCCTAATATTCTGAGTGCTAAATAACTTCTGAGTGCTAAATAACTACTAATTCTGTGTGGGACTTCAGTTTAAAAATATGGGCCAAAGGCTTTCTTAAGCAAGGTAGCAAATGGGGACTATTGGCAGAGAGCTCACTGCTGTCTTCACCAAGGTAGTGCACAGAGACACGTGGCTGTCCTTGGATCAGTGGCTTTCCCTTCCTTGGAGAGGGGGACTGAAGAGAGTTGTACTGTTGTGCAGCTACTGGTGGGAGCACTCACTATAAGGCAGTCAAAACCAGGCCTCCAGTACTGTACCAAATGTAATGACACTCTGCTACCATGCCACAGTAATAAATTTTAAGAAACAGCTTATTTTCTGTAGCAACTTTGTCTCAACTTTGTCTAACACATGGTATATTGCAGCACTTAACAAATGCTTGTTCTGAGACCTTCCTGCATTTCTCATCTTGCTTCTTTCACTTTTTGTAATGTTGTATAATTTCAGCTTTAGTAAGTGCCTGCAGGATGCTTACAGCTTCAGCTTTTTCTTTGGTAGCACTTATGCAAATATTTAAACAAAAGGAAGGGATCTGGGGCCAGAATCTTCTTAAAGCACATTCACTTTTCTTGATTTCCTTGAGACAGGACAATTTACACAAGAGCAGAACAGTAGTAGGTTGTGTATATGTATATTTTACAGATTTCTTTAATCTGGAACTAAGCATGTTCCAGATAATACAAGGCACCATCAGAACTCTCTGATTAGTTGCCCTGATGCTCTGCAAGACCTGGGGCCTTTAAGAGGAGCAGGTGTGAATTCACCCAGGCCTTAACAGGTATGCCCAGAGATTTTTCATTACAGGGCTAGGAATACCATCAGCTGGTTTTAGACTCTCAGTTTGGAGGAGCAGTGGAGGCATCTAGATGGACTTAAGCTTGGTGGAAGTGAAGCTATAGCATGCATGATGGTTAACAACTAATTTGTAGAAATCTGTAGAGATGTAGAGGTGAAACACTGGTGTATTTTTTGAGTGAGGCTTTAAAAGGAGTGCTCGGTATCAAACAATTTTGAGACTAAGAGCAAGAATAGGTAACTGAGAAAGTAGTGTACACTAATATAGGGCTGGATGATCCCTCCCAAAGGAGTTATTGGGAGTTATTCATCATCGTGAATGATGAGGATGTGCTGGTTAACTTCACATCTTCCTTTCAAAATAGTGGTTGAAGAAAAGTAGGGAGAGTTCTTCATTTAGCTGTACATTATAATTTTTTTTGCCTACATTTTTGCTTAGATTTAATGTAAGACTGTAACTATCCAGGTGTTCTAAGGGAGACCTTGAGCCAAAGAGACTGAGGTTGTGTAGTCAGAACTCTTATATTCTACAATTCTATATTTCCATACTATTCTATATTCTATAAAATGTGAATAATAATACTTAATATTAAGTTTGGACTTAAATATTGTGCAAGTAATGGTGTTAGTGAAAAATGGTAGTGTAAGCTGGAACTTCAGCCATAGCAATTTTGGTTCCTTCTAATTCACACAGTTTTTATGAAGCGGGTAGAGAGCTGCTTCCCAATTTCACAGGTGGAGAGACTTAGATACAGAGAGATACAGGCAAGCACTTTTAATTTAGACGAGTGGGGATTCCACATTTGCTGAAATGGCTTAATTGTCATCGTCTCAGTAAACCTACCAAAAATTTAAAGAGTCAATTGCTAAATGGTTTCTTGTTTGGAATCTTATCACGGTTATTATAAGGTTAAGTTTCTTAATCAGGACCACAGCAGATTGAAGATAATGAAGTGAAAATAAAACCCATTCCTTACAATAATTAGTAATTTCTGTTGCATACAAACTGGTAGTATTCCATCTTGAATTATTCCCAAAAAACATAAGAATATTATCTATTGAAAGAGCATTCTAGTTCTCATGAGTGTACATTCCATAGCAAAATATTCTGAGCCAGTTTTCATTTCCCAACTCAAAGTAGTTTGAGTGCTTGAGTACCCAAACTAATTTTTCCTCCTTCATATTTATCCTCTGCTTACCCTGGAGGATAGGACTGAATTTGTGATAGAATTACACTACTTCCCTTTGTCCTCTGGGGACCGAACTATCAACAACTCACTGCTTTGAGAGATCTTTACAGCTGTGAGTCAGGAATGACCTTTTCTGAAATAGACTGGAGGCTTCAGCAGGGGTGTGAATTTGACCTTGAATTGTGAACTAAATTTCTTTACTATGATTTCTTGTGACACTTATCACTAGGATGTGGGTCTGCTTGTGAAATGCTGCAACAATGGGTTTTCATGTGACTTTTTAAGCAAATATGATACTTACGCTTCATAAATCTTGGCTTCATCTTGTAGAAAATTTCCTATAAAGGGTATGTACAGATAGTTATTTGTTTCCTCTCTCTAATGAGCCAGACTCTTGAGCTTTCTGGGCAAAATTGATGTGTTTAAGCAAAAATACAGTAACAAGCAATACCAAAAAGCAGAGTGCATCCTTATAATGTGTTGTATTTGATGTTCTCATGCATTCAATCCCTGTACAGGGCATTCACTTAGGAGTTGGACTTCATGATCCTTGTGGGTCCCTTCCAACTCAGAATATTCTGTACATGATTCTTTTTTGTGTAGGTGAAGAGATGCACTTGGCACGCAGTGGGGGTGGCTGCCATGAAGAAATTCTTTTAAAAAGTTCCCTTATTTTTAGGGCTTATTCCAGCTCATGATCCATATGGAAGGTTCATCATAAGATTGTAGAACTTGTCACTAATGTAGGCTGCAAGATGATATGATGGAATGGTAGGACTGTTCCACACTCTTTCACCATTAGCAAAGTGAAGGAAATCACTGTGTGTGTACATGATGTGAAGAAGTAGAGGTCTGCCTTTATTGTGAGTCATGATATACAGATTTAGTCACATGTGAAGGGACTTGGACTGGCAATGCTCTTCAAGTATGTACTTTGACTGCATTAAATGTTGGAATTTCCTGAGGAGAAGAATATTTCCAATAGGACTCTTGTGATTTTCTTGATATGAACAAGAGATAAGAATAACTTCTACCATTGATGAACTATTTTCTCAAGTCAGGAATATTGATATTTATCCTCAGAGTGATCACAACCTGCAGAAGCAGTAGTTAAATGTACTAGGAGCTGTAGTGATGAAACTATTTAGAAGTCTGCAGCACACTTGTCTGTTTCTATGAAGTTTGGGAACTAAACTGAGTATTCTCTGAGGAGCCATTAAATAATGCTTCTCTTTAAATTATTCTTATTATTATTGAGTAGAACAGTTATGATGCATTTTTAATGTCCCATTTGTGAACAACTATTCTAATTAGAGAGGTACATTTCTCTCTATACAAAACCTGAGTTGTGATTTATGTGTGTATGATGCAAAAGTGTTACACAGTATATAGCAATATAAAAATCTACTCAAGACCATTTGGTCACCTCACTTCAACAAAGGGTTGAATCAATTGAAAACAGTCTACAGCAGAAAATCAAGAAAGGCCCAAAGTGTTTTTGTTTGTTTGTTTGTTTGTTTTCTTTTTTATTTTTTATTTAACACCAAACCAAACCAAAACACAAAACCCCACCACAAACCCAAACAAAAACATTAAACAAAAACCCCTATAACTGTAGGAGGACAGGTTGAACAAATTTGCGATATTTTTAAACTATAGAACACAAAAAGACATTAATTTTTAAATAGAAGAAAGCTGTTAGAAAGAAGAAAGAAAGCATCATGTGTTTCTCAACTCCTGGTGGTATGACAAGATGCAGTAGGCTTCAATTCCAATAAGAAGAATTCAGATTAGGTAGTAGAAGTGTTTCCAGGCAAGGAAAAATCACTGCCTGGGAGAGCTATGAATTTACCATCACTTGAAGGAGGGAGGCATCTGTCAGAAATGGAGCAACTAATTTTACACTGGGGCAGGTTGAGCATCTCAATGAACCCCTGAGACCCTTTTCAGCCTGATTATGCAACATAGAATTATAAATCTATGACAACAGAAATATGGTGTACTTAGTAAATACAAGCTCTGCAAGCATAATTTTATATGTGCTTGCCTTTGAGCTGTCACCCACAGTGTACAGAAATGCCTGAGATTTGTCTAACTTCACATCAGGTATCTCTCATAACCAAAACCTATAAGGAATAGAGATTACCTTCTGTTATGGTTACAAGGCAAGGGAGAGAGCTACAGCGATGAATATTCATACCATTACATCATCTGAAGGGGGGGGTTCTGTCTCAGTTTGAGTGAGACACAAGTGTTTTGCTGGGAATAAACCACGAGGAAGACCCAAAAACTCCTCCCCCTA
>JAWWES010000133.1:47853086-47921295 GCA_035583135.1 Lophotriccus pileatus | reverse complement strand
ACACCTGGACCTGGGATTGGTAAGGTAATATGAACCCCAAGGGAAGAGGGGGCAGTGACAATGCAGGGACAACAGGGAATTGGCTAAGACAGCTGCCCCTGGGGGCTGGCCATGCAGGGGGCTGCCAGCACCTCTCCAGGGAGGGAGACATGTCCCTGACCATAGGAAAAGGTTACAGCACAGCCCTTCTGATGGAGGATTCAAGTAAGACATCCTCAGCTTCTTTCCACACTCTGAAGGCAGCCTCAGTCGTCAGCCCATCTCCAACACTAGTTTTCACATTTTATTTCACATAGGGTAAGATAAGCAATCCAAGTTTTAAATGATTACCAAAGTTTGCTAAAGACAAAGCTGAACAAAAAAGTTCTCCTTTTATATTTCCAAATGTGGAATAACATCAATATAATTTTTATAACAGATTTTACTCATATAAAGTTGATTGGGATAGTACTTACTTTATTCTTTAATATTGTATTTATTAAAAACTTTGGTTTATTGAAGCATTCATATAAAATCTTTATTTCCTAGTAAGACAGATATTCTAGTCAAAAGAATATGAGATGTTAAATCAAAAAGGTGTGAAATCTCCTCGTTGCTGATTTGCTGTTTCTGCTTCGTGGACAATTTTTTCATTCTCCACAGAAACTGGTCATCCAAACTGACACAGTAATTTTCTGACTGGCTAACTGAGGATACCTTACATTTCTGAGGACAGCATGACATTTTGATACTCATTAGTTTAAAATGTCATCTGGAAAGAAATTGCCTAATGTTTGGCACTTACAAACGTTTGAGGGTTATTGCAAGTGAACATTTCTTGACTAGTTTTTGTGTCTTTTTTACTCTTGTTTAATTAACATGCAATTATGGTGTTACGAGGAGCTTTTCTATAAATATATGCAACAAGTAATAAACGAGGATCACCTTAGTTCTTCCATGTGTTGGTTAAGGGGAGATTTGGATCAGGATAAAACAAAAGAGGTTACTTAAGGATTGTTCTCACTGTCCTCGGGACTTCTTATTATACAGTTTCACCATCTGTTGTAGTGGGACTAAAGAGCACCTCTACCTCCTCCTATGGCAGAGATCAGAACTTGGACCAGATGTGTTTGCTTGCTTGTTTTTCAAACTTGGATATATGATTAGTTTGACTTCTGTATGATCTAAATTACTTTTTTTAAATTTATTTTTATTGTGTGTTCTATAGGTCATGTTCAATAGTGAAAGAGAAATGTGCTCACAGTTTTTTGACTTGGATTAGGATAAGTGACGTGATGAGGAAAATAGCTGTCTCCTAAGGAGTGAATAGCAAATGAGACTTTGCCAACTAAATCAGAGGGTTCTTTCCTGAAATAATGTTGCATAGAGTTGGATTGAGAGTTTCTAGAAAAAATGTTCAAATTCCAAATCTTACAAAATTTGTGTGGTTCCTTTAATAAAAGTCACACCAAGCACGTGCATATGTGTGCTGCAGAGGCTCTCGAGGAGGACATGATCAATTATTCACTCCTGAAAGCCTTGGGGGCCATGGAAACAGGCAAGAAGGCTTATTTCTGTGAACTGTCTCGCTGCATGTTATCAATGCTCAGAAGCAGAGAAATAGGCTAGCTCACTGATTCTCTCATTAATTTAGGTGCATACTTTGTTAGTCAGCTGACAAAATAAACTTGATATTTATGATATATTGGCCTAGCTCCCTGTATGAAAATAACAAGGCTCTGAATGAAGAACTTTTTAAAATGTTTTAATGATCTTGTATTAGTTTTTAAGCCATGCTTTCTGCCTTTTTTCCCCACAATATAGTTTGTTGTATTGTCACAGTAGTTCAGTATGACCCCAAAGCCAATATATAATTTGTTTTATCTTAAATCTTACAGCTGACAACGTTTTGTTTATTAACACAATATTCCTTTAAGAAATCTATAATAAAACCAGAAAACTCACATAATCTTGCAATTGAAGTTTAAAGCTTTAGGGGTAAACTTTAAATTAAGCTCAGAGTAAAAAAAATAGACTTTAGTGATGTGGGTTGTTATCCTGGCTTTTGTTGGGGAGGCTGCTTTTACATCTTTGGAAGGCCTTCAGGTTATTTCAAATTATAAAAGTATGAAACATAAAGTATGAGGAAATGTAGTTCTTAGAAATGATTCATAGTCTGTTCATACTTCAGGCTTTTTACAAATCTTTTTCTCTATCAAATTTTCAGGAGAAAAGGTATATATTTAAATTAAATTAAATACACTACCATATCACAGAATCACAGAATATTATGAAATGTAAGGGAACCACCTCATGAAATCCAGCTCTTAAGTGAATAGACTGTACAGGGATCAAACCCATGACCTTGGCATTATTAGCACCGTGCTCCAACAACTGAGCTAATCTCAGGGTTGTATGGAATATTTTTATTAATATAGGGGGTCTTAAATGATCAATCATAGTAAGAAAATACCTGAATTAATACTGTCCACAAATCTAATTGGTTCCTGTTCCCTTGGTTGGGGAGGATTGGGTTACAGACCATTTAATCCAACCTGACATTGACAAGTCCGTGGGACCTGATGGGATGCACCCACAGATGTTGAGGGAACTGAGGAACATCACTTTTAGACCATGATCAATCATCTTTAAAAGGTCACAGCAGTCAGGAGAGGTAGCTGAGGACTGGAAGAAAGCAAATGTCACCCAGTCTTTAAAAGGGTAAATACCACAATAATATAATCATAATTTCTTGGAGATTCTTAGTTTTACTTCCATTTACAAACACATTTTTTATGTAAGCAAGTCTATTGAGAATAAGAATGATAGTGTGAACAATGTTTAGATTTTAGACCTCATTCTAATTTTAAGATTTAAGCCAGCATTTCTTTCATACTTCAGCAAAATGTAGGTTCTGAAATGCGTGTGCTATGAATTTCTTTACTAGTAAGTTTATTATACCTGTATATTGCTTCCTGCTTATAAAAACACTTTTCAGATAAGCTGCTTATTTTAAAACATTTTCAGGTTGCTCCAAAGAAAGTCAAAATATTGGAAGGCTAAATATTGTCAGCAGTGAGGGACTATGATGAAATGATTCATTATTTCAGTTTCAGAAATTTCAAACTTTGCCAAGAGAGTGGCATTCTGAATGGCTGCCTAGCACATTAATATGCTGATCTGTCTTCTAGGCTGGTGAAAGCTGTGTTTTCATCAAGTATGCAAAAATCACATCTCTCTGTAGAAGTAAAGATTCCACAGAATGGATGAATTTAATTAAATAATGCCTTTAAATCAGGTAAAAGTCTTAGAGTTTGCTCACAAATCAGCAGGGCTTTGTAGTGAAACAGCATAGTTTTCATAATGAAATGATTCTGAATCTTAAATGTTAAATTCTTGGGATTTGTAAACTCTTAGAGGGCAAAGTGTAAGATAGAATTTTCAAAGGGGAATTACATGCTCAATTTCTGTTAACTAATCCTTTAGGCAGCATTGAAAATCTCAGCCTTACATCACAAATGCCACTGAGAAATCAGCTTGTTAACATAAAGGGTTCTGAGGTGAAGTGGAAGGATATTGGAAAGGAAGGGCAAGACTTCCACATACAAAATGCAGTGTGTTAATTAGGGATTTTGTTTTCTTGTTTTTCTCCTCTCATGACATTCTTTTTCTTAAGGTATGATTTTTTTCACACCGTGGCAGACAGCAGTGGGAAGAGAAGGGCATCCTCACTCATTTGCTCTTACAGTGGGTGGCTGAAACTATCCTGAGTTGTCCCAGTGTCCTGGAGGCTGGGGAGCAGAGCTCCCTTCATCTTCTGGCTGCATACCTCTGTGGAAGACAGTCACAGAGCTAATGTGTCTTTGCAATTTAGACACGAAGAGCTAAGGGTAAGGATCCTGACAGTTGTTAGGAATAAATTAAGTTTTTTGCTGTTAAACTTGTTCCCAAATAAGACAGAATTCTTTCATCTCTACTTTAGAGTCAGAGGTATTTATCTAAACGTCAAATAAAAAATGTAGACACCTGGGAAACTGTGTGTCCTCAGAAAACCAAGCATGATCTAAACTTTGGACTTTGGTAGTGATGAAGTAACTAAATGATGTGTAAGTCTCTTTGAGGTTTTATCTCTGAATTTTATATAAATCCCTATTATGTAAGGAGCATGGCCCTTGAAGGTACCTTAGAGCTCTCCTGGAATCCATGTAGCAAATGGATACAACAAACCTTTACTAACATATGCCAGAAAGAGAACAACTGCGTAGGTAGGAGAATAGATGCCTTCATCTCAGCATATTTAAAAGTATGCCATATATGGAAATTTCTGGCAGTCTTCAGTGGAAAACTCACGCCTAATTTAATGGAAATATTTTAAAAGAAATATTTAAATATATTCAGATATACCTGTTTGAATTATTTGGCCCTGGATTGACCTGAGATCACAAGAGTATCTGTTTATGATGTAAATTTAAAAAACAAAAAAAGTTTTTCTTTTCTGACAGAGTCTTCATATTTATTTACTAAAGCTGAACCACAGGAAAGAGAGTGGAGAGAGATATACTGCGAAAGTCTTAAAGAAGATGAAAGAGGAATTGCCATGCATGAATAGAAGTGGCAATGCAAGAAATACTGACATTCAGAGTTCATTGGTAGTGAAACAAAAGCGAAAATTTATGAAGAAAAATGTGCAGAATGAACAAAAGATAAGTATAGCAATGATGTGAGATGAGAATTTTTAACATTATTGCTCTAATCTTATCTGGAAACCTATTCATAGACAAATACAATTGCACAAACAGAAATGAATCAAATGAAAATGACATTCAGGTCAATGAGGCAGCACAGCCCTCAGCAGTTTAACCATGTGACGGTCCCAAGATCCACTCTCATACTGCCAACACGGCTGCCTACAGCCCTTGCCAAGCAGCCAGATGCTGCTGGAAGATGAGGACCTTCCACAGTTGGCATTTAACTCTTGAGAGGGCAGTAATAACGTTCAGGCTTCATTTTTATGACTGAATAACAACTGAATAGCTGAATTTAAATTCTCATATGCTCCTACAACTGTTTTAGTAGTGATTTTTGACATGTGTTTTGTGGTACATCCTGTTCTAATAAGAACATTGCTTTTCTATTAGAATGTTAACGTAACTCCATCCCAGCTTCATCACACTCTACTTTTTAAGTTAAGAAGCATTCATTTTGTGAGGAAAAATGGCACAGGTTTGCTTTTTCAATAAAATTATTTTAAAAACCCCCCTTCATTAATGACTGATGTAAGATCTAATAAAGCATTATGAAGTTATGGAACCTTAAAAACCTGATAGAACTCGTCATCTCACGTCATTAACTTCCCAAGTACCGTTTCTCTATTGTAAAGTAAGATTTCCCCAAAAATGCAGGTATCCCCAGAAATGCCAAGGCAGTGGAAAGAATTCAAAAAATTTATTTAGAAGGCCAGAACATGAGAAACTTAAAAAATACCTAACAGTGTGGTTTACACACTGGGCCCCAGGGAGAAAAAGGCAAGTTCCTGCCCTCTCAGGGCCTCTTTATCCTCTCTGTTTCTCCTTCACCTTCCCAAGGCCTCTGTACATGTCTGTTAGGGCTATTTCTCTCCAGCATGGAAAGAGAGAGGTAACATAGCTCTCTCCTCAACACCCTCTGGACTGCAGAAGGGGAAAAAAAAACATACAACCCTCTTGAGAAGGCACTTCGCAGGCTTCCTAAACAAACACAAGAATTTCTAGCTTTCCCATTACAAATGCTTCCAAAAGCAAACTACCTCTACGTCTATATATTTTCAGTGTTCCCCTTTTGACTTTTTTGGAAATGAGATTCTCTCTGTAGTAAGTATAAGAATCTATTCTTACACAACGTATGCAATATTTTGTTTCAGAGCACTAGCATATTAGATGTCTTTTCATCAAAGACCTTCCAAGACATGGAATCACCCATGTATTACTGAATCAGATTTATCAAAAATACCCATTAAAGGCTTCAAACTTTTCTCTGAGACTTACAGAGAAGCCATTTGGTCTCAAGATGAATTGTGAGTGACTCCAGCTACTTTAGCACACTCTTAACATTATAATGTGGATGGGTTTTATTTAGTTGTAAATCTCTGTATTGCCTCACTTCAAATAGACAGGAACTGACTACATGAAGATTTATTCTTATTTAAGGGGAACAATGACAGGAAGATACTCTACTTATTGCATATACAGAAACACCACATGTAGAGATTTTGGTAGTTCACACATTGGCCACCTTGTTACAGGAGGGAAGTATCTGACTATCCTAGAAAATCAATAGCTATTTGACTCTAGTATGAGCTGTAGCAAAGACATAACACATGGTTTGTCCTCCGACATCAGTCAAGAAAAATCGACATTCAAAAGTCACTGTCTTGATTCAATTCTATGGTAACATGCTTTAGAATATTGGTTTCTGTAGTATAAGAAATAGAACAACTAAGCATGGTAAATCAGGCAGTATTCTGTTTCTAGGTTACTTGATAAATGCTATTGCAGTACAGTTAAGGGTGGGAGTAAGGAATAAGCAGGGAATAAGGGAGAAAATGAGTTGTTCAGTCTCTCTCGTGAGACTCAATGTAGTCTTGTATTTTTGTTAGTTTATCTCCGCTGCTCTTGACCAATGTAAATCTACAAAGACTACAAGGCAGAATAGAAACAAGTATGTTTCTATGTTTTTATCCCTTTTGTTATGCTGTTTGGTCAGACCTGGTGAAAAAGAACCATTTTTTTTTCTTGAGTAAAAAGGAACACATTTCTTTCAAAAACCTTAATTGAATAAAAGATTTTCTTGTTTTTCAGTCCTCTCCATGTCTCTAACTCCCTCTTTACAAGGACCTCACTCTCACATTCTTTCTACCTCAGTTGTATGTCTACATGATAACTGCAGAATGTGTCAGCATCTATACCTGAATACTACAAGAGATATGAACAGGTAGAGACTTGGAAAATGTCACTGTTGCCTAAGAGTAGTAGATATGCAAAAGAAGTCAGAGATGATGCTTAGATTTTTCATCTGTTTCATCTGATCCTTATGGGAACAGGACATACAAATCAAAGAACGGAGAACACATAAAAACTTGCACTAATTTTTTAAATTTCAACTTTTCCTTCACAGTATATCTAAACAACAGTTGTTTCCTTCCTCCACTGTATGTGACCTAAATATTTTTCTGAACTTGCAGTGATATGCAAAACCTAAATTAATCAAAATATTAAGAAGAAAGTATGCCTCAGGGTAAATATAGGGTGAATTTTATACTGGATATCTGCTTTGTAAGTTTCAGAAGACTGGAGAAAAAAAAAAAAGATTTAAAATGAGCTGAAGACTTTTTACCCAGCTATAAAAGCCTACCAGACTAAAAGTATAAAGCACTCTGCTGTGGTGATGCTCATCAGAAGAGTTTCTGACGTGTTCACTGGAGAAACTTCTTGGGAATCTTACAAAAAATAATAGAACAGCTTAAGAATTCAAAATCCTGTTATGCAACATTAGTTTATCACTCCGCAGGATGCTGACCTTGCAACGTTCAGGTAACGTTTCTCCATATTCACCCTCATCCCAAAGCAAGAAAGTGAAGGTGGTGATAGCTATGGTAGAAGCCCAAAAAATGCACACTGTAAACCGAAGCATTTTTCAGGGTGCCCCAGAGTCACCACCTGTAAATATGGGCACGATTTTTATGTTTCATTTTCAAAATATGGGCATGTCAGATACAGATAAGACCACGCAGAGTGAACTCCAGGTTTCTACCATCATAGATAATATCTTACTGGTTTTAATGGTTGGTTTGTTTGGTTTGGTTTGTTTTGCTTGTTTGTTTGAAGACCAGTTACATTATTCTGATTTATATGTGTGAGAAGAATTCATTTTTCAAATGAAAGGGAATTTTTTCAGTTCTGATCTGAAAGCTACATAAAACCTTTATGGCAACAACAGTGTCTATTACAGCTTTACAGTAGTCTTATCACTACACAGAAGTGAAAGGGAAACCTGTGACAATGTCAAAGGTAAATCCAAGTGGAAATTGTGATGAAATTTGTCTGACAGAACATGCTTAAAAAAAAAATATTGAAAGCAATAACTGATCGAAACACTGATCACCCATGTACACCAAAAAACTGTAGCTGAAATTCCAATGCAAAGGACGGTTTTTTTAATCAGTTTCGCACATGTGCATAATTTTTGTGAATCCTGGTGCCCTAAAAATTGAACAACCTTTGGGTAGATCCTTGCTGTAACATAGTTGCTTTGTGCTGCCAGACTTGACTTTTTTTGACAAGTTAAAATCATAAAGTGGCATGGATCCACTGTGGTAACTTGCTCTGGGTATAGCTTCAGCCAGTGGTGAAGAGGAAGTGTGGCCACTGTGCATTTAAACCCAGGGGATTGCTTTCTTGCCATAATAGGATTTAGACAGCAGAGAGTCAACTAGTACAAAGATCTCATGTTATTTCCAGCTTTAGCAGTGGTATGTGTGTCTGTTTGCATAGGATGCTTTACATAAACCCCACCTTAAATTTATTTTTTACTTTCCATTTCTTTTCTGCATGTAGCTTGAATTCAGAGCGTGATCCAGTAGCCATATTCTGGACTTTCTTGTGTTGATATCTGACATTAAGGAGCTTGTGTGTACAAATTAAAATGGAATCTAGAGCTGAAGACAACGAAATCAGTATTCTGAACATATACTAAGGGTTGCAGGAAGTGATGAGAAATAGAAAGAATTAACCCTATGAGAGATGCCAATTTGCTTCTCGATTTAATTAAGTTAAATTTTTCAAAATGTTACTCTAAGTGTATTGTATAGTGGGATTTTTAATATACTTATTTCAAACTGAATGTAAGCATATGAACTTCCATCAGAGTTTAATTCTATGTTTTACCATATCATTGTCTTGTTTTTTTTAAAACCTTTTAAATGCCATTACCTTTAAATTGCAAAACTTCATAAAATTGCTATGTAATGCAGATTCTGGTTCACTTAAGGCATTAGGTGTTTTCCTTTGATGTTATAGAGTGGTGGGAGGTTTTTTTCCTCATCTTTTACAAATAAAACCTCATCAGTTGTTTGTTTAACTGCAGTGTCAGCTTTGCCTTTATAGAAATGTGGGATTCTTGCTTCTAATTACCAGTCTATTTCATTTATTAGAAACTGATGTATGTACAATGCAAGACAGCCATGATGAAAAAAATCCCTGTGTAGATCAACAAAAGATTCCCTAGGTTGTTGGTTGGTTTGTTTTTTTTTTTTTCCTCTTTTTCCCACAGTTCCAAGGAACTGTGGAATGGTTCTTTCATGGTTGTGCCACTAACTCAAGTAGCACATTGTAATGGCTAAGCGTGCAGATTACATTAATGCCATACTTCATAGAAAAACATGTAATGCCTTTCTTTCTAAAGCATGCAGCCCTTCTTTCATCCCTGTTCTGTTGCTGAGGAGTCTATGTAAGCGTTCACAGAAATCTTGGTTTTGACTTATTATGAGCAGTAGGTCAAATGCTTTTTTTCCCCAGCAAAATCGAACCCCAAGAAGTTACATCAGTACTGTGTTCAGTCGAGCATTTTCTGGGAACTCACAGCATAGAGAATAGCCATTTCCCTGTGAAGTCTTGCCACCCTGACTCTTTGTGACTGGTGGGGAGGCATCTGGTGAGCCAGAAAAGCCACTCTAGACGTGATCCTGAAGGATGTTTAAGCTACTGCCCTGGTTGCCTGCCCATGGATGGTTTGCACGGTATCCCAGGCAGAACAGAAACTTTTGGACAAAGTTTATTAGGGAGACCCTCCTCTTGAGTCACGAGGTTCAGAAAGAACCCTCTTGATTTCTAAACTCCTTCTCAGAGAGGAGGCTAAGTGGGGTCTGGATCCAATTCTAGTCTTAGATTTGGTCAACAGTTTGTGTCTAGAGGGTTTATATGAGTGTAATTGAGCCTTTATACAACTTCATCCCACAGGATTAAGGATGGCAAACCAAATGTATTTATATTAATAAAATGAATGATTTATTTATATGTATGATGATAATGACTACGTTAGAAGACTTTAATCAGAATTATTTACTACACAGCATAGATTGTTAAACTACTAGTACAGTGTACTATTTATTGAAGCAATGATATTTAACTTAGCAAAACAGTTATGAAGTAGAGATTGATGTTACTCACCCATACTGATGACTGGGCAAATCCCTTCCACTCAGACTCAAGAAGTAAAATTGAGAAGTGTCCCAACTAAAGGGAGGAAGCTCCATACACACTCCAAGAAACAGTATATTAAAAGATTCTCCTTTTAGAAAGTGGGAGTGTCCTTTAACAGTATAAAATTGTTGTCAGTTGTTTTTCTAGGCTAGCCACACAGCCTTTAGCTCAGCATTTTTAGATAAGTTATCAGTAATATTACTTATTAGTTCCTTTATCACGAATTTTGTCTGCAACTTTCTCACCAGTGCCAGATTCTGTCAGGAGTTGTTCTTCACACCCTCAACGTGTTTAACTTTGGGATTGATGAGTCAAGGCTGGTCTTGGCGTTCTTCAACACCAAAAGTAGAGTGACCTCCCTCTTCATCCGCCACTGATAACTTCTGCAAATAGGTGAGAGTTCAAGGTATTTTACTACTTAGAGCATTTTGCTACATGTGGCCAGTGTGCCTGAGGTCAGGGAGACACCTGTACTAACAAGTCATGTATTAACTAACTCACATATTAAATTAGGTCAGGGTTATTAGAAACACATTTTCAGTCTTTTAATGATTTCTCTTACAAATAGGTGCTATGAAGGCACCATAACATGAAAGATGGTGTGAGCTCCAAAGTCTCATAAGCTTCAGAATACTGGAGCTTAGAGTTGAAGTGCAGAACAAATAGATCTTAACAGTTCCTGTAAGCATCTATTGCTCAGTTTTTAGGTTTGGGTGAATGTATATGCACTTATTATTGGGAAGTGAGAAAAAGGGGATATCTGGGACCAACTAAAAGAATAATTCGTAAAAATTAGTAAACTTACAAAAAACCAAACCAAAAAGAAAACAGATGGGTAGTTAAAAAAATCTTTTGTTTGCTTTATGGATAGTTAATCTAACATTACGTATTATAAACTCAAATCACTTAAGTGTAACAAAAGAGGGATTTTAGCCCTGGCTGACCTGTTCAACTCCAATTCAATGCCACCTCTGAGGTTGTAACAGACATCCATATAGACTGGAAGCTGAAATTCCTTTTCTGATTATATTCAAAGTGTTCAGTGTTCACTACACAGAACCTGATACTAAATTTGCTGTCTTAAAATATCTTCTCTGCACTGAAATCAAGAGAAGCTTTACATTTCACTGTGGCAAGATCCAGTTTCACCTCCAGAATCCACTTGCTATTTTGTTTGCAGAATATATAAGAACTGGATCTTAAAAGGTAGGCCTTTTTTTCCCTTTTCTTTTTTTTTTCAAGATTTCCCTATCTTTCAAGCAGTTCCTTTCCTTTATTTAATTTACTGAAGCCTTAATAAGAAATTCAAACTGTTCAAGCAAATACTGTTATAATGAATGCTTGACTTGTACATTGCCAGCTTCTGTATTAAATTATTCAGATAAAAATAAACATGGACAGCTTGAAAACAAACTAACACGATGAACTAGACCGAATAGGGAATTAATAAAAAACAGTGCAAATATTTGTTGGTAAATTTAACTATGAGGATTAAGTGAAAGGGGAAGAGAAAATTTTATTTAAAAAAAAAAGGCAAATTAAAGTAAATATTCTTCCTCACGTTTGCTTTAATGGCATATGTATTGTGGCTGTTCTTGTAGGAATTTTGCTACATATTTATTTCATATTCCTGATGTCTATATGGTCATTTAATAGGTGGTCCAAATTACTCTAGAAAGCCTTTGTGTGAAGGCTGTTTTAACTTGGGTTATTTTATTAATAAAGTGCACCATAAAAAAATGCAAATGAAGTGTCACAGAGAAATTCCTGCGTCATCTCATTGCCACTTGGATCTCTGTCCTGTTTCACACATACATGTGTGCAGTGCTGTTTTAGATGACCTCATTTTTAATGGTGATTCAGTTCAGCTACTCCCCACATGTTGCCTGGCCACCAGATGTGTCTCTAAATCCCAAGTGTGTTTCACCTGTGCAAAGGACACCAACAAATGGAATATTCAGGCTCTGGACTCTGTATTCCCTGGGCCACACTTGCTGCCTATCCAGTCAAGTATTGTGAGAATATCACACATCCCCCAAGAGGTGTCTACAGCTGACAAGTTTTCATGTCCACAGATGCTCTCATGCAGCCATGCTGTGGTTAGAGACACACACACAGTGGCTGCCACAGCTCCCCAGGGACTGCAAACATTCCCCATCACAGCTGGGCTTTAGATTCAAAGTCTGTGTCTGTGTCCCCAGAGTAAATAGTCAGGGTAGACAACTTTACTCTATTAACAGATGTTAATAGAGGTTTAGATGTGGAGAAAAGGAAGGCATCTTCCTGCAGATATTTATGTTTGATTCACTGGAAAGGACCTAATAGTTCTCATGTGTTAGATTATCCATTTTTGAAGTCTTGAGAGAGAGTATGAATTCAGTCAGCCTAGCAAGAATTCATGAAGAGCAGTAGCTCATGAAGAAAAGCTAGTTATTTTTAATTAGATGGACTGAGAAAACTGCCAGAGTAACATCAGTTATGAATAAAAGGGTCCTGCATAATAGAAGTACCCAGGACAAAGTGGTATGATGCCAGTCACACCAATCAGTTCAGACTGGGCAAGTCAAAACATTTTGGTGGGTTTTTTGGGGGTTGGTTGGCTTGGGGTTTTTTGTTTGTTTGTTTTGGGGGTTTTGTAAAAATATAGCATATCCTTGCTTTGTTCCTGTAAAATAGTCCAGAGTACTGAAAGGAAAATGATTTTTACCTTGTTGTCACATCACATAGATCTTCTGAAGCAGAAATATGGCTACACCATAGCCCTTCATTTAATGGCTGCTGTGATTTGTGAGCACATATGGTAATGCCTCACTGTGGTCATGAACTGGGATTCTGCTGCCCTGTACAAGCACAGGACAAATACCTCCAGCTCCAAGAGGCTTCCAAAACCTACCAGTCTTTCCAGATAGAGTGCTTTCTATAGAACCAAAAAATCTCACTGCAGTTATTACTATTCTTTTACACCACCATCAATCTGTGCAAAATATGTTTCATTGCCTACCTAGGAAAAGCAAGACATATATAATTCATATATAACTCAGTCACATATAAATTTCAAGGCACACCCAGTGTTTTGTTATGACTTATGTTTTCGATTTAAAGAAACCCCATCATATTTAAAGGACTACATTATTCCCCTCTGTCTGAACCAAAGATGCACAGCAGAGAACTATGTGCAAGAATTAGCTGTTATTTATTTCGTTTTGTTTGTGACGGATCCATTGTTTGCTTTTCCCAGGCTCCAAACCACCCACTGAACAACATGAATATTCAGGAGTTGCCAGCAGCTGCAGCTGGCTTGATTTTCTCAAGAATCCCAGCATATACAATGACAATTAATTCACTTTTGTATGCAGTAGTTGTGCATGAGCTGTTCCCTGATATGCTTATTCTGAAACTTTTTAAAAAGTCAGAGGAATATTCATGGTAACCCCAAAACCTCATCAGCCCAAAACCCTTGAAAAAGCCCACAAGTTTTTTCAGTTCAGACATAAATATCTGCTGATTTAGGAATGTATACACTCGAATAACCATACTCATACAGTGAACTCAGCAGGGTACATGAATTAAGTTTCTTGGGTGTGATTTCAGAACGGGATATCAGTCTTCAGTGACTAAGTACGTGGTTTTGGAAAGGACAGTTTGTAATTGTCGAGAGGAAGAGGATACAGCATAAGGATAAAATTCTGGGTCAAACTGTGATTGTTTCAAACTTTTGATGATATCTGTGAGTGCCATTTATTGTTTTCATGAAAAGTCTGGAGACCTAAGGTGTCCCGGTTTGGGTCTCCGGGGAAGAAAGAGTCCGCGAGAAAACCCCTGGTGCTCTGTAGCATGCAGGCCCCTGCCCTGTGTGAGAGCAAGGGGCTGCAATTCCATGGCTAGCAAAGGAAGACACAAACCACACCAGGGTAGTGGTAATGGTGAACTAGTTTATTAGGCAAGGGTACAACATTTTATAGGGGTCTGTGTGGAAAGAGCTAGAAGTAAGGGGGGAATATGTAAAACTAACATATGGGATAGGACAGTCACAGGAATAGGGGGATACTCTACTGATAACTATGGGGAATACCGTTAGGTCAGGAGAGTGATAAATCATTCAAGTTGTCCTGTCTCTCAGGCTGCTGTTAGCACAGCAGCTTCCAAGTACTTATCTGAGTCCAGGACAGTTCCTTTCTCTATATCTTAGTTTCTTGGTCCAGGGAACTGTTTTTCCACCGCTCAAACTCTGCTGCAGGTCCCAGTCTAACCCTAACACTAAGGTATGCATACGCATGATGTTTGTGTTATAGTCAGGAGGACAGTGGTGACTGCAGTGAATCATGAGGTCTATGGGATTTGTGGTAACAGGCCATAGCAGCAACCCAGAATTTTGAAGATGGCTATGAGAAAATCTCCAGTTAGGTGTGGTTTGATTAATGGGAAGATACTGCTTGGTGTGCTCGAGAATGCTGTAGTCCTCCAAGATATCCCAGATATTCTGCTACAGGAAGAAAACCAATTGCTTTCCAGACTTAAAAAGAAGTCAATTATATTCAGACTCCTAAATAACTTCGAATTTGCTGTAACAGCAGCTTGGATTTCCACAAGAGGCTGTTGTTCAAAAAGGCTGTTGTTGAACACATGCATGGATAAGAGCCTGCCTTGACTGTAGAGTTTAGTCAATGTGAATATTCTATGGTTTGCCAATGTGTGCTCTTCTGAAGGGCATCACTATCCTTTAAATGGTCAGAGCTAAAGTAGGTTTTTGCTCTGAAATAAAATAGTTAAATTAGAGTGGAGAAGCTTTTATGTGGTTTATATTTCAGAACACAGTCTGTTATTTATAATAGAATTCTGGTTTTGGTTTCTTCTAGCTTACGAAAGAAAAATATTTGAGACCTAACATTTTCCATTCTTGGTATGAATTTATTTAAAATTTTATTTATAGTTTGTTTACAACTTGAGTAACTTTTGAGGAGCTTGATATAACAGAATAGTGTTTATTTTTGAGAATGGTCTAATCTCATTTTCACACTAAATAAGAATTGGTGCAAACAAAGACATGCCCAGTAACTAGCAAGACTTTTCAGAATATGACAAAAGTCAATTGCAGAGAGCACCTTTCCTTCCTCTTTGAGTGTGTTCCTTAATTTAGATCTCATAAATCCTTATAGTCTTTCTTCATGCTTCCCTTACAAGGAGATCTAGCTCCCCACGTATCCTTACACGGGGTCCTTGTGTTTAGTTTGTTTTCAATTAAAAATAATAATAGACAAATACAGAAAAGCAAAAGATAAAGAAGTAAAGACTTAGTTTTATACCCATGACTGGTCATATGTGTATGAAAAAACAATGAATAGATTAACCACACTTACATATGCAGTTTTTTCCAGAGGAGTCTTCCCCAAAATCTGCATTAGGTAGTCATTTCCCAAGCAGCCCTATGTTACCCAGAAATTTGTTGGGCTTTCAGTTATTCAAAACTCATTTTATATGTTGTTATCACAAAGAAAATATATTTTGTTTTTTGGGCCTCAACATAGTAAATTTGATATCCCTGGACACTGAGCACTAGAAAAATTTCCTCTCCAAAAGGAGTTGTGTACATTTTTCCAAGTTGGACTTGCTAGTGTTCAGCATAAACAGTGAGAAAAACAGGCCTATCTTTTTTCCCCTCAGGCAGAAATGCTCCAAACTTGCCTCAAACATACGCAAAGCAAAAGCAAACAGAAGGTAAACAGCACATGACCCTAACACCAAATGTGTGGCTGCAATGAAAGGCTCTCTACTAAGTCTGTTCTATATTGCTGCCTATTGGAAGAGAAAGAACTTGATCTTAATGGTCCTACAGGTTCCTCACTTCACAAGCTTTTCCAAAGGCAGATATAGTAAGTATTTTGGATGGGGTTTTTTGCCTCTCTGATGGATGAGATATATAGTTATATATAAATATATATATAGAGAGAGAGAGAGAGAGTGTTATATAGTTATATATAGTTATATGTACATGTGTGTGGTTTTATTTATTTATGTACTTATTTATTTATTGGTAACAGGGAAAGAGGGAAAAAGGGGGAAATCCAATTTCATTAACTTTTATGAAATGAGCAGCCCAAGTAACCTACGAGTATAAAACAAGAAGATAGTTGGAATTTGGATTCTTATTGATATATCCTCAGTCAGCTGTCTCTTTCTGCTCTTTCTTCCTTTTGTAATTCAATTATTCCTTGTGCAAAGAGGTTTGGGTCTCTCTAAAGCATTTCCAACTGTCTTTAAGCTGTGAAATATGAGGATAAAGGCCACCTGGAAGTGGAAAACCTCCCACTTTGATCTTACAAAATTGTAGTAGTACCTGTGATAGGTTTCCCCCTGTAGACTAATTCCATTTCTCCACTGTTGAACTTTCATTCACTTTCCTCATATTGTAGCTCTGAGAGTTTTAATAAATTTAAAAGAAGTTTCATTATAGCAAAAATTGATTCTAAGTTCCAGAAAGCTATAAACTCTTGGAGGAGAGAAGGCAAAGTAAAAAGAAAGAAATATGGAGCAATAAAACTATATGTTGTTTGCAAACAAAGCAGAAAAAGATTTTAAGCAATACATGTTACTAATGGAAGTTAATGACACAGAAGCAACTGTGATCTTCCTCACAATTTTTTTCTCTCTGCTCCCTTCTCTTTCATCCAAATAACTCCTGACAATGTTCCGCTATTTGTTTTCCTCTCGTAACAGTCATATTGCAACCCTTCAACAGCTGTGTATTAGTTTGCATGGAGAATGGATCTGGTTCAGCTTGAACCACAACAGCATTATAAAAGTGAGAAAGTGGAAATATTTCATTTTGATTCAAGCAAATGTTTTGAATTGGGCAGGGCAGGGGGAAATGAAACACTGTTAATTTTCATTCTTGAACTGTGGTTCACTTACATAATAGGCCATCCTTTTTTTTTTTTTTTTTTCCAAGGAAAAAGATGGAAGATTCATTTCAGAGCAAGAACATTTTTGCTGAATAACTTCAGGGGGCCTCTGGGTTTCCTGTTTGTCCCGAACCCTAGTCAGGGTAAAGGCTGTTCAGTATTTGTAGTTCTATGGCAGTCCAGCAAGAATCAAGAAGTAACTCATCTGGAACCTGACTGTATTTCTTAACACTAATACAAACCTGAGGTCTTCTGAAGGTTCTTCAGAGCTGTTTCATTTGACAAGTTCGAGGTATCTGTAGTCATACTTGCTCCTCTTTTACATCTCCTCTGCTCAAGACTTGACTTCAGTAATGATGGTGTTGGAAGACAGGCAGCTAATGTTGGATTTAAAGTACAGGTTTGATCCTTTTCTTGCCAACTCTGTTTAGTTTTCTACTTAGGCTGTGAGCTTTTTATGCCTAAGAGTCCTCCTTTTATTTCAATACAGGTTTAAACTTGGTGGGTGCTACCAGAAAGCCTTGTTAAATACAGTCCTTTTATGGTTAGATTTTCTTAGTTTTACAGACTGCTTTTCACGGTAAGTGTGGTTCTGTGATGCTGAGAAAGCCCTTTGTGGCTCAGCCTCACATGAACAACACACAGACCAATTCATATCAGAGTTCATGGGGAATAGACTAGCAGTCACGCAGGTGAAAAGTAAACATTACTACTAGTGTTCATGTATAGACAGAAGGTGATATGTGACTCCATAGTATATTAGCATAGGTTTATAATTTCCTTTGCTATAACATTCTCTATGTATTTTTTCAGAGGCATCTGAACATAGTAGCCATTTGCAGTACTTTCCTTACTCAGAGTGGCACATTATATGGGGCACAAAAAGGAAAACTGGTTGTGTAAATTGAAAGGGAGGGACAGAGCTAACCTTGATCTCCTATGGACCATCTAGAGAATGAGTGGTTGTTTTTGTTTTTCTCTGATATGGATTTCTGTTGTGTCCCTCGGTAAGTCTAAAAATTTACCACCTAAATTAGCCCTATTTGTGGTACAGTGTATGTGGCAACTAAACAATTACTTTCATTGTACTCTTTTCAAGTCATTCAGGAGATTTATTTACAGTCTGCCATCTACAATTAACCTGATGCCAAACTTTATGTGATTTTTGTTATGCCAGTATTATGTATTGCCTCTAGCATAACCTGCACACATTAGCATCAGTATAGAAGAATCTAGATTACTATTTAGATATTAGATGTTGTCACCTTCTATTTTTCAGTTCTTTAAAAGCACCACCTTGTCCTGTCAAAAGAAAAGTAGGATTGGAAAAAAATTCCAATAATACAAATATGTGTTACTGGAAAAGATGTATTCTTTCCTTAGTGGAGAAAGGACTGAAATTCTCCATCTCTCCCTTTTAAGATGGCTTATCATGTTCAGGTAAGTTAGATGATATGTCATGATCCTCTTCAGGGATATGTTTAGTTTAGTCTGAACGTGTGTGTTTTTTCATTTCAAGGGTTTCATTTGAAAACATTGGCCACATGACATGTGCTGCTCTTTGCGAGTCAAATGTCTTCAACTTGTAGGTGAAGAAGTTCTTTTGGACTAGTTCTGTAAGCTGGTTCAGTATTTTTTTTCTTTACAAAACCCCAAGTTTACATGGAAAAATAATAAAAAAGAGGCATTTAGGGAAGGTTCAAAATGAACCTTTTTTTACATCTGTATGGCAATCTATTCAGTAACATCTCTGAAATATATCCTTTGCTGCTTTGAAATGTTTTTTTTCCTCCATTCAAAACAAAGTGGCTTTTCTGTTGTCTCCCACTTTACATGGTCTTGTACAAACAAGGTCTATAACCTTCTTATTTACTCAAGTCAGCTTCAGTAGCAAACTCCTAGTTCATACCAGACCTTCTGTCTCTGTCCCTCCCTTTGAGTTCTTTCTTGGAAAGGTTTATATAAGATCTGGTATGAGTGGTATTGCTAGAACTTAAACTTTTACCAACGTATCTTTGAAGACAATAAAACATGTTAAGTTTCTCACTGTGTGAATGCCCAATGAATCATTAGAAAAGAGAAATAGGCAGGTATCTATAAATAAATAATTAGCAGAATCAAAAATCAGGGAAATAAAAAGAAGCACTCCATAATAAATATGTTCTGCAAAATTAAAATTGTGCTTGTGTGTTTAAATGACTTTCTGACTGTGAAATACAATTAGTTCTCTTCCCTTCAAAATGTCCAACTTGTTCAGCATGGGGCAAAGTAGAAAATACATGTACAATCCATAGCACAGTAAAAAAATCTGGGATCTATGCAGTCCTACAAGCAACACATACCAAATACTTTTTTTTGTTAAGATGTACACCATGCAAAAGAGTCTTTAAAATGCATTTGGACTGAATGTATTGCTTTCTGTCTGTATTTTTGTAAAAGCTGTAGTAATATGAATGAACTAGGTAGCAGATAGTAATATCTTTTTGGATCATTTTAGTTTTAAATATAAAACCAGAAATAAGTGGGAAAATACAAGACAGTGCTACTCTCAGATACCTGTAGTATGGTATTCCCTCAGGACATGAAGAATTTCTTTCAGATATCAGAAGACTTAAAAAATTTTATTATTAATTACTTTGTTTATGTTTTGTAGCATACTTTTTGGCAAATGTTTTTAGAGTCACTTTCACTGAGGAAGTATGATCTTTAATTCACTTTGTAGACCTTTTGTTTAGGTATGAAAAGTATTTCCATTTACATTTGATGAACTAATACAGCTCAAGAAATAGCTGAATTCAGATACAGTATCCATTTTTGCTTAAGCAGTGAAACAGAAGAAAAAGTGGAAATTTCTAGAGGAAAAGGATACATCAGTGGATCAAATATAGTTTCAATTCTGTTGGACATGGTGAATTACTAGATATCATCTTTCTAGCATGTGAAAATAATAATAAAGAATTATTGGATACTGTTACTTGCTGTAAAAGCTTGGCTCAAAAATACCTTGTAAGCTAAAGCTGGAAAATATATACAGACTATCCTTATGAAAGGAATGTTTTATATTTCTAAAAACTGCAGCATTTAAAAGTGGTATACCTATAATTCTAATTTGATAATTACAGTTTTACACTTCAAAAACACATGGTAAAAGGAGTATAGACAATGTACTTATCATTATACAATTTTTTCTATCTGAGAAATCTAAAGATAATTCTGTCATTCCATATTCTCTTACATGTTAAAAGAAAAGCTGCTCTTTAGATGAAATTGTGTACTCCTAACTATCATTGTATCTTGTGTCTTCATTAAGGAATGAAAGGGATGAAATTTGAACTCCCACTGCATGCCGTACAGGAGTAAAATCTATAGACACCTACTTCCAGTCCATGTCTATTTTTCTCCTTCCTCTCTTCCTGAAATATAAAACATAGCTTGTAACATTTAGTGAACTTTTGCACTAAGCAATTTTCCCTTTGGGGGGATAGAAATTGATTTTCTTTATCTTCACATGTGAATATTCTGAGTGCATTCTTTTTCCTCTCCTCGGTAAGTGTTCAGTGAAAGCAGCAGTGCAGGGTAAGAAGGTACTGCCTTTAGGGTTGGAGAAGGAGTAAATTTAAGTTCAGGCAGCTTTCCCTTATTTTGGAAGGAGAGAGCCTGAATCAACCATCAGTCATAAAAAAAGGGACAAGAAGTATACTGTTCAGATGGAAATCAATATATAAATACATGAAATCAAGGGGGGAAAAGTCTGTTAATGAAGGACAAAAGGTCAGCTAAACATGAATTTTTTTTATTTTGCTGAACTGGGTTATGATGATGGTATGCATAATCATTTCTTATGAGCACCCTGAGACACCCATCAGTGAAGGTAAACCTATTCCATGTGGAAAAAACTTTGACAGAACTTCCACAATACTTCTATCTTACTATTCTGAATAGCTAAAAGGGACTGTAACTGAACATAGACCTTTTCTTGGCCTTCTTCCACAGCCTAGCTTTTACCTATCGTATCTTCCAATGCTGATATGAAATCTAGCACAGCATGGTGGCATGGTATAGCACAGATTCATGAGTAATGGATAAATTCAGGGAACGCAATTATCCTGCTTGTAACTGCGGTTTACCGCTTGGGGCAGTTGACAATGAAATAAAGATATTTGGATTCTGGGTGATTTTCCCCAGTGTTAGTATTAAAACCCTCCTGGATTCAGTATAGGCAAGAATTTCTCTCACTGTTTTGCTATATAATTTGTTGCAAAAAGAGAAGGCTAACTGAAAGAAAACAGTGACCTTTAGACATGATGCCAGGAAATCAGGCAATTCCAAAATTTCAAATCAGACAAAATGGCCCAAGAAAGTGCATAGATAAGGACTATGCAGAATAAAATTTCAGGGAAGATTTATGATTTACGGGTGATGCTCGTAGATCTCAATATATAGTAAACAAAATTGCAGTTAAGTGCTTGAGATGGACATAAGTTGTATTCCATGGATATGAAATACTAGCATCATCAATGCAGAAGGATCTCAAACAGATGTTCAGAGAAGTGAGAATCATACCTTGTAGCAAATAGCTACAAAGAAAATGGCTCACATACCAGATAATAGAAATAACAATTACAGTATAGCATATAACAATAAGGGAATGAGTCATAAACCATTGGAATCAGAGAACAGAAACTGACAATTTCGTGGTGAGAAAAAATGCAATGACTGATACTTTTGAAAAATCAAAAAACCTGAGTTATGAAAACCAATTCTCCTGAAAAAGGCAAAAAGTCTGGCATTTGCTGTATAGTTCCAAGTGTTGCCTCTGTTAATGGTTACACTATGGCATTTGCATTTTTTCCTTACTGACCACAAAGGAAGGATGATTCTTCATTCATGCTGTGTAAATCATGAGCAAGAGCACTGAAATGACATTGCAATGACTAAATTAGTATCTCAAAGAAGAGATAAGATGCATTTGACTGGACTTTCCTCAGCTCAGTGGAAATTAGAAAACTGAATCACTGTGGGAGCCCTATATCCTCTTTCTAGTTTCTCTATTTCAAGGCCAAAGCTGGTTATGTAGAGAATGTCATATGGCAGAAGGCAAGCCCAGGTTCTGTACCCTGTTTCAGAATACTGGGTGATGCTGACAGATCCCTGGGCATGACACAACTCACCTCTTAACTTAATTCTCAGTTTGCTGTACATCAAAACAAGTATGAAGTAAAGAGTGTTTGGCATCCCTTTCCATTATATCAGACCTATTAAAATTTGGCAGAAATACCAGGGGAGTAGTTCTTGTGGCAACTTTTTCTTGACTTTCCTCATGCTCTGACTACACGGCATTTGAAATTCAGGGTCCTTAAAAATTTAAGCTGGTTTAGCCTTGAATTTTAAAGATTTAAAATGTTTGAAGAACTTGCAACATAGTGATTTCTTGGAGTGAGTTAGCACTCTCCTCATGCATTCAGATATCAGTGACTTAAAGTTATGTTTACACAGAGAGCTTGGGTTAACTTAAGACAGTCCTCAAAACTTCACTCACTGTCATATAGCTAACAAATACCAGGTTGATTTCCAGCTCAGCCTGTTTCTGACACCTTTGCTTCCAAATAAGAAACCAAGATATTTCCACTAGTTTTTGTCCTGGTTATGGCTGAGACAGAGTTTATTTTCTTCTTAGTAGCTGGTACAGGACTGTGTTTGGGATTTAGTATGAAAATCATATTGATAGCACACTGATGGTTTGGCTGCTGCTGAGTAGTGCTTACACTAAGTCAAGGACTTTTCAGTGTCTCATGCTCCCTTAGTGAGGAACTGCACAAAAAAACTGGGAGGAAGCATAGCTGGGACAGGTGACCTGAAATAGCCAAAAGATATTCCATAATACAGTATGCTATGCCAAGTATATAACCTGGAGGAGCTACCTGGGAGAGGGGTGTATCAGGGTTCTGGGGCAGGCTTGGTTAGTGAATGGTGAGAAATCCTATTGTGCATCACTTGTTTTTCTGGGGCTCTGTTACTCTCTCTTCCTCTCCCTATTATTAGAATTATTATTATATTTTGTTTCAACTGTTAAACTCTCCTTATCTCAACCCATGAGGTTTATCTATTCTTTCTCATTCTCCTCCCACCAGGGGAGAGTGAGCCAGTGTCTGCATGGTACTTAGTTGCCAGCTGGGCTTAAATCACATCAGCTTTTCTCTCTTGTCTCCAAGTCCAACTGCACTTGGCATCAAGTCCCTCTGTAATCAACTTTCTACCTGTGATGCTTCCATGACACAGAGAGGATCAAGATGCCTGCAGACCAGATCCTGAAAACCAGCATCACATAAAACAAGGAAACCTGGAACACAAAAAGGAGTGGAACGTGGGAAGTTTGCAGTATGGACCAAGGTATAAATGAGGAAGCAGTAACTTACTTGGCTTTGGTAAACTTTGATGTGTTTTAACTCTAAAATACTAAAATCTCCTCATCATTTTCCTTATGTTCAGAAAATTGTTTTGTAGTTGTTTTCTTGTAAGACATACCACTTTAGAAACAATTAGGCAGCTTCTTTCACTTATACTTTTTGTGTTTATACCAAACTGCTGGTTTAAGTCTTTTGATAAAACAAATAAAGCCTGGAACTTGGCCAAATCTTAATTCCAAACAAGACTAACCATATTAACCCGTGCTATTGAAATAAGCTGTGAAATGCAGTTCTGAGAGTCTTTCAGCCAATGACTAGACCTGAAGGAGTTTCTTTGGAACAATTCAATCCTCTCAAAAGATATTTGGATTCTACTATCTGATGTTCCATTAAACTCTGAAGAATTTGTGTGTGTGTATAAAATAGAAGTAGTGTGAGTTTTCTTACAGGTAGCCTAAGAAATTGGACAAATTTCTCCTAACATACTCTACAGTTCTGGAATGTCTACTTTTCTTTTGGCAGCAATTTTGTTTGTGTAAACATCTATAGCGTCTGAAAATGACTGAACTTGCTTTTTACCTGTTTCTTTATTGTCAAATATTATCATCACCCCAGGATTATCAGAGAGAAGAGAGGAAATGTTTCAGAACTAAACTGGTAATTGATATATTGTAATTTTTTCTCTGTTGCTTTTTTCTCACTTTCTGGTGGATTCCCACTGTGTTTATAGTGTTTTATGAAATCAAACCAGATGGAATTGATGCAAATCAGGTTTTTATTGCAATAGGAATGAAAAACTGTATGAAACCGGGGAAAATAGAGCATATCAATTTTAATTTCACAAAGTATCATGTGCAGATCAAAGCCAATGCAAAGAACACCATGCAATTTTCTTTGTTAGTTTTGGCAAACAGTAGAAAAGCAATGTTAAACACAATGATAATTTTTTTATCCCCACAAATATAGTACAAAAGATTGATTTATTTAGTTTTAGGAAAAAACTATAGCAACTACGGTGAAATTAAGGGGAAGGATAGTCAATAAAAAAAAAGTTTTCTTTCCTAACTGTAGATCTCACATAAATTTTGAAATCATCGTATTTACCTTTGGTATTTGCCATTATAGATTACACCGTGTAGGGTATATTGCGCTGCATGTAAAAGACAGGATTAAAATCTGTTGGAAATACATATGTTGGAAATGCATGTGTTTGGTGAGGACTCAAGAATGATCTTTGATAGCAAGCTACATGTTCATGTTTTTTCAGGATCACATATGAAAAGATCGAGATACAAGCTGAAAACAATGCAAACCAAACAGAAGAAGTTAACAAAGTTTGGTGTTACAAGAGAGGGCAGGTGATCTGGAAAAGTCCTATTGCTGACATGGGTTTTAGTGACATGGGGTTCAGACACACTTACTACAGGAAATAAAAAGAAACGTTGTGAAGTTCTTGGCTTCTACATACTCAAAGGATTTTACTGTGGAAAAATCAGCAAAGCCTCTTTTAGTCAGTCCTATGGAACAGTCAAGAATTACAGAACTGTGTCTGATAGGGAAAACAGAGTCTGCAGGTCTATAAATTTTATCCCATGTAAACTCATCATACATGTATCAGCATAAGAGCTTGAAAGCATGAGAACATATTACTAATACTATCATACATTTCTCTTGTAACTCTTCAAATATAAAAAAAAATCTCAAGAAGAAAAGCAAAGTCTTAAAACTAAGAGAAACTTAAAGAAAAGGTAGAATGCTCTGCCACCCTGACTTGGCTGGCAATGAGCTATTGCAAAACTCCACACAGATTTCACAATTCTTTTTAATGTTAGGACTTTGAACAGAAAATAGATTTTTCCATACTTGTCATTTAGTCAGTGTGCTATGAATGACACCAAATTACATGGAACTGCAAAGAGGATGGAGTTAATGGAGGGAGCACAGCTGAATTAATAAAGAATGCAAGTACGAGTGGGAGGTAGTTTCTAGGCGCAGTAGGAAGTCTCAGACACATCTTGTTTTTCCTAATCGGATGAAAAATAGATCACTTGTGCATGCCCCATGCTGGTTTTCAAAACACTTGTACTGAAGCCAAATTTACCTTTATGGACTAATCAGGAGAAAAGAGTTTGCAGAAAACTCCCTTCAAAATGCAGCTCAGAGAGACACAGAGAGAGAACCTCACTGTATGTAAAAGGTAAAGTACCTATTGCAGGCAGTGAAACTCTGCTGGGGAATCTGGCTGCTGGTAAAATTAGCTGTCAAATCTGGTTATCCTAGTTGCCAGCTTTCTGCTCTGACCTAGAGTATTTTTCTTGAAGAACTGGGGACACTCAAGGCAGACTGGATGGGACTTTGAACAACCTGGTCCAGTGGAAGGTGTCCTTCCTCATAGCAGGGGATTGGATCTAGATGATCTAATATCCCTTCCAACCCACATAATTCTGTGATTCTTTCACCTTCTTGGGTTGAACATTAGTAGTTGCAGCACTAACTGTGGGCTCAATGAAATGTTGCATGAGATGCTTCAATGTCTTTGGAGAAATTTTAGGGTTTCTCTAGGAAATACAGGATGGTTTGGATGCAAATTTTATATGAAATTTCTTGCAGGTATGATATGGCTCCTTCTGTTTGCCTCAGTGCCTCTTCTATTTATCCAGAATTAAAAGCAGTTCATTAAGGCTATAACTGGACTAAAATGGGAATGTCATCCCATGCCATCAGATTGGTCCTCAGTACTCTTGCTCTCAGAACATGCTGATAATGACTATGTTACCTCAGGCAAAATGATACTGCTTAAGTTAAATGCCTGGCCCAAAAGAGAGACAACAGGCTTTACAGAGAAAAAAGAAGAGAGGAAGGCTCTTTCTTAGGACAGGCAGCAGAAAAACAGTTGTGGTGGTTTTACATCTGCCTTTTGCTGAGGAAGCCTATAGAAGAAGGCTATTGAGCAGTTTCCACAAAGTTTCCACATAAGCCCCTGTTCTTGTACACTGTCTTCAGGGAGCTTACGATGAAAGCCAAGTGCAATTTGACCCACAGTCACGTGGGCTCTGGCCTTTTCTCTTTTGGTCCTGATTTGCTAAAGAAATATTTTGTAGAGTCTCTTCCTTTATCTGCACTTGAGCAGCACCCTGAGGTACCAGGAAAGCATCCATCGTGCTCCCACTACCACCTTGTCTTGGTACTGCCTCCTAGGTAAGAAATCCCCTAAACTGAGTTCTTCAGATTCATTACCTCTGCGCAGATTCCTGTTGTGACTTGTTGGACATAAGTACCAAGGAGGGAAAAAAGGCATGAATACAACTTTTTAGTATTGTCCTGCAAATTTCAATATTCTGACAACTAGCAAACAAAGAAGAAATGCCTGGAAGTCCTTATTTAGTTTTGCATCAAAAAAAGTCAAAGCTTAAATTGAGTTTTGTTGACCTGGGAGTAGCGTAGGAGGGATAAACCAGGGAAATTGAAAGAATTTTTGTTTGTTTTGTTTTTTTTAACCTACACTTTATAATTATATATATTCATGATTGTTCTACACAACTCAAATGTGTTTCTAGATGTTTGTAAGACTAATTCAGACAGATGGGGAGCCTTTCCCCTAACTGGTTTCCACTTAGTTGCTGAAGATTTACCTGTACCGCTGTTCTTGTTCCTCTGTTGGGTCTGACCTAGAGCACAGAGTACCTAGTTGAAATCAGTAGTGTGTGGGGCTGGAGGCAAGAACTCAACAGAGATTACATGGAGAAAATCTTGTAAAGTCTTTCACTTCCTTCACTGATATGAGTTTTCATGGATGCCTCTGAAAATGGTTTCTTTGATACTGCCATTGGGGATTTTTGAGTGGAAATCATGGTTCAGAAAAAATTATTAGTATTAATGTTCTGGATTTCATTTTAAGTCATGAAAAGTTTATATACCAATGCTAATGTCAAAAACACTAGGTTAATAGTGCACTGTAGTTCCTCACAGTGAAAATTTAAGGAGGGGTAAGTCAGTGAGAAATTCTTCCCAGTACACTCAAGATGATAAACCATGGCTAACTCTTTGCTTGGAAACAGATTTGACATCTTCAAATCTATATAAATTATGGAAAGAAAACATCTAAAAATTACATTAGTTTCTGTCTCATGTAAAATAGCAGAATTTAATCGTAAATTTTCAATCAAAATGAATTCTCAACAGAAAATATGTTCTCTGTAGAACTGGCAATGTTTGATTTTATGGTTTTATTGTCTTATCCAATTTTTTTCTTCAAAACTTTTCTTTATGTAGAAAAGACTGAAAATTCTTCACAAAAGACGAAGCAAAGCAATGGGAAGGATGTGTTTTTAATTAATTTTGTAAAATCATGTAACCAACGCAATTGGAAAATGCACATTAAGAATCAATTAGACAGTGTTATGCAAAAATTCATTCCATGCCACTCTTGCTGACATAGCTAGCAGAAATGCTTGGCTGTACATACAAATTCTCTGCTTGGTTAGTCATGCCTGAACCTGAAAATCAGAGCTCAGGGACAACTATCTATGCACTCAACCTTTACAAATAACTGTATTTAGATTGATATCTAAAATTCAGTGAAACTGTTTTCATTTCTCTGTTTTCTTACTATGTAGTAATCTGTAAAAAGCATAGAAAGACAAAGAGAGGGTTTTTGTTTGCAAAATTCAAAACAAAATGTTACAAAATTTACTTTTAAAAGAAATTGTACAGAAAATTATTTCCCTAAAACCTTGAATTGGAACAACTGTCCATTTCTGATGAGCAAAAAAAAAAAAAAAAAAAGATTTGCAGGTATAATATCTGGCTAGCTTTAAAGAAAGCTGCTATTATTAATAGGAATGTGTATATATGAGCTTTTGTGTGTATGTGCAAAGCAATTGGTGCACTTCTGAAATTGATAAAAAAGATTATACTCAGTATAGAAGTACCAGCAAAGCACAGCCTATATTCAGGATAGTTTTCAAAATAATAAAGCATTTCCTGAAGCAGAAGGGAATGAAAATATTTGTCTGAGTATTTTATTAATCAGAAACTGTAACTGTTTGCAATCATCAGACCTGTGTTACTCCTTGATGACTACACTGTCTGACACCACTAGACTCAGTTATCAAGAAGTTGGTGGCTTTGTTAGAAAGGCCAACCATTGACAGTGTAACCTGCTGTGGAAAGCTGAATTGTTTCTGTGGTGAACAACTGATCACAGAGGTACATCAGCCATCTCTGTAGTCCACTCTGGGATGGGGGCATGATGCACAAACCAGCAGGAGAAGGGAGCTGCAGCATCTTCTAGTGTATTTTCTGTCTTGGGACTATCCATGGATCACGATGCTTTTAGTGACGTACCACAGAGAGAATTTGTTAGTGAGGTAGGAATGGCCAACAGCTTTTTGGTTTAATTAACTGTTCTAAAGAGGTCTGTAGTATGGCATCTGCAATGAAAATACGGTGACCTTAGGTCTTTAATTCTCATATTTTTGCATTGTAAAATAGTGATCTTTAAAGAACGATTTTCTACCTTGACAGTGACACAAAATTCCTTAATCACTATCTTTTCTTGCTAAATCCCTGCTGCCTGCAACAGTAATCTCAAATAGAAAATAAAATTCTTAGAATTTGATTGCAAAAACTTATTTCTCCTTAGAGCAAGATAATGGAATGCTGCAAAACTATTTCTCATGCCTTTTTGCATTCTTTGGCCAGATTCCCTGCTGAATTCTGCTTCTCTTTCTGCTAATTTGAGCAGAAGAAATAGTATGAGACATAATCAAGGAATATCTCTCAATAGAAAGCATATTTCATTAATTAACATATTCATCCATGAGGTAAGAGGAATTTACTTTTGTGGATATTTCTGCTAAAATTATTGGGTTTTTATGCTCCAAAAGGATGATACGGCTCTCTTGTTATATATCAGACCAGCATCTAATCTGTTTTGTTTGTTGCTTTACCTTTAGATTGCCAAAATGTTACATTACAATTTGTTGATCCTTCTTTAAGAATGTTTAGAATGTCATTAAAGTGTTAAATAAACTAAGACCTTCAAAACTTATTAAGCTTTTATAGAGATATAATTTTTTATTAAATTCTTCTTTCTGCTGAAATAATGGACTCAATGTTGCCAAGTTCCTTCACAAAGGCAGTTAGATTTATCAAAGCCCAAAGTAAATCTTTTAATTGTTGGACATCCCTTCGCCTATATATACAAATAACAATTTAGAAGTACTTTTATCTTTTTGAGTAAGAAGTTTTCAAACATGAACAGCATGGCTATTTCTTCTGGCAGGGAATCAAATTTCTTCAAAGGTGTCAAATCAAAACACTCTGAAGCTCCTGAATTTCTGCTCTGGCACAGTTTAGGCAAATATGAACATTTAACATTCAAAACCATGTTAGAATTCAAAAAGCCACTTGTTGCTCATGTGTCCAACATTTCTATGACATATTCTACCAAACACAAGCTCTTTCGAAGTATTCTTACTTTCTTGGTTTCAGAGAAGTCTTAATAATGCAGCATGGGCAATTTTTTCCATCTTCCACTGCTTTTTTATCCCCTGTACAAAAGGATCAGAGGTATGACATATCAGACAGTATTGTGACAGGAAACTTTCTTTATAATCAAATGTTTTGATAAATGTAAAGCTATGAAATTATCCAAGTAAATCAAATCCCAATGATAATTATTCTATTAACATCTCTTCCATAGGTGTATAGGATAGGAAAATAAGTATTGTATTTCAGAGGAGAAGAGATGCAAGTGACAACAGACAAAATGCAACATGGTCCTCTGAACACCCATGTGATATTCAGTTCATAACTGTGGGCTGCAGATACTCAGGAATGCTTCTGAAAACATACCTGTCTAGTAATATTGAAGTTAGGATGTCTGGCAGTTTTTCTAAATCCTTGGGTGACTCAATAGTTTCACTTCACAGTGCGAATTGTTCTTACAGTTGCTTAAAATTTATATACACATGTAACAGTTTACACTTGATATTTCTCATTGCTTTAAATTTTTGGACCTGTTTCAAGGAAAGAACTTCTGTCTCTCTCTATTTTCATTTTTTTGAGCCTTGTATATTTTTGAGGTACTTGCCCTCTGAGGGTGGTTTGGAGCTCTGGATTTCCTAATTCCTATGGATGTAGCTGTTTGAAATACCCTACCAGTCCCAATCCAGCCACAGGTGAGACGAGTCCCATAGCTTGTCGTAATCTTCCTTGAGAGATCCTCAGCTCTTACTCTTGTTATTGAAAGAAATTTAGGTCTTCACTTTGCAAGTTGTTCTCTCCTCCCGATTGGATAGAATCCAAAAGGTGGGTGAATTGACAGCAAAAATGTCAGCATCAATAACAGGCATATCTCAAAGTGTCTAATTTCTATCTGAAATTATTCTGATGTTTGTTGATATCCTTCTGATTATTTATGTGCATACTTTAAAAGTCTGAAAAAAAAATAGAACAACATTTTGGTGCTTTACTTGCCAACGTAGTGATGAGTCATAGCAGCAAGTATTGGTAAAACAGTGAAAGCTTTTATAAAGATACAGTTTCAGACACTTTGAAAACTGTAGTTTAAAATCTTCCCAGATTTCAGTACTTCATTGATAGATTAGAAATTAGATCAGGGTGAGCTCGGAGTAGGACATAAAAGAAAGCAGAGACTATGGAGAGGAGAGGACTCCATCACTCTTCTGATTGCCAGAGAAGATTAGGAAAAAAGTACAGGCTAAAATGTTGGTCGTTGTTGGTCGTTTCCCTGAACAGAGGCTAACAATCTTTGGTAGCAGCCTTACCAGCAGATTCCTTGTACTTCTCCCCCTCTTCTCAGCAGCTTGGTGCTTTCTCCCTTAAATCTGACATATCTGTATAACCCTCATCTTTGCAAAAGTATTCTAAATTGCTTTGGTTTTAACTGGTTTTGTTATCTTCAAAGGGTGGTGTGAAAGAATATTCAATAATATCTCTGAGGTTGCAGGATGGCATGAAGAATAACACAATAAAGAATCTTACATTTAATAGTTATGCACATAACTCAGAATTAGTGTCAGAGGACAACATATGTCTGGGGGATGTTTCTGTATAGGAAATATTAATGTTTTCTCTAGAAATTACTTTTAGAAATTCTGGCACTTGCCTTATGATAAGGTACACCTTTTTAATTGTTTGATAAAGACAACATTTTTAGTTCTGCTTCACAGACATACACTCCTCTGTCATGTTGAGAACAAGAAAAACTTGTAATCCAAACAGAGTATTTCAATGTTGAAATCCTTATTCATCGAGTGTTTGAACACAAGTATTTTTTTCTTTTACAACCACATATTACATTAGTGATTTCTAGGATTAACTTTTCTTTCATACTATTTTATGTTGAAAGCTTTAAAATTACTCATTATTTCAAATTACAGAATTAGAAATGTCATTTGAGATAGCTCTTGTCCCAAAAACTTATAGTTCACAGGGGAGATCATCATCTGCAAAAAAATGGCATTTTCATTCAAACTTTGCCGTTTAGATCATCCTGAAATAGTGTCCACCCCTGCTGGAGCAGTCACCTAAGTAAACATGCATGCTAGAGTTCCAGAAACAAACAGGAAAAGAAGTTAAATTACTGCTAAAATATAAAAATTTTTGACAATTAAAACCAACAACAACAACCCACAAACAAAACAACAAACAAACAAAAATTACCCCCTCCTCCCCCCCCCCACCTTCCCTGTAATGGTCACATTTCTGCCCAAAATCCTTAAACCCACAAATTTCCTTTCCTGGAAAAGAAAAACCTATTTTATTTTGTTCACATATGTTATTTCAGTTCCCACAGCCATCCTGTGTCCTCCTGCATCATGGCTCTATCTCTCTGTTCTTTTTTTTTTTTTCCTAAGTCTCTGCCTTCTCAATAGATGCTAAGAGCTGACTCATTTATTATTCCAATAAGTGAGTCAGTTAATCTGAACATTGAATTTCAGGATACTAATTAGAGAATACTTATTTATGGGCACCAAGTAGGATTTTCAGAAAGTATACAGGACACGTCCAGACAACTTAAGGAACTAAAGATGTCTGCTTAGTGAGAGCCCTTAGCATTTCTCACCTCCTGAATCTGGATTTTGATCTGATTAGGCTGCATCCTAACCCAGTATCAGCATGACATCTGCATATGTTTTCTCCTCCAACCCCATCACCTTTGTTTCCATGGGAAAGAAATTCAAGGGCCTGGTCCTGAAATGGGGGCTCAAATAGGTCCCTTGTGGGTATTAACGGAGGGCAGGACTGAAGGTGTTAAGGGCTTCTGCTCCTCTATGGAAAAGGCAGACTTCAGATAGAATAAAACATCCACGCCTGGTAATGCAGACCAATGGTCTAGGCTGTGGGTGTCTAATGCCAGGGTCACATAAGAGCCAGCAGTAACACCACATGTGCCTTTAAAGTTTCTCATGCACCCGAAGCTTTGTTTCTGCACAGATGCAGAAGTGCCAAAACTTCACAGGGCTGAGCAGTTTGTGCTGCCATTCTTGCCAAAGCCCAACTTTCAGTAACCATATCTGCGTATATCTTGGTTTTATATTGTA
The DNA here is from genome assembly GCA_035583135.1 of Lophotriccus pileatus. NCBI lineage: Eukaryota > Metazoa > Chordata > Aves > Passeriformes > Tyrannidae > Lophotriccus > Lophotriccus pileatus. The sequence continues at coordinate 47,888,203 of JAWWES010000133.1, read as the reverse complement.
GATGAAATAGCTGTTGGCTATCATGAATCAAACACCTCCTCACAGGATTACATACTTTTCCCACTGTTTTATCTCCCATTCTTTGTCATATAGCATCAGATCATTTAAGTGTTTGAACACCACAGTTCACACTGCATTACTACTTACTCTGTGAAAGGATGTGGGAGAGAAGATTAAAATAAGGACACAGAATTCTATGTGGGGGATGCAGAGCAAATGGAAATTAAAATCTTGATTTGATGATTTTCTGTATGTTGTAATAAAAGATGGCAGTCTACTGGATTAGGCTGATAGTAGCTATTGAAATTGATCCCTCCTGTCAAGAGAAAAAAATTTCTGAGAGAGTAGCTTGACTGTAAGAATAAGGAACTCTACTGTGTTCTGTCATAGTGCAGATAGGAGCTCTTTCTGTGCCATCAAGCAAAACTCCAAACTATTAAAGAAGTGGTGGAGCTTAGAAACAAGCTGTGCTCTTTTCTTTTATCCCCCAATCCGATTGTTTTCAACTGATTATGATTAAGTAAGTAAATGATTTTTATTTTGAACTGTCCAAAGTCTTTTAGTCACTTGGATCTCATTCCAATGTCCACATGAGTTTTACTGTTCCTTAAGTGTTTTAATATTCTTATTCTAATGACTTAATGAATATATTGACTAATATAGAATATAGTATAATGACTAATGATGACATGAATATAACAGAATTAAAGAGAATCACATTTGCTCATTTTCAAAATTAAAAATTTCTGACTAAATCATTGTTGAATTAAGAAAATTTTTTTAGTTCAGTGTGAAATTATAGTAAATGTAATGAAGATAAAGATTTTGAATTTTGAAAAATTAAACTAGCTCTTTCTGGTGTAAAAACCATGAGGGACACTTTCATAAGTTCTCTGTGATGAACTGCAACTGTCCCCTTTTAATCTTACTGAACGTTTGAGAATGTTCAGGAATGTTTCGGGGTTTATTTTTAGGGGACGGAGAGAGCTATTTCTTGCCTGTTCTTTAAAGGGACAGGTGAAAAGCAGTAGCCCTACTTGTTTATTTTTGGACCTGAGGATGCAAGTGCACAGTTTCTATAGATACCACTGGGTAATCCAGTGAAAATGTAGGCTTCCCTGTTGGAGAGTTCAAACACAAGACAGGCCAACCTGCTCAGAGGGGCTGCAAATGTCCCCTTTATGCTACCTTTATGACTCATGCTTTGAGCAGCACATTTGTTACTAAGTTTTCAGATGTTTATTCCAAAAGGAGCCAAATATCCTCCCCAAATTAATTTAATTCTACAAATTTCAGCATACTGAAACATATCACCATCCTTTGCTTCAAAAATGAGCAGAGTATTCAAAGCAATTTTATAACTGCTTCTGAGTGCCCATGTTTGAAAGAGATCATAGGAAGAAGACTATTGATTAAAATGTATTGATTAAAATGTATTGCCTTCTCTTCTCCTTGATGTCACTACGTTACCTTTGAAATCTTAACTTGATGATTTAGGAAAAAGTGGGTGATGTCTGAGAAACAAAGTGAGACAGATTTGAAATTTAACTGCCCGTGGGCTCATAATATTTCTCTGCTTATTGCAAAAGAGGCCCATGCTCCATTCTTAGTATTTAAAAGAAAAGCCACCATACAACAATGACCAAGAAGAGTGCAGGGAACATTTCTGAGATGCTACTCAGGCATTTTTTATTGAGGTACAAGTTTCCTGCAAACACTGAATTTATCTCTGAGTTAGCTGTAATTTACAGGTGGTTACAGTCAATGTTGGGACTTCTTTTTTTCTCCAATTTTCTCTTCATACATATCAAATATGTATCTCCCAGTTTTCAAGATTCTATTAGATCTGAGGATTGCATAAAATTCCTTACATTATTAACAACAATACCACAGGAAAGAAAATATTGGCAAATACCAATTTCTAAGTTTTGCAATCAGATTTTACTTAATTGTGGACAAATGCATGCAAATGCAGCCAAGTCCTCCATTAATTCACTTAGTAGTGAAGTCTAGTCTTACAAGTCTAGCAGTTACAAATTGCTTTCCACCAGTAGAACTAGTATTAACTGCAGTTAAAGGACACTCGATAAACGGACACACATTTTAAAACTTTTGCTGTTCCTGTTAGGTCTACTATCTTAGGTTTTATGTTACTCAGTTTAAAGCATCAGAGATTTATTTGGTGTTCCAAGAAAAAAAAAAACTGCAGATGTAGCTTTCCAGTTACACCAAGCTAGAAATATTTACTTTTTTACATAGTAAGACTGAGGCTGAGAATGATTACTTCAAGGTTAATTAGCTAATTGATCTTCACTGCCTTTGTCTTCTGTCTTCCTTACTGCTTTTGCACCTTTCATATGCAAATTTATCTTTGGCATAAATACACTGGCCTTCAGCCAAGCTATCTCACAGATTTCTCTTGTATATTTCAGCTGAAAGCATCCTGTAAGCAGTCTGAAATTGGATGGGATACCTCCAAGAATAAATCACATGTGCTCAAAAAAGTTGATGATGCAATAGAGTGGGTTTTTTTCCTCCATGACAAATTAGCAGATATCCTCAGTAGTTTTTTGACTCAATCATACTATCCTTCAGCAAATTCTTTAATTCTCCCTTATTTTCCAAGGGTAAAGGATGGTATTCATGGTATTCAGGGATCATCCACCTAGGAATGCAATGTTTTCTACTTCTGAACCCCTGAATGTGTCATAATTATTATGATATACAGACCAGCTTCTCTAAATTTAACCCTGAGATGAGTGACCTAGGGATCCAAAACAAGCGCAAATGACAGCAGTGGTAAGAAATTGTTCTGTAGCAGAGAAACAGCCCTGAGAATACCTCCTGAACTAGAACTGGCAGTAGGAGATCTCCTGATGGGCAAGAAATCTTTCCTTCTGAAGTTTCTGCACAGTTAGTACAAAACAGTGGAGCAGCAGCCTGTTCCCTTGCTAATTGCTACAGAGCACCTTAGCAGTGATTTACAGTGGCATATTTAAATGTATTTACATTCATTTGTACAGATAAAATACTTGGCTACCACAGAGAGGTTTTTAGTGTGGATCGGGATAATAGCCCTGACTCACCCATATTTGTGACATTTCCCAGCTTGTGTATTGTTCAGGAGTTAGTGTTCTATTCAGTAGTTGACAACTGGGAGTCAAGGCTGACAGTTACCATCTCTTCTGTGTGGCGCCTAAGGCTAGGATTTGTCTCTGGTTTCATTTGTTGGTTATATAACCCACATGCTATTTTTGAGCTATTAAAAAAAAAAAAAAAAAAAAGGAAAATAAGAACAGAAAAGAAAAAAGACAATGTAGAGGATAAGAAATCCCCATCTGGGAATTACCCACTAGGTAGCAGACTGATCTACATACGCATGTATTAATTTTCATCTAAAATGTTCATGCTAGTGAAAATGGAGCCAACAAAACCTTTTAGGGTTATGTAACAGTGATAAGTGTACTGCAACAGTTCCAGGCAAGCATGGGGCCCTTGAGATTCATCGGTTCTTTGTCTCCTTTTTTTTTTTTTTTAACTTCCAAACTGAAAAAGCTGGGTTGCAGTGCAGCATCTGTATTTTGCCAGAAGATTTTTTTTTATTATCTAATGTTTTAGTTTGGATGGCTTTAGCCATGTCCAGTCATAAGGTGAATCTGAATCTTAGATATTACCAGTTACTACCTGGTTCCCAGTTTACTCTCTTACATTAGTAAAGAGTGAGGAAAGCAATCCAGTGCCATAAGCTGTGACAGTCTGAAATCCACACTCTCATTGTTATGACAGTAGCATTTGAGGCCAATTTTAGGAAAGCAGTGAGGAAAAGAGCAGGGGACACAGAGGAATGAAATTGAGATAAATGACAGCATGGAAAATCAAGCAAAGTGTGGGTGAGGAGTCCCATGAACATACTTCTGCCAGCTGCTCCCTGTGTTGCTAGCCACAAAAGCAGCCCTCTTAGCCGTGACCTTGCTAGTGGTGGTGTTCACCGCTCAGTCTCTGCAAGGCCACTTCATTTCCTCTGCAGATAGATTTGCTCTTCAGTGCTGTGAGAGACACCATGGCATCATTCTGAAACTGCTACATTGGCACCCTGGGGCTCTATCCCATGCCAAAGCATGGGGGAGACAGGCATCAGTGTGGAGATGAAATGGGGGTGGATGGGTAAAGAAAGCATTTAAATAATTGAGGTAGGGAAAAGGAAAAGCCTGTGAAGCAATGTTTTGGTTCAGTGGGTGAATGAAGTTTTCTTCAGCCCGTTGTAGCTGCCAGGTGTCACTCCCCTGTGGGATCAGAGAGAGACTCAGTCTGTCAGCAGGTGCTGTACCTTAACCCTTCTCACAGGATGGGCCTGTAGCCCTTTGCTGATAGAAGGTACTGTCCCACCAGCAGCTGTAAAAATTGTTAATGTAGTGGAAACTGAACTTATGAAAGTTTTGTACAAGTAATCACAAGTTCAGTTAGGTTTTGCTCTTTAAAATAAAAACTTAAATGACAAATTTAGTTTCCCAGCTGTTTATCAGTTCTCTGGCTGAAGATACTCTAGGGAATACTTAAGTCAGGCTACTGAGGTGAATTTCTTTTTTTGTTGTAAAAAAAATAAAATATAAAAGACAGGGCCAGCAGAGCAAGTCACCTTGCCTTAAAACTGCCTGTCACAGCAAGATGCAGCTGAAAACCAGAAACATTTCAGCTTTGTCAGCGAAAGAACCCATGCATTATCTCTTACTGAAACTAACATTTTTTTACTCTACCTAATGATTAAACAAAGATGATAGCAGTAATAGAACACTATCAGCAGAAAATAGTCTAAAAATGTAGCTTCTGCAAAACTCTGTCTCAATCATCAATACAGACATAAATGTTTCAGTGAAGAAAATAACATTTCAGCATGATGAAAAATTGAATCAGATTTTCAGGTTCAATTGCTTCATTATTTTGCTTTCTTTTCATTGCTTCTACCTATAGCTTACAACTTAGATTTTCACTCAGGCATTTTTGTGTGTGCAATGTAATACTGCTGCTTTCAAACTGACAAATGAGTTTTCTGCATTCTTTCATACAGTAAATTAACTCTCCTGCTGCAGGCCTTAATGAAATCATCAGTTTTGGTTTGTTTTGTTTTGCTTCATTTTGTCATATTGAACAGAAGACTAATTTACAGAATCACAGAATCATTTAGGTTGGAAAAGACCTCCAAGATGATCGAGTCCAAGTTTTGACTGTTCAACAACTAGAACTAGACTATGGCACTAAGTGCCATGCCCGGTCATTTCTTGAACACCTTCAGGGATGGTGACTCCACCACTTCACTGGTCAGGCTGCTCCAATGCTCACCAACTCTTTCCATGAAGAAATTCTTGATGTCCAACCTGAAACTGCCCTGGCATATCTTGAGGCTATGTTCTCTCATCCTGTCACTAGTTGCCTGGGAGAAGAGACCAACACCCATCTTATTACAACCTCCTTTCAGGCACTTGTAGAGACTGAAAGGTCTCCAATAAGCCTCCTCTTCTCCAGCCTAAACAACCCAGCTCTCCCAGCTGCTCCTTGTAAGACTTCTCTGGACACTTCCCAGCTCCACTGCCCTTGTCTAGCTCACTTCAGCACCTCAATGTCTTTGTTGTACTGAGGGGCCCAGAACTGGACACAATACTCAAGGTGTGGCCTCACCAGTGCCGAGTACAGGGGGATGATCACTGCCCTGCTCCTGCTGGCCACACTGGTTTTGATACAATCCAGGATGCCATTGGCCTTCTTGGCCACCTGGGCACACTGCTGGCTCAGGTTCAGCTGGCTGTTGACCAGGACCCCAAGGTCCTTCATTGCTGGGCAGCTTTCCAGTCACTCTTCCTCCAGCCTGTAGCACTACTTGGGGTTGTTGTGACCCAAGTGCAGGACCCGGGACTTTGCCTTATTAAATTTCATAAAATTGGCCTTGGCCCATAAATCCAGCCAGAATGCTAAATCTTACCCAAGATGCTAAAGCTTTCATTGGTATATCAGAGTGATTAGTTTACATTTATACAGATATAGATAAATACAGATGATATAGACATAGTTCTAGATCATAGAGATATATAGATATATTTAGTCCACACAAACATACAACATGGGATTGCATGATAACTTATCAAATACTCATGTCTTCAATAAATTTAATTATAAGCACAAATTTTGCAACATCCTTTCCTGTATATTTTGCTGCTGTGAAATGTCACCAGAGCATATTACACAGAAAACTCTTTTCCACTGGGAAGACTTTGCTGTTTTCTACCTCTGCCCAACACACAGCTGAGACCTGCTGATATGTTCTTTTGTTCACTTACAGTCCTGTCTTTCCTCCACAGCAAAGGAGAAGTCGAACTAAAATTGTCAATAATCAAAAGTCTGTTGTAAAAAAGAATTGTAACTATGATGTGATTGATTATATTATCAAATATTTCAATATGTCTCATTTTCCTTAGAACTCTGAAATACACATGCCACAGCTCTTTGGAGAACACTCCTAAAACATAGAGAATAGAGAGGATCAGTTTAAGTTGAATAACGGGATGTTTTTTATAGACAACATAAGAATGAGGTTAGCCTGAGCTTACATCCTCTACTTGCAAGGGGTTAATATTATTTAATTCAGCATTCTGAAATAGCTTGTCTTGTTATTTTGATTCACTAATTCTGCCTGGAATACACTGTGGTGATTGGCCACATGTTGTGACGAATATTTGGCAGCCCATCTGTGACATGACCTGCAGCCCAGACTAACAATTTTAATGGTACGTCACTTCTAGTTAATTTAGACTGTTTTTCATGCCATTGCCTACAATTCTAAACATTACATACCATATGTAAAATAAAATTTAAAAAAAAAACAAAGCCAAAACCAAAAAAGCCCTCAAAGCTGAACATGCCTATTCGAAATAACAGTGCAAGTGGTGGTCTAAGGAAAGTGAATTCTTAGCAGGGTCTTATGGATCTAAGCCACGTTGTAATGGCATTGTCTGCCTGGAGGTATAAATCTTTTGGCAATTTCCAGTTCCCTTTAGAACTGGAGATATATATATATATATATATATATATATATATATATACACATTTATAACAGTCTGATATGTGTGACAAGGTAATTTGTATAATTTTGCAGCATTGTTGCATACCACTTGTTGTTTTTTTTTTTAAGAAATAAAAGAGGGTTCATATTCCATAAAATCTAGCTTTCCCCTGAGAAGGAAAGCAGCCAACTCAGCAGGCAGCACCCATATATGATGAATGTAGGAGTACTCTGGCAACAGTCACCCCTGCATTACAGAGGCATAAAATCTGTATTGTTCTAATAGCCTGGGTTTGGGAGATGGTTTGACATTCAAATGTCCGCAAGAAAGCTTCTCTGTTTGTGTAAAAGTTTGAAAGAAAAAAAATGCACAGGCAAACACATGTGAGGTTTGGGATGAGTGCCTGCTCCTTCTTTTTGCTTGTGGTAGGTTCCAAAAGTGGTTCAGTTGGTATGCTGTGGTCACCACTGTTATGATTGGGTTATTAAAATTACTAGAAATACCTCTGCCTGAGTTAAGGTGAAAATGAGACCATATGACAAAGTCAGTAGTAGGAATGTTATTTAACAGTAAATGTGAGGCAGAGAGACAGAAAAAAAGAAATAGGAAAAAGGAGAGAGAGGGTGAGGGGAGAAAGAGAGTGACAGAGAGAGATTAAATAGAATACGTTCCACTCTGTGGAACCCAGCAGCAATGCTGTGGGTTCTCTTCTTCTGGTCTTCTCGGTTGTGAGGGTTCTACAAAACATAGAGTCCAGTCGAGTTTAGGAGATGCTCAGGTACCTCCCCTGGGGAGCTTTGCAGTCTCTTGTGACAGGCTCTGTGCGACAGGCTGTGGATTTGTTGCATCACTTGGATCATGTGCAGTCTTCTGGTGCCAGAAGGCCTCAGGAATGAGTTGGGGGAGGCACTTTGGGGATGTCTGATGGTTTATGACCCTTTCTCAGCTACCTCCACTGTGAATGTCCCATGTGCCTGTGGTCTTCCCGGAGGGGGGTGGGGTTTACTCCTTCTGTTTGGTGTGGAAAGATTTCGCCATCACACACCCAAAACCCTTCCCCCCCACTCCCCACTCCCCACTCCCCAAGCCCAGCTAGGGCTGGTTCCTAACACAGATACATTCTTCTGCCCTTAGCCTTGTTTACTTCTCATTAGACCTGAGATAATTGGACAATAGTCTTATCTCAAGTTCCCCTTCACAATCAGGAAGCATATTCAGGTGGGGGGGCTGTGCTTTGGTGGTCCCAGACAGGCAGTTGCTTCTTTGCAGTTTGACAAAAAGTCTTTCTATGATTTTGACAGTGTTTATGACATTCCCATTTCAGTCTATCACAACCACTCTAATGAGAGCAGAAGAGAGCAGCCGAATCACAGCAATCATACAATGCTCTCAGGAAAAGCAAACCAGTGGGGAAGGTTATTCATAGCAAGGGGTGTAAATTATGGCAGAAAGAAAACAGTTATTATGATGAAGCACTATGGAATTCAAACATAGTGGAAATATTTGGTGTTTGTGCTGACACTTCAACTTCAAAAGAAAAAATTCTCACACACACACAAAAAATAGCAACCTTGACAGAACAAAAGGAAAAGAATTCTTTAGTTGAAATCAATTTTACATCCAATAATTCAGACAGAGATTTTGAACAACCCTTATTTATATATTGCAGATACTGCAGAACAAACATGTAATCAGTGAAACAGTGTATCTATAATTTCAGGTATTATAAGTGCCTTGAAGTGTTCAATATAGTTCAACTTAGATAGCAAAAACACTTCACAAAAAAATTCTATTTTGCCACATAACTCCAACACTGGAGGATACAAGGAACTACTTCAGAAATCCCATAGACATGGGTCCTTCCCTGGGCTCATCTCAGAGTCTGTTCATCTGCAAATAATTTAAGCCTTGTTTACATTACTGAACTAGAAAAATGCTTTTATACACTGAGAGATGCAAGTATGACACAGTGATATTGAAAGATGTGACACCATTAAACATAAACTATACAGTAGGTTTAATATAGAACTTATAATGCTTATCAATCAGATCCTAACAAGGTCCTTGGAATGAAGTTGGCAGGAAGTAGGAACAGCCTTTTTTCATGAAAATTTAGGTTTAAACAAAAGTTGCCAGGCAAAGGGATTCTTTTAGTGGTCAGAAACTCTTTGAAAATCCCTCATGCTAGGTGGATTCACTGTAGTGTATATCTGACTGTGTGCTTTCGTTTGAAAAAGAAGTATAGGAAGTTAGATTTTGTCAGCATTGGTAGTGTTATGGCAGTACTCATTTCCTACTTTTTTTGTTACATTATAAGCACACAAATCCATACCTTATAGAGGAAAGTCAGCAGTCTTATAGTTATCAATTCCAGAAAACTTTCCATGACCATGGTACAACATAAAAAAAAAATCAAACCCAGGCTCGCCAGTCATGAGCAATGGGATTGTGTGCCAAAACTTGAAGAAACCAGCATTAATGGGATCTCTCAATCTGCTGCACGAAATATTGGCTACGATGTACCACACCTGAAATGCTTCTACACAAAGCACACAGCATGAGGAACAAACGAGTCCCAGAGATTTGACCTGATCAGTGTAAGTGAAACCTGGTGGGATGAATCCTGTGACTGGAGTGCCCTGTTGGATGCTTACAGGCTCTTCAGGAGGAACAGGCAGGGCAAAAGAGGCAGAGGGGTGGCACTGTATGTAACAGAAGGGTTAGAATGTATGAAGCTCAGTTGAGAGCCTCTGGGTAAAAATCAAGAGACAAACAAATAACCCAGATGTCATCATGGGAGTGTACTATAGACCTCCTGTCCAGAATGCTGCTGCTGCTGAATCATTCTTTGAGGAACTAAAGGACACTGCCAAGTAAACTGAAGTCCTTATGAGGGACTTCAACTTGCCAGAAATTAACTGGGAACATCACAAAGCTGGTACAATCCAGAATAGAAGATTCGTAGTTGTCACCAGGGTGACAACTTTATGGAACAGGTCCTAAGCGAGCTGACTCAGAAGGATGCCCTCCTTGATCTGCTGCTTGTCATCAGAGTGGATCTTATGAACAAAGTGGAAATTGGTGGCCTCTTGGCAACAGCAATCAAAAAGTTATCAAGTTCAAAATGCCTGTGGATAGGAGGAAAAGGGCCAGTAAAACCTCAACTCTGGACATGAGAAGAGCAGACTTCAGGCTGCTCAGGGAACTAGTAAGTGAGGTCTCCTGTAAAAATGTTTTTGCAGGTGCTGGAGTCCATCAGTGCTGGTCACTTTTCAAACATCACCTCCTAAGGGCACAGTAGCAGGCAACTCCCAAATGCTGGAAGTCAAGCTGACAAGACAGAAGGACAGCTTGGCTGAATAGAAATCTTCTCTTGGAAGTAGGGCAAAAAATGAAAGTATATGCCCAGTGAAAGCAAATCTACTGACAGGAAAAATTCAGAGATGCTCCTTGGAACTTCAGGGAGAAAACTGATGCAGCCAAAACTCACCTGTGGATGGATGATGGCCAGAAGTGTGGGCGACAATAAAAAGTTTTTTTCAAATATATTAATGGCAATAGGCACTATATCGTCAGCTCATTACAGGACAAGGATGGTCACCTCACAAACATGGACAGAGGCAAGTCAGAAGTGTTTAATCCTTTCTTTGCCTCTGTCTTCAACACAGATGACAGACCAAAGGCACTCAGGGTCTAAGTGCCCTGAGCTGGAGGACCATGATTGCATGAATAATCAAATCCCCGTCAACCCTGAAATTCTGCAGAATCTGCTGCTCCAGCTGGATCCCTAAAAATCTATGGGCCCTGGTGGGATTCATCCCAGAATCCTCACAGAGTTGGCTGATGTAGTTGCAAAACCTCTCTTGATGATTTCTGTGCAGTATTGGGAACCTGGAGAGGTACCAGCTGACTGGAAGATCTTTTCAAGAAAGACAAGAAGAAGGACCCTGGAAACTATGGGCCTGTGAGTCTCCCTTCAGTGGCTGGTAAAGTTATGAAGAAGATTATTCTGGAATGTATTGAAAAACACCTGAAAGACAACACAATCTTTGGTCAAAGACAGCATGGCTTCATGAGAGGAAAGTCCTGCTTATCCAACCTGATTTCCTTTCATGACAAGGTAACCCACCTAGTGGATCAAGGGAAGCCAGCTGATGCAATCCTTTTGGATTTCAGTAAAGCTTTCAATTCTGTCTCTCACAGGATCCTTATGGACAAACTGTCCAGCACAACTGGATAAACACATCATGTGGTGGGTAAGCAATTGACTCACGGGTCAAGCACAGAGGGTGACAGTGAATGGGGGAACATCAGTCTGGTGATCTGTCAGTAGTGGGGTTCCACAGGGCTCCATCTTGTGCCCTGTGCTCTTCAACATCTTCATAAACTACTTGGATGCAGGACTGGAAGGAATACTAAGCAAGTTTGAAGATAACGCAAAACTGGGAGGAGCTGTTGACTCCCTCAAGGGCAGGGAGGCCCCGCAGAGAGATCTCAACAAATGAGAGGACTGGGCACTCACCAACCATAGGAAGTTCAACAAGGGGAAGTGCTGGATTCTGCATCTGGGATGGGGCAACCCTGGATGTACAGACTGGGGAATGAGATGCTGGAAAGCAGTGCTGTGGAAAGTGACCTTGAGGTCCTGATTGATTTCAAGCTGAATCTGAGTCAGCAGTGTCCTGGCAGCCAGGAGGGCCAACTGTGTCCTGGGGTACATCAGGCAAAGCATCAGCAGCTGGTTGAGGGAGGAGATTGTCCCACTCTGCTCTGAACTGGGGCAGCCTCACCTTGAATATTTTGTGCGGTTCTGGGCACCACAATATAGGAAAGATATTAAGTTATCAGAGTGTCCAAAGGAGGGTAACGAAGATGGTGAAGGGCCTTGAGGGGAAGCTGTATGAGGAGCAGCTGAGGTCACTTGGTCTGTTCAGCCTGGAGAAGAGGAGGCTGAGGGGAGACCTCATTGCAGTTACAACTTTGTCTTGAGGGAAAGAAGAGGGACATACACTGATCTTGTCTCCATGATGACCAGTGGCAGAACCCAAGGGAATGGCCTGAAGTATGTCAGGGGAGGTTTAGGCTGGATATTAGAAAAAGGTTCTTCACTGACACGGTGCTTGGGTACTGGAACAGGTTCCCCAGGAAAGTGGTCAGAGCATGAAGCCCAACACAGGTCAAGAAGTGTATCCCCATGATACCCTCAGGCACATGATATGACTCTTGGTGATGGTCCTGTTCAGGGCCAGGAGTTGGACTCGAGATGATCCTTGTGGGTCCCTTCCAACTCAGCATATTCTGTGATTCTGTGATTCTGTGAAAATTTGTCAACACTTCTGCAGACTGTATGGATTGTCTTGTTTAAAAATAACCAATTCTCCAATACCACATCTTGAAGCTGTGAATAAGTGCTGAAATTTAATAGCATCACACTCAGTTTTAGTTTTTGTTAGGAATAGTGAGCTAAATGTCCTCATATCTTCCTTAAAATGCTTCATGAAAAACAGGTCTGTCACAGCAGCCTACCTATGCTGGCTTTGCCCTGAAGAAAGTACTAGTGCCTGCAGCTCCCCAGTTATAGCACTTAATTGACTTCATTTCCAGGATTAAATTGCCTTCAACCTGCACAACCACATTCTGAGTGTTACAGACAAAACACGCTCAGAATCTTAAAAGGCACATGCCATGTTGAGTGTTATCAGCAAAGGATGGGTGGCCATGGTGAAGCTAATTCTCATAAAAGAGATCAGAAAAGCAGCTGAGATGAGTACAGCAAACTTTGGTTTCTTATTTCCGCCACTGTTAGAGGAACAGTTAGAGTTACTCACCATTGAAGATAAAGAGGACCTCCTAAACCACTGAAGATAAAGAGGACCTCCTAATCTAGCAGTAGTGATACAAACTCACCTCCAGCATCTGGCTCTAACCTGACTTTCTAAGGCTTTGTCTGAAATGAAGCGTCAAAACGACAGTGGAGCCTGAAGGCAAATAGCTGTTTTTTGGTAATGCCTACACTGCCTGTGTCCAAAGATGGCCCTGGCCACCAATACAGGAGCCAAAGGACCGTCCAGGACTTCTACAGTTCTGCTTCTATGTCTTGTGCTGTGGAGGAGTACTGCAACATGGCATGCTGTCTTGTATACAAACATATACTTCAAAAGACCTTGAAAGAAGTCTTGTCAGGGTCACACAGACAAAAAGACACTGTCTTTCCTAAGTATAGGTATAATGAGGTTGGAGAAACTAATTCTTTACACTAAAGCCTTTGCAAGTGCTGACTTTTGTATATCTCAGCTTTCTGTAGTTGTGTGTGGATTTCCAGAACTCTACAAATAACAATAGAATACGGCAGTACAAATATTTGCCTTAATTTTGCATCCGGCATGAATTAAGGACAATATTACATACTTGGATCTTAATTCCCACCTCTTGTTTCTTTAAATAGAATTTGTTAGTTGTGGTGCATTAAAAAAAACAAACAACCCACCAAAAAACACAAACAAACAAACAAACAAAAGCAAAATAAACAGACCAAAAAAAAAAAAAAAACCACACAAAATCCAAAAACAATGGAATGTATATATTAATACAGAAATATAAAGACAGAGTAGATACGTTTTAAACCAAAGAGACTTGTAGTTCAGAGGTAAGGCAACACATGAAATACACTGAGCATCACTTCAAGCTCAGACTTCATAATTTTTTAATTATTATATAATAATATTCTGCATTCATTCCTTTGCTAATTAAGAACAGATACAATTTTGCAGTCCTTAGGACAAGGAAATGTTTGAAAATTAGGAAAGAATTGTCAAAGTTTCTACAACTAATTGTTGCTGGAGTCCCAGATAGGCATTTTTAATAAAAAGCAACAAAAGAAGGAGAATGAGCTTCAGCTTCCTCAAGAATTTCAAGTGTTTCTTCCAGTTTTATGAGGATGTTAGTACTTTAATGTATGTTTGTTCCATTATCTACTTGCCATTTAAATGTCCAGGGTAGACAGGACATTTTATTATTTATAGGAAATAATACTTTTCATGTTTGGACAACATAAGTAACAGTAGTAATTTTCATTGTCTCCTTTGTTATTATGGCAATGCAATGATGTATCTGTGTTCGATAACTCCCATCTAATTAAAAAGCTGATCTTTTTGCTGATCAATACTGCAAATACTACAAAATCCAATTGTATCTCCTTTTTTTTTAGGTAATTCATCTGACCTTGCAGTTCTGCACTTAACTGAAGTGTTCTCAGCTTGGATTTTCTCATCTATCAGGTCAAAGCTAAACTGACATCTATCTGCAGGCCATGTGTTCTGAACAGGCTTTAAAAAGTTAATACAGATACACTTAAAAGAGAGAAACTTTTCTCAAAGACTAACAAAATAAAAAGCTGTCACCTATTCATAACTTAGACTCATCCCTGAGCCTAGGAAGAACTTGAGTTCTTCCAATTTTCCCTTTGCTTTCCTCTGCCTCCTTTGAGCTGTAAGAAGACATTACCTAAGCTCCCCTTTCAGCTCTCTCACACAACCAGTCTCTCTCCTTTTCAGTCCTGGAGCAAAGATGTGCATTGTACATCTTTTAGCATCCCCTCAGCTCCTGCATTCCTGCTTGAATCTCCTGCATGAAGATCTAAATGGCTGAGGTGGAATTAAATGCCTATTCTGGCTTTTCTGGATGGCAGTTGTCCTCATGAAAATTCTTGCAGCACTTTCCTCTTGTTTTCAAAACAGTTAGCTATTAATTTAAAATAACTGTGTGAATTAGGCAGCTTGTCGTAGTCAGTGGAGCTGAGAATTTAGGGTCAAATTATCCATGGAAATAGCTCTCAGTAGACCTACATTAGGAGGGAATTTGTCTTTTGGTTTTCAGGTAATGTGATATTTCTGTGAACTTCATAATTAAAGAGTGTGCAAACTTGTTACTAAATCACTGGATTGACTAGGTTGCTGTAAAAATACTAATGACTCCATCTCTCTTTAGTCTTGTAGAAGAGCACTAATGTCTTTTTTTTCTTGCCATAAAGCAAAGGCTCCATGAAACTGTCTCATGGTTATAGACTGCAACTTAATAAATTTGAGTGTACATGGAGATAACGTGCACCCTTTAACATAATATCCATCAAGCTGCTGGCACAAATTGTGTTCTCTGAACTTGTTGTTTTGGGGATGTGTTACAGGAAAGCATTAGGCAAGCTATTGAAATGATGGTCATGACTTTGTGAGAAATTTAACATGGCAGAATGAGAAGACTCATCTGAAAAGTTAATGCTGAATTCTCTGTGGGCAATTCTGCTTTCTCCCGGGAGACCTTGATCTTTCACTTTCAGAAGAGATAGTATTTTTGCAAAATGTGCAATTAATCAGGGAACACAATGTAATTGAAATACTAATTACAGTTGCTTATTCAGGTACCAGTATTTCTGCTACATTATTTGTTGTTTAAGGACCTTTGTGACTGTGTATTTTGAATCTATATTAACCCAATTATCGAGAATATGCCACAAAATAGTTCAGTGTGGACAGTCCGCTAAGCTAAAGCAAAAATACCATTAAAGTTAATGAGATTTATGAGGGGAAATGAGCAGTATGGGCACAACAAGAAATTACAGCTTATTTGTATCTGGATTTGTGATTTTTTTTTGTTTCTGAAATTTTTAGAATGAGCGCTTTGGGGGGTTTTGTTTGTTTGTTTGTTTGTTTGGGGGGGGGTTTTGTTTTTGTTTGTTGAGGTTTTGTTGTTTTGTTTTGTTTGTTGTTTTGTTTGTTTCTTTTTTAATCTTTCCTTTCCATCTCTGGGGACTTGCATGTTTATTTTAAATGTTCTGGAATAATGCACTATGTGGAAATGCATGCACTAAACCACCCTGAGCTTGATGCCTTTATCCTATCCTGTAGAATAGTTTCTGTGAAGATGATGCTGACACATTGCTGAGCCTGTTATTTATTCCCTGACATATTTCTGTAGGTCTGTAGATGTTCCTTGCGCTGTGATGCTTGGAACTAATGTGAGATTTGGAAATGTTGAACCTGGAAGAAGGAAGGAGATTTGGAATGTGAGATTTAATTTTTAGTTCAGACACAAAGTGTAAAATATGGATGAAATTTAGAAACCTATGGTGGTAATAAAACCCCTTTTCCTTCTAAATACATCCTTTAGGGGAAAGGAAGCTTCTTACACTATGTACAAATGACCCTTTTTGGAACATGCTTGGCATGGCACTGCCATGCATGTAGTAGCTCTGCCGAACCTGCTACACTTCCACAGTTCCTTTCAAATTGTCATCTACAAAATAGGTGCCTAAAAACCCTTTAAATGTGCTCACAACTAAAATAAAATCACACTGTGTCACTAAAAGCTGTTCTTTTGTACATGAGTCCAAAGTAACTTTTTTCCCACTAATTTATTTTGGTGATACTCATTTCTGGACTTATCACACACCATATGCCTTGTGCTATAACTGTCTTATGATTATGGAGTCCTAACTCACGTGCTGACTGAGCAAAATAGGAAATCAAAGGAGTTTAAAAATCAGAGTGAGACACTCTCAGTCCAATGTATTTCTAGTCTGAATATAATATTTTTGTTTATTGGGTCTGTTGCTTGGATTATTTTAATTTTCATAATAGAATGGAGCAACCTAGGAGTTTCACTATCTCTCAAATCAACCTGCCTTTGCTTTTACAAAGGTGAGAATGAACTCTTTCTTTTGACCTACCTATTGAAGTTTTAGGACTAGGGTTGATTTTAGCACTGAGAAGGAACAAATTTTTAGGTGGACACTAAGGAGAAAAAAAATTTTGGTCAACAGAGTGTACATATTAATGCATTAATTATATAGTTCCACTATAATAAATCATTTCTCTGCTGCAAGTTGTTGTTAGTGACAATAATTAGTGATGATAATTTGAAATGATAATGTATTATGCCTTTCCTCACAGGATATCAAATTATTCTGCTGAATAACTGCTGAAATACCATTATCTCCTTGCTGGTTAAGTAAAGTATTTTTTCTTTTGCCTATTTGTTGTCTAGGGAAGTAACTTCTTTTTCAGAACTGTAATTTCCGAAGGCCCAATACCTCTAAATAGTTAGGCTGAAAGACTGAGGACTTTCACACCCAGAAAAGATTTCCGAGTGTGTGGCTTGTGTGTTGATAAAGGCTACCTAACATTTTTTTCCATTCTGAATATTTATACCCAGTCAGGGCTCCTAGACTTATGTTGCAGTGAGGTCTTGTGATTTTGAAAGTTGTTTTTTCCCAGCAGACAAAAACGTCTTGTGGATAAGCTTGATTGATAACGCTGTTGTTTACACTGTTGGACTGGTTTCATCCTAATAAATTTTAATTACTGTACTGGTGTTTTTCTCTCTTCTGGGTATCAGTGTATTAAAGTACGAGACGGCTATACAATCCTCTTTGATTTTGACGGTTCGTCTTGGAGGTAAACTTTATGAATCCCATTAGGATTTAACTTTTTCTTAAAATATAGAGTATAGAGTGATGGTTTGGGTTATTATACAAACTGTGCCTCTAAAAACTTGCTGCACAATTATTCTTACCAATTTTTTAAAAATCAATTTTTGGATAAAAGGCTGGTTTACACATTTACTTGTGTGAAACTGGAATTGAGCTCAAATTAAGTTTAAAATTTCTAGCAGTAAGAAGTCTACTAATGTAACCTGAAAGACATTCTACAATGTCACTATTATTTGAATAAATGTAGAAACCATGAGCAAGCTGTCATACACACAAAAAAAAGGAAAAAAAGAAAAAAAGAAGTCTTGAGGGAAGTGGAGTTTCTTGTGTTAAGCTTAGTTTGATAGCCACTGACTGAATGAGTCAACATCTTTTCCAGGTAGATGACTAATATGAAATCCTGTTTTAGCCAGCAGTATCAGTAACAGCACTCTTTTATTTGGTAGATGAGAGGTCAGATTCATAGATTTTCGTGAAACATTACAAAGGGTAAAACTGATCTCATAAGGATGTCTGTTTGCAAATTTAATCTTACAGAATGTCTCAGTTATATCAATGTTCATTACTGTTGCTTTCTTCTGAACCTTGACATTGTCATAGTTGCCATGATTGTAAAAAATAGATGTTTGATGCAGCTACAGATGATCTAATATAACAACTGAATGCCTTGTAATAATTTAAAGTGCCTTGATAAATGTCACATGTATAAAAGGAAATAAAACAGAAAGTTAAAAAACAAAGGAACAAGTAGCAGATAGCTCTTGGTACAAATGTATTAACAATTTCCTAAAGACTTTTTAAGCAAGTTACCTTATAAAAAGTATGGAAAGTAAGAAATTTATGCAAATATTTGATGCATAAATTAATAAACATCCTTTAGTATTTTGGATAAATGGTAAAAATAATTTCACTGACAGAGAAAACATGCACAGCTGTGGCAATAGCAGGACCAGCTTGCATTGAGGAGGACCATCCTCTTTAATAACAATTTTGGTTTGCATTGATATCATTCTTGCTTGGTACTCAGAGATCATATCACACAACAGGGATTATTGAAATAGAATATTTAGTGTAGAAATGCATTTGGGATGTCTTTTGTCATCAGACATATCTTGGAAGAGACAGTGATCAAATACTCCTTCTTTGCCCTGGCCTTGTCACTCATCATTTTGTAGGTGTTATGTTCTATGTCTCATGCAGTCTCTCTCCCTACTCATGAAACCTGGTCTGTTTAGTCATTCCTTCCATGGGAACTGACCATGCCATTCTTTCTGTCCTTTACAAGGTTTTTCCAGTTTTAATAAGTACTTTTTTGAGATAGGTTCATCAGGATTATATACATCTGCACTTTGAATCCACATAGTTGGATCAGCATATTACAATCTGTATTTATTTATCAGTAATTCCTGAAAATCAGTTTTCTCTTTTGACTGTTTCTTAGAACTCACACAATACTTTAGTGGAAAGATTTATTGAAAGCCCTGAGAGGAAAAAAGGTCAGAGATAATTTTACATTGCATTTTCATGATTTCGTGATCTCTCTGCAGTTACTATAATGTCTCCATCCACTGCCTAAATAAATCTACCAGAGTGAAAGTAACGGTGGGTTTACGAACAGGATACAAAGAAGAGTAAAATGAAAGTCAGACAGCTTAGTTTAAGAAATGGAGTAAACATTTCAGAAGTGTTAATATGTTTTATTTGGCCATTTTTAATGATTTTTTCACCCCAAAATGTAATACACTGACTTTCAAAGAAATGCAATTAACTATTTTATTTTTATTCAAAACACATAGTAGTATTTTTGCTAAGACGTACTTCTGCTTCTTCAGAAGATTGTAGTTTCATGTTTTCAACACTTAGACAGTACAAATCATGTTAGCTGGGAGTCCTGTTCTCCAGAAGAGAGGTGTTGTTATTTTACTGCAGCTAGCAACCAAGAACCACGCAGGTGCTCCCTCAATGCCCTGATAGTGAGAAAATCAGAAGGGTAAAAGTGAGAAAAATCATAGATTTAGATAAAAACAGTTAAACAATAGAACAAATATTGTAATAAATGGAATGAAAAGGAAAACAACAAAGAGAGATAAATAAAAGCAGATGAAGGACAAATGATGCATTTGAAAACAATTGCTCACAGACAAATGACCAATGCCCAGCCAGTCCCCCAGCAGCAACCCCTGTGACCAACCTTCTCCCAGCTCTAAATGCTGAGCATGATGCCATATTATATGGGATATCCTTTGGGTCAGTTGACATCAGCAGTCCTGGATGTGTCCTCTCCCAACTCCTGATAGGAGTAAATCTGAAGTATAGCTCCAGAGAGCAGAGCAAAATAAACTCATTCCTTCAATGGAGTACTATTATAAATTTGTATATTTGTACTGCACTTTCCTATAGGTATTAATACATTCCACTGACAAAAAGTTTGTGGCATGACTGTACGTGGCTGTGAAAATCAGTGCCACTGTGTTTGACTGCCTCTTGGTTGGCAACAAAGTTCTTGCTTTGAAAGCTGTTCTTGTGTTCTTTCAAATGCAGTTGTATGATCTTAAGAATAGCTTTTAAGTTACAATTTTGTCTTAATGAACACAGTTGAAAAGTTTATAGCCTACAACTTTGTTTTTAGAGAGCATTCATTTTTTTGTCTTGCAAATTATGTCCTCTGGTTTCTGTACTTAAAAAAAGCGTTCATAAATGCTGTTATAGAAATGTAGATGAAAACTTCCTGCAGAAAAAAACACAATTTTATCTTTTTTTTATTGGCACCAAACTATTTTTTGCATTCAGAATTTACTCATCATGTCTTCTAAAAGAAAAAAAAAAACAAACAAACACAACAAAAGCCAACCATCCTTTACTATGTGGTTTTCTTTTTTTTTTTTTTTTTTCAATCTGTATGATGTATCCTCCTTATAATGATATGTACATTGTTATTCTGGAAGGGAACATCCTATTTATACCATCACCCTTTCTGATAGTAATTCACTACCTCTTAGAGTGACAATTTTCTGACTCCTGGCTATCACACCAGAAGGCAAAATAAAGAACATAGTTATAATGATAGGAAAGCAATTAGCAATGTTTTCCTATAAAAAGCCACTGGATAGGGTGAGAAAATGGACACCGCATTTTTAGCTAAAATTTCCGTCAAAAGAATGATGATTGCAGATGGGCTAATGGAACAAAATTTAGCAATATTCTTGACAACAGTTGAGGACAGATTAGCTTGTCACATCCAGAAAGAGACACAGCCTTTTTTAGATTATTTAGTGATGACAAATTTAAAGCAGATTATATCAGTCTTCATGGTTTTGTGAAAAGTGAAGAATTCTGACAGTAACAGATGAGCTGGACCACTCTCTCAGTGCTGCAAGATTATGTTCAGCAATATAAATGTTCTCAAAATGCTGAAAATTATGTTGAACTGCCAGAATGGATCATTTAAAGCCTTTTGCATGGATTTAGTGGTATGAAATACTCTTTGTAACCCATCACACTGGTATGAAAGAGTCATCACTGAGTTACTGAATATAAAATTTAAAGTAAATCTATGAAGAAAGGTGACTCTAGTAGTTATTAAACAGCATATGACCTAATAGTAATTTAGTTTTCTTTGGTAAATTAATATACTTTATATTCCTGCTTAAATGCTTTCATCTTGTTTCTGGTGTTCAGCTTCAATGACTTCTCAGGACTAGCTAATAGTGGAAGTACAGTTAGATTCAAATTCAAGAATATCTAATTATCAGTATTTAGTCAGCTCCTGACTGAGCTTTGATTTCTTTCAGTTTTAACAATTTGGCAGTTGGCAAGAGTTTAAAAAAAAGTTACCCAGTTTTATTATTTTGCATTTGTACATTAAAAGGGTGAATGGGTGTAAAAATGTAGTAAGTGTAGATAAAAGCATGTTATCCTTCATCTTTATGTAAAGCACTATTTCACTAGGTTGTATTAATTTCAATTTATTAATAATCTCTTTCTAAAAAAAAAAAAAACCAACAAAAACCCCACAAACAAACAACAACAACAAAAAAAAACCACCAATAAAAGCTTTTATTCTGGAAAGTCTCAGTTGTCTATGCAGTGCAATTCTTGGTGCTTAACTGAACCTGTTTGTATCACAGATCAGCAGTCAAAAATTGCCAAACCTATCAAGCTAAACAAAGCAGTGTGATAGCTAGTATTTTCTCAAATCTACAAATAGAACAGGCCATCTCAGAACATACCTCCATGGTACGTGCCACATTTTTTCCATTTCTAATAAATATATGATCACAACTTTTGCTATATTTTGTTTGTATGGTATCTCCTGCAGCTTTTCCATCAAAGAAATACTGCTGATTTAATATCTATTATGTGAAAGAAACCATTTTTAAAGGAAAACAATTTCATATGTCAGCTATGATGAGTAGTATTGAACAGTCACTTAGAGATCTATGGTTCAATTCCTTCTGGATCAATTTTCTGAGATCATTTTGAGTAGCAGTGTTCATGCATACTGAAAATAACGTCTTGTTCTGAGGACGAATTCTTAGAATTTTTCTGCATTTTGGGACTGTGGTTTAGGAATTACTTCACAAACTGTTTGTTCATAGTTTTGAAGTATAACCTGCTAACCCAGAATTGAGGTATAAAATTTCTAGTGAAAAAGGGCAAGTGCACAACAGACCTGTTTAGATTACATTAAAGTCTTAGTGATCTTCATTTCTGAATTTTAACAAAGATTATTACTTAGATTTTTCTGTAAATTGCCATTAAACACATAGAAAATAGCCCATGGTAAGATGCTATTTGCTCATCACAGTATTCAAGATCATTTCATAACCAAAAACTGGCCAAGATGCATTCCAATACTACTTTTCCTTTTAAAACAGCTTCAGGATTTTCTAAACTTTGTTAGGTACAGCAAGCTATCCAAACAGAACAGTAAAAGCTAGTGACATTATAAATAGGTTTTGTGTTTCAGAAGAGCCATGCTTATCATTACAAATCTATTGAAAACTTTTGTGTTTATAATGAAAAAAAGACAAAAATTCCAGTTTGGGGATTTTTTTTCAAAAGTATTGATAAAACCAAAAAATATAAAGAAACAGCAATATTATTTAAGAGAAAAATACTTACGGATAATGTTTATAAATAATATTTATAAATATAAATATTAACTTTAAAAACCAAAGAAGGTGGAGCCCAATACTAGAAAAATGACTGTCAACCTGCTGTGTTTTCTGTCAAAGGTATTATTTCTCAGCTTTCCTTCTAGTTCAGCTTTAGAGAAAAAGCATCAGGCCTGTGAAAGCTTTTGAGACTTATACATAAAACTAGGGAATCCTAGTTATTCCTTGAGGATAGCCATAATACACTGCTAACAGGCTTGTGCATCTGACCTTAAGGAAAGCTTTAGGCTTTGCCAATGATGATGGAAAACACTCACAAATAATGCTCACTCCAAATGGCACCTCTCCTGCGTGAGAGTTCTAGTTTATCATGTCCTGGTAACTACATGAAAAACTTGCAACATTGTATTTTCTATGTTTTCCCTTTTCTCTTCTGGGTTTGTATTCTCTTTCCCAATGACTATTTTTGGAGTTGTCAGCCAGGCCTGATGAAAATGTCAGGGAAACTATGTTAACTTTAAACAAGCTACTGGGGCTCTGTATCACTGCAGCTCCAGTGATCGTGAGTCATCGTGCAGTCCCTGGGTGACTGTCACGTTTACGCTCAGAACAGTCCCTTGATTATGCCATGATTTATTTATATCAAATTTTATACCATGGCAAAAATGCTTTTTTAGTTTCTTGTACAGTTGCAATTTTAAAATAAAATCTGATTAAAAAAAGAAAGGTATCTAGTGTAAAAAAAAAAAAATTTAATTATCTTCTGCAGAGAGAAAGATGTGGAAGAAGGAAAGCAAGAAAAATCTTAAGGCAAATAAGTGGGTTTCCTATGCTTTTACAACTACTTATTATGACAATTTATGACAATAAATTTTGATGTAATACTACTGGAAACTCACACTGTTGTTGCATCTAGTAATTTAAATAAATTAGTGTAGCATTTCTGCAGTTGAATTTGATCTTAGAAAACCTGAACTTGTTGAAAATTTGAAGTTGTAAGGCAAAATGCATATTTCATTTTCTACCCAAAGAATTCAAATGGAATCCACCTTTTTTTTTTGAAGTTCTGCTGAGCATGTAAAAACAGCTCATCCATATGAACAGAGATTATTAATCTGGTCTCCACATCAATAGTTTTTTGTCATTAATTTAATTCTCTTTGTATAAAATTCCATTCACTCTCTAGAATAATCCATTATATTTTCCATGTTCTAGGGAAAGTACTTTATAGCTGACCCTATTCTGAGCAGAGGGTTGGATCTGATGATCTCCACTTCCCTCTTTCATCTTAAATTATTTTCTAACTCCAGGAAAAAAGATGCTTTGCCCATACTTGAAGTATTTTCACAGAATCACAGAATATCCTGAGTTGGAAGGGACTCACAAGGATCATCTAGTCCAACTCCTGGCCCGGCACAAGACCATTCCCAAGAGTCACATCATGTGCCTGAGAGGATCATCAGATATGCTTCTTGACCTCTACTGGGCTTGGTGCTGTGACCACTTCCCTGGGGAACCTGTCCCAGTGCCCAACCACCCTCTGGCTGAAGAATCTTTTTCTAATATCCAAACTAAACCTCCCTTGACACAACTTCAGGCCATTCCCTCAGGTTCTGCCACAGCTCACCACAGACAAGAGATCAGTCAGTGTCTGTCCCTTTTCTTTCCCTCATGACAAAATTGTGACTGCAATGAGGTCTCCCTTCAGTCTCCTCCAGGCTGAACAGACCAAGTGACCTCAGCCACTCCTCACACGTCTTCCCCTCAAGGCCCTTCACCATCTTCGTTGCCCTCCTTTGGAAACTCTCTAATAGCTTTATATCTTTCTTACATTGTGGTGCCCAAAACTGCACACAATATTCAAGGTGAGGCCTCCCCAGTGCAGAGCAGAGTGGAACAATTCCCTTCTGACCAGCTGGTGATGCTTCCCTTGATCAGATAGTTGGGTTACCTTGTCATAAAAGCAAATCTGGTTGCATAAGCAGGACTTTCCTCTCATGAAGCCATGCTGGCTGTGATCAATGACTGTGTTGTCTATCAGGTGTTTTTCAATACATTCCTGAATAATCTTCTTCATAATTTTACCAGCCACTGAAGGGAGACTCACAGGCCCATAGTTTCCAGGGTCCTCCTTCTTGTCTTTCTTGAAAATTGGGACAATGCTCACTACCTTCCTGTCAGCTGGTACCTCTCCAGGTTCCCAATACTGCACAGAAATCATCAAGAGAGGTTTTGCAACTACATTCAGCTAGCTCTGTGAGGATTCTGGGATGGATCCCACCAGGGCCCATAGATTTGTAGAGATCCAGTTGGAGCAGCAGATCCCACACAGTTTCAGGGTTGACTTGGAGCTGATCATTCTCACAGTCATGGTCCTCCAGCTCAGGTCACTGACACCCCCTTCGTTTGTCATCCATATTGAAGACAGAGGCAAAGTAAACATTAAATATCTCAGCCTTGTCTCTATCCCTACTTGGGAGGTGACCATCTTCATCCTTTAATAGGCCCATGGTATTTCTGTACTGCCTATTGCCATTGATGTATTGGAAAAATCTCTTTTTATTATCTCCCACATTTCTGGACACCCTTAACTCCAGTTGAGCTTTGGCTTTGCAAATTTTATTGCTACAGCAGCAAGCAGCTTTAAAATCATTGTTTAACCCTTTTTTTTTTTAACAGGCAAAACTATCTTTACCTTTCCTATCAAGTCATCTCTCCCACTTCCTTTCTTTTTTCACCTTTCTTTCTTCCCACTCCACAGAGAAATATTGTAAATGAAAAAAAAAACCCCAGTATATTTGTAAAAATACAGTATTTGTTCATGTGGCAAAATTGATGAGACAGCTAGACTGAATGAGAACCTTGTACTTAGGCACATCACAGCTACCACATTTCTAGTCTATACTAAGCAGGTTACTGAAGACCATTATTAAATATGTCAATTATTGTACCTACTATTAAGACTTGTTAAAGATTTTTTTTCTTTCCGTGGCATATTAATCTGTAAATCTCTGTTTCTCTACTGTTGTTAATTCCTGTTAATGTATTTATTTAAATAGTTCATTTTTCTTTATGTCAGTTATTCTCCTAGTCTTTCTGCTTCTTTTTAAAAGTCTCTGTATCTATGTCTGTATCACTATACTCACAACTACATATCAGTTCTCAGGTTTAGGTATTGTGGTTCCAGTCACACTGGAACATGTTTATGTAGAGACAAGAGTATACAACTGCTCTGTTTTCAGGACATGGCTCTGAAAATACTATAATTTTGAAATGTCTGACTTACAATACAAATATAGATGGAAAGTCACATAAAGGATTTAGAATTGAGCTTTTTTGAAAATGAGGTTTTTAAAAGAAAGATCACCATGAAAAATCTTGATTTTTACTGAACACAGCTTGTTTTTGACTCTTTTCTTTCAACAAGCTATCTTTTCTTTATTTCAACACAAAATGTTTTGATGCATTTTCCAGATAAATTAAAGCATTGTGCTAGAGGGTTTTTTATTTGTCTTTCCCCAGAAAAATTGGTGCAATAATTGTAAGAGTTTTTAAATTATTGAGCTTTTAAAATAATTTTTATCTTACCAAATTTTCTAGTATTTTTTTCACCAAAATTTGATTTTGATTATGTTTATATCTTAGGTTTAAATTTTCTTTCTTATTATTTTCCCCCTCTTGGGAAATGTAAAGCTTCTTTCTAATTAAAAGTGGAACATTGTACTTTCATACTCTTCTGAAAGAATGAATCAGTACTTTCAGATATTCTTTCCAGATCTGATAAAAAAGATGTAATTTAACTATAGTTCTAAGCTTTTAATATTTCACTGTATGACAGAAAAATAAAGAATTAATTTAACAATTATATAGCTTACTTCTTTCAAGAAGCAAAAGCATACTGAGCGTTAGAAACTTGTACATGATATGAGGAGGTTAGTTAAATATTTCTTTACTTCTGTTTAGAGCTGTGTAATCTTCAACTCTGGGCACCCAACAAGAAGCCAGTGTCTGGTTCAGAAGTCACAGTCAGAATTTGTCCCATTAGACATGAAATAATGACTTTGCTGAGTTTACATGACATGCTCTTCTTTCAGAGATGCAAGCAGCAGTGTTCACATATATTTTCTATCATAGCTACCTGTTAAATTCTCTCACTATTGTCCCTTTCTTCTTTGGAATAAGCAGGGACTGGAATCTATTGCATTACCTACTGTTTGCAATGAGCAATATTGTATAAGCAGTAGTTCCAAAGTTGATTGTCCTAAGGGCAAAAAGTCATGATAAAGTTATTGCTTAATCTCTGGACTGTGCCGCAGTACACTTTTTTATTCCTGCCAGCCTGGGAGGCTCAGATCTCCTGCCTGCCTCAAACCTAGAGAGAGTTCTCACTGGGAAGCTGGAGGCTGATCCTGTAGCTGGATCTCAAATAATGGTATGAGTTCAGTACAGGGCGGGGGGGAAGGAAAAACAAAAAACCCGAAACAAACAAACAAAACGCCCAAAAAACACCCTCCCCGACTTTTATGGTCAATCTGAAGCTCTCAAGAATGTTTTGAAAAATTTGGATCACATTTCTGATGTCTGAGTTTCATCCAAAATTTGTTGTGCTTCTTTATAAAGAACTGAGAGTTGGCAGCACAAGGACCCTAGTAGGGGTAGGATGTTTACTTGGGATGTCTTTCAAATATGGAATTTGTTCATGCTTTCTTGGGTTCTTCTGTCACTGTTACTGTAACATACTAACACAGCAATGAAACTTAACTTTTAACTTAATGAAAATAAAATATTCCTATGAACCAGAAAAAGCATAATTGTGACTTTAGAACAAGTTAAAATGAAGCATAATTTGCACTGAACCACGCAGTCCATTAAATAACAGCATCACCTATCATCACAGGTCAAAGTCTGCCTTCATCCAACATGCAATTACATTACCCAGTAGCAACAGTGATCTGTGTATTTCCCTTATCCACGTAAAACCTACACATTCACATTGGCATGCCTGCTTCCTGATACTTGCAGTTTCAGCATTTTGGTATGAAATGCCCTTAAATCTCAAAAATGTTTAATTTATTTCACTTGAAATTGCATTTATTCTGTATCTTGCCCCATGTTATGAGTTAGAATGAAGAAGACAATGACGAGGAAGGAGAAGAGACAACATGTGTGAAGAAGAAAATAAATAACCCGATAAACTTTTCAGAGCCCCAGTTTGTGTGAGATTGACTATGAAGGTTAGTCACTCATAGTGGAATCATAGGGGATCCAGAAAAGAGGACTGTAAGCACCTTCTTCATCTATAATTTACATAGACTTAACTTTTTTTTTTGGCACAATTATTTCTCACAATTGGCCTGTAAGTTAGACATTTTGACACAGTTGGATTCCAAGAGTCAAATCAGAGGTATTGTGAAATGAAATATAATTATATGTCAGTAAGTGGCTGTCAGCCTAAGGGAGTCTGACTGAAGGTAAATGAGTAATTGTGACTGTGGAAGTTGAAACAAGTGTGATGTGCATTTGAAAGTGTCCAAAAAGAGGTTTTTGCAAATTCCAGTCCCCTTTACCCTTAGTAGGCCATGGTATGGACAGGATATTTTTGTCTGTATGTTGATTACCAAATGTGAAACCTTTGAAGAGAAACTGCTGAAATTCATAAGATAGGAATACAAATTGAAACCAAATAATTAAAATGTTCAGGTTATTTTTTTTTCCCTACAGAGTACACAGAAATGAATGAAAAGAATGAGATAAAATGTGCAAAAAATATGGAAAGTTTTAGGTAAGTTGACAGTCAAAGTCTGAAAATTCTTGGGGCCTGTGCTAAACTAGATTAGCATATTATAAATAAAACAACAGGAATAATTGTATGTAAGACAAAGTGTTTTCTGGATGAAAAGAATTCTACACTTCCATCACTTTGTAATCCCTCCACAGTACAGCATAATCCTGTAATAGGATACCTGTGTTACAGTACAAGATGCATAATTTACTCATTGTATTTAGTTATGAAGAGATCCTTTGTTTAGTCCAGTTACAGCACTGCATTAAGGATGTACATATATAGATATGTTGAGTATCTAAAAGGTGTAATTTCAGCAGCAGTCAAAACGGACAGTGATTAGAATTTTAGTAATAAATAAATAAAGCCAGATTAAAAAAAGAAATACAAGGTTTAACTGTTTTTGAAAGTCATGACATATTCCAAAGAAAAGAATGAAAACAGTGTTTTCCATCAGATAGGGTTTTAATCTAACTGAGGAATGATTATATTAAGGAGGCCTCACTGCAATTTGTTTTCAGGGAAAAAAAAAAGGCAATTTTTTTTTTTTTAATTTTTAACAGCAAAAACTTTGGGAGTACAATTAACTATGCTTTTCATTGCTTATGCAAACTGAATTAACACTGTTAATATTTAGCTGTTTGGTATTAACTACACCTAGATAATCAAAGAAAAAGATAATTATGCAGTATTTTCAATTATTGATTATTTTTGTCCCAGGTTTGGTTACATTCACAGCAAGTAGGACAGAAACACTACTTGATTCCATACTCCTTTACACTGCTAGAATATGGTTCATACCAGACAAGAAACTGATAATTAACTGATATCATAACTGATCATAAAAAGTGATAATTTATGATAATTTACAGGGAAGCTCTCAGCTACTTAGGGGTTCTTATTCTAGGATATATTAATGTTGACAAGCAAGTGATGACCATATCCCAACATTCAATTTAATTATGCTGGAAATTAGAGTGTCACAGACCAAGTTCAAATGGTCAGTTGCCCCCCATGACAGTTCTAAACAAACCAAGAATTCCTGAGGCAAAATATGCAATTTTGATACTTCTGTTTTGTAACCAATTCACAATATTTTGTGTTCAGGAAGCTATAGTTAGGATCTTTGGATCCCTGCTGTTGGGCAGGCAGTGTTTACCATTTGTTGAGCAATGCCTCTTTACTCTGCCTTGCCGCTTGCTATACTACCTCAGGAAAGGGAAGAAAGTTACGTGGTGAATTCAGTGTTAATCTGAGTTTGTGTTTAGGGAGGTCGGGAATCCCCAGCTGACAGGAATGACAAACCTTCAAGGAGGAGTGAGTGACTGATTAGCCACAGTTTGAGTCACGAGGTCAAAGTGTCCATAAGGATTTTGAGTTGATACTAAGAATAGAAATTATATCTTTGGCTTCCGTGAGGCCAAACTTGTCTACCATGGTGCTACCTAAACAGGGACAGTTATACTGGTTTTGAGTGATATTTGGCTGTTTCTGCTTTCCTGGTACGTAATATTCTATAATATTTCTTACGACCTTATATAATGCTTGTCTGCAGAAACTAAAATTTCTGTATGGAACAGTAACTATATTTCTAATCATAGATTATCTTTTCAATTCAGTTTAGTATTTACCAGTTAATTTCAGGTTCTTTTAAGAAGACAGTGAAATGTTACTACCGTTATCAGTCTCTGTTCTTCCATCAGTGATTACACCATAACTCATTTTGCGATTAATTTTCACTGTTACTTTTCATTGCTTTTCTTTTGAATTTTAGTTTTTGCTTTAGGGTAGAGAGTTAAGGCAAAGTAATCATAAGATAAAATAAAGACTTTTCTCTGCCATCTTTTTTCAGTAGAGATTAAACAATCTATGCTGACTGACAGAATGGATTTTTCATTGAGTACAATGTGCTATTTATTGCTTTTATACACAGACTATTTTTATGTTATCAAAGTAATACTGAAAACTGCAAAAAAACTTCAGAACTTTGCAACAACAGGAATACATTTAATGAGTTTACTCTTATAAAAATATGTAAAATAGAGCACTAGATTTCACAATATGCACATTTTGAGCCAATATACTATTCCTCTAAATTGCCCCTGGATTTTAAATATTAACAAATGACGCTTGATCTCTCAATACCTTAAATCTGAATATAGATTTAAGTACATATGTGCACCCAAGCAGATACACCAGTGCTCTCACACCTTCTGGATGATATCTGCTGCTATTCAGATGTTGCCATTTTATTCCTCTTTCTTCCAATGACAAGTTTATTAGTCACTGGAAAACACAGCATTTCATCTATACTGATTAAAGAGCTTCAGAATAGTTTACAAGGCACAAACAATCCAATCCTGAAGGCACAGACAACCCAAGAGGTTCTTGGAAAGCACTGACAATAATTTCTTAACACAACTGGTGGAGGAGCCAACGAAGAAAGGTGTATTGTTGTACCTTATAACCAACACAGACGGTCTGGTTGGAGATGTAAAGGTTTGGGGCAGCCATGGCTATGGTGACCACAACATCATGGACTTCAGGATCAGGAGGAAGCAGGGTAATGACTAGGAACACAGCCTTCGGTTTCAGGACAGCTAACTTTGATCTCTTCAGGGACTGTCTTGGAATAATCCTATGGAGTGTGTCCTAGTGGGAAGAGAAGTTCAGGAGAGGTCATTAACATTCATGGATCTCTTCCTTCAGGCTCAAGAACAGTGCATCCCCATGGGCAAGAAAACGGGCAAAAGGGGCAGGGAGACCTGCATGGGTGAACAAGGAGCTACTGTCAAAACTCAGACACAAGCAGCCCATAGACATGAGGTGGAAGCAGGGACAGGCCACTTGGGATGAATATAAGGGTGTTGTCAGAGTATGCAGAAATGCAACAAGAAAGGCCAAAGCCCATTTGAAATTAAGTATGATTTACTCTGTAAAGGATAACAAGAAAAGCTTCTTCAAATACACTGCTAACAAAAGGAATACTAGGGAAAATCAGGGCCTGCCACTGAACAGAACAGAGGCTCCTGAAACAGAGGTTACAGAGAAGGCTGAGATATGGAACGCCTTACTTGCTTCAGTCTTCACTGCCAAGGCCAGCCCTCAGGAGTCCCTGACTCAGGATACCGGGGAAAAGGCCTGGAGAAAGGAAGACTGTCTCTGTAGAGGAGTATTGGGTTAGAGACCATTCAGTCCAGCTTGACATCCACAAGTCCATAGGCCCTGATGGGTTGTGCCTACAAGTGTTGAGACATCATGCTTTGGCCGCTCATGGTCCTCTTTGAATGGTTGTGGTCATTGGAAGAGGTACCTGAGGACTGGAAGAAAGCAAAATTTCCAAAGACAGAGGACCCAGGGAACTACTGGCCAGTCAGACTCAATTCCTGGAAAGGGAATGGAATGGGTCATTCTGGTAGCTATCTCTAAGCGTGTGGAAGAAACAAAGGTTAACATGAGTATACAGCATGGATTCACTAAAGAGAAATCATGTTTGACCAGCCTGATTGCCTTCTACAATGGAATAACTGGATGGATGTGATGAGGAGAGAGCAGTGGATATTGACTACCTTCAACTTCATCAAGGCTTTTGACACTGTCTCTCATAGGCAAAATCAGGAATAAGGATGGGATGAGTGGATGGTGTGGGTTCTCTCTTACATACACACAACAATGCTTCCTCTTCTGAGATTTCAGAAAGAACATCTGCCATGTATTCTAAACCCAAGATGAGTACTTCTTACTAATAGTAGTTTCTAAAATGAAGTCAGTTGACTGAATCACAAGTAGTGGTACCAATGTGGTTATATGGATGTATGCATGAACATTGTTTAAAAGAGAGTTGAAACAAACTCAAATGGCTGTGATACCTATCATACAACCACAAGATATCATTGAGATAACCAAGAAAAAAAGAAAATATTTTTTAAAAAATGTTATTATAGAAAAAAGGAATACAAATATTTTTAATGTGTAGGAGAAAGAGTTTAGAAAGTAGTTTTAAAAGTTCACTTCTCACAGAGGTAGCCTTTGACTTTAAAGTAGAAATGTGATCTTACCTTTTAAATTAATTTTTTTCAGATTCAGTGGAGTATGATAGGGAAATTGGGTAACTGAAGACAAAGCAAAAGAGAAGTGGTGAAGAAAAGTCAGTGGTGAAGAAGAGGAAAATAAATATCCAATTGGAAGGGGGACATAGACAACAGAATTAAAGATTTAAGGACATGATTTTCACTGAGCAGTTAGCTGAATGATACACAGCACAGTATTTGGAGGTTGTAGAGGATTTTATCTATCTATGTTTTAGAAAACTACTGAGGAAAAACTGTCTCCAACAGGTTTCTGTGATCCACTGATTGTGGTCTTTTTGATAAAAAAGGATACAATTACATAAGATACAAATAAGACCCTTATTTAAAGGAAAAAATATTTATAGAGAAGAAAGAAATCACATTCTCAGGCTCTTGAATACGTGGAAGATCTAGAAAACATTTTTGATTTAAAAACTGAGAGAGAAATTGGACCACTAGATTTCAGGAAGACAGACCCCATTATACTCAGAGAATTGATAAAAGATATTTGGGATGCAAGTCTCAGGAAAAAGGGATTTATGATGTGGCATTTCTTTGAAGAATCACTAACGAGGGAACAACTACAAACTGCCCCACTGGTGAGAAAAGATTAGCATGGTAGTAGAACAACAATTTGTCCATGAAATAGATATTGACCTTCAGTTCAAGAAGAAATCAAACAAGAAGTATTATAAAGGACAAATAAAACTAATGGCTAAGTATGCAAGGACAAAATTAGATGGATTATGGCAAAAAAAAAGGTATTCAACTATCCAGGAATAGTGAAAGTAAATAGCCTTGCAATGTTGTCAGAGTCCAAGAAAATCATCACTCCTCTGTCAATAGAGGAGAAAGTTAGTAGATGATATCAAGAAAATCACATGTTCAATTCCATTTCTCAAGACTTTACAAGAAAATACAAAGCACAGTCACATGGCTAATGCAATTGCAGACACAAACTCACTGAATGAATAGTGTGTGACCAGGAAAAAGTATATGTAGACAAAAATTAGATCTCTGAGGTCTGAATTCATTGTCACTTAATGTTGAAAGAAAATTATGAAGGATTCTTAGATCTCCAAATGTTAGTCTTTCAGTGCTCAGATTCTGTTCTGCAGAAAACTGTTTATTTTTCTGTTTCTTTATATAGTTGATTTACATGTAGAATTTCCAACTTACTCTGTTGAACTTCATTTTGAGTTCAGTTCACCCTAACAGAGAGGTAATGATCTACCAAAAGAGCTTCTGCAGTATATTCATTCTTCATATAATGCCTATTTACCAAAAGAAAGAAAAAGTTAAGGTACTTATAGATTGCATGATCAGCTTAATTCCTAGAAAGTGGAATAGAAAATATATAAGCACCTAAAAAACTACTGGCTTAGATGCTTAACAAATAGCATGGACTTGTCATGAACAGTCTGTGTTGAACTGACTTTAATCACTTCTTTAAAAAGGTAACAGAGTTGTACAAAAAGGAAAATTAACTTTAAAAGTAACTTGAAATTAACTTTAGTAAAGATTTTGCCTATCACACTCCCATATGACATTCTCATAAAGAAAACTGGGGAAGCTTTCAGCGGTAATAAGTCAATACAGAAAAACTAATCTCAAGTACATAACTGGTTGGAAAACACAGTGAAAATGAAAGTGTGAAGAATAGATGTAATCAGAGTTCACATCTGATTTAATTACTGGTAATATTTTCATCAGTATACTAAGTGACAGAACAGAATATTTTCATTATACCTACCACATTTGTGGACAAGAACAGAAAATAATTTCAAACTGAAAAGGAGCTGAAAGTCTCGAATAAGACAAGTGGAAAATTGTACATTTAAACTGGAGTAACCAACCATGTAAAAAGAGACTACAGAACTGGATTAATCATTAGTCCTAAAACCAAAACTTGAATGTTGTTGATGGCAGCCTAATCATAAATAAAAATGTGATCCTATTTCCAGTAAAAGACATGCACTTATCTTTTCCCTCTAACTGGTAGAATAACCAATAAAATATATGCTGGAAATATTGCATTCTATTTAGCTTTGATAAAACTTCAGGGAATAGTT
The DNA here is from genome assembly GCA_035583135.1 of Lophotriccus pileatus. Classification (NCBI taxonomy): domain Eukaryota; kingdom Metazoa; phylum Chordata; class Aves; order Passeriformes; family Tyrannidae; genus Lophotriccus; species Lophotriccus pileatus. The sequence continues at coordinate 47,853,627 of JAWWES010000133.1, read as the reverse complement.
TGTCCAGGTAGTGATACTGCATGGCTAAAAGGGTGTGAACTAAATGATGAAACCCTCGGACAGACCATAAGACTGTTCTGAAAGATATGATATGTGACAACAGAGTTTGGGCATTGTTTAGTTATAAGAAGAGAAGCTTCAAAGGTGATACAGAAACCTTCTTTAAATATGCAAAATATAACTGTGAAGAAACAAAAAATTGATTCCTGACTAGCTGAAAGATGATAGAACAGGCAGAAGATTCAAACAAAATAAGTAATAATCAGGCAAAATATTAACAAACAAATCCAATATTACAGATGGTGATGCATCAAAATAGATTGCCTGACAGGGGCATGGAGTCTACATCACTGGAAGGCTTAAGGCAGGAATCTGTTAGGAATTTTGCTTATAAACTGATCATAAAACACAATAGTATGCTATTTTCCTTTGTATACATACACTGATACTGCACTGAGGAAAGGATAATGGCCCGTCTTCGCGAACGAAGAGCCGGGGAAGGTCCTTACCCGCATATGCAGACAAGGCCTTCGAGCCTGCG